>JAUMJL010000568.1:0-633229 GCA_033558185.1 Dromococcyx pavoninus
AGGTTCATCCAATGGGAAGCAGCGGCGGCGGCGAAGGGGCGGGGCCGGTGGCGGGACAGGCGAAGCGCAGGTTGAACGGGGTCCCAGCGCAGGGCTGGGATGAGCCTCAAACTTCGGGGCGATCGTGGCGGGCGATGTAGCAGCAGTACCTCCGCGTACCCGCCCGCACCGGCTCCCACCCGCCCTCGGCGCCTCTTCCAGCACCCCCACGCTTGCAGTTTTTAAACTCAATTCACATTCCTTTTTTTATCCTCCACGCTCCCCCCCCCCCCCCCCATCCACCCCTTTTCTCCCTTAAATGCCAGCCATGATCGAGAAGGGCTCGGAGGTCTCGGGGAAGCGGCGGGGCAGGAACCACAACGCCGCCGGCGCCGCGAATAATAATAATAATAGCAGCAGCAGCAGCAACAACGGCGGCAGCAAAAGTTTATCCGCTGCCGCCCCCAACGGCAACAGCAGCGGCAACTCCTGGGAAGAGGGCAGCTCAGGGTCCTCCAGCGATGAGGAGCACGGTGAGGAGAATCTGGGGGTGGGTGAAGGGGGAAGGGAGGGGGAGTGATGGGACCGGGCCCACGCGGGTAACGCTTCTCCCTCTGCCTCCCCCAGCTGGCGGCGGGATGAGGGTCGGGCCGCAGTACCAGGCGGTGGTCCCTGATTTCGACCCCGGTAAGTCTTTATTATATTTTAAAGGGGGACATTCCACCCCCTCTTCATCCATTGCTTTGGACACTCTCGATAAGGGAAGCCCTCCCTTCCTCCCCCTTCCCCCCCTACCCTCCCGGCGGTCTCCCGGGGTGGGGGGGCGCTCCTCTCATGGAGGGGGTCCAGAAATAATTCTTTCTAATTCCGCTCCCAGAGTGAGACCAAGGACCACCCCCCCCTCCTTCCAGCACACACGGTTGATAAAAAAGAAGTCTCGATGCTTTCCAGAGGGCGCTTTGCAGGCAGGGAGGAACAGGGAAGCTGGCAGGAGATGGCAGTTGGGTGTTTTTTTTTTTTCTCCCCCCTCTTTCTTTCTTTCTTTCTGTCATTTTAAAATTTTTTTTTCCCACTCCCTCCTGGACTTGTGTGTCTGTGGGCTCCTTGGTAGGGATGGAACTAGAAGGCATCAAGTTCTAAATAAATTTTTTCGAAGATATTTAGCAGCGAGTTGGGGCTGTATTTTAATTTTCTCTCCTCCCTAAGAAGCTGCTCGCCTCCCCCCTCGACAAAAAAAAAAAAAAACCCAAAAACCCAAACGTTTCACATTCCAGCTATTCTGCTGCGGTTCTTTGTAAGCTAATTTAAAGTGATATGGAAGCAAATTTTGAGCAAACAAAGGAATTGGGGCTGTGCTAAAAGGCAGGTGCTGGAAGCATGTTAGTACTGATGTATCTGTGTGTATAGAAAGCCAGGCTGTTGACCTCCTTAGTTTGAAATGTAAGCGATTATTTTTTTTTTTTTGTATTGTTCTCTGTAAGTGGAGGTTGAAGCTAGAGAAACCCCTCCTTCTGTCTCCTAGCGTTTGGAGTTGTCCCTTTGCCCAGCCCAAACTTAATTGAATCCTCCGCACCTCTTACCTTAAAACAAAAAGAATGCTGTGGAACGACACGGTGTTTCCATGCTGAATAATCCTGAGAGTTACTATTGTGTGAATTCAGGAAAAATGTTTTTTGTGATTTTCCTCAGACTGTACACTAACATGTTGGATGCCTTTTTTATTGTTAAATATGTGGTTGTTCTTAACTGTTAACGTGTGGTGTGTGTGTGGGCAGTTGAAGAGTTTTTTTTTTCTTGAGTTTAATATTACTTGAATTTATTTGCAGAATCATTTTCCCCTGGTCCTTCCCCCCTTCCTTTTCTTGACATAATAAGATACAAGGTCTTCTTGGCACATGGGAACTCCATTTCTTGGTTGACCAGGAGGAGGAAGGGAGGAGGACGGGGGAGGAGGAGGAGAAAAAGTGGGGGGGAGGGAGAGGGAGCTGTTAGTTAGGCAGCAATTGACACTGGTTTTCAATCTGTAGGTCAAACACAACGTTTCTGTAACACACGACGTGCATCACACTGGCTATTAGCCAGGTATCACAACAATACTTGGGCTTTTGGGTCACCCCTGTGAATTGCACTCTTCTGAGCAATTCATTTCTCTAACATAATAGGTGGAGGGGGAAAAATACTCAGTGCCCCTTTCTCACTATTATGTGCTCAGTCATACATTGTTCTGGTTCCAACATAGATGTACAGTGACCTATACAAAGGTTATTGCTTTCGATGCTGTGTGGAGTGAGAGGGAGGGGGAGGTGTGTGATGTGGAAAACCACTTTTTTTTCCTCAGTAATACATACCCTAACACAGCATCAGTAGATGCTGTTGTTTGAGTGCACAATGTAAGATAGGAGACCCAAAGTAAAGGGTAGGTCTTCTGATGACCTGAATGGCATCAGACCCTACTTTACTGGTCTCTCTCATTGTTTGTTTGTTTATTTATTTATTTATTTTGTTCTTAAAAGTAAACTTTTTAGTTAAACAAATTTGATGTGAACCTTTCTCTGCTTGTGCATCGAAGAGTTATTTTCCTGGCCTGTGGAATTACCCAAGAATATTTTTGAAATTCAACATTTTTGCCTGAATTTTGTAATCTCTTCTTGGCCCTAAAGACTAAATAGCCACCTTGTGCTTGCTTGTTATACTTCTTGTTTCTCTGTTTAAGAAAGAAAAACCCTAAATAAGCCTATAACACACTGCACTAAGACCTTTTAGTGGAAACTGTTAAATTGTGCTGTCTCTCTGGTAATTTCAAAGCCAAATCATTGGAATAGTGTTGTAAGAGTGCACAGATGTGCACGCTAGAAATTTTAGGGACTGGTTGACTAAAGGATCCTGTAGCTTGTTTGGTGTCAAGTTCTGGAGGTTTTCACCTTCAGATTAGCTGGCTGGTAAAATGTGGAGGGCTTGTGCTACTCTAGCTGTGTTTGAGGGAAAAATGGCGCAGACTAGGCCTTGTGTGTATTTTATTTTTTTAACTTAATGTTCAGTTATACCTCGGGTTTGGCTGAGGTATATCTGTAACTGCTGATTCTTACATCAGCATTCTTACGTGGGTGTTCCTCTGTCCCCATCCATAGGGGCAGAAAAAAACATTTAATTTTGTTTCAATTCTCAGCTCACATGCAAGCTGTAGCAAAGAGCAATAAAATCAGGAGAGCCTTTCTGAAACCCTTACCTGTGAGATTATGGGAGAAAAGAGGGGTAGAGCAAGGCAGTGGTGGGATGTTGGTCTGAGTTTCATGAATGAAATAACCAGAGAAGAGCATAAAAGTACCAAATGGTGTGGCCTTAAAGTGAAGAGAATGTCTCCTCGGTGATTGCCCAGGTTTAGGGAGAGAAGGGACCTCAGCACGTTTTTGGTTGGCATAGAGAAGGACAGAGAGTACTTGTATCTCTCTGTTGGAGCAGAGTGTGAAGAAAATGGTGAAGGGTTGTGCTGCTTTGTTTTTGCTTAATTTTTAGAACCAGAAAATAAGAAGTTCACATTCTGAATTAAAATATTGTAGTGAAAATTTTTAATACTCCTTGTGGCTGAAGCTTGCTGTGGCAGCGGCCAAGGAAGGGTCTGATGTGATTCATTGACTGTAAAAATGCTGGTGGATGGAGTCCCTGTAGGAGGTGGTCTTCACTTGCAGCTCCTGTAGTAAATCTCTGTGCGGTGGCAAGGTTTATTCCATGTGCTGGCAGAGCCTATAGGTTCTTTGGCAAGATTCATGTTGCTATCTTTCTTATATATCCCAGTGTCCCTTTACTTTGGGAAAGTAAGTTCTCACTGCATTGATGTTACTTCTTTTGTTCTCAGAAACTTACACCTGTATTATTTTTGGTGTAGTACTTACACCTCTATTATTATTTGTATATTAAGAATAGTTGTACAGTAAAGGTAAGCCTTTTGCAGAGGTAATGTATTTATTAAACAAGCTGATTCAACTAGGGGGAAGAACAGGCAATTTTCTCTGGGCTGAACATCCCATGCCAGAACTCGCTATAGTCAGTAAAACTTGCACTTTAGCTGTATTTCACTGTTTGGCCTTGATTTCATAGATGTGATGTGAAAAATTGCTATTGTCTCTCCTATTTCTTCTCTTATTAGCGCTCAAAGTCAAATATTTGCCAGCTGAAAATTCTCTGCATTAAACAAAGGCTGGTATTGGTCAGTCAGCATTTCTTGTGAGTTCTCAGTCTGAGACATTGAAGATTTTGAAAAGGGAAAACTATTATGGTTCCTTTAGTCCATACAAATGAAATTCACATGTCCTGTTAATGGAAAAACTCAGTGGAAAGAAACATTACATATCCTAAAGCTAAATAAAAATCTTTCATATGGGCAAGTACTGGTATTGTACTCGATCATTTTACTTGTTGATTATTATGCTGTTGGAACCTCGAAAATAGGAGCAAGAAACGTTAGTGAGCACTTTAACATAAGATTCCATAATTTTGAGGAGTATTAAATAACTCCCTCAAGAGAATGGTCTCCCCTTAATTTTGACATGTACTATGGGCAGATGAGCTTTTTTTCCTTTGTAGTGCTACAACTTTAGATTTCCTCATTTGTTGTGATGGCAGTAAAAATATAAGACACATCTTGTGCTGTTGGACATCAGTTTTGTTGGTCATCTCTGGGAAGCAGCTTCTGGGGCTATTCCACTGGAAATAGATGAGCAGAAGCTGGTTTGACGCAATAGTGTCCTATAGACATCTAAAGTTGGGGTGTGTGTCGATTGGGAGACTTCAATCCCTTGCTTGCTATGCTGCATTCTTCCCAGTTTGTTGTTGTTGTGCTGTAACAGTTAAAAACAGTAGAAATGATGGAAGGAAACACTCTTTTCACCTCTAGGTGTTCCTGCACAAAGACTTGATATTCCCTGGCCTTCTTTCATAGACAAGACTGTGTTGTTTCAGTGTTACCAGAAATGAAGGGAGAAAAAAAAAAAGAAACAACCCTTATCAATGTAGTCAGAAACTCTGTCAATGTAGTTGTATCTAAGAAGGTAAAAAAAAATGTATATATATCTATATATGTAGTCTCTGTTGTCTCTGATATGGAGTGCCCGATAGGGAGGTGGTGGCGTGGCTGTGTCCCGGTGGAGGAAGCTGGGGCATCCATCCATCCATCCATCCATCTCTGGCAGTTAAAATGTGCCCACCTTCTGTCTATTTAGGATCAAAGGTGAAAGTATAATAATGGAATGGTCCCTGGGTGGCTGATTTCCCTGGAATTGCTGTATTTCTCTGGTGGTTGTCAAGGCCATATTTCATTAGGTTGTGTCTTCAGCTACTTAGTGGTTCTGGGCAGAAACACCTATTGGTCTACACAACAGGGAGTATAAGCCTTTAACAAGAGGTTGTTAAAAGCCTCCTTATGACTTGCACTTAGCAAGTCCCACTCCCAGCCAACTTGTTCTTTTTCTTTGTTTGCAAATAGTCCTGCTCCTAACAGTCCTAATAGTTTGCAAATAGTCTGAGTACCCAATGACTGTAAGAGAAGTTGGTGTTTAGATGAGTGGACTCATCAAAAAGGGAGTAGGGATAAAAGTGTGCTCTTCAGGTGAGACTTTGGGATCTCCATCTACGCAAGTGGAAAAATCAAACCCAAGGTCCTGAAACTGGTAATACCAGTATCCTGGAAAGCTATCTCAATGCCTCAAATGACTTTGCTTTAAACACAACAGGCAAGAACTCCTGTAGTGCAACAGTCTCTTTGGAAAAGAAGGGAGAGTTATGAGGATGTTTGATCTAATCAGGAATACCAAAACCATAACATACTAATGCCCAGTGTGTTTGGGCTGACAGAGGCTGCCTAGTATCTTGATAAAACAGGTGTGCCTTGGTCCTTTCACTGTTGTCTGAGGAGATATGCATTGTCCACAACAAGAGTGTGTGTTCCTATTTAGGTGGTGGGGTATCTGGGTACTGTGGCTTTTCTGTTGAACTTCCTGGTGGGAGAAGAGCAGCTTTTCCCCTTACCTGTAATCTGCTCAGACCTTTACTCCCTTATGGGTTGTATTTGTCTTTCCTTCTTCCGCAGCTGTCTATGTGCTGCACTGTAGAGCAGATGAGAAGCACCTCAACAGGCGATTCACCAAAAGCTGTTACTGAAACCTTTTTTTTTTCAGCTGTCTCAACCCCGTGGACATTTAGATAACAAGCTAAGGGGGTTCTCAAGGTCAGGCTAGTCCCCAGCAGCCCTGGGAAAGGGGGAGATGACTCCTGCTGCCTCCTTACTGTGCTGGTGACTCTGCTGATGCATGCCTGCGTGAGTCTCAGTCTTGTTCTGTCACTAGCAGGAGAGGTTGCAGTCCCACTACACCTACATTAGGAGAATGGAATTGACTTGTAGATGCTGACACTTCATCTTATTCTCTGTTTTTTAAATCCATCCTGGAAAAAAAAGGAGAATATTGCTCAAGTTGGAGACTTCATTATCCATGTCTTCTACTAAGCAGGAGCACAGCTGTTTATTTGGTGCCATGTGTTTCTTACCTCTGGGCTGCTCACCTGAGGGAGTTCATTTTTAAGCCAACATGGCTCAGTAGTTAGCTTTCAGTTGGTCTGTTCACTCATCCTGTGAAGGGGTGCGGAGGCTGTTGGTGGTGAGCAGAGCTCTTGTTCCACCTTATTCCAAGGCATGGCTTTGGAGCTTTCTCGTTATTTAAATAGTGCTGAGAACATCCTTCTCTAACCTGAATGCTGTAGTAAACAAGCAAGTCTTGGTGCAGCCAAAGCCTGTGGCTTCCTTCCCTGCCTGGCACATGCAGTGTTTGTATGTGGCGGTAATAGCTGTCCCATCTACTGACAAATGTATTAATGGCTGGACTGGAATTAATACTAGGTAGAGTGAGTGCTTTGTTCTTCATAGCTGGTTCCTGCTGCTTAATGAGTTGCTCTTAAAACTCATGTTTTCAGCCCTAGTTAGGTCTGTGACTTGGCCAAGTGAAGGCTTAGAGCTCCCTGTGATTAGTCATTATAATTAGCTCGGAAATCTTTGCCTCTGTGATCAAGGTGCACTGTGTAATACGGCTTATAGTGGGCTCTAGTCCTGTCACATACCTTCAGAGCAGTATAAATGACAATGCTTTGTTGAACATACATATGTATTTTTTAACTGTTGTAACTTTAATATACAGGGTTTTTTAATATGTGCCAGGGAGGTAAATCTGAAGTAACTGGCTCCTTAGAAACTTGTGGTTGATGCTAGTTCCCACTTCCCTCAGATACAACAATTTCTGGTTGTGGCCAAAGCTTGCCTTACCTATTCCTTGTGTAAGGTAAGATTGAGAAACGGTGTGTGATTGAATCTAGGGACCAAATCATAAAGAAAACTTTGGGGTAGTTAGAAAGACTGTGCTCCCTTCCTAAGAAGTCTGTACCTCTTTCTGCACTGTTTGACCTTGCCTTTTGAGGCTTTGGCTTGACAATATAACAAGATAAGCATCCCACATTCTTAAGTGTTGAAACTTGAAAGAGCAGTTTGAGATTCAGTTATTTGTAAACTAAACTTAGTGTTAAGAAATGCTTTTGTAAGGAATGTTAGATTAGGTGTCTTTCTTCTTTAAACTTTGCAAGCTTTTAATGTATAGTTCCATATGAAAGTTTTGACTTCTTAGTAGTTTTTGAAAGTGCGAGAGGATGTGCTCAACATTAGTGAAGGCAGTGAAAGTTTCTCCGGTATATTCTAGAACTGGGCTGCTTTTATGCTCCTCTCCCTGTTTTGAATGCAACTGTTTGTGATGTGAGTGCCTCTGAATATTTTAGGTCAAACTCAATAAACGTGCTTCACTTGTCATGTAAGGTTTGGAGACTAAACAAATGTGTTTAACCTAACTTTCCAAATATGTTCAGAAATTCAACTCTATACAGCAGCTTGCTCTTGGAATTCCATAAAGGAAGTGTTGTTAAATGTTGCCTCTCTGGGGGGAGTGGGCTGCAGCAGTGTGAAAAATTGCAAAAATCCCCTCTTGGGAGGAAATTCTAGTCTATGCTTCCCCCTTCAGCCCTGTCCTTCTATCATGCAGGTACCTATAGGGAGCATCAACAGGGTCTCGTGTGTTCTCTGTATGTGTGTAACTTAAGAAAATATTCCCCTGCCCCATTAAGGGCAGGAGGATAAGGTGGTGTTTTTTTATCCTTAAAGTTATTTCACCTTCTTTGCCACCTTCCTTATCTCTGTGTTCTTCACCTGGATAGAATTCACAAATAAGACTCTGAGAGTGCCTATGGAGTGTAACCATGTGGCTGTCCGTCGCAGCTTTTCAGTTCTGCTGCCTTTGGGTATCTGCAGTAGCCCATGATGATAGTGCATGCATGTACTTCTAGCTGACTGGATGTCTTATCAAGTTGGGATTTAGTTCATATGGGGACTTGGATTTGAAAGTTGAGTATTAGAAAATAATCATTAGTGCATCAGTGACCTTGAATTGGTGTCCTTCAAGACTTTATAACTGTAGTATGAAAGCACAGCGTAACAAATGTTTAATCAAAAGTGTGACTTCTGGCTTCAGAAATAAGGTTTGCACGCAGGGGCATGATGCCTGCCCTCCCCTCTTAACTGTTCCCTGGTGAGAGTTACTGGAGAGGGCACAGAGAGGTTCTAGTTCCACAACAGAATTGGGAATGCAGAAAGGCTAAAAAAATCCTCTCTGTAGTAGGAAATGGCCTCCCCTCTTGAGAAACTGAAGCGTCAAGACTGGGAAAGTCTGGTTTATATAACAGCATTGCTTTTGAAGCAAGCCTTTACTTACAGCTTGCATTGAAATATGGAGTTTTTCTTTTCTGTCTGACTTCCCTTGCCTCCTTTGGTGGTCCACTCTTGTCCCTCTATTCCCATCAGCAACATCGGTTTGAGTCTTGGCCATGTGTGAATGGGGGTAGAGGGAGGTTACTTTGCCTCCTCCCTGCTTTGCATTGAGAGCTAGCTGGCACTATTGGCTGGAGTTCTGTATAGTTCTGCATTTAGGTTGCTAACAGCTGTGTGAAAAGCTGGAAGTGCTGCATCTGTAATCCAAGTTTTTTGTGCTAAACCGTGCAAATGATCCGTAATTACTGTCGTGTGCATCTATTCCCCCTGCTGGCATCTCCCCACCCTAACGAGGGGGCTACCCTGGGTGCTTTCTGGGGGTGAGGGGTAGAGAGTCTGTAAAGGCAGGCATAACAGGTGTAGTGCTTGTACTTTCTAGGTATTGTTTTCTGTCTGGGAATCTTAAAGATGTCCCTCCTGGGACCCTTGTGCTGATTTGTGCAGCTGCCACCACGCTGTTCATGACAGTAGCCATGGGAACACAAGTAGGATGATACAAGTTTGAAACTCCAACTTGTTGCTAGGCAGACCCAGTTCAATGTGTGGATTAAGTAGTCTTAACGAAAAAAAAAACCCTGTTCTGATATCCTACCCATTCTGTGGGAGAAAAAAAATCCCTGTTCTGATATCTTACCCCTTCTGTGGGAGAAGACTAATCTGCTCACCCCAAATTTGGGGTATTTGTCTTTAGGCTAGCATAATGAAAAACAGCCTCAAAATGGTCCCCTGACACCAACCAGCCTTGGGAGAAACCGCCCTTACTAGTACATCTGAATAATAACTACCTGGTGGTTGGGTGAGCAGGAGTTTCAGCAGGTAGGTTTTGATGCAACCTTTTCTTAAAAACAAAGTAAAGTCATATGCCATCCAGTGTAAAAACATTGTGCTGCTCGTATAGTCTAAAAGTTGTAGCCTGCATTAAAATAGATACTGCTGAAAGTGACATACACTCTAAACAAAGGTCACCGGCTTAAAATATCACAAGATCACTTCTAAACCCTGGCTGTATAAAGTTAAAATTATGACTAAGGCAAGGTAAACACCTTCAGAACTTACAATGGTTTTGCACACTATTAACGTCAATGCTGGTATGTGCTGGATGAGCTGGCGTAGACCTCTTAACTTGGGCAATCTCTTAGTGATAAGTTGCTTTGTCCCAAGCTTATGTTTTGGCACTTCTTGTTCAAGAAATAAGGGAAGCCTATTCCTTCATGTTATTTTTGTTGTTGATGCCTGACAAAGGATGTATGGCAAATTATAGGGGCCTGAAGGGACCTGAAGACCCAGACTCTAAGGGAAGGCTGGGCCTCATGGGCTTCCTGCGGCCTGGGCTGCAGCATGCCTTTGTCCCTGCAGCTGTTGGCTTCCTGTGTCACAGCAGTGATTGGTGATGTGCTGGCCACTGGTTTAAATGGATCTTTTTTATTTTATAAACATTTGCTGTGCAGTAGCTGTCATTCGTGTTGGAATAAGGCCATTTATAGAGATGCTCCCAATTACCACCTGCTCTTTTTCTTTCTTAGCAAAGTACACTCTTACCTAATTTAACCTCCCACAGTAACTGCTTTGAAGTTGTTTTTCCTTTGCACCTTGGCTCACTGCTATCCCTTTCCCCTCTGACCACCCTAACAATCTGCAGTTATCCTTGCATGTCCTTCCTGAAACAACCTACCTCTGAGGAGGGAAAAAACTGCTTGCTTGGTTTGTCCCTAATGTTCTAGTAGTCAACTATTATAAGAAAAGATTGCTTTCCTTTAATATGCCTCAGCTCTCTTTCTGTTTCCTAAGTCGCTATTTGTGGTTCTCCCACTTTCATTATAATTCATGTACAGCTTCTAGATCCTATCTGCCCACCCTCTTGCAAACCCAGCCCTGCTTGGGTTTCTGTCCTCTGGGCTTCGGAGCCTTCTTTCCCTATGCTTTGTCACTCCAGGAGACACCATCTGTGTGCCTGAGCTACAACAGTAATTGTTCTCCCAAGTTCCCTCTGAGGCTGGAAGAAAATTATTTTAATTTTTACTTTGTTATAATTTTGCTTTAAAAGAGGGGACAGTGTAGCAGAATGCTGCCTCCTAACCTATTTTACAGCTTGCATACCTCTGTGGTTATGGTGTCTTGCCTGCTTTTCAAGTATTTAAATAGCAGTGAAGTTTTTGCCTTTTCAGACTTCTTTCTGAAGGCTTTTTTTTCATCACTGAAGAATTTCTGCTTCGTTTTCTTTTATGGAAGCCTTGAGGCCCTGCTTGCTCTTGTTGAAGCAAATGCTTCCCCTCACTTTAGCCTGATGGAACATCTCTCTTTGGCCAGTCATATCATGCTTCTTCTGAACTGTTGCTGCTGCGAGCAAACACGTTTGTGAGAAAGGTGGGAAAGTTGATCTCTCCTGCAGCCAGGGCTGCCCTAGGGATGTGCTGAGTGCTTGGCTGGAGTCTCCAACTGACCTCTGCCTGCTGGGCACTGAAGCTGAGTTGCCATGAGTAGCTCTGGAGCCTGTCCTGTGAGTTTGGAGAGAAGGGAGGGGGGGGTATTCTCTCCTGTTCTGTGTATAAAAATAAAGCAAACCTCAGGGTTCCAGGTTGACTCAAATCTGCAAGCAGTGAGGTTGGACAAGTGTTCTGAAGTGCTTTTCCTCTTCTCTTTTCACTGTAGGCTTGGGCTCATTGGTGGGTGAGCTAAGTTGGGTGGTGCTGAGGGGAGCAGGGAGGGTACAGCTGGATCTCATCTGACAGTCTCATCGCCTCTCTTCTCCTCTTAGGTTTTTATATAATTATTAAATAACTTGGCGGAGAGACTTGCTGGTGGGAACTTGGTGGCAGAGGGAAGATTTTTCAGAGCTGTCCGCTGGCTTTCAGCCCAAGATCTGAGTTGCTTGGCAAATTGTTTCCTCCTGTACTTGCTGCCTCTGAGAAGTGGGGCTGCTCCATGGGAAACTGCTGCATTTTGCTTTGCTTTTTCCGTATTTTGGGTGGATTTTCAGCCCTCTTGGTTCTTAAGATGGTTGTTCCTTGAGTGCATGGATTCAGTTTCTTTCCTCAGGCAGCTTCAGATGAAAACAGCAGGTTGTCCTTCACATGCAGATCAGATGCTGTCCTTGTAGTGCAAACCAGGCAGGCACAATCCTGCTAATGATCTGAAAATTAGCAAGGGTATCTAGGCATGTATTTGTGAGTTTGGGTGAAAAATTACTACTTCTGTTGGAGCAGAAGCAAAGATGGTTGAAAGTGAGAGGTGCTGCAGTTTGCTGTGATGCAGCTGGTGACTGAGGAACGTCTGCATGCTGGCCCAGGAACAGAGGTGGACAGCAAATGTTTTGCCTGACAAAGACTGGCTCCTGCTTATTCGAAAGGATGGATGTAGATTGTAAGGACTCTTATAAATGTTTAGTTTAAAGCATTTATGTGAGTAGTTATATTATGCAAATTGATGTCCTTTATTGTACCCATCTTGCTGAAGTTGTTTTGGAGGATGGGGAATAACTAAAGACAGAACTTTTCAAACCCTTAATAAGAATATTGTTAAAGGTCATAAAAAATGAATAAATTAGGTGGGCACAGTGGCTTTGCTTGCAAAATTATTTCAATATCTGCTGGTGGAGGAGCTGGGAGGAGATGCGTTGAGATCTCTGAAAGAGATGGGTAGGAGAAACCTTTCCAGTGACGGTATAGTGCCTATATAAATAAAGGGAGCAGATTTTAATTCATGCTGCCAGAGCTGGGACAAAGCTTGGCTGGAGCAGGTGCACACTTAGGGCTTGCTTAGGTTGGATAGATGCCTACTGAAATGTTTATCAAACATGAAAATAAAATGAAAAGGGTTCTATTTAAACTTTTTTTTTGGTGATGGGTTTTTAAAATAACTTGCATTTCTAAAGTGAGCAGCACTTAAAACCAGGGTTTGAAAAATGGACTTGGCACTTGCAAGCCACAGTGGGAAACACCTGTGCTGCATTTCACCCTAGAATACACTCTGCAGCAGGAAGGAATAAAATTATTGGGTGCTGCTTGCTTACTGTGGGGTTTGCTGGTGTTGCAGTGGGGTTCTCCTTGTGTGCCAGGGCTTCCTTCACACTCTGGTATTTAGTTCTTGCTCTTTCGTCTTTCAGCTTGATATCTGTATTTTGCTGCTGTTCAAGTAATTTTGAGCCTCTGGAATAGGAAAGAATGAATCTAGTGTGAGCTCAGTTTTACCCCTGTCAAACAATGGCACGCAGTTGAGGTACTGAAGCTGTCTTCAGACTGAGGAAGACACTACTGCACTAATGTGCTAATTTTATACTCTCACTTGGCAGGTTGCCTTTGTAATCAAAGGGCTGGAAATTTTTCAGTTTGAACAAAATGTTCTAAGTAGCTGTTCTCTAGGTGGAAATGGATTTGATACGGGATATTGCCTTCAAAAGAAATCCATCTTTCCATATCTTTCTGGGCATACTCATTCTAACTAAAGTTCTCTTTCCTGACTACGTGAAGCTGTAGTCGAGACCCTGGGTAAGGCTTATGTGTGAAGTTTCCTTGTCAGAGGTGTATCTTGTCAGTCTCTGTGCATGTGATGGGAATGGAGATGGGGAGGTTATCAGGAAGTACCTAAAAGTTTTAGGAATGACAATTGTAATGAATTTCAACAGAACCATTCTGTTATGTGTAATTTTCTCCCTGTTTGGTTAGTAATTATTGTGCAGGCTTGGTAGAAAGCACGGTCAAAATACAAAAGCTTGTTTTAAGCAAGTTTGGAAGAGAATGTCCTGGTGAGTTGTACAGTACTTGGCACATGAGAATTATGCAGTCAGTATCTGCTTCTCATCAATAGTGTAAAAGTAATTAGAATCCCTCTTTTGATGCCCTTGGGTTTTTTGCCCCTTGTTTTAGGGAATCAGTGGGCAGTGACTAGAGAACATACTATCCAGACTTCGTGTATTCCAATGCAAATGTCCATGGGAGCAGAACAATCACAGAGCAATCATGTATTTTTAAAATGATTTGAAATGAAATGTTAACTCAAAGACTGTGTTATGTTATTAGACAGCTTAAAACAAATGACAAAATTGCTTCCAGGCTGTATGAAACTCATGTCTTTCTGTTGCCTTTGATTTTTTTTTTAAGTATCTTTCAGTGTTCTCGAATCCATATAGAATTTTAAATATGCTATTTTTTAATGAGCCTGAAATTTCAACTTCTCTAATAGCATTATGAGAGCTGACTGCTAAACTTTGTTGCTTTAGTTTAAGATGAAACAAAGCTCTGTGTGCCATATGTTAAAAGGACAAACGGACTTGACAACAAGAGTGTGTCTTCTGCATTTGGGCAAGACTCTGTAGTCTTGCAGGGCAACTGTGAGGAGAGAAAAGTCAGTGAAGATGCAAGAATGGGAGGAGGGAACAGAAGAGAACCAAATGAGAAATGGCAGTGGGGAAAACCTTAAATAAAAGAAAAAGTCTTATGCTGTTAGTATCCTCTCCTAAAGATGTTTGGCTATTCTCTCTGTTTTATCATTTTACAGATAAAATGTATAGTTGACTGTTCAGGTGAGTGCAAATCCACCTTTCCTGTATCTTAGAGAATATGTTATTGAATTGAATTCCTGAGAGGGGTGGTGAAAGGAAAGCTACATTCATGGCAGTATCTTACAGCAGCCTTTAGCTAGTATCTGAAGGCCTGACACATCCACATTGAGGTGAGCTGCTGGTTCTGCCTGCAGCAGCTGTTCTTGTCCATGTTAGGGACTGATTTACATGGCTGGGCACTGCTCTGGCAACATGGGCAAACATGCAGCTTGCCTGGTGGTAGCAGAGCCAGAGCAGGGCTTTCCTTCCTTTCCCTCCTCCCACGGAAGGAGAGCTGTGGCTTTTTTTGCTCACATGCTGTCTACCAACCCTGCAGCTGCCCAGGCCATTCAGCCAAAAAGCTTTTTTCCTGTGACTTGTTCTACCTTACCCAAAAGATGTTTGCTCAGAAATTGAGGACTTATGGTGGAATGCAAGTTGAGTTAGGCACTTGATATTGTTGCTGTCACTTGTGATTTCCTGTGACCATGAACAAAGTTTGGTGTCCCCACGGCACACCGTTTACTTGGCACCACTGTGCTGGGCTTGTTGAAGCTTGGTCACTAGGGACCTAATGACTTGCTTGCTGTAACCTGCGATAAAAGCGTGGGGGGATCGCAAGCATGCTTTTCAGCCATACTGTTGATGTATTTTACTCTCCTGTTGGTTGTCCTGCCTGTTCTCTGAAGCCAGGCAGCATCGCTTTATACTGCCATTGGGGCATAGAGACATCATGTGTGATTACCCTATGCTGGACTGTAGCAGGCAAATGAGCCAAAAGAGCTGCTGGCTCTGGGGATTGTGCCTGAGCCAGATGCAGGAAGAGCCAAATGCTGTAAGTCACCATGCAGGCTGGCACTTGGCATGATATTCAGCTGAGTAAAATGGTGAGACACGTGCTTTGTAGGGTCTGCAGTCTGAATTTGTATCTGATTGGATATTCTTGAGTCTTATTACTTTACGTTCAGGCTTGAGTTTTACAGGACAAGTCTCATTCCTCCCTCTCTATTTTACTCCATGTAAATTCTTTGCTAAATATTTGGGTTGAGGGGCTCGTATGGCTTTGTCTTTCCACCTCTAACCTTCCTTCTTTCCAGACTCTGTTTCATCCCTGAGCTGCACAAAGCACCATATCTTTTTCAGTGGTGGAAATACTGTTATTACCTGCATTCCTAGACCTCTCTGAGGCTAGGATAGACCTTGCCTAACTCAGATCTCCTGGGTCATGTGCCATGCAACAACTTAACCTCCCCCCTCTGGAAAACAATATTGCAGTCACTCATGTGCTGTTCGTGTGCTGTGAGTTCAGAGCAGGACTCTCCTGCTGTTGGGCTGTCCTTGCTGCATGCAGCAGGCGGTTGCTCAGGTGGTTAATTTGGCCAGGCGTGCCCAGCACCCGGTTCAGTAAGAGCAGGCACTTTGTGCTAGTGCTGTTGTTACAGGTGTGAGATCCTTGTCATGCTTGGATTACACCCTGTTGTTTCACAGATGTGTCTGTGTTGCACATCTGTAGGGTGACAAAGATCATCTTGTCAAAGCGGATGTTTAAGTGACTATTTAATTTTTGTTGTAGTGAACTATCTTCATGCGACTGTAGTTGAATAGAGCAAGGAGTGTGGGCTAACGTTGGGGGTGGTGGGAATACTCCCTCCAGATAGCCATAAATAAACAGTCTTTGGTTGTGGCCACCTGAAGAGCACGTAGGGCACTGGGATTTTGCAGCTAGCCTCTGAAGGGCTCTCTGGAGCATATGTGACTGCTAGGAATGGCTTGTGAAGCTGCCTGACAGGTTCCTTCCAGGATTTAGATGTGTAGTAATAAGAGAAGGTGGGTAGTGGGAGAGGAAGAAAAATAACTTGTTCCCCTCTTTCAGTCTTTCAGACTATGAGAGTACATAAGCTTGTGCTGGGACTGGGGAAAATTAATGCTATTGTCTGCAGCCTTCATGGCTCTTGGTACTTCATTCCAGGTAGAGGAGCTTGGGACATCCGTGTATCACAGGGAAAGTAGCCACTGTTGCCATTTAGAGCAGGACTTCTAGTGCACAGTTAATTCAGGTATTAAGATGAGTAATCAACACCTCTGCTTTGCATTTGTGTTCTCTGTAGCTAATCCATCAAGTTCTTGTGTTCCTTGTTCTGTTAGCGCCCAGCTGGGTAACCCCTCTTTGCACAGTGGAGGCTGGAATTGAATAAATGAGAAACCAGTCAGGAGGTGAGCCAGCTTGGTATGCAGATAAAGTGTTGAATTTTCTTCCTCCTGCTTTTGGCCCAATAGTTTAAAACCTTGTTTTGAAAAAGCATCCTCCAGTTGAGTTTTCAAATGGGGAAACAGGAAAGGCTTCTGCTAATAATGGAAAGTAAGCATGGTTTAGGTTACTTGGCCCTGCAGCAAAGAACACTGACATCTGATGGTAAGAGGTGGTGGTGGGGAGAAGAATCTAAACAGAGCTTGGTTTCATTAAGCAAAGTCACCTAAAATCTTGATGTGTGAGAGTTGTTTCCACTTGGCATAGACTGTGGCAGGTGTTTCACCATAGGAAACTCATTGCTTAACTTCCAGTGTGACCTTGAGCAGAAAGCTGAACATTATATCTCAAAATCAACGTTAGGGGAGAAACCAGCAGCCTGAAAAGAGCTGGTGCTTCATGAGGCAGGGCTGCAATACCCCCCGTCTGATTTGATGACAAGATGGGGAGAGGAGGTGTCAGTGTTTGTGATTTATCTTGTTAACAGAATTGATGCATCTGAAGTTTGGTCTGACTTCATGAGTCATGTTCTGAACGTAAAACAGGAAGAATTTTCTTTTGTAATCTGTCTTCCAAAATGCAAGAGTGTTTCTAGCTGCAGGGTGACTAAGGTGCATTAACCATTCCACTGTGAATTCCTCGTGGAGACAGTGTGCTTGCTCTAGCTTTACTGCAAAGTAAAGCAGGTGCAGTGAGTGCTTGACTTGCCTAGCCATCTTGAGGAGGAGTCTGTCTTTGGGCACTGGGAGGGGAGGGAGAGATGTCTCTAGCAGGGAAGACAGAAGCTAAATTTACACATTTCCTTTTCAGGCTGCTTGGAAGGAAGAGAAATATATAGGAAATAAATGTGTATTGGGGTTAGACTTTGTTGTGCCAGACCTCTACTGTGCCTGATGAGCAGTGTTGACATGTCTCAAAGTTTAATTCCTTCTCTCTGCTTATAATGGAGTGATGGAGGGACACTGTCCAGTGCTGCTTCTGTAAGGACATGAGGAGCTGAAACTGGATGATATTTAAGGTCCCTTCCAATCCAACCATTCTATGATTCTATATTTCTCTGGGTTACCTTAACTCCTGGTTCATGATACTGCCTCTCTTGCTTGCTTGTGCAAGAAGAACTGCTCTCAGGGATGACTGGGGGGAGTCCTCCACTCTGACTGCTTTGGTGTTGTCTCTGTTTGTGGAATAACACTTCTGTAGGTGAAGGCTGGTGTGGTGGAGGAGCCACAGTCCTGGAGCCAGGGGGATTTCACTGGATTAGTAGAAACCCTCTTGTCCCTTAAACAGAGGGTTTGGAGAATGTTTCTTGGCAGTTTCTCTTCCAGTTTCTGTGACTGTTTCATCAGAGGGTTCTGAGAACCTGGAGGCCTGTCCCCAGCATCTGGAAGGGAAATACAAGGTATCAGAGAAGGTAAGGAAACTCTTGAGGCACTGTGTTTTGGCATGCTGGATTCAAGCAAGTGCCTGAAGTGGAATTTCCCACTCTCAAAGGCCTCATCGACTGTGAAGGCTGGAGAAGTGAATGACAGGTGATGCTGAGAGAAGCATGCTCAGTTCTGGACTCTGCTCTAGCTGCCTGCCTAAATAAACACCTTCTGCATCAGTCACACCATTGTCTATGCCTCTGAGCTAAACTAATTTTCCCTATGATGGTGTAGACCAGGAAATGAATACCAAATCTTTATTAAATGACAACACCAGCACTGTCCCCTGCTAGGCAATGAGAGGACAGCTGGTCTGTGGAGACACCATGGCATTTGTCACTCAACCATGTGCAAGGTAGCTAGAGGGTGCTGAGTGCCTGCCTCATCCATCAGAAGTTCTTAGTAGTGGAGCTCAGGTTTGTTCGAGCCTGCTTTGTGCAATCTGCATGTGCTGGTTGTTTGGAAATCTTAACAGAACTTGTGTTCAGTCAGCTCTTGGAAGGCAGAGATTAAAAGCAGGTCCTAAACATGTCTGCTGTGGTCTGTCAAAACCACGGTCTATTGGATGGTGAAATTATCTTCCTCGGCTCAGTTATAACGGAGCCGTAGGGCACCCTGAGGGGAATAGGTTATTGTTACTCTGATATGGAGGCAGAATTTAAAGAGGCCCCTCTCAGGGTTTAGGGCCTCCTGGTGACCTGCTTTACCGTGAAGAGATGCTTTCATGACGTGGACAAGCAGAAGCTGGTCCAAGGCTGTGACCAAGTACACCTTGTTGCAGTTTGATGTGTGTGTTATGACAGATGAGTGTGCAGGTGAGCCAAGAAGTGAGTAGGAGATCAGATTTGCTCGAAGAGCTTCTCCTGGATCTAGCAATCAAACAGCCATTGTTCTAATCGGCACCTTGTGGGAATGGTTTATGGAGAGAAGAATGAAACAAACACTGGCTCAGCAACCTGCTTGCTGGCGTACACCCAAGTCTCTTGAGAATGGATTTCTTTGAAGTCCATTACCAGCTATGCAGAGCATTTTGTGTCTTCGACAAGTTGATCTGTGGCTGTACCTTGGTTATTGTAGGAATTTTTGCGGAGTGTGTCCATCGTGCAAATATAAATCACCCATCCATTTGGTGGCAGAAATCCCCACTACTCATTCCTGAAAACTTCCTTTGGAATTGTCAGAGTGTGAATGCTCTAGTGGGCTAAGCATTGAGTCTGAAGTGTGTGGTGCTGGCTTGATCCCTGCTCAGTGCAGCATATGGAAGGGAGGCCGAGTGGAGCCCCTGGGTTCAGGAGCAGTTGCTGGAAGCCAGGCTGCCTGCTGCTTGTGTCTTCTCAGCTCTGCTTTTAAGTGAATGATCTTTCTCAGTAATTGGTCCAGGGGCTGGGAAGGAAGGTGTGCAGCACCGTGTTCTGCTGTAAAGCTGCTGGCAGGGAAGCAGTGTGATGTTGTTGGTATTTTGAGAGCAGCCCTCAAGGCCCATTGTTCTTAAGTCCACCATGACTGGCTCTGAGAGCCTGCAAGGGGGCTCTTGTTGGTAATTTGCAAAGCTCCTTCCTCTGGGTTTATCAATTAAAAATACACTTGGAATTAATGGCTGTGTGTGTGTCTGTGGTGGTGGGATATGCTGTTAGTTCTTTGAGATAGAGGTGTGGGTCAGCTGCTGGCAGGCAGAAATCCCTCATGTAGGTGCAGACCCCACCCTTCTGCCAACAAAACTTCCTGGGATCTGGTTGGCTATAGCTGTACAAAGCACAGCTCCACCAGTATAGCAGGATGCATACTGGTAGTACTCTGGGAATGGTTTTGTTCTTAACTACTATGAAGAAAATCAATGAACTTCAGAGCATAAATACCAGGAACTAGAGTCCAGCTAGGCCAGTGGAGCAAGTCCCTTTGGATTGGAGGGCTTTAGGTTGGACCTTGAATTGCTGTTTCTCCTCTTTCTCAGTTTATGATGCAAAATAACTGTGGGGTTTTTTCCCCTCTCATCTCTCTCTTATGTAGCCGGTTTTAATCCACAGTATTGTCTTATCCTATCACCTGTGATTCTCCAAAGTTGTAAATTGGCAAGAGACTTGATTAGAGTTTAGCATTGTGTTAAAATCTTGTTTAGTTTTCTAGGAGCTTTTATGAAAAGTACAACCAGATTTCTAGAACCTAAATGTCTTGTCCTCATTCATTTAGCTTTTGTTTTCAATAGCTGTCTCCAGTGATCTTTTTCAGGCAGTTCCCCTGGTGTGGAGGTTAAGACTTGCTGTTCTGAACTTTTCAGGATCAATTCGGCCCGCCTGTCTCCTAAAGGCTCTGTACTCAGTACCTGCTGTTGCAGCACCTGGTTGAAATAAACTGATGTGGCAAGTGAGGAAGGATGGATGAGGGAAGTAGGGGAGAAGGATTGTATCTGATGGTGCCAAGGCATAGATAGCCTCCTTTCTTATGGCTACTAGTTTGCTTTTCTTTCTGCTAGAAAAGGGTAGGCATAAATGCCGTTTCCTCTATTCTGAAGTATAGCAGAGATGAATCATTAGCTTCTCTGTAACTAACTTAGCCTCCTTAACTACTGCTTTCTGTTCCTGGGTCTTCCAGAAGATCTTGCTGACTTGCATCAGAACAAGAAGTCTGCAGTTCTGTAAAATAACTGGGTGGTTCAGTCTTATTTTTGTCCATCCAACATTTTACCACCTAGAGTTAAAATTCCTTTATATTGGCATTAGTTGCCCTGAGCTAGGGCCAGACTTTTTATAAGCACATAATAACCTATCAAGTTTCATTATGGAGAACCATGTGGGATTTGAGGGAGAGTGAGGTTGGTCCTGCCTTGCCCTTCTCTTATATTTTGGCAATATTCCCTACAAAGGTACTGCATGTGAGACATCGCAGAATATCAGAGGATCCTTGGGCTCAGGCTGAAGGTTCCTGTCTGTCTTAACCTGACTGGAGGAAAAGAAGGTTTAGTTTAGCAACCTCTGAGGAGGAGCACACCAGATGGGCACAAAGTATTTGGGTTTCCTGGTGAAGTTCTGCTGCTGAATTGATTCAAGCATACCAGTATAACAGTAGAGCGCCCTCCTTCCACTGCAAGAGTAGACATAATGTGGTGCAACTACTTTTTCACTGATAACTGCTCAGTTTAACTTGCTCTCTTCCATATCTGTACAGAGATTTAAGTTACGCCGTGACTGTCCTGCTTGGGGTAGCAGTTACAGGTAGGCTAACTATACCCTGCTGTGGCATTCCTGGGTATAAGAACTTCAGGAACTCCTTTTGATAGCTCCAGGTGTATGGGTTTCATCCTCCTGCTATGTTCCTTTAGTAGTTTAAGTAAAGCTTAAGCCTTGTAACACAACTTTAGCTACAGATCTGCAGAGACCTAGGGTTCAGGCTTTGTCTATACTAAAAAACTTTTCCTATATGAGCTGAGCTAAGGTCTGAGTTTAATCTGCTGTGGTTAAGGCTGTATAACCCTTATAGAGGAACTCCAGTCAGCTGTGAACAGCTTGGTTTCCTCTTCTTCTTCTTCCCAGTGGGGTGTACTGTTTAGAAAGGAGTTTTGTGAAGCCTTTAAATGATGTTTGGGAAGCTGCAGACTTTCCTAGGTAGGTAAAGCATCTCATATCCTACTAGACAGCACTCTGAAGCTGTGAGCTCAAAGATGTCTTCCTGTTGTCCTCCTGGAGTGAATTGTTTCTGCTTTTGCTTTGTGCCCCATCAGACCATGATTGACTTTCTGGAGATCTATGATATCTTGGTCCCTGGAAAGGCCTGTATCTGAAGCAAGAGAGACACAGCTACCAAGAGACTCGCCCAGGTAACTGGCCTGATAATGGTCTCTGTTTCCATTAGCACTTCAACCGGATATGCAAGTGCTTTTGGTGTCTGCACTGGAAAAGTTATGAAATACTTGAGGGTGTTCCTGCAAAGCACAGTAGCTGTCCTGTAGAACTCCACCCTCTGACCTCCCCAATCCTCTTAGAAGGCACATTTTTGTATTTCAGTCTGCTGTGGATCTTTTCTTCAGCAGGTATGGTGATCTGCCTGTGTAGGTAAGCTGTTAATACTGGCAGATTCATTCTTTTGATGTGATGGGTAGAAGCCTCCTATGGCCACTCTTGCCTCCAGGAGGTAACTTCAATTGCCTTGCTGTGGCCTTCTCGCTTTAAAGTGCTCTGTGGTAAAAATGCCCCCTGGCTCTGTCATTTTCTGGCTTGTGCATGTGCAGTGATGCTTTCTGCCATGGATCCCAGAACAGTGTCCTGATAATGGCCTTTAGACTTTCTAGCCCTCTGCATGTGTTTCTGCAAAGGACTGAGCATTGCTTTGAGTTGCAGGCAGGAGAAAATCCAGACCCTGAGGTAAAATGACTTGCTTCTGCTCCAGGGAACAACACCTGGTTTCCCACGTAGCATCCCTTCCACCTTCAGTTACTTTCTGTGGTAGTCAGAAATAAATCCATGTTCATACAGCCTTTTCTTCAGAACTGCAGTGCGTAAGTGTTCTAGCAGATGATCTAAGCTTCTATTGGAGCAGTGCTTGAGAGGAGAAAACGTGGGACTTCTGGCTGCAAAGCAGCTTAGCAGGATAAGGTATTCAGGAATCAATAATGAAATGCAGTGAGTCCCAATTGAAAGAATGGACCTTCTAGGTCTACGAGGAGAATATAATTCTCCTGTTTGTTTTTGTTTTAATAAATGGTTTTATGGGTGTCATGTGAACTCTGGACTCAAAGTCAGAAGGTCAGACTAACAGATCCTCATAACCACAAGTAAATGATACCTGGGACTTGTTCATGGATGATAATAGCGTTGTGTTTCACGAAGGTGAGATAGTTCTCTAGGGGAAGATTCAGTACATGAAACAACACTTAATCTCAATGGAAAGGTCATGGATGCAATGTACTTGATGTGAGGACTCCATAGGGGGGGAAAAATAAGTCATTACCTTTCAGAATCTACTTTCCCCTTCCCAAGTCTAGCATAGAAAATCAGAAAGGAATGCTATTCTTAAGATATGTTTAGGGTTAAAAGTGAAAAGCTTTAAATGGAGATGACTGCTGCACTTATTTAGGATGCTTTCTGTCACTAGTGAATTCAAATGTTTGTTTCATTTAAAAAACCTAAATCAGTATATATGAATTTAATTAATGATAACGTGGGATCAGATTTACTTTTTGTCCTTGTTGTTTCCATGTCACAATGAAGGACACTTTGATGTAGACTGGGATGTTGTACTTGTTTCTTTATGTTTGCATTATGACACTAGGTCTTCATTTATGTACCATTTCAGAGCCCCCAGGATACATAAGCTTCTGTTTGAGTTAACAATATTGATACTTTCTATTTCTGACACTTTTCCTCCCTACTCTGTCTCATTTTAGAGATAAACCAACTGGCAACAAATACACTCATTACTGTAGAGTGCTGTGATGTTCTAGTCTTACTCCTGAATGGTGATAAATGTAGCTTGTATTTAAGAGCTTTATTTCAAAGCACAACTGATGCAAATTTTGGGCTAACTCCATTAGGTGTGACATGATATTCATTCCTATGAAGTTCCAAGTTTGTACAGCTGACTTATTCGAAAACTTGTGGGAGAGGGTGGGTAGAAAGAAAAGAGAACTAGTTTTCACTCAAAACTTCAGGAGGCATTTACACCTTTGAGTGATGTGTGAGATGAACAATACTGAGTATCTTTGTGCTAGAATGTAACAAGACAGGGCAGTGTCTGACCCATGAGAACGCAGGGCATGGCACAGAGCTTTCCCTCTGTCCCCTATGTTTGTGCCTTGTTCTATCGAGGATCTGGGTGGCTGGGGAAGATCCCTTTCTAATTCGCAAGTGTTATTTTTAGTGGCAGTGCTGAGAACAATACTGTTGTAGATGGCCTTGAAATCATTGGAACAAAGAAATGGGAGAAACAACAGAAACTGAAACTCATCATCTATTTTGAACAACAGCAGAAGCAGTAGGGTTGTGTGATGGTTTCAAGTCAGTCAGTTTTCTACAGAAAAGTCAAGAGAGCCAGGGAGGAGATTTTTTTATAGCTAAATGGCAAACCCAGGGATTGTAATTACTGTTTCTATTATTTTTTTTCCCTTGTGGCAAGGTTTCTAGTTGCCAAAATTGACGGTTCTGAGGGAAAAGCAGAAGAAGAGCTTCTGAAAGCAGAAAAATCTACTTTCCTAGTGATGCTGGTGGCATGTCCTTGGCTTGTACATTTGAATTGAAACTTGTGCAAGAAGATGCCAGCATCACAGGGCAAAGTTGGACATGGCCAATCCTAAACTTGAGAAAGCAACAACTGACCTAGTGAGTGTGCCCCCTACGGCTTGTAGGGGGCATCTCTCTGCAGTATTATGTCAGGAGATGGCTGTAAGAGACAAATGCTTATGTTCCTACATACGTACCATAGCCTGATGTGTTCCCTGTCCCTTTTGTCTGTCTCCTGCTCCTACAGGGGAGACTCTTTCAGGTGGTGCAGTAGAGCAAAGATGTAGTGCCCTTGCTTTACCTGAAGCATTACTGCAGGGCACTAGCTGAGCCTGCTGGCATGTGACCTTCAGTTTTAGGAATCAAGTAGCAACCTAGAAGCCTGTTGTGAAAGCATAGCTTTCCAGTAGCATCACTCCAGCAGAGGGAGGCTTGGAAGAAGAAGGTGTTGTTATTCTGTTCCTGTAGGTTGCTGGGTGGGATATTCAAAAGGGCTTTGCTCCTGGGTAGGATGTGGGAAAGGAAAGTTGCAGCAGCAACCAGTGTTAGCTTGGAACAAGTTTTCTGGCCTTACCCACTCTGCACAAAAAGAACTACCCAAGGACAGTAGCCAGAGATGTGGAAGCTGTGTGATGCTTTGGTGTCGTCTTTCCTAAAAAATACTGCAGAGTTCTCTGCTGGAGATAGCACAGATTTTGAAACAAACTGCATGGAGGGAGTACTATTTTCTTGGTGTGTTGTTATAGTCAAGGGCGTAAGGATTCTCAGATAGAGCTCAGGCATCTTATTAGACATTGCTTAATTATTACTTCTTTTTTGTTGTGCAGGAATAACTTAAAAGCTGCGCTCTCATCATCTCTGCTAGTCTCATGTGACTCTTCAACGTACTGACTGGGCAGTTGCATAAGGAGTTGCTGAGGTTGTGGGGGGACATGCCAGGGCTCTGGGGTTCGTCACTGAACTACTTTTGGACTGATAGTCTTTTAATGAACCTGTTCATACTTGCGGCTGAACTGCTGTGTTCTGTGAGAGGGAGAAAATGGAGGATTTTGGAGGGCGTTTTGTTTGCAAGTTTCGACTGAACTCAGCAGCAACAAGCATCTAAACTCTTCTGCATGTAAGATGTTGCCTCTGCTTCAGGACAGAACCAGATGCAACGGGATTGTCTTGTTCTGCAAGCCTGGAACACCTGGCAGTGGATGTGGAACACTGCTATGAGAAAGTGGTCTTTTAAATAGTTGGGTAAGCAGCTTTCTTCTTCCCTTCTCTGTGGGATATGGAAGCAAGTAAGGCCATATAGTCAGCATCTTGACAGTCTGAAGTACCCTGCAAAGGTGACTACAGGTGTAAGGCTGACAATGTTAGGGCTGTGTTGCTGAAGGCCATGTGAGTTGATTTAGCATGGGGCTTACCAGCTTGGGCACAATGCTGGTACCTGTGATAAATATGACTATGAAGAAATGAATGTTCCAAATATCTTGGAGCTTGTCAGGGATGCTTCTATCTTCCTGCCTTGTGCCAAGGTCTTTCAAGAATTTCTGGTGTTTGGGGCTTGCTGGAGAAGAAGAGCTGGTGTTTGTAGCTTATGCTGGATATATTAGAACCAATACCTGCTTGCAAAGATGTAGCATGGAGCTGTTGGAAAAGATTGGGCCATATTCCTGCTGAATGGCAGTTTTTGAAGGCAGTGTTTGTCTGGGACTTTAGAAAAGTCCCCATTTCCTGCTGCTTTTGTGTCTTGTGCGGTGACACATCGTGACTATTCCTATAGGAAGCTTCCACAGATGTTGCAGGATAGCGGAGAGGTGTCTGCAGAGGTATGGGAGGGTGAGGATGTCACAGTGCTGCAGCTGGATGCCCTCACACAGGACCCTGCAAGTGGAGACATAGCAAGTGTTCACAAGAGTGAACTTGGAGTCTTGCTTGCATTTGGGCCCAGCACAGGCAGGTAGTGCCTTCTGCGGGCATCACTTGGGTGGAATTGTAGGAACAAGTTAGAGTAGAAGAGGCTGTTCTTGTCAATCTGCATAGTAAATGCACACAGCAGAAATCTAACATAGGAGGAGAGCTTCAGTATTCTTGTTTGGTGAAGCTGATTTACTCTTGAGTTTGTATTGGTTTAATATTATTTAATTGTATTTTTATTTTATTTTTATTTTTTAAATTTTATTTTAATTTTATTTTTATTTTATTTTCTGGAGCTTGGTGTCTTTTACAGGCTATGAACTCTTCTCTCCTCCACTGTTGTACATTCAGGCTAGGTATTAACAACAGAATTCTACCGAGAATCACTGCCAGCATCATGAATATCTAACTACAAGTAGTTTTATCATTAGAAAGTTGGACCAGTCGAAGCATGCCTTAAAGAGAGCTGAGGCTCCCAGCAGTATCCCTGGCTGTGTGAGCAAGTATTAGTTTAATGTGTGCAAAGCTTTTGCGGAGGAACTGGGTGCATAGGGGGAGGGGGAGGCGAGGCTGAGGGATTTTCTGGGTAGGAGAAGTAGGAGAGGTGTCTGTGGAGTCGACTTACCCTGAATTATGTTGACACTAGTTCTCTCTTCAACGTCTATATAACTGGACATGTAGCAATTTGTATTTGAGTGGTGGTAGAGCAGCAGGCTCAAGACCTCCAAATGCACAGGAAGAAGTCAGTGTTGTGGCAGTACCTACAGCTCCCAGTCACAGACCAGAGCTCAGTTGCACTGGGAATGGTGGTTGTTAGTTCCTGTCTTGTAGTCTATCCTTTAAGGTAGTGAACTTCTGTTGAAATAGCAGTGTAAGAAAATCCAGCTGTCAGGGAAAATGATCTTTCAGTATATGCAATAACTTATGCTGGGAAAGTTACAGAGACAGTGCAGACCAGGATACAAAAGAAGAGGGGACACAGCTTTTCTGCTAAAAAAGATGTGAATGTCTCAAAGTGCTTGGCAGAGCCCCTCTCTACCGGTAGATAGTGCGGATTCCCTGGTCTGTCTTGCCTTACAGTTTTCTTTGACAGTCTGCTTTCGTCTCTGGTGCCAGGGCGTCTCAGCTTTTCTCTGTTCTAGCCCACATACGCATCTGTAAAGCTGTTGTGTTCTCCAAGATGCTCTGCACAGACTTTTTCCTTTGAAGACCCAGCAGCCTTAGCATGGTTTAGCTTCTCAGGTTCTAATAACTCAGCTCTTCTAAATACTGTCCCTCCCCTGAGGCTCTCTGTCCTCTTTATGTCCCTGTGTGTTTTGTTTCCCTTGCTGCCTTGTTCTTTCTGCTGCCTTCCCCCCCCCCCCCTTTCTCTTTTTCTTCCTCTGTGGATGTGTGTGAGCCCCATTAAACACTTCTCTATCAGCTTGTAAGTTGAGGTTTGAATTTGAAGTGACCTGGTGGGCAGAGCAAGAGGCTGCATTGTGTCATTGATGCTCAGAAGGTGATAGTGTGAAGATGATGCTCCATAGGAGCTGTGGTGGTAGCACTGGATGTAGGAGGACAAAGACTATTCCTTAATGCCTTCTTATGTGCTTGGGGTGCAATATTGTGCCCAGTGGAGAGCCCCTGTTTCCTTTTAAGGAGTTATCCATTGATCATTGGGTAAAGAAGATGAGCTTGGCAGCCATGTTTTGAATTTGTGCAGGGCAGCATAATTGATAGGTGAGGAGGCACAGCTATATCCCTATCAAACAGCTACGGGGGGCTGGTCACTGCATTTTTTCTGTGCTGTAATTTGTGGGAAAGGAAATTGAGACCTCTGGGCTCTTATACAGGTAGGGATGCTCTGGCTGCTTTCACTGTGAGGATAGTTTTTGGAAGGAAGGTAGAGAAGGGGATGTTTTGCCCTGAGGGTGAATTATATCTAAAAAGGATTTTTTTTCTTCTCTTTAAATTGGAGAAACAGGAAGAATCTTCATCCTCTATAAAGAGGCATTTTAGTGCTGAATAGCATCTTGATCCTCAGATTGGAAAGACTAATGGTCCCGAACAAAGTAAAATTAAGTTAATTTTGTAGCTCTGTATGTGTGTGAGGAGGATGGTGCTGCAGCACGCGTGGTGCGAGGGATGTGCTGCTAGGCAGGTAAGTGCTGTGCAAACCACCTTCCTCTGCCTTGGCGGGAAGTATCTCCTCCTTCCCCTTCTGGGGCAGTGCCAAGCTGGGTTCCTCCCTCAGCGCTCTACCAAACCACACTCTTCTCCTTCCAGCAGGGTCTTGGCTCCCCCGTTTATCTACACTGCCAGGCTGGCGTTCAGCTGGCTTCTCTTTATCTGCTTAACCTCCCTGTCACCTTTGTGCTCGCTCCCTTGTGGCAATGGCTGAAGAATAAGGCTCAGTACCCCCTTCCCTGTCTCCTGGCTGCGGAGGCTTTCCCAGCCCGCTCCCCTCCGTCTCCTTCTGCCTCTCGGCTCTTTGTGTGAGCTCTGCTCCTGATGCTCGCCACGTGGTGGTTGCATTTTAGAGGGTTTGTGAGGCCTTGCGCCTGCAAACTTCTGTGCTCTTTGTTAAACGAGGTGGGGAAAGGGATCGTGTTTTAGACGTGTATAGGTTGTAACCAGTTAGTTTTTCCCTGAAGCATCTAAGCAGAGCAGAAAGCTGTTCTGCAGGGTGTCCCAAGCACTGCAGGCATCTTCTCTGTTCAGTTTCGTACTTGAGTCCCGATTGATTTCTTTGCAAATATACTGTGGTATGCAAATGGAAGCACTGCAGAAAGAGCATTTGTAATCCCGAAGTGGAGGCAACTCAGGAAAATCCAACTTCTTTGCAGGGCTGTGCCCCTGTTTTGTCCTCTGGGCTGCAAGTGTGCTTGCTGCTGCCCTGTGCTGGAAGCCTGTCTCTCCAGGGTTTGGTTTGCTATTGCTTGACACCTTTTAGGTTCAGTAATGTTTGGCATAAAATGGGAGTATGGCAGAACAGCAGTGCAGAATGAGTACGAGACAGCAGTTGGTGTGGAGCAATGATGAATTAAGTGTTTAGTCTCTCTTGTAGTTATCGTGCTGCTTTCTTTGAAATTATTAATGTAGATGCAAGACAAACTAGTTCTAAGACTCTTTTGAATGTGACAGGAGAAGGAAAGGAACCAGATAATTTGCTTTGTATAGTCTTTTGGATAGGAGCTGCCTGCGTTTCAATGACATGTTGAATCTGACTTTGTGGTTTAGGGTATGAATGTTATCCTTATAGCACCCTGTTGAGCCAGGCCCCATGCAGGCAGGAGGAGAGGGACTGTCTGTGCCTTGGGGAGCTCATGAGCTTAATGAATACAACAGTTGGCTCCAAGGAGAGCTGCAAGCAGACTGGGTTTTCAAGATCTGATTTGAAATATTACAAATATGTTACCTGTGGGCTCTGATTTGATTTCAACGTTTCTGAGAGTGTGGCGATGAGTAATGATGACCCACAGTTGGGGCTGTAACACAGTCTGGGAAACCTGGCTGAACTCCTGTGAGCCTAGCACTTGGTGCTTTGCATGTGTGTGTGTTGATAAAAGCTTTCATCTGCTGGTAGGGGTGCTGTGAGGATAAGGACCTGGAATGCTGTAATGGATGGGGGTGAGAGGAGGATATGCAACCATCACAGACATTTAAAAGTCGGATTTGTGTGGGTTAAACTGGGCATGCTTGCAGCCTGTTGATTGCAGTTGCACACCACATCGGTGCATGACTCAGTGCTGGGTGGGATTTGATGTATAAGCTTTTTTATGCTCACGTTGGCCTGAGGACAGGAGTCTGCTTCCGGAGATGGCTGCAGTGGGAGAGAGAGCACTATGCCCCGTTTTCAGGTCGGTATCTCTGCCACCAGCTCGGCCACTTGCATAACCTCTACAAAACCAGCTGCAGGTAGAAGTGACTGGGTTAGTTTAGGTGGCTTCAGCACAGATCAGGTCTCCCTGGGTGTGTTTGTAGGGTCTGGTTCTGCTGCTCTTGGAGGGCACCACCTCCAGTAGGGAGGTGCAGTGATGATGCCTTCCTGGACGTCCAGCCTCTCCACAGCACCAAGCTGGGTTTGGAGGATGTGTGTCTGCTGCTGTAACACAGGGGCTTGTCTGCTTACAGCCTTGAGAAGTGTTGCTGTTTGACCTACGTTTTAAAGAATGATAATAACATAAGAAATTCATACTGCCTTTGAGAGCAGACTGTGCTTAGCTGTTGCCGATTGAGTCATTCTGCTGTTAAGATTATTTGGTACTGCAAGAGCACAGTAATGTGGAATTTCTCTCATTTGACCTCTTGAGTGGACTCTTGTCTGGATGGAGATACCAGTTTGTCCTGTCTCTGTGCCCTTCACACTACCGTCTTGCCAAGCAGTAACATGTTTGCCCAGCAGCCTTAGTTCATAAGGCATCGAGCGCAGCTGGTTGTGATTGATTTTTTCTGAACTCTTGAGAGGTAGGGTGAGGAGGAAGAAAAGTGCTCACATCCCATGCTCTTTGGAAACCAGGTTCTAGTTAGTCAGATCTGTTCATGACTATCTCTTGGCAAGGGTTCTTAAAGCTTTGTTAATCTAGAATCTACATTTTATATGACTGGTGCTTTTTAGACGCTACTTCCAGTGATCGGTAAAAGCTATCTCAAAAGGATGCAGTTATGTGAATTTTGGATTGGTGGGAAGGGAAGTCATGTTGCTAAAAATATAAAAAAGTGATCTCTCTGCTTTGGGAACACTTGAGACTGACTTTTTTCCTTTTTTCCCTTTTTTTTCCACTTTTATTCTTGAATTGGGCGATAGAAACAGGCCAGCTGGTCCTTAGTGTGTGGGAAAGATGAGTAAAATGCTGCTTGTTTGGGTTGCCAGTGCTTGTGCAGGCCTATAAAGGCCAAGTGTAAAGCTTTACAGGGAAAAATGTGTCTCCTTTATGAATAAGGAGGTTCAAGGCTTTCTAAAACTGCGGTGGTGGGAGTGTTGCTTCCCTAATTCCCCAAAGGGTGCTGAGGGATGCGAAAGGATGTTGGGAGATGGGGAGTGGGAAGTGCTTGAGTCAGTGGTCTAAACAGTATTGCTACCTTGAGGGAAAATAGAATGGGGGGAGCCTCACGGTCTGGGAAAACTGTTTGCTTCTTGCTCCTTGTGTTGCATCTCCTGGGGAAAGAAATCTTGGGAAGTCAGAGGTATCCTGGAGCTGGGGGTTGGAGAGGAGGCACCATGCACTTGTCACTTTTTGGGTAAAGTGACACTTCTGGATATTCTCCATTTCAAATTATGGATCTTGTTTTCTTTGTTTCTCGCTTCTTACTTTTCCTGGTAACAGCTGGATTGTCCTTTTGTCAGTGCGCGAAAGACGTGTGAATAGGAGGCGAGTGCCAGAGGGAGAGTGGATATTTGCTGAATGGGGGCAACCTGTTTAGTCTTGTGACAGTGTGGCTGGAAAAATGGCAAGTGACACTTGTAATGCGCTAAGTAATATTTTGGGAAGAGAGATGGTAGAGTGGAACAGCCCTTAACTGTATGTGTACAGTAGTGGTCTCTAAATTAGCTGTTGCCTTTCTAGATAAAGATCTTGGGAGTCATAGTGGTTTTTTCATCAACTCAATGGTAATAGTGAAAAGGCAAGTGTATTGTTAAAAGCTGTTATGAAAGCATCTGAGAACAAAACAGAACCTCGTTATGGCATGTTTTATAAATCCTGTGGTGTACCCTCTTCTTGAACACTGCGTACAATTCTGGCCGTGCCTCTTTTCCATCCTCCCCCTTGCATAGATGCTTCTTTGGAGCTGTGCAATAACTAGATAAAGTACAGAAATTGTTCCTTGTCTCTGTACAAGGGAGAGGCAGAAAAGCCCAGACTGTCTAGCCTGGAAAATAGATGACCAAGAGGAGTGTGGTAGAGGGTCTGTGAAACAGAGAAGGTGAACAGGGCACAGTTATTTTCTATTTCTCATAAGGCAGGAAATCGGGCCACCAAATGAAATGACTGGGTAGCAGCTTCAGAGCTGAGTAGGGAGTGTGTGCATGGGCCTTCTTTGTTCTCCTTCAGACAATAAACATATAATTAAATTGTAGCACTCTGCCACAGGATGCTGTAGATGCCAAAATTACAAATGGGTTCAAAAAGCATTAGACTATTTGATGGACTTTTTTTTTCCCCTCCTCCAATGAAAGGCCATTAAATGCAATGATGCAGATGCAGTGCTGGGCTCAGGAAGTCTCTCTGCTGATTCTGGTCTCATTATTCCTAAGTGCTGCCTGTGAATAATGGGTGGGACTAGGCCCAAACAACTCTTTTTTTGAGGGTAAGGGAACACAACAGAGGACCCCATTCAGTGGGTGGGAAGAGGCGATGGCTGGCTTAATAAAGAAAGGGGAAACTAAATGAATTTGGAGTTGTGCGTGTAGGAGTTGCTCATTGCCAAGGAACAGGGGAGGCAGCAGAATCAAGATCTGTGATGGAAAGAGAGGAAGATGTGTTTGCCTTATCTTTTCTTCCTCAGCAGTAAACTGTTTGTCTCCAAATAGATTTGAGAGTGCTGGGATGTTTGTCAGCAGCACAAGACCTGGCACTTCAGGGAACTCTGCTATGCTGCTGCTGTTTCTTTTTTGTATATTAAATTCTGTACATGAATCTTACTTGTATACATGTAGGCGTGCCTGTGCGAATACTTGGTCACCTGAATCAAAGTGACAGGGAAATAGTGTGGAGGGAAGGAAGGAAATCTCTTCCTGGTGGGGCAGGGTTCAGGGAGATTTTACAGAAACCAACAGTAGCTGGCTCATTGTAGCTTGGCTCTTGGAACTAATTGTGTGCATGCATTTACCTATTTTTAACAAACTTTAAATGATTCACTGTGTGGCTCAGTGGAGGTTCTGTGTTGGTGTGTTTTTTTTTGTAGGGTTGTGAGTGTGCAGGGGTTCCCAGGGTTGGTGGCAGCATGCGAGGCCCAGTGTGGCAGCCATGGGTGGTGGTGGTGAGCAGCCATGGGGTGTGTGGGGCCCATGAGGCCTCAGGTGCAGTGCTTGCTTTGTTGCTACTGACTGGTGGGGCAGCACGGGTCTGATCCTGTCCCAGCGTTCCTGATGGAGCTTCAGAGCTGCTGTGGCTCTAAAGGGCAGCCAGGGAGAACAGGGGGATGTTCTCAGTGGTGTTGAGGGGGCAGAAGTGCACCTGGGAGGGTTGGTGAGCCGTGTAGGTCCTACCCAAGGTGTAGGCTGCAGGCTTGTGCTTTGTTCTGTTTGACTGCTTTTTGATTGTGCATTCAGGATCTTGTAGTATAGTCAGTAGCCCTCCTTTTAAAACCAAAACCAAAAAATGGTTGATGGTGCAAGGTTTTTTACGTTGTAAAAAGGCTCGCAAGACATATGTGATGAAACTTTAATCAGTTGTGCATTTTCTCTTAATTTTTTGCTTAACACTCTTTGAACAAACTCCTACCCTTTCACGTTTCAGTACAAAACCCCAGCCATGTCTAGACAAAAGCCCGTTGTGATTAGCAGAGGTGTGCTACTCAATACTGAGTGTGTGGGGGGGTGCAGTCACGGTTTGGATGTTATGTTAATGTATTTCCTGCTCCTGTATGGGTTGCAGGGCTTGTGTGTGCAGAACTCGCAGCAGAGCTCAGATTGGAATTGCATGCATGTAGAAAAAATAATTTTACACACTTAAAGTGTATATTGAAAGGCCGTTTGCTTGTATAGTTATTCAGACCTCATCTATGGCTGCACATTGGTGCCACCTGCTTGTAGGAAAGAATGAGCTGACTCCTATTATTCGAGGAGGAAAAAAAAAACCAAGGCGAGGCCTCAACATCTGTTCTGGCTTTATTGTTTGGTCTGGCCTGGGCTGTGGGCAAAATGTAGGCCACAGCTTTTGCTTTACTGCTTTCTCTTAAACTGGAAAAGCATTTTGGATCAGATATGTTCTTAAAAAGTTTAAAATAAAATAAACCCCACAAAGATGTGAAGTTCAAACTTAGTATGGGTTAAACTTGATTACTTTAAAACAGGAAACTGCTTTTTCTCATTTTCTCTTCCAGTTCTTCTAATGGTAATAACTTTTATCACTGCAAAGTGACCTTTGTAATGATTGCTGGATGATTAATCTTTAACTGGGTAATTTTTAAAGCAATATTTTTCACACTGTTGAAATGTGCGATAGCGTGGGTTTTTGTAGCATAGCACCTACCTTATTCTGAGGCAATAAGGCCCTTGAGCTGGCGTTTCCAGTGCTGCTGCTCTGTATAGAAACCCAAATAGTTGCCTTTGTTTCCCTAGGCACATACAAAAATGCCCTCAGCACTTTATTTGCATATAGATTATAATGCCAGCTGGGTGTAGTCATGTATAGGAAGAGCTAAATGCTGCCTAATTTATAACTTTTTAATTAAAAAAATATTCCTCAGTTTGCAGAACTGCAATATAAAATGTTCTGCTGCATTTAATGCTCCTGTAGTGGGTACAAAGATAGTATTTCTGTGAAGTCCCAGCTACTATATCTAGTCAGTTCTCAGAAAATGCGAATGAAAGGGATTACAAGCATTATCTGCTGACTCGGGACAAGTCACGTGCAGGAGGAAGTGGGGAAGGGCAGCAGCGTTCTTCAAACGTCTTTGAGTTGCTGCTTGAAGACGTCAGTGCCAGCAGTGTGGGGAAGGAGGGTGGAAAAAGCTTTTCTTCTACCTCTCAATTCTATTTGAATTCTCTTGTGCCACAGAGGTATTTTGTTGTTGTATCGCAGCTGTGCATTTACAATTACACTGTGAGCCTGAGTAATACCAGTGAACCAGTGAGAGCAAGTTTTTAAAACTATAGGAGCCAGTACCGACCTTGTCTTATTTTGTTTAAGAGTCATCACGGGTATTGTAAACAGGGGATTTTACACTATGCGATAAATATAAGGTCTGCAGTGATCAAGAAAATGCAGGATTGGGAGTGAAAGCACTTGTTTAATTTCACTTCATTAAAAGTAAATACATTTAGACTTGGTCTGAAACTGCTTTAAGCAACATTCAACAGCTAAGTTATGTCAGCTCTAGCTCTTCCCCAAACAATAAAAATACCTGTTCACCTTTGGGTGTTATACAATGCATGTTTTATGTATAATGCTGGGGGTTACGTATTAAATAGAAGAAGACTTCTTAGTCTTTCTTTTAAAATCTGCAATATGGGATGTACAAATGAATTGGTACCAGTTATGGGGAGATGAGTAAGCACCATTAGTAAGTAATGCAGTAGCCTTGTAGGTGGGAATCTTGTTATCCTGTACCCTGGGGATTTTCAGTTGTTGTCGTGTAAGCTGTAATAACTTCATGAAATACATTGTTCAGATGTGGAGATCTTTTCATACCTGTTGCCTTGCAGAAGATCAGTGCCTGAAGAATTCCCTGTACTTCTATGACAAGTGCTTTTTAAACTTTGGTTTGCTGATGTTTGTCTACCAGAAAAGGTAATGAACTGTGTATCTCCATTGACCACCTGATGGTGGATGTGCTTGTCTGAGTTACATTTTGGCATTTTTAAATAACAGAGGAACTGACTAGCAGCAGATTCCTTCTTGTCATGACGTGTGTTGCAGTGCTATCCACAGTCCTGCCTTAAAGTGTGTTTTGGCTTCTTGGAAACTCAGAGAGGTTCAATAGTTTTGAAATGTCTTGTGCAAACAGTAGAGACTACAGAATGGTCATGGAGAAGTAAGAATGCAGGAGGCCTCTTGGCAGAGTTTCACCAGCGCTTGGGCAGGACGGAGCTGGGGAGCAAAGTGTGTCTTGGCACCTGCAGGAGATGGGGATCATCTCTCTGAGGGGTCAGTGTAGGTGCCAAAAGCAAAGTGTGAAGTGCTCTTGAATGGATAGCAGCTGTGGCTATAACATGCAGCATCCTGGGGGAGAGCTGCAGGACAGAGCAGCTCCCTCAAATGCAGGAACTCAAGTGGAAGCTGGCACTGCTGCCTTGCACAGAAGTAAAATAATAGGCGACACAGTGATTGGTGGCTCTTTGAGAGGCCTTGACTCCCACTGAGTTTATTCTGGCATGTCTCTTCTCTAACTTGGAGAAGAAAAATAAAATGTGATGCATCAGGCTGGAGCAGAGGAGCACTGTGCTCCTGCTTGCTGGCAGACTCCGATGCCTTCCGGCCTGCTCTTGTGTATGCTGTCATTCCACCAGTGGTCCTTAAGACAGATTAAACTGCTGTGGAGGTGTCCTGCCTGTCCCTGCTTCCTTATTCTGTTTCCTTGTCTCTTAGGGTATGTGTTACAAAACTAGGAATTGGTATGAATTGAAGCTTTTGTGTTGAATTAGTTGGGCTTTTTAAGCTCAGATAAATGCCCTGCTCTGGTTTGTCAAGTTGGTGTTGGTGGAAGGGGAAAACAGCCTCCCTCCCTCTCTTTGCAGTGTTGTTGCTGAACCATCACATTTGGGTGAAGCTCTGCAGGGTGTAGGCAGAGAGCGCCCTGTCCACGTAGGCCTTCTGCTCCCTGTGCATTCACTGTTTGTCTCCGCTTGCAGCCAGCTGATTTGATTTAATAACTGGGGAAAGTGCTGTTTGCTTTCTATTTTGCCAGGTTACTTTTAGCGAATGTGCTTGGCTTGGAGGGATATATGCCAGAGTCAACACAGGATGGTGGGGGGAGGAAGCAGGGAGCATGTGTTGGGAGAGCAGTGAAATGATGGCTGAGCAGGACCTCCTCTACCTTCAGAAGTGGTGAGGTGTTGCACGGATTCAGGCTGTGAAGTTTCACCCTTTTGGCCTTTTGAACACAGCTCAGTGGAGTCTCTTAGTTCATCTTGCCAAAAGGAGATTCAGGTTGGGTGAAGGGAGTGGTATTCCTGCCAGGCACTGCTTCTCTTTTGTACTGATGCCAGCTGCTCCATGGTTAACTTGAAACTGGGGAGAGGTGAGAAGGATCGGGAAGGTACTCTCTGCCCCGTAGTGGGGACTTGTGTGGTCCTGTGGCCTTTGGTAGTTTGTTAGGAGATGTGCCAATTTCCCTTTCCCTATCAGGTGTCCCAGCTTCACAGCACCCTGGTGGAGGTGGGGAGGAAAGCACACTTGTTGCTTTCAGCCCTGCTTTGTTGTCCATTTGCAGCACCTCTGCCAAGGGTGGTGGCTGAGGAGCCTCCAGGGCACACGTGTATGTCTTGCCTGTTTCACAACGTTCTGGAGAGCACCTGAACAAAGATCTATGGTTTCATGTCAACACAAATGTATTCATGATTACAAGCTCTGCAGCACGTTCAACACTGAGTTTATTCATATGGTCCTATTTTCAGCACTGGTAAAACTTTGGTGGCCTAAGAGAAATCATGAATTTGCAATATCTGCAGAAGAACCCTTCAGATGCAAGGGCATAGATGTGTATGTCATTGTGTAGGGAGAGAGTTCAGACCCAGTATTTAAGGTAATAGGACATTTACAGACTCGTAAGGGTATTTAGGGCTTGGTGTCCTTTAAGAAATTCCTTGCAAGGTTCCACCTTTCTCTTTTGTTTCTACAGAAGAGTACTGACAGATTTGACACTCTCCTTTCTAACTTGGAGTGAATAAAGCAGAGGAGTGTGGCTCTGGGAGGAAAGGAGAGAGTTTGAAGAGTTCTGTTTAGGTTTTGTGGGGGTGAATTTTTTTTTGACAAGAAAATCTTTGCTCTTACTTTACTCTTTTTTTTTTTTTTTCCCTCCTTCTGTGAGAGCTGGGATCACTCAGGTATGGGGTCTAAGGTGTATTTCTCCCTAAGGCTTTAAACGTTGTGGGTGGTAGTGGGAGAGCAGGACTGACATCTTTCAGTATGCAAGTGAAAATTGGACAGACAGCCTGGGAGTGAGGCTGTGCAATGTAGTAACCTTCACAGCAGGGAAAGACATGCTTTAAGACTCAGTCAAAGTATTCTTTTTTAAATCAGCCTGATGCCTCTTGGAGTCTGAACTGACTGCTGCTGCTGGCTGAAACCTGTCTTGTTTTTTCTGTGGGGCAGTCTTGCAACAGCTGGGGGAGAGCTGTAGCTGCTGTGGGTCAGGGTTTCACATCTCGCAACCTGCTGCTCTTGCAGCCCATGGGCAGAAGCGATAGGAACTTCAACCATGGTGTTATCACTGCTGTATAAATCAATATATTCCTACATGCTGTGTGCTCGGCTGTGTGCTAGTATTGAGATGTGTCCTCACAGCTTCAGGGAAAAAAACCAAACCCCCCCTCAACTTCTTTTTACAGTAATGTTGATACATGGGTGTTCTGCTCTACCTCATCTCTTTCCTTGTACAGTTAAACTGTTTGGGCTTGTGCAGTATACCACATTTTTAAATGGGACCAACTTTAAAAAGAACATTCTCTTCACAAAGTGAGTTTTAACCTGCATTGGTTCCCCTCCTGGGGTGTGTTCTGGCAGGAGGGAAGAGAGAGGGATGGGAACTGATGTGGAAAAAGCAGTATGATCCTGTGTCTTCTTGGGGATGTGCATCTCTGCTTGGGTAAAGGCAGTGGGAGTTTGCATACCCTGTGAACTCTGGCAGGGGAACAAAATTTAGGGGCTGCTGCTTGTAGTAGAAGGTCTTCCTCTTGGGGATGGAGGAAGCATCCATGATACCTCCTAGACTTGGGACAAACAGGAAAGTCAGCAGTGAGAAAGCGATTACAGAGTGTTTGCTCCCACAACAGCTGTGATAGGGAGCTAATGGCTATGGTAGAGACTTTACAAATAACTGGTGGGTAGCCTAGATGGAAGTGCAGGATTAACTGAAATGTCAGATGATCTCATCTGCCAATATACAGCCTCTCTAAACACAGGTTGCACTGGTTTAACTGCAGTTGCTTAAACAGACAAACCCCATTGATCCTAAATTGATCTGTTCCCCTAAAAGAGTAATGCTTGTCCTCCTTACATAGCTATTTTTGTATGAAATGTATAATGGATTAAATAGAATTAGCTTTTTAGCTTTGTCACTGAAGTGTAGAGCATTTGAATTCACCCTTGTATCCTTCGCCTAGAGCAGGGATGTGTAAGGTGTTCCCCTGTGTTGGTGACCCTTGCAGCAGTGCTTGGAAAGATGCAGGAAAGGGAGGCAATAACTACTGTGCTCTAAGCCCTCCTTCTCCTTTCATGGTTATTGGCTCTGAAATAACCATTTCAATGCGTTTCCAAATTCTGCATAAACTCTTAAGCTCTTCCTTGCTACATGAAGTAGCAAGAGTACTTGTGCAGTGTACATTTATGCTGGGGTTAACGCTGGACTCAAAACCACCTGTTGTGTCTGCCTTGTCTGCCAGGAACTGTAAACACGGGGGCTGTGAGCTTGAGAAGGGACAATGTGGAGGTTGTGCTGCTGGAGCTGGGTGGCAGATTCAGTCACCTGTGACATTAGGGTGGGGTTTCTGTGGATGTTTGAGGAACACCCCTTTCCCCCTCCTTTCTGTGTGTTGGCCTTTAAGTTATGGAGAAGTATGAGTTTAGTTTAAATTCATGGTTAAGTTAACCAACGCGTGTGCCTCGCGTTGGTCTCTATCAAGGAATGAGGGCTGGGGGTGGACAGATGTGGGCTTGGGTGAAGAGGCAGAGTGTGAGAGTTGTTGGGGGGAATACCTGCTTTACACCCATTGAGTGCAGTGTAACTTGGCTGGTTGTTGCTACCACGAGGCTGGAGGGAGGCAAAGGGGAAGAAACTGGGCAATGGGAACTGGACAGAAATGGGTTCGGAGGATTGCATGAAGCCTAGCATCTGCAGGGAGTCCTTGGTCTGGGTGTGAGACACAGGTAGAGGTTTTTTCTGGCTCATAGGGGGGGTGTGTGGGGCTGGAAGGAGGTAGCTCCTAATCCCAGTGCTCCGTATGCGAAGGGAGGTCCTGGGTGCCTTGGGAGTGAGCTGTAATGGAGAATGTGGAACACATTCCACCAGTTCTGGTTGAGTGCCATGAGATCCTCGAGTACCTCCCTGCACTGGTTGTCAGCTCCCAGGGCTTGCCACGGTTCAGAGCTGGGAAGGCTGTGGCGCTCCCTCTGCAGTGCCCCAAAGTGTAATTTGGGGTTTTAACCGTGGGAGGTGAAACTTCACCCACCTTACTGTGGGTGAGCTGAGCTAGCGGCATTCTGCTCCTGAAAAGGATGGCTGGCTGGGACATGTGTTTTACAGCAGGGAAGAGGCTCAGCCTGCTAAACTAGGAGAAAAATTTATTTTTCACAGGTTAGGTGAGTTTAGCCAGTGAAACTGTGGGAAAGGCAGGCTGACAACTTGCCTAGGGTTGAGCCTCGCTGGCCCAGTTTGGGCATTATGCTCCCTATCTGTGTTGTTGCTTGGGGTGTATTGGGATTTGGGTGGAAAGTGGTTAGCTTCCCAGAGACCTGAGTGGTGGTTTCTGTCTTTGAATATTTTTATGGGATGAGAATGTGCTTTTCAGGGTAATGCAAAGTGAGGAGAGAGACATTTCTTTTCTTTGTGTTTTCAACCCTATGCTGGACTTGAGTAGGAAAGACCATCCTGGATAAGGGAAAGTGAGGAGCAAAATTTGATGAAGGGGAGGCTTAAGATTGCCTCTTTCTTTGCATTTCCCACCGAGGCTTGAAATAAGACAAAAAGTAAAATTTAATCTTCAGTGTTTCAAGACTGATTTTTTTTGGTTTGGTGAAGTTGTAATTTTACATTCGGTATTGCAGTTATAATTCAGACCTTTGTGTTCTGTGGATTGACCTGGTCTCCACCCTCCATCTCTTCCCACCAGAAGCTATTGTCTTGTCTCACTCCTTTTTTTTTCTTCCTAGAGCAGAAAGTGATGAACGTGCATAGTGCGCAGAATCTCTTCCATGTGCAGTTGCTAACATTTAAAAAAAAACCCAAACTGTGTGAAAGAAAATCGCGGTGTTTGTCATGAAAAAAATGTTCCATGTAAATATGTTGCTGGCAACTGTTTTTTTTAACTGTAAATTTGTGCTTTAAATTTAATATTTTTGTCACTTAAACCCTGACTGTTCCTAGTTGAGCAGATTTCAGGTTAAAAACAATAGTCAAACCATGAGCATTCATAGCATTGTAATTTACTAAACTTTTTGATGTGTTCATGTGAGCAGGAGCTGGATGCTGGCAGGCCTCTTTCTGCTGCAGCAGAGACATGAGCAGATAATGTTCTGATTTCGTACCCTGTGCCATGAGACAACATCCTGGCATTGCATCCTTCGTGTTACTAGTCTTCTGACTGGTTTGTTTAATACCTCATGAAGTGGTGGTTGTATGTCTAATTGCACAGTGCAGAGAAAATATTGTGTTGAAATGTTGCATAAAACTTCAGCATGATGTGACGTTTGGTAGTGGAAGTTGTACTGGAGGCGCTCGTTCATAACAAGATCTTCAAGTTTCTCTTGGCCAGGGTGGGCAGTGGAGCTGGCTGTGTGTGTGCTGACTCAGTGAAGCAGGTTTCTTTCTCTTGTCCTCCTCCTCTTTTGACTGCTTGTGGCCAAAGAACAACTCACTGTTGAAATTTTACTTCAGCTTGAGGTTGCTCTCTCAAACTAGGTGCAGCTGTGTTTCTTCACTTGAGACTTTCAAAGCTCTCATGCCAGCTGGATGTTGGTTAAAAACAGACTTGCTTTCTGAGTGTGGGTGTGTGTACCCAGTGTGGGTGTGAATGCACAAGAATTTCTCTGTAGCAGTTGAGTAGAGGACCTGATTCGGACCCGGGGGACCCAGTGTCATCTTGGTGGGCATTGTTTGGGGGATGGAGGCATAGAAGGGCTGCTGGGCTGGGGAGGAGTAGCTCAGAAGGGATATCTGTGAGGTTCGTGCGTGTGTCTACCCTGAAGTGTTAATCTGGCTGCACAGTATGGTCTCATGATGTCAGGGGCTTGGAGCCTCCCCTTTTCATTAACGATGACTAGAAGAAAAATAATCAAGTATGCTGGGAGAGAAACAGTAATTAACTTTTAATTTAGATCTAACGTAGGCTGCTTAGTGTACTGCATGAAAGAGTGAGTGTGCGGTAACTGTCATGTTATGTAGGGGATGATGCATAGAAGCAACAAGGAGAAGCCTCAGGTCTGAATGGAGAGGTGGGGTTTTAACTCTGCGGATGGGATTTGTATCTTAATTAAAAGCTGCACATGTGTGATAAGTCACTTTTGTATCCATTTTGCATCTGAAATGACTTTCTCTGACTTGGTTTGTATCTGTTTTCTCTTAAGCCAAACTTGCAAGGCGAAGTCAAGAGAGAGAGAATCTTGGCATGCTGGTCTGGTCACCTAACCAGAATCTGTCGGAAGCAAAATGTAAGTATCTTCAAATACTTTTATTCCCCACTTCCCTTACATGCATCGCTTCAAGAATGCAAAGTTACCGCTTTCAGTAGAGAGGTTATGTCTGTGACCTTTCCATTATGATTTGAAATTAATTTGTAAGAAGAAAAGCCTACAAAGCAGTCCCCTGGAAGGGCTTCTTTCCCCGCTGGGCAGCTGCTCAAGAGCATCAAATCCACTAAGGCAGGGAAGGCAGGAGAAATGTGACACACTTTCTTCCTTGGCGTGAATTCTTTCAAGATACTTATCCATGGGCATACATGATCCACTGCTTTACTGTGGGTGCTGTAGAAGATGACAGAAATAACCAGAGAGAGCAAAATGAAAAGCTGGAGGAGGAAATATGGTAATTAGTAGTACCTGTTTACCACAGAAACACAAATAAAATCCACATCTGGAGCCCCTGGAGGTTTAAATGCCAGAAAATTGCAGTGCCTTGGAATTCCACGTGAGGGCAATTACCAGTGCTCTCTGTGTGTCTGGGAAGATGTCTCGGTGCTGCTGCCAGATGGCAGAACTAGTGTTTGAAAGGTTTGTCTGGCTACAGTTCTCATGAATAAGTAGGACTCCTTGATTAAAGGGCTGCTGTTTGAATGCCGTAAATAAACCTAAGTCTTTTTGGGGGAGGGAGCTGAAAGGAGCTATTTTTGACTTTGTGCTTGTACCTTTTTTTCCTCCTTTCTGATTCTGGGACCAAGAATAAGAATCTGGCATTCCTGTTCCTCTGCAGTTGTTTGTGGTAGCACTATGAACTGGATCCCTCATTTTGCCCTAGACCCAATAAGGTGCATTGCAGCATACTTGTGAGGAGGTAGTGGAATTTGCAAATTAAGGCAGCAGAGACTGTGCACAAACTGGCTCTGTCATGAAAGGGCTAGGCTCTGCCCTGGGGCATTTGTTCCACTGAGCAAGTTGCCCCTTAAATTACAGAAGGATGGTGATACTGTGATCTACAGATAAAGAGGTTTGCAAGAATCATGTCTGCCGTCTCTCCAACCAGTGATGTCTTGCCTACTCCCTGCTGGCTATTGGAGGCAAACTAAAGACTGATGAGGAGAGGGTTACATTTGACAGTTACCTACAGCTAGAAACCTCTAAAAAGGTATAATAGCAGGAAACTGCTGCCTCCACCGAAACGAATGACTGTTCATAGATTGTCTGTGACACAGGATTTCTGTAGCTGCCTCTCAAGTCTGAGTTTTTTGAATCTCAGCTCAGCTTTGGAATGTTTAACTCCTGCCTGATAGGAAGCAGGTTTCTTGGAGAGGGAAGAGAGAATGGAGGAGGAAAAGGAGTGAAGATATGCGGAATAGAGTAAAGTAATCTGTGACTGAATGTTCTGTGGCAATTAGCAAAAAAATTTGCAAGGATATTAGAGAGCATAAAAAGATCTGATATCTGCGAAGATGATGTCATGAACCTATGAGGTAGATAAAAATGTAGTATGACATTGATAAATAAAAGCTAGATGGCGGATGACTGTTGCTGATGTGATAAAGTTGGAGAAAACAATATGAATAGAAGAAAAGGGCGAGGAGAAATCTCTCAAAAGTCTCCGTTTTGGTAAGACTGTTGGCTCTTCGGTGATTTCACCTCCCAAAAAATGCATAAAAACCCCGAATAAATATTACATACGATGTTTGAGGGAGAGAAGTATGATGCTCTTGCGCCATACATGACACACAAAATATCTCTCAGAAGGCTATTTGACATAGAGAGATGTTGTGCAATTCAGCATCTAGTAATATTAAAAAACCCAGAGACCACTGGGAGAGGTGACTGAGGGGACTTTGAGGTGGCAGGAAAACTCCAACAGATGGGGGGGACGGCAGCCGTGCAGGGAGTGAGAGAGCAGGATAAGAGTAGGCTGGTTCATCATTGCTTTATGTTGTGTCGATTTGAGCTGACACCACCAAAAGGTATTTCTGTCTCTACCTAGCATTACTTAAAAATGAACTGTAAAAACGAAATCCTGCTGAAGGTAGCTGCTTTTGTTGTTTTTGAGACAAGATACGGATTGATCAGTAGACATAACTTTATAGCTCTAATGTATTCAGCCAGCTATTCAACATTGATTTGCTATTCCATGAGTCTGATTCAATCCCTTTTCCTTTCAAAAGATGGGAACCTCCTCCAAAATACCAGTGCTCTGCAGTGGCTGTAGAGCACTTAGTAAATGTATTACAAGCAGAGTTCTCTAATCTGTTTTATAGTTCATGAAGAAAGAACATCAGGGGACAGAAGGTCTCTTCAGCTGCTCTTGAGTTCACTGGCAGTCTTGGCATTGTTGATAGTGAATCCTAACTAAACGGAGTCTGTTGGGATGTGTAAGAGGACTGGTGATGATCAGCATTTCCATCAGCGGTATGAGAATTGATACAGAATTGCTGTGGAGAGAAATTGAGGATGAGCCATAGACTGACAGGGTGGTAAATAAAACGAATGCTACCAGTAGTCTTGTAGAGTGCTTTGGGTCTTTTCCTAACTTGAACTGATGCCAACTCAGTGGGCTCTTAATGACCCAGCTGCAGGGTAATGAATCTCAGTACTGAAAGCTTTGGCCTTACCTTCTGCATCGAGGCTCCTGTTTGGAAAGAAGCGGCTTGGAGAACCATTTTGGGGGCGCAGTGGGCAGGGAATTTGACAAAGCTTCCTGGTGTCCTTCTTGACCCAGTGGATGATTTGGGTGTAAAGAGAGTGAGGTAGTTGCCTCTGCAGCCAGCAGCGTTCAGGAAAATGAACCTCAACATAGTGGCTTTAGTATTGAAAAACTGAGAAAAGGATGGAGACAGGAGCTACTGAAACGTTTTGGAAACTGAAGACAAAGCAAACTCCATCTGTTTCGCTTACTGAAAGGGGACCGTTGTCAATTATTTTCTCAAAGGGAAATTTTGACATAGTGAGATGTGCATAACACAAATGACTGCAAAATAAGTCCACATGGACTGAAATGAAATACCTCAGTGTGTGTAGGGCTTTTTTTTTGTGATTGACTGTTGAAAGTTATCCAGGAAAGTAATGGATTCTCTGTTTCTTGATGCCTTTTTAAACCATGGATTTTTGTGATGTGTGTGTTATCCTTGGTGAGGAGCATCATTGACAATGTGAGATGGTAAGTGGAAGTAGCTATGGTCTCCAGGAGGTTAGTGTAACTCCTTGAGCTGTAAGCACCATGAATCCTGGCTAGCACGTCCGTTCTTAATATTGCTGTTCAGGTTGAAATGTGAGTGAACAAATCCTTCCAAGAAGCAGCATGTTGGTGCCTGTGTCTAGTTACTTTCGTTTGTACTCCAAAGCCTTTAATCCATACTGTGCCTGTTCTTGTGGTGAACTCTTAATAAGAAGTCACAGGGCAGTCTCTGTTCCTGTGTCTGGGGCTCAACGTGAAGACAGAAGTTAGTGCAGCCCACCATTTAGAGGGACCTGGTAGCTTCTGTGGGCAGTACAGTTTTGTGCAATCAGTGAAATTCTTGGAAGCCACCTCCATTGAAGGTGAATCTGTGCTACAAACATGTTGAGCAGGTCTGTGACAATGCTCAGAGCGATGTGCGCTGATGGGCTGGCCAGTCTGATGGAGGTTGTGGGAAGGCCCTCTGTAAGCTGCTGAAGTGACTCCTGGAAAGACCAGTGTGTCAGCTAAGACCTGGTGGATATCTGCATACCTGATGCTCCAGGCCCATACAGTTGGTTAAAGCTCGTTTGGATCCCATGCACCGTGTACGCTGGAGCAATGTTTTAATCATGTTGGAGAAACCTTTTGCCTGGATGCCATGAAATGATGGATACAGTAGGGAAGATTTAAAACAAACGAAAATATCTGTTGGCCTATTGATCGCTTTTTTTATACTGTGCCTTGTTAAGCATTAATCTTGGGTACAAACCACTTAATGCCTTGCCCGTTGTAATACCAAATTGGAATGCTGCCAACACGTTCCATATCTCCTGCCAGACTTCTGCCTTTGAGAGGTCACTTGCATTGCAGTTGCCATCATTACTGAGTAGTTCACAAAGTTAGCCAGCTAAAAGCTTGTCCTATCTCTTCTGAAGTAGAAAAAAAGAACTGTCACTGTGGAGTAACTGAACATTTGGACTTAAAATAACCATGCTCCCCTTCCAGCACCTCTTACAAAGAGCTTGCTCTCAAAATGAGATTCCTGAGAGGTTCTCTGAGGACATGGTGCCACAGAGGGCAACTGTGCTGGCTGTACTGGGATGCTGTTGCATAGGGCAGGGAAGGAGACAGGGAGAGAGGAGGAGCAGTGAGGTCTTGAGCCAGGTGACATTGAGGAGCAGGAACAGCTAGATGGAAGGCAAATATCTGCAGTCTTGAGTGACATCTGGGGAAGGAGGGGGGAAATAGTGAAAAATGCATTGTAATGATGCTGTGGAAATCCTGCACAGGGTAGAGCTGGGCCAACATGAAGCTATTAATAAAACAGCAGTGTGTCTCTCTGTGCCAAGTACGCCGATGGGTGGAACCATAAAAATGACATTGAGTTGGTTTAGAAATGAGCAAGTGCTGGCATGCTGCAGCTGCCCAGGGGGGAGGGATGGAAATGGGGAGGGAGGGTAGGATGTGATGATTGTTTTTATGCATTTGTGGTTCAAAGGTGAGCTCCAAGAGGAGAAAGTTGTATTGTTTTGCTAGTGATAAAGTCTGTTTTGAAAGTAATTTTTCTGCTCTCTTCCTGACAGAATACATGTGCTGCTGGGTGAGAGTTTCAGTTTCTCCAGTGGATTTATGGGGTATCACTGAAGAGGCAGGTGCTGTCCCTAATACCCTGGGACAGTGGGTCATGGATTGCAGCTGGGTCCCCTGGTCTTGCAGTGCTGCTTCTGTTTGACCTGATGTTTTATCCATGTGCCAACTTTGGATGCTCACCAGTCCCTCCCTCCCTTACCCCGTGATATTTCTTCCTGCACGGCTGCAGCTGGCTCCCTGCTTTACATTATGCCTGCCTTGGCACACTTGGAGAGAATTTAGACAGCCTCCTTCCTTCCCTCTACGGAGGGAAGGTAGAATTGCCCAGGGGACGTGAGGACAGAGGAGAGGCAGAATTAGGTGAAGCAGTGAGTGTTCAGCATTCTTGTGATGTGCTTGACCAAACCTGTGGCTGGGGGGAACGGGACGAGGTCCCTAAATGTGCTGCAAAACCTGATGCTGGAAGGCAGCAGTGTGCCAGCTGAGGCTCTGATGGAGGAAGAAGTATTGGTTGCTATGGTTGCTAAGGATGTTAACCCTGTTGTGTCTGTATGGGGAAGGTTTAGTTAACTGTGCCATAGGCTGGGTAACTGTCTTGGAGCTCAGAGCAGCGGTGCTCCACCCTTGGAAGCCGTGAGTTGGCATTTAGGTTCCCAAAAGCCTATGTCCCAACCAAATCTCTAAGTATGTCTTGGTCATTACTGTGTCAACAGCCCTCTGTGAGTGAGAGTGAGTTTTGGTAGCTGTCCTCTTTTATGGAGGTGAGGTGAATCCCAAAATTTCTGAGGGCAGGTTGCAAGTTTGAGTGCCCACATACTGTCTTCAGCTGTAGTTTAAGGACTGATCTTTGCATAGAACAAGCTATGATTATTCTTCAGTTTGCCTTTCAAAGGGGATGTTAAACAAGCTTGGAAATCACCTCTGTCTGAATTTTCTAACATAAAATTACTACCAAAGTAGAGGACAGGTAAGTGTTTTTCTTCTCAGGTTGCTGAGTGTGTCTGATCATTCTTTGTGTAGCTTTTCAATGTGTAGCTGTTTTAAGAGCTTCTGCTTGGACATATCCTGTCCTCCTTGACTCACTTATTTTGGCCTGTGTATTCTGTGGACATGTGACTCTAATTATCATCAGTTCTCATTTTCCTTTGGAAGTAGAGTACCCTACCAATAAATAAATGAGTGGAAAACCACAAATAGGAGAGAATAAAATGGGGAGAGTGGTGATCTTAAAATCTGCCTTTAAAAAAAAATAAGCTCCTGTTTAACAGGATGCATTTAAAATGGAAGGGATTAATGCTTTAAGAGATACTCAAGAGCTGCTGCCCCCTCCCCAGCACACAGTCATCCCTCCTCAGGCAGCAGCATGAGGGAGAAGATCTAGTCCAGTGTGTATTCCTCTCCATCATGCTGAAAACAAGATCCTTGAAACAGTTGAAATTACGCTTTTCATTTTTGGTGCCCTCCTGTCCTTCAACTCTTGTAGTTTCTGTGACCTGGTTTATGACACAACCCCATGAAGGGTTGTGTTTGTGCTAAGTGAGAGTGCAGCCACATTGGGTCATGGGTGCAAGAGAGAGCTGCTTGGGCTTTGCCAAGAGAGAAAAAAGTATTGATGAACTAGCTGAGCTTATGCTTTTTTTTTTATTTATTTTGCTGGCTAAGTGCTGTGGGAGGTTTTGAAAGAGTGAGTGTATGTATTGTGCTTTTCTTGTTTGGGGTTTTTCTGCTTGTTTGTGTCTGAGTGATTTTTTTTTTTGTTGAGGTGGTTTGTTTCTATTGCGTGTTTGGGTTGGGGTTTTTTTGAGTTGTAGGAAAAGTGTTACCCTTAAAAATAGCTGCCAGCCAGAGCCAAGACTTCCAGGTCTCTGAGGGGTGGACTTCAGGGGTTACAGTTCTCACCTGAAGCTGAGTGCTTACCTTTTGTCACTCAAATGAAGATGGCAAAATCCTCAAACTTACGACCTTGCTGTATGTATGTGCTCCTTCCCTAGAAATAAATTTTTCCCAGCAAAAAGGATTAATGGAAAAGCAGAATTGAGTTTGTTTATCCCTAATCCAAATGTCATGTTACGCGATGAACCTGGCAGCTGGCTGTGAAGCTTGGATGCATATAGAACGGTTGAAGAATACAACTCCATGAATTCAGAAATGAGAACTGGTGTTTAATTTAAGATTCTGCTTGAGTTTAGCTGTAGAAGTGATAGTCATGGCCACTTCTCCCAGCAGCAGCAGCAGTTCGTGCACTTCAGAAAATGCTCGAATGGTGAAGGTTAAGGGTTTTTAATTTTAGCATAGCCAACTTTTGATGCTTACAGTAGCAATGTTGCGAACAGCAGAAAGAAGATACTGGGCTTCAAAGGCTATGGGTGTATCCCAGAAATGGCTGAGTTGCCTCAAACTTAGCTGCAGTTTCCCCTTTGTCATCTGCTGCGCTCGTTGCTATTGCAACGTGATGTGGAAATCTCAGAGCAGCTCTTTCATCATTATTGCTGCAGGTTGATATTTCTGGATCCTGAATGCATATTTAAATTAATGAGGTTTTAACCCTTTCACAGCAGTGGTTTGTATTGGAGCCAGGAAAGCAATTTAGTTTGCAAGGATTAGGGGGTGTGTTTGGGGTAGATTTTACCCGAGGTACAGTGGATTTTTTTATTAATAAAATGAAACAAATGAATGCACAAACAAAAAAAAAACTGAAGGAGGGAATGAGCTGGAGAGTATCCAGGAAAAAGGATCTTATCTAAGGTAGCTGTGTTATCCTGGAGGAATTTTTACTGCTGTTGGCAGGGAGGGCAGGCAGTCATCAGTTCCTTCATATGCCTTGTTCTCTCCTGCCACCTGTTTGTTCCTCCTTTTTACTACAAGCCTTCTCCGAACTTGTCGGGATGACCCAGTTTGAAAATGCTGGCTGCCACTGCTGTTGCTGCTGCGGGGATTGAAGTAGCACTGGCACTAGGAAGAAGTATTTTTCTTAGAAGTTTAGAGACAAGATGACGTGGTTGTAATGGAGTGATGATAGTTGTGTTGAGTTACCCTGGCAGGGAGCCTTGATCTGAAATACGCTTGGGAGGGTCTTTATCCAGCCTGATAGGTGCTGTGCGAGTTGTAGGACCAGTATGACGAGAACTAGCAGGTTGCAGATACTTTGTGCTGCTTGGACCCAGCCCTGGGACAAGCTGAGTGTGCTCCAATCTTGCTGGTCTTAATGGGAATGGGAGGCTCAGAGCATTTGGGAGGACTAGGCTTTTTTTTCCTGACCCTTTGTCTCCTCCTGTAGCTGTGAAAGGAAAAAATAAGAAGGATCAGGGAACTGGAGGATAACTTTTTTTTCCTAGAGCAATGTTAGTCAGCAAATGCACCAACAGCTGCGTGTTTGTAGGGACGTGTTGGGAGCTGTGCACAGGTGGGGAGGAGCTCTTGTGGGATATGTCCTCCACTGAGGAATGCTTGAGGAGGTCATGACCATAAGGGCTCTCTGTGAGTTCTTGTGCTGTTGAGTGTGACCTTTACCGAGGTACTAGTGCAGGAGGCAGGGCAGCAAAGCTTTCTCAAGGACATGTGCCAGAGCTTCCCTCACCATAATGTGTTTGCTGTGGAGTTAGTTATTTGCTCAAATTAGGATCCACTCCCACTAGTTATTTTTCCTGTACTTTTATTTTTGCACTCAACATGAAGTTACTTTCTTGATCATGTGCTTCTCATGCAGATTCATATTAGGGTCGGGTGGTAGTGAATTTTCTAGTGCTGCAAGGATTAGTAATAATACATAATAACTTCTCAGTAAGGACTGGCCTTCTAAATCCTAGCTGAAAGCTGTGACTGCCTACCATTTGATACTCCAAGATACAGTCAGTGACAGTAGCTTGTCATAGACTTTTCCATGCAGTCTCTTAGGATCAGCCTTGAAGGCTGAGGACCTGTATGTAATCTGTGTTTCAGTATGTGCTGTGTGACTCTAACTTGATTTTTTTTCTAAAGTGACTTAATTTTATGTATTTTTGAATACCTTAATATCTGTCAACATAACACTAATACTTTGGTGTAGAGGCTACTATGAAGACTATGTTGTCCAAGATCTGGCTGCATAAGCTTGCTTTCTTTCTGAATGCACTTCTTGGAGAGACCAAGAACATTTCTTTGCATCTCTGTTCTCTTACTTCAGATCTATAGGAAGTAAACAAGCGCAAGAATGGATGTGTTGAGTATTACTGTCTCCCGAAGGCTAGCTGGAGTTTGTCCATAGGTAGCTTCTCCTCTCCAGTGGCTGAAAGGGTTTTTGGTCTAAACCTCTGTTTATTGCTAGGTTCTCGTGTTGTGTGGAGTAAGGTACCAGGAATTTAATGAACCATGGCAATGTAACCTCTAGTAGATGCTTATTTATGTTACCTTAATTCACAGCCTGCCTTATTTAAGGGATTAAGCAGCTACTCACTGAGCAGATGAACTTGCAGGAAGCAGAAATAGGAACTTTCAGGAGAGGGAAGGGGCAGATAGCTGGGGGGCAGAGCTACGACCACTCTTGAGAAGAGCTATTCTCTGTAGGTTGTGCAGCACACTGTGCGTTGGAAGTGTTTGTGTTATCTCTGTTGTTCTGCTTCCTACTGGCTTCCTTACATCCTGCTGATGTGTAAGTGAGGAAAACAGTATTTCAAAGCAAGTTTGAGTCCTGATCATTTAATTCTTAGCACTCAGGTGCGATAGTGCAATGAGTGGAGTTGTGGGAAGGCCCTTGCCTTCTCAGAAGGGGCCAGTCCCAAATATTTGAAAATAGTTTCTTAACGGTAGATGTAGCAGGAACAAAAGCATCTCAGTAATACTTCAGAAAATACAACTGAGGGATCAGTTCCTTTCCAATATCAAGCTGCCTTCTCTTAGTCTCTGTCATTCTTTATCTCATTTTGCTGGAAGCAAGTTTCATGCAACTCGTTCACAAATGCTGAGCCACCTAGGTTGCTGAGACTATTATGTTGTTCATACAGCTGGGTTGGGGGTGAGGGAGCTGGCTGCAAAAACTAACTGAACTAGTTGTGCTTTTGTGACCTGACTGCTTGGCATTGAGGATCACAGGTGGCTTCTGTACCAGCTGATGAGCTGGGTGTGGGCAATTACAGCTGGAGGCCCCTCTGGGGGCAGCTCCTCTCTGTGACTCTGACTTGTCTCCTTCCTTTTGCTGCCTGCTGGCTTGCCCAGTGCTTCCTTTCTGCCCAAGTGACATACTTCAAGGAGATAGCCAAGGGACAAATTGATCATTTCTTTTGCTTTTATATCCATTTTAAAGGGGGTCGGCATGGCTTCTACTCTCTTGTCACGGGCTTTATTATTGGTGACAATAATAAACTGTAATTTAACCTGATGGCTATTCTGCCTCCATACCCCTTGCATGTGTACCCTCATCCTGCACAAAGACTCGGTGTCGTGGAATAGTGGAGTTACCCATACTGTTTAGGAAGGCTGGTTCTGATACAGTGCCTTTATTAGTTTGTGTTCCTATTACAATTGGGAATACAACAGTTCTGGTTTTGGACAGGAGCTTTCAAAATATTGTGGAGGGTGGAAAATGGACCTTGCGTGACCAAGTCTTATGATGGTCTACGGTGACTATTTTGCAGACCAAGAATTTCAGTGTATATAGCATGATACGGATGAAGAGCTGAGACTGTTCCCAAGTAAGGTACTGAAGCCTTGTATTGGACTGCTAGTGGTCTGAATCTGTGGTCTCTAACATTGACTCTCTCATCAGGGTCAAATGAATGGAACTGGCTTTTGGAAAGGATGCACTGGATCAGACTTTCTCATGGAGTGCAAAAAATAATAATTTCCAAAAGAAAATCTACATGAGGGAGGCTTCTTTTAATCCAAACTCCTGCTGTGAATCATCTGGTCAAATAACTTTTTTTAACATTCTTCCCCTTGTAACAACTGTACTCATATTGTTGCTGCTTGCATTGCTTGGGTATGTTGCTGCCTGTAGTTGAAGCACATAATCCAGGACTCTAACCTCCCAGTAGAGTTAACTCAACCTATAGTTTGACAGCAGAATAAATCTGGCTTTAGGGCTTCTTGCACTGAATTGAGAGCACTGTGCTGAATAATGCAAAGAGCTGTTCTGCTGTGAACTCACTTGGTTGTTTGGGCGCATGCTCTGTGCATTTATCCTGTTTATAACTTCCTGTCTGTGTCTTGGAAGGTCATATGTGGGAAGGAGTATTCTCTCCCTGCCAGAGGCTACTGTGCCCTGGTGTTATGTTCTTACATGAGCTCCAAACCCAGTATCAAGTACTCTGGCTAATTCTGTTTAATACAGTCCTGTGCCTGTATCTGATTTAGGATCAGGTTTGCACTGCTGAGTGATCCAGCCATGCTCAGACCTTGCATGTTGACAGGTTGGGTTCCCAGGTGATCTGATGCAGCTCTGCCTCTGGGTTCCAGAGGTAGTGTTTCTTCTTTCCTGCTACCCTGTCAGAGCTCCCTTGTCCCCTTCTCTTCTGTGCTACATACAGAGACATCTGAAGTCATAGTACCCAAGGCTCTGTAGATACTGAAGCCTCTGCCACTCCTCCAGTAAAGTGGTAAAAAGTGCTATGATGGAGTAAATTTCATTAATATATAGCCTCACGCATATGCACTGTGTTGAGTCTGTTCTTGGTGGTGTCAGCTGAGGATGCTGGTTTAAGAATGAACATATGTTGGTGAAAGCTTTAAAAGTAACATGTCTACTAGCAAAAGGCCTTTCCTAGTAAACGGTTTAAAATAGCTCTGGCAAGCTACAAAAACTATGCTGAATCTGTCTGTACACCTGTGTCTGCAGTGCAGCTTTCTTGCTGGTATAGCAAAGAGGCAGATCACAATATCACACAGTATCACAAGGTTGGAAAGGACCTCTGAGATCATCAAGTCCAACCTATAACCCAACACAACACCAACCCATCATCTAAACCATGGCAAGATGAGTCAGATCTTTAACCATCACTGAAGTTTCAACTCTAGACTTGCAGTTAGACGCAGACCGTGTAAAGAGCAGTATTAAAAATAAGAGTAATTAAAAAAAAAGAAGGAATAAAGCATTTCTCTTCTAGCTTATATCAGTGCACTGCTTGGGTGGAGACTGCCTGCCTTTGTCTGAGAAAGGAAGCTTTTGGTATGTGTCAGGGCTTTTCACAGATAAATCTCCCAGCAATGGGCCACTCTGTTTTATGTCTTGTTTTATGCTCTCTGAAGCTGCAGTTTTCAAGCTCCAGCTGTGACTTTGTGAGCAACTTTTGCCTCACCAGTGCAACTTTACACAGCTGTGCCCATTCCTGCCCGCTTGCTCATCCCTGCCACTGTGCTAAACCAGTCCTATTGCTCACTGGAACTAGAAGAGCTTGTCTCTTCTCGGGTGTGTGTAACCTCCTAGTTAAGTCTTTTTTTTTAATATATGCTATTACAATCATATAAAAAGTGTAAAACTGTTTGTTTTATGAATATCACATGTCTTTGGCTCCAAAGCTAGTCCAAGAGAAGGGGGCAGCCTGCGTAGCTAGGGCTGGCAACAGGAGGGTCTGGGACTGCACCTCCTGCAAGGTGAGAACATCTCTATACTTTCAGCCACCTCCATCAGCTGCCTGTATGGCTTTGATGCCGCTTGGGTGAGGGAGCTAAGGCTGCAGGAGAGGGCTGGTTCGTTTTCAGGTGGATCAGTTTCCCTACAGTTCCCTGGGGATTTGGATGTTTGTGCCCCTAGGTGGGAAGAGATGGCTGGAGGTTAGGGATGCTTAACCTGGCCCTGCTGCCAAAGGAGGTGTCTGATGCAGTGGTGGCCCTCGGTATTTCGGCAAGAGTTGATATGCAAGTAAAATCTGAGCTGCAGCGAGGTAAGTAGGTGAGGTCCCATGACTCGAGGTACCCTGCCCTACTGCAGGGTTTTTTTCTTTTGGTCCTATTCAGATAAACTTCTCCAGGTAAGGTTAGTTTTCCTTTGCCTTGCAGTTGCATCCATGTGTTTTCCTTACCTGCCACAGATGCAGTGGAGTTGAAGCCTAAATCCTCGCGTGCCTTCAGTTGCATGAAGTAATTTTTAAGTACCCTTTGTGCCTCTAATTAGTGCCCTCTGTTCCTAGAAAGTGTTAAAGGAGGCTGTGCATCTGCCCAGGTGGATGCAGCATGGAGCACAAAACATGGCTGTGCTCTGTTTTTCTGCTCCTCTCCTGCCTGTGATACACATCACATCTTGCTGAGGAGAGGAAATTGCTTTTACAGGGCAGAAGACTCCTTAAAATAGGCAGCTTATATTTTCTTTTAAATGATTCTGCCCAGAAGAAGTGGTCAAGCCACCTTGCTTTGATCTCTGCCTGCTCCCTCCCTGTTTCCTGTTGCAACTGGCTTTAGTGAGATGAGACACTTATCCAAACTCTTGTGCTTTTTGCAGTTTCCTCTCCTGTGCTGGGCCCACGAGGTGGCAGGATTGTTCCACCGATGCTGCGAGTGCAGTGGGACGGCAATGCAGCTGCTCGTTTTTATAGCCAAGGCAAAAATTGTGCTTAGTTGTTTGTGTACTGCTGTAATTGTGTTTTGAAATTGTGAAGAATTTCACATGTATATGTCTAATCCATGCTCTTTATTTTCTTTATAGAACATTGACTTGTTCTGGGTCTTAGCTTATTTTTTGCCTCTTCTCAAGAGAGATGGAGGGGAAGAAGAGATGTATAGCAACATTCAGAATTCTTCGCAGGTTCCAGCATTGATCAAGCCCTGTGAAGCACATTACTGAGGCTGTGAAGGCTGCTGCTTTTGTCCTCATTTCACCCTGTTCTGTCAGGGTATTGCATCACGTAATATGCAAAATGTTCAGAGCTCCTGCAGTACCCCAGTAATAGGGGTGAACTGAGGTTGCAGCAACAGCTCTAATTCTGCATTCCTGTTGCTTTCTATAGGCTTTAGCATACTCTCTTCTGCTGCAAACCCTCCTTGGGGTCACTGAGTCCACTAACTGTGATGCGATACTTGTCGGTCATTAAGCAATTTGGGTAGGGGGAAGAATTCTCCCAAATCAAATGGTGATGAGGGGAGTCATTGCTTTCAGGCATTTCTCTCCTTCAGAGTTCTACACCACCCTCCTCCACCCCACTTCCCAAAATTGATGCTCATCTTCTACATCTGTGCATTCACTATTCTAGGATGCGGGACTGAAAATCAGCAATGCAGTTGTTTGCTTTTGCCTTCTTTCCTCTGTCCGTAAAGAGGATCCCCTTTCTTTTGCCTCTGATGAGGAATTCTTGTAGGAAGATAGTTAGCAGAAGAAAAGAGTGTATGAGAGGGATGGCTGGAAACAAGACCACAAAATTCAGGGGGTTGATGGGTCCTCTTTAGATGGTGGTGGGAGAGGCATCTTTCTCTGCTTCCTTTCTCACTCCCTTCCACCTCCCTTGTTTCTTCAACTGTGTTAGTGTTCCACCTGGGGTCCTTTGGTCATCTCCTTGTAAACCTCACTTCTTGCATTGTGTAGAAACGTTTTTTGGCATCTGAGTACTCTGCACTTCTCTCCAGTGACAATATTTATGTGGGGCTCTATTCCCTTTTATTGCTCACCTTTTGTGCTACTCCTGTCTTTCTGAGCGTGAGTGGCTGTAGGAAGGGGCTCTTTGGGCCATTGCTCACTCTGTTTTGGGTGTGGGATGGACAGAAGGTTCCTGCTTACCCCGACACAGCTAAAATGCATGCAAGAAAAGAAATGTAGCCAAATAGATAAAGAAATACCAGTTTAAGATTCTCCTGTCTGTCCCTCCCCTCATCTGGTTTCTAGTAGCAACAAGAGCCTTCACAGGAGCAATGCATCTCCTGTGTCACACGACTGTCTATTCAAGCATCATTGTCTTTTGGCCAGGTCTGTGCCAAAGTATCTTTCCAGCACAGAGAAATGAGTTGGGTGCGAGGAGAGGATGCTTTTGTCTGACCTGTTTGGGGAAAAGTTATACTGGTAGAATGCATGGTGGTGTAGCTTATGCTGGAGGAAGCAGGATGGGATTGCTTTGCTCTTATTTCCTTCTGCAAATCGGCCAAGATCTGTGCTGGGAAACTCTCTCTTCTGGTGTAAGCAGGGCTCTGCCCCAGGCTCTTCTGGCGCTGAACTCTCATGTCTAAACAGATTGCTGGGTTACACACTGAGCGTGACTGAATGCCACTGAAATGCAGTGGAGCAGAATTTCACGTGCCTGCTGCCCTGGGCTTGCTGGAGGTGCATTGGGAAGGCAGAGATGGAAGAGGGCACTTATTCATCTGGTGTGACATCTGAAACATTAAGCTTGTGGAAATTCCAGGCTCTGCTGGTATGGGAGACTAAAGGGATCCCGTGACTCAGCTGGTGCTGTGCTCTTTCTTGCTCATTGCTCTTTCTTTACCATCCCCCTCCATATGAAATCATAAAGATTGCTCAAGGGGCTGTCATACCTCTCAGATGGCGCAAGCATCAGAGTGAGCCCATAATTAGCCAAGAAATGACAAGCAGAATGGGCTAGACCTGGCAGTAAGTAGGCAGAGAGCAAGCCAAGAGTAGAGTACTATGGTGTACTTCTTGTCCTTATTTCCTCTACAAACACAGGTTTTAGGGTATGGAAGGAGCATTGCTCTGTGCTTATGGTCGTTCTATTGCCTTATTGTTTTTTTCTTGTTTTTCTTTTCTCTTCCTCCACTGTAACAATGAGGTGTAACATTGAGGTGTTACAGACCTCACCTTACCAAAAAAGCATCCTGCCTCCTTCTGTGGTGTCTGATCACTCAGTCTGCTGTTTGGCTCTGTGGTATATTGACTTGATTCAAGAGAAATCCTGTTAATATTAATATGGAAGGACCTTGCTAATGTTCTTGCTCAGTTAGGAGAGAAAATGCCGTAATGATTTCTTTGGGGCATGGGGTGCAAGGAGGAAGAAGTGTGTTTTGTTTGCTTATAGCATCTGGCATAAGAAAGGTAATACGCTGGAAAGGAGAACGACCTCATCTCTTCTCCATATATATTAAAGGATAAATACTGAAGTCAAATCAGGAACTGTAGATATTTTCACTGTGAATGCAGCAGTACTTTAGTATTCAAGAGCTTAATTCAGCCTTGGACTTCAGAGATTTGAGCTCCTCTCCCTCCCCCTTCCTTCACCTCCCCCTTAGACAAAATATGTAATACTGTCCTAAGGAAGCTGAGAGCATTTAGCTGAAGTACAGGAAAATGCCACACTTTGGATTTCCTGGCAACCTTTGAGCCTTTGTTTTTGATGTACTTATAACGTCTGGAAGCATCTGAAGTCACTCTTCTACCCACATCGTACTGATGTTTCCTGCCCCGATTGGTGCGTGGAGGGAAGGGGTGGTGTGCAGGGAGGAGGCAGTTCTCTCTTCTGTCCCTATTTTCCCTGTATGATCCTCCTCGATCATGTTCTCCCCTTGGGCTGTGGTTTTGCAAAATGTTTTTTTTTTTCCCATGGCAAAACTGATTTCCAAGGTTCCTACCCTTTAACCCTCAGGATGTTCAATTAGGCAATGCAGTGATTTCAGCCTAAGAAGTTTTTGTCACTGTCCCAGTCACCTCCACTGTCTGTGCAATTATTTTATTACCTTTCGCTTGTGCAAGAAAAGGTCTTTGGTAAGAAGGGGTAATTTTCACCCTAGTCCTTAGAAACAATTTGTTGACTTGGAGAGGCAGATGTGTTTGGGCTGCAGAGCTGCAAATGAGTGGCTGTGAGGCTGTGGCTACACCTTTCTCCAAAGGGCTAATAAAACTTGTACTGAATGTATCTGGAACATGGTGCAACACAGGCAGGTTTGTCAGCCCCTTGGGGAGTGCCCATTACATGCAGGTGGGAGTTTGGAAGAGGAAGAACCCCCTGGAGTGTCCGTGCTGATGTGGAACTGTGCCTATATTTACTGCATGGTCTTCTCATGGACTCCTCCACGGCACTTAACAAAGCCCTTTTTTGCAACACCTTTGTGTGAAAATTAACTAATACATCTCCTTTCCAAATGAAGGGTTGGCATTGATATGAAATGTCAGATTGTCTAGTAAGATGGGATGTCTACTTTAAGGACCTAGATTTAATTTCTTTATTTTGATGATAAGCTGAAAATAAGAGGCTGGTGCTCGCCTGCTCTGTGCATTTTCTGATTTGTCTTCTCTGTTTTTTCAATACCTTTTGAGTTCATTGTTTAGATTGCTCAGCTGAAAGAAGAATCTGAGGAGTGTCCCAGCTTGAAGGAAAGGCTTTAAGAAATGTTGTGCTATTAGACACCAGAGACTCTATGCAAGAATTATCATAAAGGCAGGAAATGTAGGAGAAGAATATCTGAGAACTGAGGTTAATAAGTGAGGCCTAAACTGTGGGAAATGTGGCTTCCTTTAGCTGCAGTGCACACAGAACCATTTCCTTCTGGAGGTACTGTGCATGTTCTCCATGAGTTGGGAGCTCATTGCAGGAATCGGCGTCTCTCCCTGCATATCTGTAGAGAAGGAAGGGGGAATGAATGATTTTTGAGTTCATTCCTAAGTGACTTGTCTTAAAGTCACAAATTGGTACAAGGATGAGAATTCTGGCTGTGTGTACCACTTGAAAGTCTTTCACGGTACTTGAGTGTTGGGAATCCTACACACAACCAAAGCTTCCAGCATCTTCCACTCCATTAGGTGAAGTGGGAGTTCCACCTTTTAGCTTGTATTTTTTTCAAGGTTGTTGTTATCATTACAGTGCATTTAATAATGACCAAGCACAAGGTCACCAACTTCAGAAGGCCACCACTCATACTGGCTTTGATCCAACCATCTCACATGGATGCTGTTGCATATGCTGTAAGCTCAGTCACTCATACTGAAAGAGACATTTGGATTTTAGCTGCATCTATACAAAATATAACTCCTCAGGACATCTTCACAATGTAAAGTTTAAAAGCTTGTGTGTGGGCCCACTACTACATAGAATTAGAGTTTGGTCCAAGGTGAAAACTGCTGAAGCATAAGGGCTGAAAAGTTTGCCAAGATAATCTGCAGTGGTTGTGCAGCACCAGGAGTCTGGCAGTATTGGAAGGTATGGGATTCTAGGGATTTTTGTTCTTAAGAAAACAATTGTTTTGGGAGATTTGGAAAAAAAAATGGGTAGCTGAGAAGGTCACGTCTATAGCTTTGGTGAACAATTTCTGAAATATTATACACAATATTTCAGAAGGACTGAAATGGGATTGGATATCATGCATCATTTAGGCTTGTAGTAGTTTGTCTGGTGACTGTTATTTTATTTTTGTTTCTTTATTTTCCTGAATTGTTGGAAACAGCAGCAACTCAGAGTTCTCTGTGGAAGATGCAATGACCATGACTGAAGTCAGGCCTGGAGGACTGGGTTTTAGACTGGAAAGGGGAAGGGAAGAGGAGACAAGATCATTATATGAAATGCTCTTATGCCTTCTCTTTGTTTTTCAGTGGATGAATACATTGCCATTGCTAAAGAGAAGCATGGATACAATATGGAACAGGTAACAACTCTCTGAATACTTACTTTAGAATCTTTTTCAGCAGGTATTAAAACATGACATAAAGTGACTGCCTAGAACTGTCTCTTCCCATCTATACTGTCTATGTTTTCTCCTTTCCTACTTCTCCCAAAGCTGACTGTTCCTAATAATAACCTGTGCTCTGGGGGTATGGAGTTTTGCATCAAGAGTCAAAAGAAGGAAAACAAAACCATTGTAATTTTTAGCAGAGTTTGGCTGTGAGCATTGTGCTTCCTGTGGTGAATTCCTCTTGAACAGTTTCAGAACCACTAAACAATATTTAAAAGACTGGCTTGTCTTTGGATGGCTGCCTGATTGCATTGCAATTTCCAGTTGACTGCTCTGTCTCTGCTTCATGGATGTCTTGGCAGTTATTAATGAGCTATTGAACCATCATACGCTTTTCTGAGGCAAACCAATATCCATGGTTATTTACCTTAAAACTGTGCTGCAAATCATTTTGTATTTCATAGATGTCGGTGCAGTAGTGATGGATGAATTCACCATCTGTCCCTGGGGTTTGCCAGTGCATTTAGCTGAGGGGTGGAAATCCTGGTGTGAGAAGCAGACATCTCCTTTACTCCACGTGGTCTAGGATTGTGTATTAATCTTCCCTGTGTTAACTAACATCAGTTTCAACACTTATCTGGGGAGATGAGTAGACCTATGTCTGGAAAGCTTTTCTGAATTCTGAGCGGTTTCCTTATGTACCAGTAATTGCCCGGAAAGGGAAGGTGGGGAATCTCATGACTTACCGTATTGGCAAATTATGTACTGTCTCTACAAAGGGATTCTGTGATAACTTGAAAGTTTATGAAAATGTTCAGGCAAAGACTGTGAGCATAGAAACCAATGGTTTGGATGGGCAAGGTTTTCTATTTAAATGACTCTGCTGTCATCTTTGAGTCAGACTTTTGGTTCTTGATAGTCATGCTCAGAAGGACTTCTTGTGGAACAAGAACATTGAAGTTGAGATAGCCAGCAAAATTTCTAGCAAAACCAGGAATGATCTAACTTGATAGTTATAGTTTCTAAGAGCAGAAAACAGCAATAAAAGGAACACAAAGGCGCCAAAAGGCTGTGAACTTAAATGGAAATAAGGATAGTAGCTCACTTTGGTTGAGACAGGTAGACCCTAGTATTGGATATTGTCAGTAATATTTGCCAAGAGATATGGTCTCAGGGTATTAAAAAGAGGTTTTGTTACTTTGATGGAGAAGTATTATTTAGAGGGTTTAGACTGATCTGGAAGACTAATCAAAATGAAGCTTGCAATTTTTAAAGAAATGCTGAACCCTATATTTTGAAAAACTTAGGGTTGGCTAGCAGAGATGTACATTCATTGTAATGTTGGAAATACAGACCTCCCCTTCTCTGTGTACAGAAGGAGGAGGTAAGGGACTTAAGACACCAGGATGTAAAGTGCCTGAGCAACTTGTAAAAATGTCCCTCCTTTTAAAAAATTTCTCATTCCTTTCCTAGTACTCTTGCATAATACTCTACAGTTAAATGTGTTTCCCAGATCCTTTGAGTTTTCCTAGACAGCTAAACTAGACACTTCCAGGAAATAGCTGGAGAGGGTCTATCGCTCTGGAAGACGGGTACTCATTTTGTATTACAGGGACAAATGTTAAGGCTTTCAAATTGGGATGATTTGTTGTGTCACCAAGGAACACTCCAGCAGGTATCGTCAGAGTTGCTGTTGGCTGGGTAACTGTGGACGAGCAGATACAGACTCTCTGGAAGCCAGTCAGAGCGAGCTTTAGCATTTGGCCACCATCTCTAGGCTTTGGCCAATGCAGCCCTTTCCCACGCCTGCGGCCCCCTGACTGCTGGTCTCTTTGGACCCCTGTGCAGGTGGCTTGGCTGACAGTCATCGCACAGAGATTCCTGTTCTTCCATCTGTGCCCCTCACCCAAAACCTACCTTTGCAGATTCAGATGTGCCGGTTTATTGAAGGGAGTGGTGAGCTGTCTGGCAGGACTGCTGGGGTGCGTGCTAGCGCTCCTCTGCCCAGCAGCTTCCCCATCCAGCTGGCTGCATTTGCACCACGGCTCCCATATCTCTGTCCTTTCTCTCCCCTTTCCCGTGGCCAAGTGCCCTGTTCTTGGCTCTGCCACTTTTGGATGGTGGCTGGAGGCTCAGGACTGTGCTGGTGGGAGTCCCTGCAGCCTCGCCAGCTCAAGGGCAGGCAAAGGGCAGGCTTGGGCAGGAGAGTGAGTTCTGGCAGGGCAAGCTTACTTCAGCTGGTGCTGGCAAACTGTAGTGGGTGGTTTTGCCAAGCCATAGCAGTCACAGACTTTAGGGAGCGCTACAGCATGTCTGACTGTGAGCTGTACTCTCCTGCCAGCCTGTGTCAGGCACCCTAGGACAAAAGAGGCTGGAAAAGCTGTGTACCCGCCTGTGTATGAATGCAGAGCTCTCCTAGGGCAGCATGGGGTGGAGGAGGAATAATTCCCAACTTTTAAACAAGCCTATAAGGAAAACCTTTACCTTTTGCGTCATGTAAGCAGCTGTGCTCTTGGCCCTCGCTAGCACCTTAGTGGTGTTTAACACTACCCCGCCCTCCCAAAACGTCTCCCTCCTTGGTTTGCTTTCATTTCTCACAGAGATATTTGGTACAGCTCATACCTGAAGCTGAAAGGGACGGCAGGGGAGAGAAAACTCAGTCTTCTGTGACTGCAAAGCAGTTTCTTTGGCCCCATGCTTGCCAGAGGGGATGGAGATAAGTGACATCTCAAGTGACTGTTCTGCACCCCTGACTCCTTGTTCTGAATGATGGCAAAAGAGAGTGCAGAGGGAAAGAGGAGACACCTGCCTGGGCAGCATTGACAGGCCAGTAGTGTCAGGACAATATGTTGGATAACAGTAATATTTGTATGTATATTCTGTGCAGAATCTCAGGGGAGCAAGATTCCATAAAAGAACTGCTTTTTGCATAGCAAAGCATAATGGGGAACCCCCGAATCTGGAGGGATTTTGTAGCTTCAAGTGACCAGGGTGAAAATACTAGGTAATGGTAACTGTGGCTGTGAAACCCGAGCTGAGTTTGCACATGAAGAGCAGGTTACTCTGATGTTTTACTCAGCATGTCAGGGATTGTTTTCACTTTACAGCCTTGCAAAAGGCTAGTTTCTAGCTGTGCAGGGTCAGGCCTTCCCAGAATGACTTGTGGTAGTTGCTGGTGTGCCAGAGGTAGTGATGTGTTATAACTCACGGAGGCTGCCACCCTGGGAGAGGGGTGGCTATAGGCAGGCATCTTAGGTGGTGGGAGGAGGACAGCTTGCAGGTGGTGAAGTGCAGCGCAGGCACTTTGTCTGTGGAACTGCGAGACGGAGACTACAGTAGTGTCTCCGAAGGGAGACAAGATTGTGCATGCTCTCTGCCTTTCCTTCTTCCAGGTCTTCCTTCATCCTCTCCCTCTTCTACCTCCTCCCCCCAAGAACCCCTGAACAACCATAAAAACCTCCAGCCAACTAAACTGTCCTCCTAATTATATGGGAGACGATGGGAATTTAGCAGTGGCAAGAAGCTTCCTTTACTCTAGCCTGTTTTTAGGTAGTCTTACCAAGTCTTTGCTTGCTTTTCCTGTGCATACTATGATCACTAAAGCTGGAGTCACTTCTTCAATTTTTTTCTCCCTCCTTTCTGTTGCTGCTCTCTTATTACTTTGCTGTCTGTGTGGTGTGGATAAATTTCAAGGTAGTCTTCAAAACCTAGGACAGGGAGTTGGGGCAGATTCTGGGTTTCTTGCGCAAGGAAGAATGTCTGATGTAGCTAAGAATTAAAATTGTCTAATGTGTTACCTGAAAAAATATGCTGTAGCTCTCCCTTTGCTTGCATATAATAATGTTTATTGTGATTAAAATTGTCCCCTTGGTGGTGTTGTTATTTCTAGGCCCTTGGGATGCTGTTTTGGCACAAGCACAACATTGAGAAGTCTTTGGCAGATCTGCCAAACTTTACTCCATTCCCAGATGAGTGGACAGTGGAAGACAAGGTCTTGTTTGAACAGGCCTTTAGTTTCCATGGCAAAACCTTTCACAGGATCCAGCAGATGGTAAGTGGCGTCACAGGAATGGAAAAGTGGAACACGCGGTTGGACCGTTGGCTTCAGTGCTGATTGTGTTGAACTCCTGAATAGGCCAAAGGGGATATTAGAGGAAAAGTTAAACTGTGAAGAGAAAGAAACAACATTGCTTCCAGAGCCTCTGTAGAAGTGTTTTCCTGAAGTGCTTTATTGGTTCAGGATAAACTTTGACTATGCAGTGCGTTTGGTTGGAAATTAGAGTTTTCAGTTCCCTTCATGCTATGGTAGTGTTTGTCTCAGCTGGAGTTCAGGCATGGTCTGTACACATGTGCACACCCACACACAGAGTAAAGATCATCTCTGTGTAAAGTTGATTTCCTTTCTTACAGTCTGCTTTTTAGGAATTCATTTTATTTGACTGTGACGTTTGTGCTTAATGTGATTTGGGACTGTCAGTGGATGCTGTGGTGGAGGTTTACACATCATTGCAAGCATTCAATCCTTTGCTTTCAGTTGGTAGAGATATTTTATTAAACTGTGATTGAAAACTTCAAGGGTAGTTTTCTGCTGGAAAGAGAACTGCTGGAATGTGTACAATTTTCTTTTGAATGAGGATGAGATGTAAAATCTTTTATTAATTATGTCTTGAGAGTTTCTTCAAGTGGTTCATCACCTGGATGGAAACCTGACTTTGTTCTTTGCTCTTTTTCTGTAAAGTGCCTCTCAAGTTTTCCAGCAGGACCTAGTTACATCGGTTGTGACCCTTTGAAGTGAGTGTAGGCTGTTGTGGTCTATTTGGCCTCTTTAAAATACATGTGACGGTCTGTGTTTGATCCTGCTGAAAAGCGAATGGCAACTTGCCTCTCAAGTATGAAGGAACACTGCCAGATCCCTCTCAAAAGGGTGGCAGGAAGAGGCTCATTCTCTTGTCCTCCTTGAATATTCCTTCACTGGCTTTCCAGAAGTTCTTGGAGTTCCACAGTCTCCCGCTTCCTTGGGTCAGATGGTGGGACTTGGCACATACTGTGGAAGCATGGTGAGGCAGTGGCACAGGTTGCCCGGAGAAATAGTGGCTGCTTCCTCCCTGGAAGTGTTCAAAATTGGGTTGGATGGGGCTTTGAGCAGCCTCATACAGTGGCAGGTGTCCCTGCCCATGGCAGGGGGGTTGGAACTGGATGATCTTTAAGGTCCCTTCCAACCCAAACCATTCTGTGGTTCTATGATTTAGAAGGTCTGGAGAGTTGTGGACTCCTGAAGGGTGGAGCTGTTTTCTTCTTTATTCCTCTGTTCTTACATAGGGGAAAAAAAAGGGGTGAGGGGAGTGTCCTGGGGGAAAAGAAGAGGACATTAAGCCCATCCTGTTGTTTGGTTAAACGCCAAAGCAAGAAATTCTCCATTTGGTTTATGTGCAGAAGCATGACTGTCCCTGAGTGAAGTGCATTCCAGTACAGGGATACCAAGCTCATGCACTGTTCCCTAGGTGATGATATTTTTTTACTGTTGCTCCCAGGAAAGCCATCCTGCATGAAAGGAATTAAATGGCATGAAGCTTTGTGTTTAGCAGGGGACAGGAATCAATGGCTCAGGAGCACATTAGTAGTTAGTTTATTTATGCTGCCCCATTAGCACCAGTGCAGCTTGGAATGGAGGGGAAAAAATCATCAAAGCCAGAGAATGAAAAGTGAACTGTGTTATTTACCCAAGCCGGTTCTGGTATTTTGGCGCTCTCAGCATGTATTTGTGGCCAAGTTCATGTTTGTCACGAACATCCCTGTCCCTGAGTTGGTTCTGTGGAATTCTAGTTCCAGTATACCAGCCGGCTGCATGGCTGTTGGCAACACAACACTGACACAATGCCTGTGCTTTGCCAGCGCGGGTAGATTTGTGCCTGTGTGTATCTGTGGGCCAGGGTAGTAGTTCTGATGTGATTCATTAGTAGGACCTAGAGCCAACCTGCAGCCTGAGAACCAGGCTTATCTCAAGTGAAGACTTAACCTGCAGTATCTGAATAAGAGACATCTGGCTCTTGCTCACAGTTTTGTTTTCCTCCCCACCCATCCTGTCCTCCAAGCTGAATCAGACACTTATCTAAAACATGTTTTATTCGGCAAGAAAGGGTAGACCTTTACCTTGTAGCAGTGCTGTGTAAGACCATCCATGCAGAGTGCCTCAGAAGTAGATAATTAGTCTTAATGTAGTTTTACATTTTTTGGAGGTAGACTTTTCATTCGTAGCTACAGGGCAAGGACAGCAGTGTAAGAGGACAAAAAGACAGAGACTTGTGTCTTCCTGTATCCTCAGTCCGCCATACAGTAACATTTCAGCTTTTGAAAACATCTTTTGTTGAGGCCTTTGAAGAGACTTCATCATGTGAATGGTGTGAATAAGCCTTTTTAACCAAACATCAAAGGTATACTTGGGATGTAGCCTGCAATTCAGCACTTCCTGCGGTTGCTTACACATGCCTGTGTTGGCTTTTAAAACTCTTATCTCAGTCTCAAGACCCTGTTTTTGATTTGCTCTTGCCAGGTTCCTCTATTCTGAAGGGAACCAGGTACCTAGCTATTGAGTGGAGGCTTGCTGAGATGTTGTTTAGAGATTTTGATGTCCTAAATAGTAGGCACTAATCTGAAATGCTTCCCCACAGATCATTTTTGGAAAGGCTGCAGAACTGCCTTACTCGAGCCTTTGAGAGAATCCAACGTAGAGAGATCAGAGATTTATTCCTTGATAAAACCAGAGCAATTGTATGTGAACTCCTGGGAATACTTTACATATAAACATATAAAAGGATACATGTTTAATTTACAGCTTCCTGACAAATCAATAGCCAGCCTGGTGAAATTTTACTACTCCTGGAAGAAGACAAGGACTAAAACTAGTGTGATGGACCGTCATGCTCGTAAACAAAAAAGGGAACGTGAGGAAAGGTAGGTTTGCAAGCAGAAAGGCTGTGTATTGACGCACACTGATTTCTTTAGACTATCTCAGAGATTCCTGTTAGCTTGTAAGAAAATAGATGTAGGATTTTCCCAAAAATGTTTCCTGGTACCACACCTTCTTTCCCCACCCCTCTTCCCTGCTGTGCATGTTTTGCTTTGCTTAAAGCCAGAAGGAATTTGTCAGCAATTATGTGTGTTCCCTTCTTCAGCATTGTGCAATTCCTGGTTGCTCTCTGGTGTGGTGGTTGCTGTTCCATCACTCTAGAAGCTTTTTCTCTGGTACTGCTTGAGGGTGGAGAAAGTGAAATTAAAACTGTTTACAGGCTGATTGGCACTGTTGTCAACAGAGCCAGAAATGCTGATAAGCAGGAAGGTAAAAGGAATTTGTGAAAGAGCTAGAAATCTGCCTATGTTTCCTCCATATGATGTTCAGTAGAGGGCGAATATGTACCTGATGGGAAACGGGGTCCTGTGCAGCATCCCTGAGCCTGTGCGTGTGTACACACCCAACACACTCTCCCTTTCCATGCTCTTCACCTAGGAAACTGTTACCCGTATAAGACTGTCAGGCCAAGGTCTGTTCCCTGAGCAAGATGAAGTTAAGGCTGTGGTTTTGAATGACTGGGAAAAGGGTAGCACAGGAGAACTTAGGATGAATCCTCTGATAGAAGTGGCCCAGGAAGTGCTAGGTGTGTTAGGATTTGGGTGAGAGTGATGGTGTTTGGGTAGTCTCTAGCCACGGAGCTTCAGCAGATGAGCTTGACAGCTTTATCTGCAAGTTCACCCTCCTGTATACCTGTGTAAGCCCTTAAAAACAGGTCAGCCAGTGGCCTTGTGTGTATTACTAGAAGTCTGTACTGTTAGAACTGCCACTTTGTCACTTTGCCTAGTTCTGGAGCTGGCGGGGCCTCAGAAATGCAGTGACCTCAAGTGTGCGTGGGGAAAAGAAACACCTCTGAACAGAAACAACTCCATTTGCTTGATAACAGGTGCCTCCCAACCTGTTCTGAAATGCAGTCCATGTCTTTGCAGGCCAAACTTGAGGTGTGCATGGCTTTGGAAGATTCCTAACGTAATTGGGCAAAGTTCTGCCAAAGCTTTTCCTTCAAAGAAGTTGCTACTGTAACACTTCCCAGCGAGCCATATGCTGGCTCCAGTGTGTATGAGTGAGCCCTGTTTGGGATGGAGAAAGAAATACGCTTCCAGGGTTGAGCTGTACAACACTGACTCACTCAGCCTCTCCCATGGCTTCAGCAGATGAATGATGCTTGCTTAACAGGCAGGGCCAGGGAGGATACTACCAGCCAACTTGGCCAGTATCTGGTTGGCGCTCTTTGACCTGAGCCCCTTTTACAATTCTGTTCTTTTCCCTTCTTTGCAAAGGCTGTCTTATTTTGTTGTTTTTTTTTCTTCTCCCTGCCCTGCTTTTTTTTTGTTCTGTTTTTTTTCCTACAAATTTACGAGGTGGGGGGAAAAAGTCTTGTCTAAGAAGTATGTGTTGGTCTCATACTATGTAGTTTAGGATCTTTTAATACTAGCTCTCTGTTTGTTGTGTGCTCATAAAAGAAATTACTGCCATTTGGAAATACACCTCTCTGGTATACCTGTGCCTGTTTGCTGGGAAAAGCAGCACCTCAGACCATCTGGTGATTGGGAAAGAACTATCTGGGCTGCCATGTGCTGTAATTTTGTAACCTTTGAGGAAGGCAGCTGGATTGGAAATATGTAATTTGGTTTACATCTGCAGCAAGCTAAGCACCAGGCCAGCAGCCTGGTATTTGATTTCTCATCTTCCCCTCCATTATGTGAAATAGTCAAACTCCTCCCGCCTTGAGGGTTTCGTCAGTGTAGCCATGTGGGGCATAGAAGCCAAGCTGGGTGAGTTTGAGGTGCCCACATCTTGAGGTTGTAATGTGCTATTGGGTGTTGGTGAAACTTCAAAAATGTTTTTCAGTTAATAGTGATCAATGTCTAAAACTGCAGAAGTGAGTGGGTGGGTTTTGATCTAGCTCATATCTAGGAACGTGCTCGAATAGAAAAGCAAACTATGAGCACAGCAAAGCCCCCGGAGGTTTGGCCTTTGCAGAAAGAGTGAAGTCTGAACCAAGGTGAGAACACAAGGAGTCTCTTTGGGACATGGGGGTAAAAGAAGAGACAGTCTGAGGTGTCTCACTTGAATACTGCTTTTTTTCTTCTGTGGCTATGCAGAGAACTTCCCTATTCCCTCAGATTGTCACTAAAATAGCTCCCAGTGCATTTGAGACCAGGTTTTCAATAGCTGTTCTTAGTTATGTGTGAGGGGGTTTGTTTATGGAGCTCTGGGATGCCTGTGAGTTTATTCTCTGGAATCACGATTACATCTTCTGAATTAACTGGTGAGCCAGGCAGCTTGGGAGAGCAGGAGTGTCTTGTACAAGTGACTGCTCTTGTGGAGATGGATGCCAGCTCAAGGCACCTGGCAGAGCATTCCTTCTTAGGGTATGTCTGCATAGGATGTCACTGCAGCAGGGAGCCAACCGTGAGCGCCGGTACCACAGCCGTGCTCACCAGCACCCACCGTGCAAGCTGTCCCCGGCTCCTGTGGAACCTGCCCTGCTAGGCTGCAGCACCCCGGCAGAGCAGCTTCTGCTGGGCTGTTTCTACACAGGCCTGCCTTGCGTTGGCACTGTGACATACCTGCACCAGCTGAAGTTCCTCATCCCAGGCTGTAAGGTTTATGTGAGAAGATGGGTTTGTTCTTTATTTTTTTTAAAGAAGCCCCAACTTTGATTAGGTCAGCTTGTTTTTTCCATTTCTGGGCATCACCTCAAATGGTGCAATTAACTTTAGTTGTGTACAGTACAAGAATTCTAAATGGTGAAAATATATTTGATTTAATGTCTGATCGAAATTTCAATGAGACCAAACTGGTCAGGTGTGTCAAGACAACTTTCAGTATGACCCCAAATTCATACCTGTTATTATTCTGTAATAACCTTCTTTTCCAGAGGAGAATGAAGTGTGAGGCTGCTATTAAAAAAAAAAAATACAAACCTAAACATTTTTTATGCTTGTTCTTGAGGGAGTTCATCTTGTGCATATCTGTTTTGGTAAATGTTAAGGAGTTGTCTGAAATCCACGTTTTAGTTACTTGCTGTAATTCTAAGTCTCTGTTTCTGTCTCCGTTTGCCTGAAGTGAAAATGCTTGGTGTCCCATGTTCTATAAAAGATATCATGTACAAGGTACAATATCATGTATCTTGCCTTCATCCAAGCAGATTTTTTGCCTCAGTACACTGCTGAGAAGTCTTCCCATACAGTACGTGGTTTCTGGAATCTTTACTAGTGAGAATTTGACAAAAAAAAACCCAAAAAAACCCCAAAGAAACAAAAAAACCCTGCCCCCAGCCCCTAAAAAACCACCCTGGGAATAAAACTAAGGACAGCCGTTGGTTTTGCTGTTGCATCCATGTATTTATTTTAGCATGCCTATTTATAGAGAAAGAGAGCCTCACAAACTAATACAGTATTGTTTGCTTTTGTCTTCTAGTGAGGATGAAATGGAGGAAGCAAATGGAAATAACCCTATTGATATTGAAGTTGAACAAAATAAGGAGAGCAAAAAGGAGGTATAATTTTTTTCTTACTGCTGTACAAATGAAAGTGTTTACTTACTAGCTACTTCATGTAGAAGCTGACAGTATCTAATTTTCTTTATTTGTGCTTTGTATAGTTGTCATGCAATAAAATAAGAATTGTCTTCAAAATTATTCTTAGATAAAGACAAGTATAGACAAATGAGTTATTATGGAAAATTTAAGACTTTATCATCGCATTATAATGTAGGGAGTGAATATTTGTAGTCCCTCTTGATTCAAGGTTGGCTGTGTTAGCTTGAACCACCTTCAGTGGTGGTTTAAGCCAACCTAACTTTGTGAAGACGGAGCAGAAGCACTTATGTCCTTGCTGAGATGGCTTGGTGGAGCAGAAGTATGTCCTTTAATCTAGAAAGACTAGATATAAAGTTTTTATCTACACCTTAGATTCTAAGATAAATTCCTGATGCACTGAAATCCTTAACCATAGTTCTGAGGATTTCAGTGACACCAGAATTGCAACTACAGCAGTGAACAGTAGAGAAGAAGGCTTTTGTGTGGCCAATTCGTTTTGTCTGCCAGAGGTGCTTTAACCTGTTATGCACAGAATGTTTTGTCTACTTAAAATGCAGTACTTGCACCTCACTTCAAATAATTCATTTTAAGTGGGCATACAGTTCTAGATGAAAATAGAGCCACAGAAATACACCAGTTTTGAAGACCTAGTCTGTGATGCATAACAGGAAAAGTGTATACTTGATTTTCATGCGTATAACCTGCCGGTTATCTGTTGCTAAATAAAAAATTCCTTGCTGTTCAGCAGCAGCGTGGGTTGTATATGTGTAAATGTGAGCTACAGGAAGACGTTTACCCTAAGGTGGTCTTGAAGAAGCTCCCTTTTCTGATTTCTCCTAACCTGATTTCTCTCCCACAGTCATTCTTTTTCAGTCTTTTAAAAATTTTTTCCAAAAGGTAGAAGTAGGAAAAACCCACTAAAATTATGTCCCGATGATTGCACATAGGCAAAACCTGGAGCAACTGCTTTGTCAGTCATTGTCAGTGACATTACATCCTCTAATAAATGATTTTGAAGGGAAATAACTGAAAAATCACAGTATTCTAGTCAGTTCTTCATCCATGCCAGAGTGTGCTCTAGACTTCCTGGAAAATCCTAGCTGTTACTTCCACCAAAGGAACTGGCATCCCTGATGACTTCCTGGGAGCAGAGTAGATGTGAAACCACTTGTGTTCACCCTTACAAAACTCTTGAGTTCTCAAAAGCCTCGGCAACATCCAAACTGGAAGGGTTTTCACTTGGCAAAGTTGCAGCTACATACTGCAGCTCTCTACTGTGTCTATTAAATAATTAATGCTATCGTGTCATTTCCATTATTTTAATGTTTTTTAAGTTTTTCTCCTTAAGCAATTTGATAGTTTGCATCTCTAAGAGTGCTCCCTTCAGTCCCCTTGCTTCATTCCCTACCATGTTGGCATGCTCTGAATGTGCTGCAGAAAAGAGAAAGGTAGTTCTTTGCCAACTTGACTGCCTCTGTTGTAAGGCCAAACCAGAGCAGATTGCTGATAGCTGCTATCAAGACATTTTTGTAGGAAGTCTTTTCTGGGAGGAGGCCGTCTGTCCTCCCTGTCACGCTAATACAGACCATGGCACACTAACCAATCTGAAAGATACCACCAAAGCTTGTGGAGCATGTGAGTCTAACTGTGTATGCAGCGGGGGACAGCCTTGTGGGGACCCTTCTGGACAGGGAGTGAAGTGAAGCCAACAAACATATGTAGCCTGTTTGGAGTTAAGTTCATATGATTTTGCAATACCTTAGCCTGTGGCTGATCTGAAATACCTTGAGAGAGAGAGCAGATATCCAGGAGGGGAATATGTTCTCGCTTGGTTGTTACATTTCTTCTAATGACGTGGTCAGACATGCAATGATGGTGATCGGCCACGAGCCCAGGACTCTTTACCATAAAGAACCTCCCTGTCCCAACCTCATAGCGGTGGTTTTTCCAGCTTTGAGACATGTTGGTTATAGTATGACTTGCCAAGTAATACTGGGATTTCTCAGAGCATCTGAAATCTCTCATCTGTTTCCTCTTTTGAGGATCATTGGAAGGGGAATCTTCCAGGTTTTTTTTAGTACTTTCAGTGTTAGCTCAGGTTTCTTCAGATAGTGACTCCATAATACTGGGGGTGTGAACTACAGTGACTCCATAATACTGGGGGTGTGAACTACAGTGACTCCATAATACTGGGGGTGTGAACTACAGTGACTCCATAATACTGGGGGTGTGAACTACAGCTGCTTTCTCCGCATCTTCCCCATTCCTGGAAATGCCTCACGTTCCTGGAAATGCCTTCCATTTCATCCTCTGCTTTTATATGGCTTGAGATAGCTTGGTCTTTTCTTTTTCCACTGTGAAATCTGAGGAAGGGAACCATGTTTGTATTAAGGGGTTTGCAAATCTGTAATGTGCTGCATAGCAGTGGCAATATGTAAATCAACAGAGAAGCACTGCTAAATCCCTGCATTTTAATTCTCTCTGGTTTTCATGAATAGATTTAGTTCTATGGAGAGATGCATGTGGTCAGGAAAGAAAGAATTTCCAAGACAGGGTAGACATTCAAATTTTTAGAGCCTGTGCAATATCACTGGAGGTATTTAGAGCTGTCAGAAACCGTTCTGCAAGAGCTCTGGTTTCTTGTCCATGATACAAAAGAGCTTCACATTCTTTACACAGATGAACTGTGTAAAATAATAATTTGAAACTGCTTTCGTTTTTCCTCAATGTTGAGGCTTCTGGGATGTTTGTACTGCAGGCATTGTGTGTTGGTCAACCCATAACCTGAACCTGTTGTGAGGCATTACTGTATGAACCTGTGAAATGCTGTATGTAGATGAAATATGAATAAATCTGAAATGTCTATCCGTGTTGAATAATTTACCTGACTCAGTTATCAAAGTGCTCACTTCTGAAGCAGAGTGCAGAGCCCCTTACCTCACTTGTTCATAGCAAAACCAGACTGGTTTCTCATGTTCCCTGCTACCTTCTGCAAGAAGAAATAGGGTATCCATCCTGCAATAGCAATAGTTATCTCTTACTTCTGGGCTTGCCTTAGGCATCGTCTTTGTAGAGTCCTTTGCCCTGAAGGAGGAAAGAAAAAAGCTGAGAACAGGCAGTTGTCCACAGTTACTGCTCTATGTGGCTCTGGCCTATGGAGAGGGTGCAGACTTTTATCTGCTGGTGGCTGTGCTGGGGTCCCCCAGTCTTCAAGGGGCTTCAGGCTTTGTGTTGGGTTTGTATGTGTGCATTTTAATGCTCAGTAATGAGCAAATGCCACAAACTGTGTAGAAACTACATGTTAATGCAAATTCGGAGGGAAATAATAGCGCTAAGTGAAGCCAGTGTGTTTAGAACTGACAGTGATCAAGTACAGGATTTCAGATGTGCGGCCTCCCCTCTCTACTTTTCTCTCCCTGTCACCCTTCTGTGTTTGTGGGCAGGCTCCGGCCACTGGGTAATAAATCTTGGATATGAGATGCTTGTTGAAAATAACTTCTGGAAGAAATGGTTTTGGTATTAGAGAATCAGATATGCTCTTGAAAGGATCTGTAGTATAGTGTCCTAGCTAACCTGCCTGCTAGAGATGTGCACCTAATTCTTTGCTTTAGACAGAAGGCATGAAAGCCATTAGTAATGTGTGAAGTATTCCCTTTTCCCAAAGAAACGTAAATTTTATTTGTGGGGGAAAACTGCATCAGTTCAATGGAACAGTTGGTATATCAGTGCTATGCAAGAAAACTTGGCTTCCAAGAAACTGTGAAATGATCTAAGAATTACTTTGTAGTCACCTCATTCCTTTATTCTTAGCCTTTAAATAAATCTGGTTTGTTCCTTCTCCTGTCTGATATGTGGAAATACAAGTCTCTGTAAACTCTTCTAGTTGTGTTCTTCCCGTGTCTCCAAACTCCACTTTGTTTCCTTTTGGTAGTCAGTTAAACTGATGTGTTGAGGCCTGATGATGGAAGCAAGAAGAGAGGTTTCAGAGTGCCTGAAAATAACCAGAATATTTAACTGCTGGGAAATCGGGTGTCTCTCTCCCAAAATGAGGATGGGTGGAGAAGACAACCAGTAACTCTGTAAACATGGAATGCTGCCTAGAAGAAAGGGGAGATTTGTATAAGACATTGTTTGTATGAAATGCCACTTAAACAGGAAGACACTTCTAACTTTGCAAGTTACCTTTTTCATCCTCAAACTTTTAGGATGGCTAAAAGTCACAGAATCATAGAATGATTTGGGTTGGAAGGGACCTTTAAAGATCACCTAATTTTGTAAAATGACTACTGATTGCAGGTGCCACCCGCTGAAACTGTTCCTCAGGTGAAGAAGGAGAAGCACAGTACACAGGCCAAGAACAGAGCGAAGAGGAAACCTCCTAAAGGAATGTTCCTTTCTCAAGAAGATGTGGAGGCAGTTTCTGCCAACGCAACTGCTGCCACCACTGTACTCAGACAACTGGACATGGAACTAGTGTCAATCAAACGACAGGTATGGATGGGACAGTTCAAGAATAACTGCAATTTTTGGTGGTAGTGCCTGTCACAGGCTGCAAAGTTTGCAGGAATTTGTACCTTGACAGTGATGATGTGCATCCTAGCCTTGTGCTGTGAACTAATGCAACCCTGTGTTTTAAGTCTCTTAAGTTTTAGTTCTAGTGAAGCAAGGAAAAGTCCATAGCACTGACTTCAAGGAACATCTGTTGGCACTTCATGTATCTTGCAGTTCAGAGTTCTTATGATTTAACCATGAACTTTCCTCAGATGACATTGGTTTCAACAGTATCTGATTTCTATCTGCAGCAGTTTCCTTTGCCTTTTCCTAGGATACTTTCGGAACAAGCAGATACATATGTTCTATTCTTTCTTAAACAGGCATCATACAAACTTTCCTGCGTACCTTTTGCTTCCCTGATGGATCTGCCTTTTTAACAAATGTTTTTTCAAATATCTGTTAGACAGGTTTACTACCTGAGTCTGTTTCCTAGATTTGAACACTTCCACTGTTTTTAAAGCAGAGATCTGGCTCAAGCTCTTTATTAAACTTAATAGAATGGGTATTTTGGCCTGAAGCCTTTTTCTTGGCACTCTGGGAAAAGCAGAGCTCTCTAGCAGACTTTGATTCATTACTTGCAGTGAACAAGGCCTTTTTTCTTATGTTGGGTTTTATACAGACCTGGAGGTTGGGGCGGTTCTCGCTTCAAATAACTTGCAGACAGGATAGAATAAATTAAATGGGGTCTCCTGATGTGCCAGCTGCTCCTGCATTCCTTTCTTCCGACATAACAGACTCATTTTTTGGAAAAGGGAGGTTGTGAGGAAAACTAGAATGCTGAGTTTGTGGGGTTCCTGCCGGGGCTGCTGGAAAAAAAGCTTGTCCAAAAATGCTTTTTATTTTCTTTCAAGCCTTGCTAAAAGGATGAAACTTTCTTTTCAGATTCAGAATATCAAACAGACAAACAGCGCACTCAAAGAAAAACTTGAAGGTGGCATAGAACAATACAGACTTCCAGAGGTAGGATTATTTTCTGACCCTTGTTTGTTGTGAAGATAAATGCTATTCTGTGTTTACATACCAGGGCTATTTGTGTTGCCAATAAACTAGGACCAATGTCCTATTAGTTGTCGGTGTGAATCAAGACCATTACCATTTCCACTGTTGCTTTGTAATGGAAATGGGAAGTCAGAGATGAGAAGCAAGTAAGAGCAGTGTTTACATATGAAAGTGGTTTCTAACAGAAGTACAGGTATCCCAGATCTACCATATTTTCTTAGTGTTGTATCCATATGCCCTTGTAAGAGAAGTAGTTGCTTTGCTCTAAATACTGAGAAATGTGGGAGAGAGGATGTTAATGACCCATCTTTCCCTTGGCACTTGGTGCTTTTGCTGTTTTCCTCCCAGCTCTGGCACCTCATGCTGGAAATAATTTGACCAAGATTACAGAGGGTGTCTGTGATAAAAACAAGTAGGTGCTCTGGAAGAGTGTGTCTCTTGGATACCCGCTCAGACCGTTCCCTATCCTTTTGTATTACCATGACTTACGGCCACAGCGTACATTGCAGTTAAAGGAATGGATGCCACATGCAGTTCTTTATGTTGAAAACGTTGTTACTGAAACAAATGATACGTTTTTACTAGCAGGTAATTTCTTGTTGCATTTTTATGAAGTTTTTATGAGCTCAGATAGAGCTAAAAGTTGCTGCTTCTGTAAATGAACTTGCCTAATTTTTTTTGACGTCTAGGTTGTTCAGAAATTTAATGCACGTTGGACCACAGATGAGCAGCTTCTTGCTGTGCAAGGTATGGCAGTACAAGTCTATTTCCATATCAGGTAGTGATAATCAACATTTCAGAGCGGTATTTACCTTCAGTAGCTAATGAAGGATTTTGAGATTGTTCTTTGGGTATTAATGTACAACAGAGTTAAACAAGGAAACTTATCCTCCTTTCCCCTCCTCAGACAGTATAAATCACACCATATGAATGTTTGCAAATGATCTCTGCTTGTCCAGGCTTTCAGAAAGTGAAACTCTTCTGTAGTCACAGCTTTGCTCTTTGCCTGCATAACTTCTCAAGTAAGCAGATTTACAGAGGTCTTCTAGATTTCACTCTACTTATTTTCACTACACCTCTATTTTTGTCTCTTCTCCAGGGCCAGTCTTAACTGTGTTTCTTGTGCAGTTCAGATTACTTTTTTTTTTCCTGGATTAAGCTGAGAAAGGCTTGAAACCTTGACAGAAATTCAACTGTGGATCCTTTTGCTGTAACTTGAGCCTGATTTGTGGTCTTTGTGGAAACAACTCATTGCTTTTGTTTCTCTTTTTGTTGCTGTTAGCAATCAGGAAATATGGACGAGACTTTCAGGCAATCTCTGATGTGATTGGAAACAAATCTGTGGTGCAAGTGAAAAACTTTTTTGTAAATTATCGACGTCGTTTCAACATAGATGAAGTTCTACAGGAATGGGAGGCAGAGCATGGCAAAGAGGAGACAAATGGAACCAATAGTCAGAAGCCTGTAAAATCCCCCGATAATTCCACTAAAATGTCCGAAGAGGAAGATGAGGTAAATCCAATTTAAAAGTCACATAAAATTCCCAAACTGAGCTCAGTTCAGATAGCTGCGTATGTATATACATGTACTCTTTGCAAAAGCCATTTTTGACAATCTTCAATTTGAGCATATTTCACTTCCTCTGGATTTACAGATTCCAGTACTGATTTTGGGAATTGGGAATTCCAGACATATATGAAAGTGGAAAGAGAACAGTTAATTTACAGCCCTCTGACAGTATCTGTAACTCATCAGCGCATGGACATTTTAATTCCTCTTGCTGCTGAAACCCTATACATCTTTATCTCACTTGGATGTTTTCCCTGCACTCAGTTCTCCAAGCTGTTCTAGGTTTGGCTTTGTGGGACCGTACAGTCTTCTGAGGCAAAGCTCGCTCTTCCATTTTTGACAATGGAGTGGTTTCACTTGGGGGAAGGGAAGAAAGCTATAAACAAGGCGAGTGTGTGAAACCGTTCACTCTGGAACTAACCTAGAGGCAAAGTTTCCTTGACTTTACAGCATTTTCTGTGAAGACAGAAATTCTAGAAACACCCTCTCCTTGATGGAGCTTCGCGGAGTTAACACTTCTCCAAAGACAATATGTGTTTAGAGTTAACTTAAGAGACTGTAGAGTGTTGAAGTATGGAAGTTAGTTACATGAATTTAATATTGAAGCAGTCTTGCAAAAGAAAACCCTGCTAGAGGTTTGCATGTTAAAAGTGTCTGATCTAGGACTCCCTGGGCCTCATTTTATAAGACAGCTTGGCACAAAAGCCATATCTTCCAAATGCAAGCACAGTCAACAGCGTAAGGTGAATTTTGGTATCACATGGACTAAGGACTTGTGAGTGTACTGTATTTTTTTGTTGCCCTGATTATGGTTGACTCACTTGTACATTACTGTTACAGAGATTCCAAGACTGGAATTGTATTGCTTCACAAATCATAAAAATGTATTATTCAAAGATGCTTATATTCGGGGACTTAGATCCAAAGGTCTGACAGATGAACAAAACCAAACTCAAAAAACTGTATACCTTCTCAGAAGGGTGTGAGTGAAATTGTCTCATTTGTCCTGAATTGAAAACTGGAGCAAATAAGTAATGGTACCTAGCCACCGATTGAAAGATGGGTGGCTCATGTCACTGTTTTTTCCTGTGACCAGGAGAGTTGTATCTATTGGCTCTGCAGACCTTTTCTCCTCTGAGCCCTCTGAGATTCTTCCTGGCTTCCAATACACCCTTACTCCTGAAAGTTAAAAGGGGAGTCTCGCTTGAGATGGGAAGAAAATGGTTGCAGCAGGAACTGGAGTGTGCTCATGTGACCAACTGAATGGATACTGGAGCAATGAGGATCCCACACAAGTTAGCAGAGGAGAAAAGAGGACTGAGAGTGGAGGCATGACAGCAAGGTTGGGTGAAATGACTAGTGGAGCAGCAGTCATGATCCCCAAACTAGTAATAGAAAGTACACAGGCTGGAGCTGAGCAGGTGCTGAGTGGTGAAAAGGGGACCAAAACAATGGGCTGGTGGAAATAGTTGCAAACCCTAGAGAAAAGGTGGCTGTTGTGAGAGTCAGGTGGCTCTCTCTGCCCTGCAGTACGGTAAGGGAAGAGGGCAGAGCCTGCCTGCACCAGGCGGACACAGGCAGGGTGGCAGTGAGCTGCCAGCTGTGACATACCATGTATGCCTTACACTGGCACCTTGTGGCTTGTGGTTCTTGATGAAGCCTGTTCTGGTCAGTCATGGCTGGGAGGGGGAAGGTGCTGGCAGAGATTTTAACTACCAAACCTGCAGCTCCTTATAAAAACGCATAAGGAAGAGATACAAGGGTGTTGCATAGCGGACATCTAATGGTTGCCATGCTCTCTGAGTACATCAGACGTGACCTTTCAGGCTGGCTGAAAATGTGGTGCTCCTGCCTTCAGAGGTAACATTAAGCGCAGTGCTGACTTGCTGCTGTTTTGAGCAGTTCTGGGGACAAAGTGAAATGTCACTGGGGTTATTGCATAGGTGCTCTGTGTGGAGTAGGAGCTGGGGTTCCTGGCCCCTCCTGAGCTGCGCAGTACTGTGTGGCTGTTGGCTGCTCTTGAGAGCACTTACACAGGCTGGCCACGTCAGGTGGACTCAGCAGTAGCCAGGAGAAGACTTTGCTGGCCTAATATTTGAAGTCCATCAGGTGCTTTCTCCTCTGGCATGCCTTGTCAGCCTGGCCGGTAGCCTAGTAATAGCTTTGTCAGCCCTCTGACTGCTCTGGGCTTTCCCCTTCAGTGCCAGTGGCCACAGTTCCTATTTTTGCTTGTTTTTTTTTTTTTTTTGAAGGGGGGAGGTGAGACTGCTCATTATAAAGCAACCTCTACTGTAGTCTTAATTCTTATATGTTTACTCTTCCAAGAAATCCCAGTGTGACTCAGAATAGGGGAAGCTGCTGTGATTCCTCCCATGTGCCAGGGTTGTCCGCTTTTCAGTACCGTGGAGATGTAAGAAAGCCTATGTGTATTCATTTTTAAACTAAACGTCTCCTTTTTCTCCCCCCTCCCCTTCCCTCCAGGCTACTTCTGTTCTTGATGTCAGATATGCATCTGCTTCGTGAGAAGGTGCTGTAGCCTAGAACAATTTGTGTTGACTACTGTGTTATCCAGGATATCAGGTATTAGGAAACCTCAGACAGCCATCTGCATCGTATCTGTGGACAAGCAGCTATTACCAAAAAAAAAAGGCAAACGCTTCCAGTCCTGTGCTACATCTGCCTTAATCTCCCCTCATTCCTCCATACTGCCTCCACTTTCTTTCAAAAGCACCCAGGTAGTTCAGCTCTCCATTTCATCAACATCCTGCTTAAGCGTGGAGATTTCTAGAACCAGTAACACCTGTCTGTAAATTTTGACCAACCTGCAAAACAAGGAGCTCCTTAGCGGCTCCACAGTAACTCTACATATTAGGAGTTCTTATAATACTTGGTCTGTAGGGTGTAAGTACGTATGCTGCATGGCCTTGTGGTCTCTGCTTCCTGTGTGTTCTTATGATGACACTATTATTAGCGAGCTTTCTATAAAGGAGAGGCCTGTGCACATGCCAGTAGTGTCAGGTTTGTTATGAAATGACAGGGCATGTTAACAAGCAATCTTGAATAATGCAAAGTGATAGGAAATGTTATTTCTAAGGTTTGGTCAGTCCAAGGTTGTAAACGTATCTCATTACACTTCTGGTTTGTGCAATTCTTTCCATGTTATTTGTGTGTTCTTGCTTCATAGAAAGCTCCCTAATTGAGCATTTTGTTCTTGTGTATTTTAATGGCTTTTATTTAGTGCAAAAGGGAATACGTAACCTGAAACTGTTTGATACGCTATTTAACCCTTGGCATTCAGCATTTGCATTGTAACTTGTTAAATGAGCGCTACACGACTTTCTTTTTCCTGATCCTCTGTGGGATTAAGTCAAAACAACTTTCTCTGGTGCCTCTCCTTTTGGAATATGTGCCTTTTTACATTTGGCTACCATAGGTCTCTTTCTGTCCCAGTGTTTCATTCTTCTTCAGAGTGCTGTTTGCCAAAGACATCAAACTACTTCTCCCACTGGAAGTCTGGACAAAGGTTGGAGCACAAAATTCAACCTTCAGGTAGTTTTTAGTCTCTTGGAAGTTTAATGGAGAACTGGGTTAATTTCATTGGCCATTTTAACCCTTCTGAAGCACACATAGCTTTCATGTTCTGAACCAAAATATGCAATTTAAAATCTAAGAGGTGCTTTTCCAAATACTTGGTGCATGCAGCTTTCAAATCCCCAGGCCTCTGCTCGGATGATCTGTGCTGTGGCCTGTCTAGCTGGCTGGAACTGGAGCTGTGCTTGAAAGTCCTGTATGAGGACTTTGAACCTTGAACAAGGTCGTTGGCAACTGCCGAGCAGTGTTCAGAGGAGCCAGAAGCAGCAGTATTACTTCTTGTCCAGTGGAAAGCTGCAAAATAACACTAGTCACAAGGCATTCAAAGATGGTTAATTTCATAATGTTGGAAGGAACCACCAAGTGTCTTTGCGGGTGGAAGAAGGGACCTTCTTTGCCTCTCTAGAAGAGAGTTCAAGCCAAGGTGGCACAGAGTGATGTACGGCACCAGCCTCCTACCACAACCTGAAATGAGTTACTCCACGTCCTGGCCTGCAGCTGAGGTGCTGCAGCTTGCAGTCTGGTCCTGAACTTGGTGCTGATGTTTGAGCTGCTGGGCTGTGCCATGTTGTGATGGCTCTGTTCTCTGTACCTAAACGAGGTAGGCTGATGCCAGTTGGCTAACAGAGCCAGCTGTGCCTGCACCTCCTGCACTGTACGCACAACCCAAGGAAAGGCAGGGGAGGCAAAGGATCAGAAAGGCATTTCTTGGGGCACGCTAGAGTGTGGAGCCTGTTTCAGACACTTTGCAGCTGTTTCTGAGCAGTTTCATTCTGATAGCTCCAGAGAGATCCTTTGAGGTGATGGGAGGATGGAAGGGAGCTATTCCCTATCCTCGTTGTTGGAAACCCATAATCCCAAGTTTGTGACGGCATCTCTACAGCTGTTGTTGTGAACTGGAAGCTCTTATGGTGACCCTGCAGGTGGTCCTTCAGTCCTGTACCAGTTGGAGTTGGGAGTCTCTTGTGGGAAAGGACACTACTTGTTAGCCAGTGCAAATTAGAATTAAAGACAGGCAGTTAGCACTGTGAATTCAGCTGACAGGTCTGGTGTACAACAATGCAGCTCTTTAGAAGTACTCTAGTATTAAACCTCCTGCTAGTACCAATGCATGAGACAGGTCCTCGCCAGTGTGAGAGGGTTGTGTCAGCTGCCATCCCAGCTGGTGAAACTCATCAGGAGAAGCTTCTGCTGGCGAGTTGAGTTACCTGTGAGGACTTTTCATCGGTTTTTGCCCTCAAATATGTTCATCTTGTGATCAGAAAAGTTGTGTTTTGGCTTCATCCCCAAGGGGTGGGGGGAAACATATATAATTCACGGTGTTACGAATAAAAAAGTTGTCTAATTACTTTTAAATTGACTGCTATCTTATTGTAATTGATACGTACAATATAATAGCACTGTATTTTAAACGTTTAGTTCTTTACGTTCTCTTTATCTTTTTAAATGCGATAAAATCATTTTAGCTTTTGAAAGTTTAAATGGTTTGGTCTTGTTTAGGAGAAGACCCTCTTTCTCTTGTTGAAATGGGTCAAGCATTAGATACATCAACTGGTTGCATTCTGATTAGAAGGGTCCACAAAGATAACTGCATAAGATAGAATATTCACTTAAATTTTGTTTCTTAAACTATCAATGTGAATGTCATAATTATATATATTTTGTGGAAAATGGGAAATTATTTCTCCTAAGTATAAGTTATTGTGCAAAATATAGTATCGTTAAATAAAATGATAGTTTAAGTTTTAGTTTTAGAAATCTTAAAGATATAAAAGTGTATTGCATATGCATAAACGAATTTCATTTGTTCTATTTAATTTTTATGTAGTTGTGTAAAGTGCTAGGTAACTTCTTTTTTTCACTTACCCATTAAAACAACCTTGTTACTTGAATATTCGTGTTTAACTGGTTTGAAGCAGTGATCAATTTTTGTAATGTAATCTTACAACCAAGGGAAAAAAAAACATGCCTCAGTTGTGCTTAACAATATAGCAACATTGTACAATCAGACGCTTGAGACCATAGTAGCCATAACCGGCAGTGCAGCCGCCATGGTTGTGTCTTGATATGTTTAATACCAATGGGGATAATGAGATCTTAATATATTTTTACAAGTTTGCAACCAGGAAGACCCCATGAATATCCACTAGAACACTTTTTTAATAGTTAATATAAGAGTGAAACTCTTATTCTCTTAAAAGCAATGTCCTGACAAACATTTTTTTCCTGTACAAATACATCTGAAACATTATGTATTAAATTACACTCATAGTCACTTTAAATTTCAGTTTTTATTCTCTGAATTGCTATTATGCTGTTGGTATTCTTGCACACCAAATATGAGCCAAACAGTGCATTACACTAACTTGATCACTGGATTTGTGAACATAAATCTCCGACTTGATGAAGTGCAAAAATATTGCAGGAGATTTTCTGATAATGCATTACTTTTTCAAATCTATATAAAATCATGCATAGCCCGTTCAGCGATGAGTAGCCTGGTAGTTACTCTTTAAAGAAAACAAGAAGTGATTTTTTTTTTATTAGCTCCAGCTTGACTTCAGCAAGTCAAAATCTAGTGATCTTGTGCAATGCCCCTAAAGCAAATACTTTCTGCCACTCCCTGGATTAATACAGCTTTTCCTGTTGATAGTAAAGCACAATTGCAGTGAAAGTTACAGTTCAGAAGATGGAAGGTCAGTATAGTCTATGCATGTTGTATAATACTGAGTGTTTACATTCATATTCTCCTAAAATAAAATTTATACTGGAGTGTATAGTATTCCATTATGTAGATTTTATCAATTTTGTTAACTGCTTATAGATTGCTTAAAAGAAGTTTTTTCAAGATTTTAAAAGATGTATAAGGTTAAGTTTGCAAATATAATGGAAATGCTGTATAGCTTTTGAAGTGATACAATACTCGTTGGGATTTTAAAGAAAGTATGTTGTAATAATGCTGTTGTAAGTAATATTTTAAATGTCTTTTTTGCCTGTTTTCTATTATTCAGCACACTTACTGTGGTGAATGTTCATAGCATTATAAAATCGCTTAGCCACTGAAAAGTAACATTTGGTTTTGAATTACTTTACTGTATGAGGAATTATAGTGGGGTAAATTCCTTTGTGAAATTCTACATAATTCATTTTTCTATGATTTCCAATGTTTGCTGACATCAAATAAAATTTTTCAAGCCATTGATGTAATAAAATATGTAGTAAAATGTTATTGATGTAACACGTGGTTCTGGTATGTAATCGATCCCCTGCCTTTTAAATTCTGGTCTGAAGAAGTGGCTGGGCTTGTCCCTTCCCGTGTGGTGTTGCCTGTGTGTAGGTGTCTTTGGAGCGTGGGGTAAGTGCTGCTGCTGTCAGTGGGCAGAGTCCCAGTCCTGGAAACTCGAGCAGTCGTTTGTTCGGTGCTCGCAGCCGGAGCTGTCGGGTGCAGTTCCTGCCAGGGGCCCTGTAGAGACCACTGCTCCAGAGCATCCCTTCTGGCCGTGCAGCTGCAAGCTCTGCAGCCCCCCTGGCACGGGCATCGCCGTCAGCCAGCGAGCAGCTCTTGTGTTGGGAAGCGGTGGGATTGGGAAGTGGCTGGTCTTGAGGGGTTAGAGCCAGAGTCTAGCTCGGAGGGTATAGAGGGAGACTAGCTGACAGTCTCACGCTGTTGTAATGAGGACCTGAGGAATAAGCTGCTGTCTGCTGCGTGCAAAGGGCTGGCGCTTGGCTGTGCAACTTAAAAACATCATCTCTGTCCGCTATGAAAGAAATGCACGTAAAAGACACAGGGAAAGGTGACTTGCCCTTGAGGCTTGGCAGTGTGTAGATGTTGCTGTCATGGATGCTCAAAGTGGCAGGAAGTTTTGCACTGGCATTCGAGCTTGGGATTTTCAGAAAGATAATATTTTCTGTCTTGTGTTGGGTACAACTAAGCACTAAATGCAGAAACACAGAGAAGACATTACAGGGCAGTTCAGGGACATCTGCTCTCTGTTGCCTTGTTATATTCAACAGGTACCAGCCATGCTTTGTGAGTCTGGGTGTTAGCACAGGACAAATGACAGGGAGTTTTCTCCTTTGCGCCCGTGTTAAATGCAGCAGAATGAATACAGCAAGATACTGTGGTTGTTTCCAATGCTGTTGAGTATGAGGGCAGGAATTAATCATACCTTTCTGTATTGTAAAGCAAGGGGGTGAGGAGGGAGGCAGGCAGGCTTGGGGTTTTGGAAGCACAGATGGGATTTTTAGGAGTTGAGGGTGTTTCCTTACTGAAAACATCTTTGTACGATTTTCCTGATGGTGGAGAATACCAGCATTGTAAGGTAGTGATCTACTTTTTTAACAGTCATTTGACTCGAAGATCTTTTGGCCCTTAACCTTCAATACAAACCAGCCCTAACTGCCTGTGTGCCCCCTGACCCGAAAGTGAAACACAGAGAAACAAATACAGAAGGAACTTCCTCTCCTTTCAGTGAAGGACCATAAGTAGGTGAGGAGACTGTGACTTCCTCTGCCCAAAGATATGCCTGAGGAATCTCCGAGGAGTCTGGAAGCAAAGGTAAAGCCATGGTAACTGTTCTTAAAACCACAGGTGTTGGTATGTATTTATAAATAGGAATGTGGTGTGGAATTGATGCTGAAAGGAGTTAAAATGCTGTATTTAGTGTTCCTGATAGCCTGCTTCCTACATAAACAAATTGGTACCTGATAACTTCCAACATCCCAGCAACTACTGTCGTTTAGCCTAAATCTGTATCTGGAGAAACTTTCATATCCCAAATACATGCGTGGATCTTCCGGGCCTTTCCCATCTCTGCAAGCCATGGAGTACAAACTACACGGCAGCACCGAGTGCTTCTCCCTTGGGGTAGGAGCTGCCTTGCAGGATGCAATGTGAGCTGGAGTTCAGACTGAAAGGGAAGAATGCAGTGTTGGTGCTGGTAGTGTGCTGAGATTTTAATCTAATGGCTAAGTATCAGCTTTATGAAATAACAGCATAAATATGGATTTTATGTCATAAACCAACTTCCAGTCTAAAAGACACAGTGTGAGGTTTGAGAGACAACTGGGTATCAAACTTATGATCACATTCTGCTCTGAACTGCTCTGTGGCTTATCCACCGAGATCATCTTTGAACTGATAACAGCAAATGTAATTTCTGATTTTGCTTTTAGTAAACAGTAAACAAAATATTTATGTGTGTCTGTAAAAACAAACAAATCCTCAACTAAGCAAAACCAAAACAAAAATCACCCTCAAACCTCAGCGAAGGACCTGCTAACAGCGATAGAAGAATTGTTTGCTTTTGCTGCAGAAAGGCTTGGGAGAGAATTGCTGTAAAATATTAAGGGAACCAATATCTGAAGTCATCAAGAAAGGAAATCTTGAGGACAGGAGCATGCAGAAGATCTGAAGTTTTAACAAAGGTGAAGAAATCACGTTGGAAGTTTTCCCTCCTGAAAAGAGAATTTTGCATGGAAGAAGTCTGCAGGCCCAGCCTAACAAGGACAGCAAAGGGCAGGGACTTGCAAGATGGGGGAAAAAACATTGATCAGCCCTAGGAGTTTACATGAAGGAGATCAGGAAATGGAAATAAGCAGAACTGACACACATTGTGGCAACTTCTGTTTGTTTACAGTTGGAAACAATGGTGGGGAAGAGGTAGGAGGAGAGGAAACGGCCTCAAGTTCCACTAGGGGAGGTTTCAAAGCAATATTGGGAAAAATTTCTTTACTGGAAGAGTGGTGAAGCATTGGCGGGGGCTGCCTGGGGAAGTGGTGAAGTCACCATCCCTGGAGATGTTAAAATAGTATGAAGTTTGGGCAGTTAAGGACATGGTTTATTAGGCATGGTGGTGAGGGCTGCCTTGATGATTCTATGTTCTGATTCTGGATTGACAGTTTTCACTAAGGTAGTGTGGAGAAGATGATGGTGTGTGGGATGATGGATAAAATATGCACGTGTGAACTGAGAGAAGATTTCCGCTGCCTGCATACCTTGGGGGAGCAGATACAATCTGACTGACACCCAGCATATGAAACCATATGCCTTAGCAAGACCTGCATAAGCGTTTAAAATGGGAGATGATACTACGTGACTGACAAAACTGAGCTAATTTCTAAAAGAAAAAGATGAATAGATCTAGGGAGCTGCAGACTTCTTGATACTGCCTTGTGTATTCAAGGTTTAGAATAAGTTATGATGGAAAGGAGAATTAGGTAAATTAATAAAACAGAAGAATGAGTGCAGTGGGTTTGCCAGAGAAAGACTCATGCCTGACTGGTCACCTGCAAGGTGCTGGATTCCTCGATGGATACGGATATCTCTGCCTGTGCTTGCTGTCCAGAATCCCTTAGAGAGAAATAAGCTTTTCTAGGGTATAATTAATTTAATCCTGAATTAGATGTTGAAAACTGATCTAATGTATTGCATCCTGGAAGTGCTTATTTCTCTTCTTATTATAGATCATAGGCAGAGCCTAGGGCTCTGCCTTCCACATCTGCCTCAGATGTGGAAGCTGGGCATTGAACCACACTAGTGCTGCGGCTGCCTGGGCTTAACCCCAGGAGAGGGCAAGGACTCCCTTCACTGCAGCGCTGGGCATTGTACTTCCAGCTAGATGAAGAAATGTTGATACCATCGTACCAATGCTTTACAAAGTTCCTCTAGGGTATTGTATACAACCCTAATTCATCCTCCGGAAGACAGGTCTGCCAGAGTAGGTGGAAATGAAAGGAAGGCACTTGGTGAGCTTGTCTTGCTTGGTCAAGTGAAGGAGGGCTTTTCTCTGTAAATGACACCCCAGGGGTCACAGGTTAAGATGAAGGCAGCGTTGATGGGAGAAAAAAACAGGTTGGATTTTAGTCTGTCTGTAACATCACTGAGGTGATCCTCAGGGACAAATCTCTCCATTACTCCTAAGCTCTGAAAGTACATGAAGGAAGTGCTGTGGTTACTGAGCTGAACTCCATACGGCAGAAGATCCTTCCCAGTTCCCTTCTCCTTCGTACCCAAGGGCTTTAGGCAAGCTCTGGTTTGCCAGTTGGGTCCACCCTTACTGACAGCTGGTTTTCTTCCTCCAGGAGACTAGTGGTGTTGAATCGCAGGCATCTGTACTGTTGGCAGGCCCACAGCTTCTGGTGGAAGAGTGCTCCAGGAGAGATAGCCATCTCTTATGTCTGTGGTTGCCCCCTGTTATGGGCACCTGGCAGCCTGCAGAGGCCAAGCAGCAACCAGGTACGAAAGGCAGAGAGGTGCTGTGAACATGGAAGAGTGTGCTGGCTCTTCAGAGAGAGGAGTTTTGAGACTGAGCTTCCACCAAGATGAAGCTGCTGGCTGGCAGCTGTGTGGGTGAGAGCTGGGAATGGAGGGCTCACTGGAGCTGTCGGTCTATGGCTTATGCTCCGCATGCAGTCTGCAGGGTGGGATAGGGTGATACCAAGAGAGAGATGTCCTTGGCCAAGTAAAAGTTTTGTTGTGGCACTCTGGTCTGGATTTTGCAGATGCTCTTCTGGGTACAGAAGCTGATTTGAAGAAGCCCTGACTCAACTCCATTTGCCTTGCCTGCCTTGGACCGCAGCTGCCGAGCCACTTGACATTGGGGCGCAGCATCTCCTTGTTCTCACAGTGCCAGACCCAGGACCTTGCTGCTTATGCAGGGAGGGTTGGGAAGGGCACTCATGGGAGCACCAGCATGCCTTGTGGGTGTTCCCAGAGACTCCGGATGGGTTGACTTGGGGATTTGGTGCTGGTTTCTATTTTTTTCCCCCTCATGTAAGATGAAGTGAGGTCCTTATAAGAAAGATTGGCTTGGACGATTCTGTTTATTTTAATTTCAGTAGCTACTGGACGATGAGTTTCTCCAAATGCAGCATGGCCTGTCCTGTAGACTTGCCAGTCTCCATCACTGACAACTGAATTACTAGTCCTGCTTTCCTGCAGAAAGGGTCCCAATTCCTGTCCTATTCTCTTTCCTCGTGAAAGAGGATTAAGTCTGCTTCCTGCCATGGGATATAATGAAAAATCTGGGACAGAGTTGGAAAATTCTGGAGTTTCTAAACGGCTAAGTCCTCCTGAAGGTCCCACATTTTCATTGCTTGTTGAAATACACCTCTGATAACACAACTGGCTCCTGCGTGGCTTGGTGCCTGTGAAGTACTCTAGAAATGTACCTGTACTGGGGGGAACTTCTTTGGACCCATTTCCATTTTTTGGGGCCTTTGTCCCACTTGTCTTGAAGAGGTAGCTCAGGTAGGAAGTCTCATTGTTTGCTAATGACAAATATGTTTTTCTTGTATGTTTTCTATCATTTTAGGCTTCCCAGTACAACTTTTGGCGTTCAAAATCTGCCCCTAAAGTAGCTGTGCATCTCTGATCAGTATGTTGTGCTGTTCATGTTCTCCATTAAAAAGAAAATTAAACACAACTATTAAAATCCCAAAGCAGTTAATTGGATGTTCTCCTTTAAGCTTATTCCGTTTTGCTGCGTGGCTGGTTCTTGTCTTCTTGCACGATCAAGTCTCACTGGTACAAACAGTCTGAGAAGGTAACTTTTAAGCTTAATGAAATTCTCCTTTAAAATTATTTGTATAAAGATTCCAGTTTCTGCAATTAATCATGGGAGGCCCTTGGTTCAGAGCCACGCTGTACTCGGGAAGCAAACAATACCCTGTGTCTGTGCTCCATCACAAGCAGCCTCTCGCTTTGACTTTCAATGAGTGACCCAGAACCGCAGTGGGATTTAGCAGCAGAAAACTTAAAAGAATTGTTCTTTGCACACAAGGAAGATAAACTAGTCAAGCAATTTGTTATGAACCATGATTTTAGCCCAGGGCATGGATGGATAAGTTCTCTTCCTCCTGGTTTTATTTTTGTGCATTGTTAGTAGTGAGTACTGGGATCTGCCCAGGGCTCCAGATTTGGAGCTCAGAATCCAATGTCAAGAAAAAAAGATCCATAATAAATAACTATGAGCTGACTTGCATCTTCACTTTCCTCAAATGTGTGCTGCCTGTGGCCTCCATGATATAAAATACACGAAGTCCTCTTCTGCCAGCCTGTGTCTCAAGGTGCAGAGAAAAATCTCTTACAATAAAAGGAGAAAACTTATTTTTTATAAACATTTACATATAAATACCCATGACTCCCTAACTTCTGTTGGATTTCTCAAGAACTTTCAGTAATAATGCTTTAAACTGCAAGTCCTCCCCACAAGGATGCTCCCACTATACGCACTAAATAAATAATAGAGAGCCTAATCCAAGCCTTGTTAGGTGCTTTTACATAGTCTGCAGTAACAGTTGGACCAGGTGGATGGTAAATAACTTTATAACGTTAGAGCAAATGCAGTTTTAAATGATTACCTGTCAGCCTCTTATTAGTGCCTGGGCAACCTGAAACTTGACAAGGAGAGATGTGCCTTGCTAATGAAGGAACACGTCAGCACGCTGTGAGAAGCAGCAAGATTTCAGCAATGCTTTATCGATCCGAGAGAGCATCTGGCACCTCTGAATTGCTTCCTTGTTGGTTGGTGGACCCGTTTTGAGGACTTGGAGGAGGGATTTATGCTGCATTCGGGAAACTCTTTGCTTTTTATTTTGTCCGCTGGAGATGGTCATTTCCTGGAGCAAACTGGTTAATCTCAAGGATTTCACTAGAAGTAAAAATGTGTTAGCAAGAGGCAGTGCTTTCAGACCTGCATGTGGTCCAGTTTTCTCTACTTCTGCACTGCTTTGCTTTTGCTCTGGTATGAAAAGAAACAGTAATCTGTAAAATGAAGCAAAGAGGTTTTATATAATTTTTGTTGCTGATCTTGAATTTGAAAGTTGCCAAAAGGAAGCAGAGTCATCTCTGTTTCTCTTGTAAAGGTGCATTTTTTCATTTAGAAACTCAGTCTTGTTTCTTCAGCCTCCTGGGATGGAGAGGTCACAGTGCTGTATAAATGAAAGCTGAATAATTGAGATGGTTTTCCATGTTTTTACATTTTACTGAAAAGTTTAATGTTTACTTAATGCCCTGTGAACACTCAGGAGAATACACCTTTGTTTAAAAATTCAGATCCTACTAAAGGCTTCAAACAACTGCTGTTCACTTGGGAGGACTCACAGCACTGCTGAGAGTCCTTCATGTGCTCATGAAGGAGGAGCAAAACTAATATCTACTAATTTTTGCCAAAACTAAGTCGTTAACTCACCTGTGAGCTGAGTATAGGGAGTAGTGATGTCAGCTAAAAGTGTTGATGTCTGAAGATGGGAAGTGTTAGGATGTGTCCTTCCTCCGGATAAATCAGTCCTAGAATAATGCCCCATTAGGGCTTGAATTGCCAGCCTGTGGGTGGCTGAGAGGTAAAAGCCTTACTTAATGTTAGATGGTTGTGCTTAAAGAAGAAGGCATTTCCTAATGCTTGCAATATATGGCTATAATTCATTTTAGGCAGCACACTCAAATAAGGTGTTGTACAAGAGATTTGTGGTAGGTGTCACCTGGTAGCAAAGGGTTATTTTTGACTTGTATCAAACAAACCCCGTGAAAAGCAGATACTGGTGGGAAGGGGGCTGACTTGAGGAGCTGTGTGTGGCTGTGAGTGTGGCCCTGTTGGAGGAACGTTGCAGAGGCTGAGGTCACGTGTTTGAGTAGCAGACTTACAGGATAGGTCCTTGGTTGGGTGCAAGATGCTTCTGGAAAGAGGTGTCAGTGTGGATTTGCTTTCTGATGGCTGAACTCTGATGCTGGTAGGGTATTACCCTTGGTGTTGGCTTGTTCCTTGGCTTGTTCCTTGGTATTTATAGTGGGTTTTTCTGGAAAACTCCAAACGAGGCATAAAATCAAAGTACTGAGGAAAGTTGTAGAGCACAAGAAGAGTGTCTTGATATTATACACATCAATAAGATTGCTGGGCTGTGCTCCAGCTACAGACTAACTTCTTCACCGAAAGGCTTGTCAGGCACTGGCAGAGACTGCCCAGGGAGGTGGTTGAGTCACCATCCCTGGAGGTGTTTAAAAGACAGGTAGATGAGGTGCTCAGGGATGGTTTAGTAGTGGACAGGTATGGTTGAACTTGATGATCTCAAAGGTCTTTTCCAACCAAGTGAGTCTATGATTTTATGATTCTAATATGGGCATTTAGAAATCAACAACAGCTACCTTAAACCTCGCAAGTAGTGGAAGCACGTTGCAGTCTGTGGGAGAGACCTGCCATAGCCCCACCTCTAAGACCATTCCTATGTAATGGATGAGCAATTGGTCTGTTTTCCATGCTGGGTCTGGCTGCACATCACAAGATCCATTTTTCATGACAGCCTTTTGTAGTAGGTTGTTTTCCTAGGGTAGCTGGAGCTTTGGAGGATGCTGTCCGAATTTCTCCAGCGTGTGACTATTTTGATTCTAAATGAGTTGTTTTGTAGGCAGACCCCAAGGGCCACTTGCCTGGGTGGCTCTAGCTTGGCTTGGTTTATTTTTCTTATACTAATTATTCCTGTGAGATTCAGTTTGTGGTTTCTGTTCAGCTGTTTAGGTGTCTCTGTTGTAAAGACAAAGTAACATGTCATTTAAGTAAATTAGTATGTGAAAACTGTGTGTCCTGAAGTGCTTGATTAATGTTTGCAGAAGTCTTTGGAAGCTGTGTGTTTGTGGCTGGAAGCTGGGCAGTGCGTGCGTGCGTGCTTCTGTCTTAAATATTGCCTACAGCAGAAGCTTGGGAAGAATCTTACAGGAGGAAGAGGCATGGATGTGTCTTTGCATTTCTTTTTTGCTCCCTCCTACTCACCTTGTAAGAAAAAATGTCTATTGTGTGGGAAGCTCATTGGGAAGTCCGGATTGCTCCAGCCACTCAAAGATACTGAAACCTACTCTTAAAAAAATCCATTTGTCTATTGGTGAAGCTGCGGCTGCAAGGAGAGTGATGGCAGGAATGGTGAGGGGCTGGAGGGAAGCAGTGCAAGTCCTCAGCAGACAGAAAGGAGGCACTGGGTGTAAGGCTATGCTGTGGGTGCAGGGAGCAGTTCAGTGCCCTGAGCTGACAGGATGTATTTCTGCAGGACAGTGGATGCTTCAGCCTAGGCTGTGTGGTAGGGTTAGAAATTAGCTCCTGATGAAGTCCTGGAAACGAGGCAGCAAAGGGAATTAATCATTAGCAGAGCTGAGTGACAGATGTGCTGCATTCTTTATTGCTGTGAAACTTTGAGTTTTGTTGTCTTTCTGCACAAACTGTTTCTTGACAGCCTGTGTTCAGTGCAGGAGTGCCAGGTGGCACCTCCAAACTGTACTTTGGCAAAGGCAGTAAAGCTCTGAGGAGGAGAGGATGAGGAAGGTGTTCCTAGTAGCTCCGAAAAAGTGATTAATCTTGTCAGATGACAACCCAAGCAATACCTAGTCCAAAGGATTTGGAACTGCTTGAATAAATTATAAATCACAAATGATTTATTTGGGGTTTTTTTCTGAAGAGAAGTCTAGATGAATATAATTTGAGGGGGAGGCAAAAACTGTGCTGGAAGGCAGGAAGGACCCACGTGTCTAGTGATGAATGATCAAGTGGGATGAATTCTTGTAGCTTTTGAAGGCCAGAAAGACCCGCAGCAATGTTTTGTGTGGCTTATCCCACCACTCAGACTTGAATACCCATAAAACATCTCAGAACCTGCCTAATGACCTCTGTACTGAGGCCCCTGTTCAGACCCCCAGGCTGGCTGTATTCGTGACTCTTCTGTGGCTCCTTGGGAACTCCTCAAGGTCTTCTGGTGTCTTTGTCCCATGCTCATGTCTCTCCAAGGATGAGTTTTAAACTCGCAGATGCCTTCTGATTTTCCATGGCCATTTCCATGCATGAGACATGAGCTTGGACTCCCCAGCTCTGCTGGGTGCAGTAGCATCACAGGGGCTCCCACAAAGCAAGTCCATGTTTGCTCAGGTTAGCAGGGTGGCAGTGGTGGCAGCAGGTGCTTGTGGGGCACGTTTGGCATTTTGATCTGAGGTGAGACTATTCCTCTGACAGCACTGGTATTTAGCTCAAGGGCCTTTTGCACCAAGTGGTGCTGTTTTGCTTATGAGGTGACGCCTCAAGAGAACAACCCTTTATGCAGGCAGTTGTGGGAGTTTGCCCTAATTATTCCTTTCTTCCCTTTCCTCTCCTACACACTTCAGCAGTTCCCGTTGGGTAAGGAATACCAATTTATTCCTAATGACTTCTGCTTTATGTGACTGTTTCCACAGCCTTCTTCATATCTCTGTGCTTACAGAACATCAGCTCTGTCACACCTGTAATTTATTCTTGAGCTGTAACATAGGTCTTGGAAATTTGCCCAGGTTTGACTTCAAGCAACGATGAATTCACAAGGTCCCTCAGCAAGCTGCTTCTATAGTTAAGTTACCTTTCCTATCTCAATTTGTCCAGCATCTTTTTTTTTTTTTCAGCTTGGTGTATCTCATTGTATCTCCTTCTGCTGGGTTAAAGACTGTTATCTTTATCTATTAAAAGACTATTATCTTTATCTATTAAAGACACTTCTTCCCAACCTGGTACTTGTAGATGAGGAGCCACGTACATTGAAGTCTCATTTTGGATAAACTGAGTAGCATTGAGTCTTCTGCTGTACTAATGAAAAGGCAAACTTTACAGAACTGAAATTGTTCCTGTTGCCCTCCTCTCAAAATCCTTTCAAAACCATGGTGTTTGGCACTGGTAACACTTGGAAGTGAATCTCCCTTCCCCTATATTTCCTGGCATAAATTGTCTGATAATGTACCTATTTTACAGTTGCTTTGAAGATGCTCTAGAAGTCAGGGAACCTATTTAACCTGATCCTACTTACAAAGTTTCTCTTCTATGAAAGATTATTTCCTCTCTCTGTGTTTGTCTTTGTGCATCGGCCACAACTTGCACGGGAAATAAATGTATGTGTCTGGCAAGAGCCCATCTCCCTGCATGGCGGAGGATGCTGAGTGCAGAAAGTGATTAAATGTTTGTCTAGCAAGCAGAGCAGTATGTTCAGCTGCCTAGAGGAAAAGCCAGCTTGTGGGACTTGAGCTAAGCTCATTCATTTTCTGATCCCTGAACTAATCTAACTGAAAAAAATGAAATCCAAAATAAGAGCAATTCTGCAACTCTGTCTCTAATTGTTAAAGTCCAGGCAAGAGGCCCCAGGAGTTAAAAGAAGTCCCTGAGAGAAAAAAAAAAGCACACAATTTTCTATTGAGGCCTGAGGGGCACAACGATCTTGAGGCAAAACTGGTCCATGGGGCAGGGAGCTGGGTTTAGACTCCTCTGGGAAGGGCATGGGGTAGGCTCCAGTCCCCATATCCCTTCCTGAGGATACAAGGGGCACGACGGGTCAGGTGTTCTGCCTTTCTCCTGCAAGGAGCTTTCCAGATGTTGCCTTTAACTACGAGGCGATGCTAATGGGTTTGCTTTCCATGCAGCTCTTCCGTGTCGCCTCTCCGCTGCTGTAGGGAGAGATGGAGAAATGGTTTGCTGGTGAGCACGGCAGTGAGGAGCCTCATTAGCATGCTGTGCAGGTCGGCTTCAGCGTTTAACTTGTCGTCTTCCTCCTCCCCTGTTTATCTCTGGTACCCACCTGTTGCAAGTTCAGTAAAAAAAAGGGGGGAGGAGATGAGCTTCTCCGTGCCCAGGAAAAGGGTCCTATCAGCAAATATTGAGCATGGCCAAGGATTAATTAATAAGAGCATCTGGACAGACTCATTGGGCAGCCCCAGAAAAGAGCCTGGTGTCACACTAAGGACACTTGTCAGTGTGTAGTAACTGTAGTAACTGACTGCACAAAACCCCCCATGTTGCTAAATTGCTCATAAATCTTGCCCTGACCATAGAGTCTGTTGGATTCCAGGTCAAGCAAAATGCCATTGGTTGAAGTGGGGAAAAAGGCAGCAGGATGCTCGCTTCCCCTTGGGAGCAGCCGATGGTTCTGGTTTGATCCTTCCTAAGTGTGACATTCCACCCAGAGGTGATGGCATTCAAATCTCCTCTTGGAGAGGATTGCTTTGCACCTAAATTGAGGAAAGCATCCCCAGCATCTGAAATAATGGGAAAGCTCTGTGGAAGAGGCTAAAGGAAGGATAAATGTAGCTGCTGCAACTGCCTCCCACTAGTGTAGTGCCGGCAGTGTTTCAGTCAGTCGGTTAGGAGGAAGGATTATGGAGATGCTCGATGCCAACCAAGTGGGATTTGTCGGAGTCAGTCTGCTGCCATCCATCAGCAGCAGAGAAAAATTATGTGCTGCGCTGGGAGAGGAATTTGCAAACCTTGGTACAAAATGAGTAATCAATTGGACTGGTAAATCAATTGGAGATGCACAGTGCTTATTCTGGGAACAACAAGGCGAGCAGCACAGCATTTTGTTCAGTTGCTGCATTTCATAGGTAGGCATTTTCTGATATTTCCTTTATTTTTAGAAATACTCTTGGCTTTTGTAATCATGTTTAATTTTGGTGTTGCAACAGTATTATTAGGAAGAGAAACAGCGGTGCAGATGCTGAGTTTCTTCTCAGGCACTGTCCCCATGTTTAATTAGGGCCAAAGATCTGCCCAATTTTCTGCAACCTGGTTGGTGTACTTGAGGGTGAGGTATCTGCATGTGCATGCAGTGTTTCTCACTGCTGCTGCTGCCATGGCAGGAGCCTCCTGCTTTTAAGCCATCCCTTCAGGGATTTGCCCCTCTTACATGCAAGCCCCCACACCTCCACTTTCTGCAGGGAAAGCATGGATTCACCTTTGTCCCAAGCCTGCCTCTTCACCTTCAGCGTGTCCTTTCTCCCTGTGACTCTTGAAACAAGACCAGAAGTGTCGGAGCCCTCTTACAGACACATTGCCCTCGGGGCTGTGCAACCAGCAGGTGCCCGCAGGAACACAGGGATCTTTCTCAAAGCAGGACAGCCTCTCCGAGTGTTGTATTGTGAGTGTCTTTATACTGGGTTGGAAAAGCTGAGCCTTCTACTTTGCTTCTGCAAAGCAAATTGTCAGCCCATGGGCTTAGTGTCCTCTCCCATTGCCCCTTAGTTTCAGTCACCAGTGGTACAGAAAGGAGGCTTAAATGGCACAGGGAAGATGCTCTTCCTTTTCCACACTTACGGAACATGGATTAAAATGATTTCTCCCCCCCGCCCCCAGTCCAGCAGAGAACTGTAATTAAATGTCTCTTTCCTTAATGACTCCTATGGTAATTTGAAACAACTTATTAAAGGCTCAATGACTGTTGCTGCTGCATAGCACTACCTCCTCCTGCAGAGCACCCCGAGCAAGGTCAGAGGGTCTGTTGTGTGAGATGCTGTACTAATATACGGTAAGATGTGACTCTTGCTTTAATGACCTCGTTCTCAGCAGATAGCTGGGACCTGTGAACCTTCAGAGGAGGCTTTTGTTTTTTCAGAAATGTTCCCGGAAAAATAGGAATGAGAAGAATACCCTATTTCTCTGTGATTGTATTTAAAGAGGCAGGGAAAGCCATTGAAAGTATCACCCATATCTTTGGCAATCCATGCTCAGGCACGTTGATGTGAGGGACTGAAAGAGCAGAAGCTTTGTTCAGTGAGAGAGTGTTGCTCAGTAAGAAAATTCCTATATGAGAATCTCCCCAAGTAAGAGCAACATCAGAGATGACTGTCAACGTGAAGCTTCAGTTTTGGAAAGGAAAATATATTACAACTCTGAGGAGAAAATGAAAAGAAATCTAGCATGCTTTAACATGCATATTTTGCTAGGACTTTCACCCCTCGGCCAGACTTCCTCTCCTTTAAAAAAATAAAAAGCTGTAGTCAATTAAAAATCAAATTGTCCCATGTGTATGAGTTCAAGCGATGGCTGCTTTTTTTTTTTAATGTTTACTTCATGCACTTACACTAATTGAAATGCTAGTTATACTGAATGAGTCTTTAAAAATGCTCTGGCCTCACTGTATCCCAGAAAATGTCACAGGAAAAGGACATTTAATTATAGCCTGCTTCAGGAAGAAAAAAACCAAGATTAAATTAATACTAATGTTTGTTTGAAAAATATAATAACTGTTAGACTAGGTGAGGAAGCATAAACGATTGTCTGCAGTTTTGTAGGCTGCTGCTTTTGCAAATTCATGGAAAATTAAAACGCATTAGCATCTCGAATACTTTGCAAAGGAGTTTTAGCAGAAACTGTAGCTGTTCCCCTGCCCTGCTGGAACTGCCCTGCCTCATCCTGCGAGCTCCAGGCAATGCTTGCCTTGGGATTGGTTAGCTGGAGCCTTCCTCCTAATGGAGCCCCAAGTCATGTAAAAGGTAGGTCTGCTGCCATGGCATTGACCTCTGCAGGAAAGCTGGGGCTTGGTGGAGCTGCTCTGAATGTGGGTGCTGGGCTGGGGCCATGGGGCAGCATCAGCGGGTCAGCCAGGGATACAGAGGGTCTTAAACCCCAGTGAGAGATGAGGCTGCAGGTTATGTATGGCTCTTAGACACCTGGGAGACAAATTTGTTCCCTTTGCAAGTGCTGAAGCAATAAAATGTAGTCAAACAGCCTACCCAGGATGCCTGTCAGCCTTTGGATGAGTTTATACAGCAGCTGATATGTAGCCAAAGTGGGAGGACTTTTACTGCCATTAGCAGATGTTGGTGGCTGCCACTCTAAAAATGAGCTCAGCTGTAAATCAGCTTTTCTACCTCTGCAGGATTATTTTTTCTTTCTCCAGTTTTCATTGTGTTCGGAACAGCATCAAATTCTTCTCCATCTCCCTCTCCTTCCTCCATCCTCTCTTGTGTTTCTGCCAAAGGCTAAAAATACGCAGTTTCTGAACGAGAACGTCAAGCTTGCAGCAAACCCCAGAGGTTGCAGTGCTCTGGACACGAAGGTGTTGCTGGAGGGAGACCTAGAGAGGGCTGCAGCCTGGGCAGTGCCTGCTTGGCTCCTCAGCAGCATTGGCCCCTCCAGGACTGGCCCATTCCCTCTGATGGAGGCACAGGTGGAGATGTCCAGGTGTTGATAACAGCTTCTTCAAACAGGCAGTATGCGTGGGTGGTGGCTGTATGTGGGATGTGGGGGGAGAGTTGCCTGGCTAGGGGAATGACTTGGATCCATCTTACCATAAGAGATAAATTAAAAAAACTTTCCTGCCAGCTGAAGAAAGGGTCTTGTCTCTGGCTGCAAACTCTTTCTGTTCCCAAAACTGCCCTGACTGGGTTGCTGAGACACTGTGGTTCAGCCCCACTGTCTTAAAGGAAGGACGGAATAACTTGCATAGCACTGAAAAAGCAATTCAACAGGACTTGGTTGGGCTGAGTAATGGCCTTCTCGATCTTGTGCACCCCGGGGTGTCCCTGTGCTAACCCGTCAGCCCCCTCTCTGGTGCAATGGGCCCAGCCGGCCTCACTCTGCAGCCTGGAGAACCGGAGCTGCTTCTTCTAGATGAACTTGATGAAGGGTTTCCTGTTTCTTTTACAGGTCTGATCCCTCTTGTAATCCCTTCAGAGGCACGAGGAGGGTAGAATTGCCCCCCAGAACCCAGAACAATACATTGTTATATGTTTGTGTGTCAAGCTGGGGCTGTGAATGTCACAGTGAGTGGTTAAGCTGGAGATCCCAGACTGAGCCAAACTGCTTTGGCCTCAGAGGAGTTTCTTCACAATATTTTTTTCCCCCGAAACACTCCAGCTTGTAACATTCAAGCTATATTTTGTTGTCTGTTGTTTCCGTAGTTGTTATGCTATGACTGACAGATAAAGTTTTAGACAGGAGGCCACGTCGTTACTGGTTTGTAATCTTTAATAATGTTATTTTGGGATTCTAAGAACAATGATCGAAAATCAATACATGTTTTCCCAGCATAACCAGGCCTGTGCCAGCCTTGGCCTGTGCCAGCCTTGGCCTGTGAATCTGGCTTCCTTCAGTATGTTCAGAAACATTAGCTTAGGGTTGTTTTTTCCAATTCTCTCTTTCATTTTACTTTAGAGGTACCACTTTCTGTATTGCCTTCACCTGCTACTGGGAATTGGGATTTCATTTTGTTTGGGGTTTTTTTCCTCCTTCTTTAGTTCTGCTTCTCTTTATTTTTATCTCAGTGAGCTTCTGTACTATGACATGGATTCTCTTTCAGCGAGATAAGATGAATCCCACCCTGGTTTCAGATAATGTTGACCAACCAGCTCATGGGTAGATACCTGCGTAGTAAAACCTCATTTTTTATCTAATGGAGAAAAATACCCACATGTACAATACCACTCATATCGTTTCCTTCTAAGGTAGTCTAAGCTAGATCTCTGAACTAGCAGGGATGAACGCATCCCAGAGGTGCCCATTCTCCACCCTTAACCCATGAGGGACCTGGACAGGCAGTGCAGACACAGGTTTCCATACTGGAGGCGCTGAAGGTTAGGGGAGACAAACCCAAACACTGAATCACAGAATCACGCTGGAAGGGACCCGAAAGGATCATCGAGTCCAACTCCTATCCCTACATAGGACAGTCCCAACATTCACACTGTGTGACTGAGGGCATTGTCCAAAAGCTTCTTGAATGCTGGCAGACCAGGTGCCATGACTACTTCCCTGGGGAGCTGTTCCAGTGCTCCACCATCTGCTGGGTGAAGAACTTCTTCCTAATATCCAATCTAAACCTCCCCCAGCCCATCTTCCTGCCATTCTTCTACTCCTATCACAGGTTGCAAGAGAGAAGAGATCAGCACCTGTTTCACCTCCCTCCCTTGTGAGAAGGCAGTAAGCAGCTATGAGATCCCCTCTCAGTCTCCTCTTCTCCAGGCTGAACAGACCAAGTGGCTTCAGCTGCTCCTCATATGATTTCTCCTCCAGACCCTTCACCAGCCTTGTGGCCTCCTCTGGACATTCTCCAGGAGTTTTATGTCCTTTTTACACTGTGGCGCCCGAAATTGCACACAGTACTCAAGGTGTACACAGCAGTGCAGAGCAGGACAATCACCTCCCTTGGCCGGCTGGCGGTGCTGTGCTGGATGCACCCCAGGACACTGTTGGCTCATGGTCAACTTGCCGTCGACCAGAACCCCCAGGTCCCTCTCCGCAGGACTGCTCTCCAGCCCTGAAGCCTAAGATGTTTTCAGCCCTGGAATAGAAACTCGTTACTTGAAAAAAACTCTTCAATGTTCTGTTTTCCTCTGATATCTACCTTGCTTCTGTCTGTGATAGAAATTGTTTTCCTCCCGTGATATCTGAGTTCACTTGTTCAACAATGATCATGGTTACATTTTCTTTTAAACTTTTTTTACTGAAACTTCATTTTATGAGCTCACATGAGTGTTCAGTTTGAGATTTTCATTCTTACACTGGTGTTTCTCTCACTGAATGCCTCAGCTTCTTGAGAATTCCCTGTAAGAAGTTTCCCTCCTCGTCTTTGTACCAAGACAATCTGCTCCCTGCAAGGATGGACCTTTGGGTTTTCTTTCAAGGGATGTTTCTGTGGGTCCTCACCATGTCCTTGTAAATGCAGCAGATTTGCCCACAGAGTAAGCTGCTGCAGAAGCCCATGCATACTTCCACACTACATGGAAACCCCTTTCTGCCCCTCCTGGCAAATACATCAGGCTTTGCAAATCTTTTCTTGAGTCTTGCCATTCTGGCTCTGCATTTCCAGTTGCTGGGGCTGGGATTTTCTTGCTTGGTCCACCGTGGTTTGCTGGCCAGGATTTGCAGTTGTCATCTAGAGCAATAGTGAATCCTGACTAGGCCTTTTTAGCAGGCTTTTTTACAGCTTTGTGTCTCTGACAGCCCTCACAATCTAGCCTTAAACTAACCATTTCACTAGGCTGTGGGTTTGATGTAAATCTCTCCACGGAAGCGTCTGTCTTTATATGAAAGCAATATCCCTTCAGTTCTTTTTTAAGACTGCAGTACTCTCCTATTTCTTTTCTAGCATCGCCTAATAACCAGCTCTTCCCACTTAGCTGTAGACTATTGAGCAAGACTAATCTTTTTGACTGTGAAAAATTATATTTGTTTTAGAGCCACGCTTTGCTTGTCTTCCTTTCGAGCATGTCTTCATAAAAACAAAATTTTGAATGAGCCTTTTTTGATGGTATTTCTGGTACTCGGCATATTCCTGTCTCTTATTTTCCAAATACTCACAGGCAAGAGACAAGTGTTATAATCCCTTATTTCATTTCATATCTCGTTTCTCCTTTACCCCTGCCAGTGTTATCCACTTGATGTCCTATGCTTTCAAAGCTCCATGTGTCAGCGCGTAACTTTTCTGTGACAAAGACAAGAGATACTACTTTTTTTGAGGAAAAGCAGTGATTTTAGTAAGTCCAATTGCCTTGGTCTTGCCTGGAGCATGGGGCTTTGCAGCTGTAATATATCAGTGACGCAAATCCTGCCTGCAAATCTGTGGCTTTCCTATGTTTGGTCCCAAACCGCAGCACAGGACTTGCAAAGGCAATGCAGTCTCTTGCGAAAGGAGACCAGCCTGTGGCATCCTGAGATATTTAGGGGCCTGACAAGACCAGAAGAGTGCTCTTGACCCAAGAACCTCAACCCTGACTCTGTGTTTCCAGAACTGCGGGCACATTATTGTTTAGAAATGTCCCTTTTCGGCAAACCAGTTCTTACCTGGCCTCCTGAAAACAATACACCTTGCAGTGCTGGCATACAATTTACCTCCTAGAGGATTGCTGTGAGCTGCGCTGATGGGAATACAATGAATCAAGCCTGCAGCTGGATCCTCTGGTATACAAAATCCTGAAATGACAAATTAAGCTTTCAGAAACAGGCACAATGTAATTCCAGAGCCGCTACAGAGCATTTTGTGTACAAGCTGTTCCCCTGCCTGATTGCCCATCGTAGGTTATGATGCTTTTTCTTCCCCTACCCCTTATTATGTGCAGTGAAAAAATTGATTATTCTGAGCATTTTAACAGATAGTTGGAGCCCTCCTAATCCATGGGAAAGAGATGCTCTAGTATTTATTAGTCTGTCAATAAGGATGCCTGGAGAGAAAAAAAAGGAGGTCTGAAATACAAACAGGAAAGCAAACAAACATAAATATATGATACATATCCTTCACAAACTAGCAAAGAGAAGCAAACTGTTGTGTCCACGGCCTAGAAACAGGCTGCTGCAGCGAAAGCAGGAGGAGCATTATCACCTAAACCAACACTCACAAAAACTGCAGATCAACGTTTTCTGAGCTGAGCCACTATAAAAAAGGCACCTCTGCATTCCATTTCTAAATTAATTTATATAAAAGCTATAAAACCCAACCAACCCCAACTCACGCATGCCAACCCCCTGACAAATATCCAGCCAGCTCCAGTTCGTGTTGCATTAGAGATCATTGCTTTTTTTTCTGTAGAATGACTTAGTGCCAGACTGTTACCTTGATGCTTTTTTCTTGGGTTAGAAATGTCCTGTAGCTGCTTTCTTCCCCTTTTCAGAGCCAGGAAGAGCACTTTCCTCCTATCCAAGATTAATTGTTTCATATCCTGGAAAATGGAAGAGAGGGTGGCAGGTAAGGGGGAAGCAGTAATTCCTTGTGATGTCAGAGACAAGATCATGGATGCATCAGCAGCCAAGCATTTCCTCATGCTTGTTAGCAACAAATCTGAATTTGTTGGTGGCTGTGTGTTGGATTAATGCTGAGTCTTGCACTGTGTTAGCAGCATGGATAATGTGAATGGGTTTCTGGTGAGGATTTAATGAAGTTCTTCTGATAAACTGAATCTGAAGAGTATCTGCTCACTGTTTCACAGTGAAACACTGGGAATGAAGGATATAGGTACTTTCAAACACATCTATGTGAATGCCATTTGATTTTGAGCAAGCTGGAGGCAGAGCACATGGTGATGACATGAGTATAGATGCCACCTTGGGAAGGGAGAGCTGCAGGTCCTGACACAGCTGGGCAGAGGTACTCACTGTGCTCATGTGCACCCACAAGAGACTTGTGGATTTGGCATCGAAGGTCAGGCATCCATAGTGCTCTGCTCCAGCCAAAACCTGCCCTCTGCCATCATGGACACCTGCTTACAGTTTCCAAACTTAACCTCACACAGACAACTTATGACATCTGGGACTGGAGAGTAAAAAGCCATAGAGGGAAATGGAAGTGCAGGGACCAACCTTGGTGGGGGAGCTCACGCTCCTTCCCTGAGGAAAAAGCACAGCTTAGTTCAGTGATGGGGACTGCAAACATTGGAGGCTGGACCCACCTGGCTTTGATGGGAACCAAGAGAGGGTTCATGACTGAGGAGAGGGGAAAAAGAAAACAGTCAAAAGAGTAAAGTGCAAATGAAAGTGATAAAAGGAGAAAAGATAGAACAGAGAGCAAAACAGGAGGAAGATCCTCTCTCCCACCTCTGGTGCAGCTCTTGGCTGCGTGGCCATGATATCCAGTGTCACGGTGCATATGGCTGCTGAGCTGCCTTCACTTGGTGGTGATGGCTGAGTGCAGCAAACACAGTGTTTCAGAGTGGTAAAACAGAAAATGAGAATGTCGCAAGGTTTGGTTTTTTTTCCAGAGTCAAGTTGCAGCCCCGATGTGGAGACCTTGAGGCTGGCAGGCAATCAGGTCCTAGTGACAGTGTGGTGCTTGAAAGAGCACGTCAGGCCATGGCAAGCACAGAGCTCCAGGTATAGCTCAGTAAATTGACTTGTTGCTTGGAATTTTAATATCCCAAGTTGAGATCCCGCGGGGCAGATAACCCTCTAGCAGGAATACAAGCCGGGGCAGGCAGGAGCGAGCCAGCTGACCACTGACATTAGCCTCCACCCTGCCTGGTTGCCCTTTGCAAAGGGAGCCCGTGGGGGACTGTATAAAACAACTCCAGCCAAGAGGCTTTCAGCTGTGACTTGAGATGCAGCCAGATGCATCAGTCACTGTTGCCAATGAGAGTGACTTTATGACCTGGATTGAGCCGGTGCTTGCTTCCTGGTGGAGAGCAGTGCGCGGTGGTCCACAGGTCCCAAGCACACCAGGGTTAGCCAGAGGCAGCAAGGTCTCTTGTTACGAGCTCCTGGACAGCTTGGCAGCCTGCGGGTAAGTCTCCTGCCAAACAATGATCTACAGCTTATTGCAATGCCTGCGGTACAGAGTGCTATTGGCTGGATCTGGCCTTCACAGGGAATGCAGAAGGAGTATTTTAAAGGAACTTTCCCCCCTGTTCATCCAACGTATCCTTTGGGTACAGAGAATGAGTGTACCTACTCTACCTGCAGAATGGAACTCTACCTGCAGAATAGGTAGAGTCCTACAGGTATACCTACAGTAGGTGTACCTGCTGTAGTAAAGGAGGGTGATATCGGGTTTCTGGTTTGTTATATAGGAGCATGACATCAGTTTTATGCAGTAAAAGCAGTTCTGTGCAAACAGTAAGCGCCACCACTGCATGTGCAGTGGCACATCATCAGGCACTCTCTGCTTTATTTAGATTCTCTAAACATTGCCTGCAGTGGAAGAGAATGCAGATAGCAGGTAGGAAATGAAAATCAGATTCTCGTTATCTGTGAGTCTGAAATGCATAACAGAGATCCTGAATACCCTTCCCTCTCCCTGTATCTATACAAATTTGTAGCTATGCTGCTGGATTTTTTTGTGTGCATCTGATATGTGTCTGTAACTTCTGGAGTGCTCTTTCCTTCTGCGTGTGTACTAGAAGTTGTAAGTGATTTTAAGTGAGGTGAGCCACCAGTGAAATGCTAATGCAGTGCTTGAGCTGACTACATTTCACTTGGGTGACTTTTCACTTCTCAGTTCTGGACCACCAGCCATCTGTGACTTGGGTTCCAGATAAGCAGCTGAAGACAACAAACTGCTACAGGCATCTTCCCCTGCCCTCATGCCACAGCTCCCGAGGCAAATGGTCCCAATAAATTAATTTAGTAACTTTACATGTTAGGGTGCAGTGACCCCAGGATATCTGCTTTTTGGGCCGGGCAGGAGCCCCTTGTCTGCCATTACTGTCTGCAATACTGGAAGTGATATCACACATTTTTAACCTGGATGGCTGTGCTGCTGCTCGCAATCCTGTATAACTCACAGGTAGGAATCAACCCAAGCAGCCTTATTCATGGGCATGATTAGCTGAGGTTATTAAACGGTCCTTGGTTTTGAAGCCATTGTGCTGTGAGCTTTTAGAGGGATGTTTCAATTCTTCCCTATCTAACCAGGCAACGCTCAGTTTTGTTCGTTCTGAGTTTGGGGAATGATTTTGTTTTCTTTCATACAAGCTTTATCTCCTCATTTTTAGAGATAGAAACTGGAAGTAAAAAATGAGCATAGCCAAAAGTGGCAGACCTGTTCTCTACTGAGATTTGAGGTGCCAAGGAACACAAGGGTAGAGGGCTCTTGCAATGGCAGAGCTGGAAAGTGGCTTGGGTGGAAGGAGGTGGCAAAGGAGGGTTGTGACATTTGCTAGGGGTGACTGTGTGATATTTTAAAAATGAAGGATATATTGGAGCAACTTCCAGGCCAGAGATGTGGTTGGTAAAGCGGCCTGAGGACAGAAAAACAGCCATCCTACTCCCCTGTTTTTGAAGAAGGGGAACAATGCGTGTGCAGGCTGGAAGGCTGCATGTTATGTTTAAGACCAGAGGTAACTTCATCAGAGCTGTTATATTTAGCCCATCCTATAAAGACTCTTATTTCTATGGAATATTACATAGAAACTGTTACTATGTACTACACACCAGAAAAATGTGGCTTCTGTCCCACAGAGCTCACAATCTTCCTCTGCAAATTAACTCTGCTGATGAAGGTTAAATGGCAAAAGGTAGAATATTTGAATCTGTGAATTATCAAATACATGGACAGTGAACTCAGAGTGGGGAGTAGGTGTAGCTGGGGGACAGAGCCTCACGTGTTGATGTGAACATACTTATAGGGTCATGAAGGCTCCCATGGGCATCAAGGAGGAGAGCTGGACCGGGGGTACTGCAGAGGATAGCAGGGACAGTAAAGGAGGAGTCCTGGAGTAAGAGTGAAATTCCTCAGCTCTGCCCAAGATTCGATGACATTTTCACACGTGGACTGAGATTAAACCCCAGTCTGTCCGGATGTTACCAGTTGTCCAACATGGGAACTCAAAGAGGATACATCATCTCTACCCATGGGGATAGAGAAAACCCAGCCGAGTGACCTGCTCTGTCTGACCCTCCCCAGGGCAGGAGGTGGACAGATGGTCTCCAGAGGTCCCTTCCTCAGCCATCCTGATACTGCAAATCATGCAGTCCCATTGCTCCTCTTGCTCCCTCATCCTGCTTGGAAACACAATCAGTGCATTGTAGTTCTGTAGTAAAGCTTGAGGATGATGCCTTGAGTCCCTGAAACGCCAGGGTGAGTGGCAACAGGCTGGTCCAGGGCATGCTGGGAGGTCAGAGGGTTAATTGTGAGAAGCATGTGCATTTGAAACTGGCACTGAAACTTGTCTCTCAGCTCTCTGCTCCCCAGGGATGATGTGCAGCTGCTGCTTCCCCTCACACCCCGGCATTGCACCCTGGGGATGCCCCTGAGCCCCTTCCCACCTGCCCAGCCTCCACCCAGAACTCAGGCCCTGTCTCCCCAAAGAAGGTCTGAAAGTGCTGGAGGGATCTGTGGGATGAGATCCAGGCTCACACTGGAGTATAGCCAGCCCTCAATGACCTGCACTACAGGAGCTGTATCCTTGAGGAGCTGGAAGCACTGAACCATCCATCCATCCATCCATCCATCCATCCATCCATCCATCCATTCATCCATCCATCCATCCATCCATCCATCCATCCATCCATCCATCCATCCATCCATCCATCCAAATGGATGTGAAATCCATGCTCTGGGACAGAGGGAAGAACATGATGAAGGGAGCTGCCCTCCAGGCTCTTCCAAACAAAGGGAAATGAGTTTGATGGGAGAAACCACAAGCCCTTTGGAGGTCGTCTGCGGGGAGGACGCTCCAGGGAACGTCCATGTCCAGGGCTGAAGTAGCCACTTTCCACACACCCATGCTTTTGGACCATGACGTGCCTCCGGGATTCGTGCAGAAAGCAAGGCCTGGGAGACAATTTTTGGTGAGGGCTCAGCAGAGGCTGCTGCATGTCAAACCTTGCTGGGGATTAAGGGCTGTGGGTGGTTTGCTTTTAAAAAGCAAGCAAGCATTGCCTGGAGAAGTGCCAGACAGCTGTGAGCAGAAGTGGTGCCCTGGTCTCCTCGCTGGAGGAAGGCTGGGTGGTTTGACAGTCTTCCTCATGTCCCATGGGAGCTGTGCTGAAGTCCCACCAGCCTCTGTGCAGAGGGGACGCAGGCTGCCCTGGTGTCTCTGAGGGGAGGCTTTTGGGAAGACTTCAGCATTGATCGAGTTGTGGAGAGAGATACACAACTCCTAGACTGATTGCTGGGAACAGGGACCAATTCTTTAGCTAGGTAAAAATTGTTCCCATCTCTCAGTCAAGGCAGGAGCACACTGAAGGAGGCATCACTGCCATTTTGGCAGCACATCACTGCTGGGTCCAGGCGGTGGGTGGGGAGGAGCCATTCAAGGTGTCAAATGATAGCAAGGAGCTAAGAAAAACTGCAGGGAAATTATTAGCCTTGGCTATAAATACTCTGTTAAATTACCATAAACTGCATGCAGTCGTAACTTAAGCTGCTGCAAACAAATGGTCATTCATTCAACTACCAAGTAGGGTTCCTAAACCACAATTAACATAAAAATGCTCTTCCTCAAGAAGCCAGTTTTATCCTATTGTTTTTCTATTCAGAGCAATATTACATTGCAAGCATGTGCCTCAGCAATTTTGTAGCCCTTCTCCATAAAAAAGAGCAGGTGTTTTCAACCTGTGTTAGAAAGAACAGCTGCCAGGTTGTGTGTCCACAGCAGAATCTGAATATCTGGGAGGGAAACTCCTCTGCTACTCCTCTGCTAGCGGCATAACTATAAACAAAGTGGTTTTGGATTTTACTTGCTGAAAGGAAGGTGTCTTGGAGAATTGGTTGCGCTTTGTTTTCCATCTGGGCCATAATGGTGCTGTGACTCCTAATGAAAGGTGAGCCAGAGGAGGAAAGCTCAGTTAGGAGAGGCTCAGGGCTTTACTCCTTGCGCAAATGGATCTGCAGAGCAGCAGCACATTAAGCTGTCACTAGTAATATGGGTATCCAGCAGTGGGAGATGCCAGGGATTTCTTAGCCAGTAACCTCAATTCGGATGACTGATTTTGTTACCCCTTTCAAAAAATCTTTCATTTTTCAAGTCTCCCCTAAAATCAGGCAGGGTTTGATCACTGGTACCTGGAACATGCTACAGACCAGTACAATTCTCTGCTTGCTTTAGCTTAATACTTGAGTCTTCTGTTTTCCTGCTGTAGACTATGTGGTCACCTACATAGTAATTAGAAGGTGGATCTTCAAAGCATGGACATCAAACAGAAGCCTCCGCAGATTCAGTTTCCTATTGTATATTTATTCAGTCTAAAACTGGATTTGCACGATGAGCGGGATGCCTGTTCGGCATATTTTATACTGAGAAGCACCTTCTCCAAGTGATTTCCAGCAAGTATGCAAAGGCACCCATATTTGAGGAGGTCTTGATTTATGTGTGTTGACACTCGGTTAGCTGTCAGCTCCAGGCTTTGCGTGGAGAAGCGCCTCATTCTGAAAATGATTGTTTTAATTTCATTCTCACGCTAAAGGTAGAGGATATTAGAAATCAAAATCTTAGTGGCTCACGGTAAAATATGGAATAGCAAGTACCCATTACATTTGTTATTGTCTCTTTCTTCTGTAAATCAATATAATTGAATTTCTCCTAACTTCTCCAGTGTTGTATGCAGCCATGTGCAATCATAGGCGACATTGCACAAAGATGAATAAGCACAACACCGTTTTAAATGAGCAAAGCACCCAGTAGCCTTCCCATGAGATTTGTTTTGCAGCACATGCACATTCTACTGAGCAGCCTAGTTCTGTGCTAGGAGGAAGACTCCTTTCCCTGCAGCAGCTGGGACTTTCTGCAATACTCAGTAGTAGCACGTGGACTTCTCACTGACAGGATTGTCCCAGTCTCAGGAATGGGCAAGACCCTTTGCTGAACAGGCTTTTCAGTGTCAGTGAATTGATTCCCAATTTAAGCTTGTCTCTGCCTTGGTTTCCCCAGCTGTGTGACTTTGTCATCTACCTGGCTTCTCCCTTGGCTTAATTTCTTTACCTTTGCCCAGGATTCCTGTTTTCTATGTTGCAAAAAACCCCAGGTGCTAAGGCCAGTTCTGCTGTTCCTGCTACAAGGCTGGCACGTCCTCCTGTCCGTTACCCATGGCAGTGCCTGTGTGGTAGCACTCGCAGTGCTTCCCCTCCCTACCTGTCAGAGAGTTTACCAGAAGGGTGGCTGCAAACCCATTTTACAGAAGGGAAACTGAGGCACAGAGCGAGAGTTCTGGAATGGGATCATTTGGACATAAAGGCGGTGCCAGAATAAGTGACTGTATATCCTGAGCTGTAGGTCTGTGCTCTCTGTTGCTTCTTGCTCAGGTGACTTTTGTCCATGTTTTGCCAACTGGAGGTAGGGGATTTGCAGAGGCTCACTGTGAACACTGCTCCTCCAGGCTGCTGAAAGCCCTTGGTGCAGGACTAGGCTACCTTATCTATTCCAGGGAACAGCCAAGTTTTGCGCTCCACTGCACGCATTTGAAATTGTCCAAAAACTCCTGAGGGACCCCAGGCGAAAGCAAACAGAATCTTGAATGCTGGGAATTCCCCAAATGGGGTCCAAAGCTACGAGCTAAAACGCTAGTGGTTCGCTTTCCTCACTGTCTGAACAGCAAGGCTGCTGGTCCTCGCCTGTCCCTGCTGCTCCTGCCTGCAAAGGCTGCCAGCAGCCAGCTCATTTCTTCCTATCGGGACAGTGCACGCCTCCCTTTAATAACAGCCATTAGAGACTGAACCATGTTTTGATCCTGAGCTAGACTTTACTGAGATGCAGGGCAAATCCCTTCAGGTTTGGAGGGCTGATCCGTGCTTAAGCACTGTAAACTGCTCATACCCGCCCTGATGTGAAGTCTGTAGCTGAGTCTCATGTTTAACCACAGCAGTGAGAAAGATGAGACCATTGCACCTACCCCACCACCAGGCAGATCTGCTCCTGTGAGGCCCAGGCCCCCTCTGCTGCTGTTTGTGGGCTCAGCCCTGTGGGACAGCCAGGGATGCAGTGCTGCCAGATAGGCAGCTGCGCCAATGGGAATGGGGCAAGTAAAGCTCAGCTTTGCATAGCATTGGTGGAGAACACAGGCCCGCGTTTTGCTGGGCTGCAGACACACTAACTTTTCTGGGAGAATAACCATGCTTCTGGACGTGCACCTGAGCAAACCTCCTGCATGCGTGGCCATTGATGTTGTTGCCTTCAGGTATCACTGAGTATTGAAATGGGCACATCCTGCAGTGGGAATGGGTTACAGTCAGTGCCCATAGAGAGAGTTTCTTGGGGACCTGATTCCCATCTGGTGCAGAAGGGCTCTACCCACTCAGCATGAGGGCACAGACTCTTCTGGCTCCCTGCGAAGCAGGCTAGTACACTTATCAGTCATTAACCTCCTCCCCCACCACCAAGAAACCCCCTAAAAATCCGAAACCACCATAAAAATGTGTTGGCAGAATAGGAGCGAGTCATGCAGTGGTATTTGGAAAACACGATCTTGTTTTCAAAATAGATTAATGATGGGTTTGGTGCCGGGGAGTCTGCCCTCCCAGTCCCCCCGTCCCCCCCCTTAGAAAAGCATTACAGGCAGGTCTGCAGTCCAGCAGTATAACTTCCTAAAAAATAAATAAAAGACTAGCTAATAATAACAGCGCCACTACTATTACTACTAATAGCGTGCTTCTGGCTGGCAACGTCTGTGCTTTTACGAGCCTGCTCTGAATGAGAGGAGCCAGGGAATGGGGAGGTCGCAAGCCCAATTAGCTGGGCTCCACCCCAGCAGGAGCAGTGGTGTTGCCTGATGGAAACTTAATGGCAAGGTTAAATGGCTGCCCCACTGGACCCTAATGTAGTCCTAACTGCTCTGAGTGAGAGCTAATTTGACAAATCTGAGGGTTTTCCCTTGCATCTTTCTGGAGATCAGGCTTTGGTCTCGCTCTGCAGAGTGGCACTGGCTGGAGGTGTGATGAGATGCAGTAGGTGCTTGAGAGAATCACGTGGCAAAAAGCCCTTCAGATATACCCTTAGCAGCATTTTCCTTACTGGGGCTTGTTTGGGGGAAGGGGAGCAGAGGAGAGCTTGGGTACATTTATCTGGCAGAAATTTGTTTTTGCAGATGACCAGTGCCTGCACCCAGACCTCTATGCCTGGGTGTAGCCTGGTCTAGTTAACCTGGTAGAACCCCACCCACGCAGCTCCAACCCCTACCCGAAATGTTTCTGCCTCCCCCAGCAGTGTTTTATTCTGCGGCAAAACCTGACCGGCCCAAGCACAAGCGCTCCTTGGAGGGATTGATGCCGTGTCTCGATGTGAAAGATTTTAGTGGCAGTTCCTGAGGACGCAGGGCAGAGCGGGGCTGTCGTGGCAGCCTGGGGCCGGGGGATTGCAGTCACATGCTGCTACTGCAGGGCTGGAGGAGAATTAGTAAAATTTGCTGCAGGATTCCCACACCCTTGCAGCAGAGACTGGCACTGCATCCCGGGGGCCTCTGATTCAGCTCTTTCTCCCCTTGCTCTAGATTGCCAGCACTACGGTTTTATCAGATACTATGGGCTATAAAGTGATTTTCCTAAAAGCCGCTATTCACAGCAATTTCCCCCCCCATCCAATGCTATTATTGAATGAAATCAATACACAGTGTTGTTACATGTTATGTTGTTTGTAAGCTATAAGCTTTCAAGCTAGGAATTGGATCAACATTATTCAAAGCCTTTTCAATTTGCCGTGCCTGCCAACTTATATGTTGATTGTGGTGTTCTGCCCAAATAGCATAAACTTGCTAAACCATAGGAAGACATTTAGGTACGCTCACAAGAAGGATTAGAGTCTGTCATCAGGATTTACCTGCATGCCAGCAGAGATATGGCTGCATATACTTTTGTTTTCCCTATCTGTTGCTCAGTTTGCTTGCATGCATGCGTAGCTATGGCACAGCCTCCTCCCAGGCTCTGTCAGTCTGCACCATGCGCTGTTTGCTAAAATGAAAGCCAAGGTGCAAGCCTGCAGAGGCACTGGAAGTTGCATTCAGGCTGTGCCAAGTCTCCCTGTGCTGTCTGCTGTGCCGAAGCATCACAATCAAAGCTGCAATGCTGTCAGTGTGCCCTCACCCAGGGAAATCCACCTGGGTTACTGCAGTGAGGCTGGACTATGGCTGCTGCTAGAAGAGCCCCCTCGGTTCCACTTTTCAAGCTCTTTTTAAAACTGTCATTTTGCAGTTGCGTTAGCACAGAGTTTGGTATTGAACTTTGTCTCCTTTTTTTTTTTTTACAGGCAGAAGGTGGGAGGGCAAATGAGCTTAGCTTAATAATGCTGTTGATGAAACAGTCCCAACTACCCATGAAGTTCACTGCTCATTAAAGTGAACAGGCTGCAGCTACACTTTTGACTGTTTGCTTCTTTCAGCAGTGCTCCACAGACCAAATGGCAGCACTGTAGCTCTCATTGCCAACACGCGTATCTTTTTTTCCACAAAGATCATTCAAACCATTTCCCTTTGAAACAAAAGCTTTGTAGTTAGCAAGGAGATCTGAGGCGATGCTGTTGGGTGAGTGGCTCAATGAGGTGATGAGTGACTGAGTGAATGAATTGACTTGCAGCATATGGTCTGCATCTCCCACAGGTCCTTTGGACTTGTTTACACAAATATTTTGGCTTTATCCACGTGAGGAGATAGCAGTGGATCCCTTCCTGGGCAGACCCAAAACTGTGTCTGTAAGTGGTGGTGGGAGAAGGCGGGACTGGGGAAAAGGGACAGATGCTATTAGAGATGAAACAACGCATGTCTCTGTTTTGCCAGCTTCATTCTGTTGGTCAGAGCAGTGGGTTTTAACTTTTCTGTTGCCAAAAAATAGCTCTGCTGGCAAATATCCCAGTGTTGATGCAGTTGTATCACTTGAAAAGGACTTGCCACCATTATTTTCTCTGTTTCAAGAGCCAGTCTGAGATATTTCAGCCCAAGGACATTGCAATAATCTGCATTTCCATAAGGGTGTTTGCTGGGAGAAGTGACCTGTAGCTGGGGAAGGGGGGGTGTTCAGGAAAGAAAAGATATGCTTTTAAAACCACAAAACTACCATTTACAAATGTATCTGCATTTCTGTTACAAAAAAAAATAAAAAGAAGAAATAAACCCCAGGTTTTTGACGTGCTCCCCTGTGTGCTTTTTGAACCCCTGCAGTTATTGAGAGAGCCAGACAAGTGCAAGAAGGAGAAAGGGAGTAGTTTTAGCTCTGTGAGAACGGCTAAGCCACAGGGACCAAGGGCTTTGTCAGAGGAGCTCCAGGAGGTCCCATGGTGGCAATTTGAAGCCTGATTGTCACTATCTGACAAGCCCAGCCTTTGCTGGCTGTAATTACTTCCGTAGCAGTCCCTAGCTCGGTTGTGAACTGTCCCCCTGGCATTAGTGGGTCAGCAGGGAAAAAGTAGCGATGGTTAGGTGCCCACACAGAGATGCCCCATTTGAGGTGTGTAACACCCACATTTTGTTGTGCTCTGCTCTTCTTCAGCACACAGGAAAATTTCCCACAGTAAGATGGTCCAGGTGGCAGATGTTCTCCTGCTGTCCTGCTGTCTGCGGAGGGCTGGGGAGCTGCAAGAAAAGGATGTGCGACTGGGGCTAAATGGTTATTATGTAAGTGAGATTACATGCTCATATTATCACTCTGTCCTCATCTGGTTTAGAAATCATTTGACCAATTCAGACAAATTTCCAGGGATGTCGGAAGTACCAGTCTCTTTCAATTCCATGAGTATGTAGACCTGTTACCACTCCTAGGACAGGGAAGGGGCAGCAACTAATCTTTTCCTGGATATCTGGGAAGAATGCAGCCTCACCTTTAATATGTTTTTGTAGAAAACAAAACTTCATATTGCTATGCACAGTATTACTTGTTTCTTTGGTTGATTTTACTTGTCTGTTTTACTGTATGAAGATCACAAATAGGGCTCCATGATGCTGAGATTCAGGGTTTATTCAAAGCCCAAGGGCAGAATAGCCTCCCCGACGTCTCTTTTAGGCTTTGTAATGGCACAGCACGTTGGGAGCTGAGAAGTGGACAGCGGAGCAGCTACTCTTCAGATGTCCCCTGTGGACAAGTCTTTCAAGAGAGCCCCTGGTGCAGCCTGAAGATGCTGACCAACGCTGATGGCCTGCAACATCAATAGCCAGTAATAAAAACAATGACGTCCTTGGCACTCGTCAGGGTCTGTTTGGCTGCCTAGGCCAAAATCCAATGTTGCCAGTTTCAGGGAGACCCCTGCCTGGACCTGCCCCTGCTGGTTTGCCCTGTGGGTAAGTCTGTCGAGCAGAAAGACAACAACAACCTGGATAGATCATGGAGCCTAACAAAATCAAATTTGGATGATGACAGGTTGGTAGAAATGGGGGTGATGACTGGGGGTAATTTCCTTCTTGCATTTCAGAAGAAGGATGAGTATGGGAGCATGAGACATGGTTGGTGCCAAGGTGCCAAGGTACCAAGATACCTCATGACTGTGTTCAAAGCCTGAGTTTATGTGCTGTGGTGTGAACTGATGTCAGCCCTGACATCATTTTGCTGGTACTGGTGGTGCTCAGCAGGTATTTCAGGGCTGTGATACATGAGTTGGGTAGGGCAGGGCAAACTGAGTCTCATGCAGACACGTACCTCTGGCACATAGTGGACGTGCCTCTGAGGCTTACAGAGCTGGCTGGGGTGGCTGCAGGATCAGCTGGTAACTGAATCACAGGGTCCAGGGCTGGGAAAGGACTTTTGAAATCCATCAGCCTGCCACCAGTGATACCAAGGGTGCTATTGCTAGCAGTCGTGATGTAGGATAGTCCTCTCTTCGTGGCCAGACAATCACAGGATGTTCCAAGCCCTTCTGTTACTGGTATCATGAAAAGATGAGTGCCAAATTCTCTGGGCTCAGCTCTCTATGGTATTTAGATCCTATTTCTGATCTGGTTCAGTCATCAATGTGTAGCATCTGGTAAGTGCTTCTGCTTGGAGTAAAGTTTGATCTCTGTGAGCTGAAACAGTCCAGAGCACGTGTGCTGCATGGGTGGAGCATCACCATATTTACCTGAGCACACTTTGTCAGACTTTAAAGATATAACGCCTTTCTCTCCCTGCTTCAGGATACAGGCAAAGGAGAGAAGGCCCAAAGCCATGTCCTCTGGATCCCGGAGAAATTGCATGACAGGCAAGCAATGAATGAGGTACTCACATGGGAGCAGCATCTCTGAGTTTCTGGCAACAGAGAGAAGGTGAGGGAGAACTGGGGAGTTTTTCCCCTAAGGGAAGCAAAGGAAAGGGTGAACCCTGAGGATGCTGACATAGGCAGTTGCCTAGGCATGGGTTCTTACCCCACCACGGGGCTTCACCCAAGCAAAAGGGATGAATACCTTTTTAGATGCTGAAATTAAGTAACAAACACACCCTAAACGAGAGGTATTTTTTACATAGGAACTTTAAAGTAAGAGGAAAAAATCCCTCTGTTCAAAAAACAAATCCAGACACAAGCCCCAAGATGGGATTTCCAAGAGAAACTATTTTCCTTTAGTAACTTTCATGGCATAATTCACTTTACTGCAGTGTAATGTCACAGCACATAGTACACTGCCACAAAGGACATCTTAGGCAAATAAAATTTGTAATTTGAATGCCTGTTAAAGTCATCCTTTGTTTTTGTGTCAGGGGTTTTTTACTTTTTTTTTATTTAATCTGCTTCTTTCCTTAACAGAAGTAGAACCCCTCTCAGCTCAATGGTAGAGGGAGGTGTACATGCCTTCATTGAAAGAGAAAATCCCATTACATAGAGATAGAGTACTCTGACTCCCAACATAAACTAGCAGCCTTTGTTAATGCTGAGAAGACGCTACCAATTTCAGCATCACACTACTTTTACTCAAAATAATTAAAATGTCTCTATCTTTCTAGTGTGCTCACTGGATAAATTTACGGATACGCTCTATACAATCAGTTTTGCTGCTATTTAATGTAAAATAATCTCTTTTGTCTCCCTCATAGCTCTGGGCAGCTGTTTTCTAGAGTAAGAAGGAAGCTTAAAAGGAAACTGCAATTATACATCCAGAAAAGCATTCAATGGAGAGAGGGGTTCAGGTGTAGCACATGAAATTGTATTTTTGACCACTTTCACAACATGAGGCTGAAAATTTCCCATGAAATTCATAACCATCTTAAAATAAAAGGAATAAAAATCCCCACAACATGAAGATTTTCTTGCCTTTATTCAGACTAGGGCCAGGTCAGAGAACTGCCTATTTGCATTATTCATGCTAATTATTTTCCCTGAAACCAAACCAGCATAAAACAATGTTAGGAATTTTTTTTTTCTTTGGGCTGGCTTTTGTGGTGAGCATTGTGTTTGCCTTTACAGCACATTTTCCCATTTGTTTTTGTGTAATTTCATAACTCCTACTGAAAAAAAAAATCCTTTTGAAGGATAACTTTGAACAAAGCCCTACTTACTTTAACAGTATTTTTCACAGTATAAGTAATACGCACATCTTATCCACTGATGCAGTCCTGTGGCTCAAAAGGTGTTTGTTGTATTATCTCACTTAGATAATTATGTAGGCACTGGTGAACATTGCTTTGAAACAGTCAATAAAGCAAGGTGAAAAACTGAATTATCTTTGTTTTCACACATTTTGGAATGCTGATAGAAAACTCAAGTAGCAACGCCAAGAGAAGTATTGTACTTTTGCATCTAGCTCTAAAGACTTATCTCAATTCAGCTCCATGAAGCCCTTAAGAAGTAATTATGAGACCACGTATTTTTTTCATTCATTAAATGGCACTGAGCAGCATCAAATACTGTACAGAAAAATGTTGAGATTGATGTAGATATGAGACCACTTTGTGATCTGATCTCTGATCTTACACCTGATGCTGCTGTACGTGTGTGCTGCAGGGTTCCAGAGCAGACTCTCAGAGTGCAAGATACAAAAAGGCTACAAAGTCAACAGGCACGATGACACCTTCCCATTAGCCACCAGGAGGAGGGTGAATTCCTGGTCCCACTGAAGTTGGTAGGAGTTTTCTCATCAATGTCAGAATGTTTCACTCTGACTTGTCTGATTCTTTGGCTCCAAAACACACGTTTTTATCTCTTGAGCAAAAAGAGTGTTCCTACAGCTGTCAGAAGTAATAAGTCTCTTCAAGTCAGTCACTGGGGAGCAACTTCACTCATTTGTACACACAAAGCCAGTGTAATGCAGGGCTGTCAAAAAGTGACCGTGGCCAGCCCCGGCAGACAGGCTGAAAAAGTGAATTGTCATTGACTTTGGAGCTGCAGTTCTCTATTGACTTCTGAAGAGCTTTCCCTACATGAGAACAGTGGGGTTCAGCCTGGAAAATGCTAGAGCCAGCTAAAGGAAAGTGCAATTATAGCTACTGATTATAGATGAGGAGTGTCTGTTGGGATCCCCCTTCCTTCCCTCTCCAGCCCAGAGGAACTGCTGGGACTGGAAAGCAACCAGTACATGGAATATGACATGAGTTTAAACTTAAGTGTCTTTTAAAGGTGGCCAGCAGTAATACTTCATAGAGAGCTGCCACAAGATCTGTTTTTAGCTTTTTTTTAAAAAAGGTGAGCTTTGTTTTTCTTGGAACAATTGAGTGGTGGCTTATAAAGGAAATTAAACCCAGATTTCTTTCTCTTCATTTTTGAATGATAACTAAACTAGTGCTCCTGGCACTGAGGGAGCTGCTGTTCAGTCAAAGGATGACAAAGGTCCCTATGCTTGCCAGCAAAACTCCCCTGGGTGAGTCTGGCTTGGAGAAAGAGTTCCATATTTCCCCATATATCTCTGTGTGTGTGTATATTTCCTGTGGGTGTGTATATATACCCATATGTAGACAGGAGTTTTTAAAAATGAAAAAATACAATCAAGGAAATAAACCACCTATCAGATCCCAAAGGGCTCTGCTCGTTTAAAAATATTTTTATTTTAAAACATCTACACTGTTTAAAAAAATATTATCCATGAGGTCAAGATTCAGAGCTATAGTCCAAATAGACTGTGTATTTGTTAGGATTGAGGAGGGGACAGAGGGTGAGGTTATCAGGAATACCAACAACAGGCTACAAGAGCATCATGAAAAGTATCTGAAGAGTAGGTTGAATTTTATGTTGGACTCCTGGTTTGGTGAAGGGTTACACCAGTACATTTTCACTGGTTCCGTAATGAAAACTGGCCCTTCTGCCCATATTTTCAATAAGGGACAAAACCAGCTCTACGAATGTTTCTTGTCAATAGGGATGAATTCTGGTCTGAGAATAGGGATTTTTTTCTAGGATATGACATAAAGAGGGCAGGGGAGATTAGTTTACTAGCTTTGTGCACTTTGACCCTTTTACACAGGTTAAAGTGGTTTGATGGTAGTTTGAGGATAATATTAGGATCATCTGTTAGTCAGACTTTGAGTTAATTAATCAGCCAACCCATTCACACTGGAAGGAGCTCGTGTGTGATTATGAGTCACCCACTTGGGTAACTGATATTTATTTATTTTTAGGCAGACTATGAGGCACCCAGACGCTATGGCAATGGGTTCCAGATCAGTACTTTAAATATATGAAATATACTGATGATTTGGACCTTGCAGATGAGAAGAGCGTCTGCTTGCTCACAACCTCTCCTTTTGTAGATGATGAGGTCAGGCTCATCACATGAAGACAAATTCCTTATCCTAAGTATAGTTAAGGCTCATTCCTGAAATATACAGAAAGCATTATTTTGGGATGGATCTGCATGTGCTCGTGTAGCCCTTGATTGGCCTATATTCCTAAGTGAAAAAGTTAGTCTTATCCTTGCAAGAGTACAAATATTTATGGTGCTACATGAATAGCTTCTAAATGTGTTTTGCACCTTTGTCCTTTATTCTTGAAGCGCGATGCTTCTGGGTCTATGAAAGGACAAAATACTGGCAAAAGCGAGATGCAGAAAGTGCAGTGGGATTTGGGAATAGAGGCGGAGGTCTTTGGGACTGTTGCAAAAAGTTGCCTGTCTTCACAGATGATCACACTACATAATCTCTTTAATGAATGCATCAAGCTCCATTTCATACTGAATTAAGCTCTTACCCTTTGCCGCCACAGAACCACGCTTCTCACTGCCACCTTAAACATTCGTGGCCAGCTCAGACACATTTGTTCTTGTGCCAGTGCTGACTTTGCTTCAGTAGTTTTTGTTACAGGGCATGCTGCAATTTGTTTCATCAGGAGCTGGAGGAACATTTTTCACATCCAGATTTCTGTATTGGGAATTCGGAAACAGGAGAGCTTTGTCTAACTATGTGTCTTCCAGGAGCTGGTGCCTCCTCCTCCAAAGGAGTAAGTACTTTTCTTTGTTTCCCTTTCCTTTCCTCCTCAATTTCTGCCTCCTTCCTCCTTGTCTCTATCACACATTTCTGTCACTGGCCTCCTGCTCTGTTTCCTTTGGCATCTGGCACATGCATTCTCCTGTCATTTCTGTCCTTGGTTTTGCTCTCCTCTCTGCAACCAATTTGATGCCCAGGCCTCCTGTAAATGGGTTCCTTCACCCGTGGTGGTTCATGTTCCCCTTCCAACCCAGCTCCCTCACTTCCTGCCCAGACATTGCTCTGCCAAGGGCTAGACACAACTTACACTGGAGGGCTTGCGGTGCTGGTAGCTCAGGCCAGTGCTCAACTCTCAATATGGGTGAGGCATCATCACAGCTCTTCTCCCGTTTCAGTCCTTGGCTCACTTCTTCTTACTTGTTTCTCTCTTCATGGTCTCCCCTTGCTCTGTCATGCATCTCCCTTGGGTGGCCTCAGGCCTCACAGAGGGACCAGTGTCCCTGTGGCTTTCCAGCTCACCCTGAACCTTCGCAGCGGATGGGAAATGAGGAGCATCTGGGAGAGGGGGATGAGAGACAAACTCTGCTGGTCCCTGGGGTGAGACAGCTGCCCATTTTCTCTGTGGAAGAAACAGCAGTGGAGAGAAAAGTGACACAATTTCCATAGCTTGTTATGTGCTTTTGGTTTTGGGGAAATCATGGGGTACGTGGACATAAATGTCAGGGATTCCCCTGCAGAAGTGACTTTGGATCATGGAGGATGATGGGAAAAGACACAGGCATAGTGAAATGCTGTCCTGGTAGCTTGTTCATATTGCTGGATGTCTTGACTCCCACACATTTATCTGCAAATGTGAAATATGGAGCATTACTTGAACTGTGTAAATAATTATTTATTCATGTAAATAATCATTTATTCATTCTTACACTATCGCCTGGTATGGAGAAAAAAAATATGCTAGGAATAAGTTTTCTTTCTGGAAAAGTATCATTTTAATAAGAACTACATTAAGCAAAGAGTTGACTTCATTTAGAATTAATTCCCCAATGCAGATTTACATCTTAATATTGTAATTTTAACATTGTGTTTGTTTAGTGTCTTTTGTATAAGCAGTCACTACATTCACTATGATTTTATTTCATTATTACAAATTGATTTCCGTATTTGTTTTAGCATAGTGACTGCATAATCTTCCCTTTGGGTTCCAGAGAGAAACCCCTGCATTTCATTTTCCTGAAATGGGACCTTTTAAGATTTTTGCCTTGAAACTGTTTTGCTGTATACATTCCATGTTTGGTCACTTCTGCAATGAAATTTAATGAGCTTTCAATATAACAGTTTCCAGTGCAATAGTACTGCAGCACGAGTCCTATGAGTTTGTTAAATGCAGCAAAGAGAGAAGGTTTTTATGTGGACTCTTTCTATATTGTGGTTATAACAGGAACTAGAAAACAATTTTTGGCAATCATAGAGAAATTAGAGTGGGATCATTTGTGCATGAATTCAGACTCTGAGACAACTCACAGCAGGTTTATCCTGGTTGTTGTTGTTGGGAATGTCATTAAGGAAGTTTAGTACTGGGTGATCAGAAAGGGAGTTTCTGCAAGCCATGGAGGCCTGGTAGCAGCAGTGGGATAGGGGAAATTTTTCTGTGTGCCTTTTGGCTTTTGGCTCCTGGCTCCGGCCAATGGCACAGATCTCATGCTATTACAAACACTCAATTAAATCACCACTGTATTTAATAAACAATTAAAAAATGTCAGCTGTAGCAAAGCAAACATGGAGATGACTGAATCAGCTTTGGTTTTAGAGGTGGCAGGGAACAGAATGTCCGTTTCTTAGAAACATTATCTGTCCAGGAGGAAAGCTGTTCCTTTGCACCAAGTCTCAGCTTCTCCAGACGTTGTTTGCAAAGTTCCAGGCAACACTGGCCCACAGAAACCCATGTGCCAATATTTGTACGAGCATGGGCTCCCCAGCTTTCCTGAGGATGTTCATTTTATCACTCACCTAAATAAATACCAGTCATGCAATTCTTGCATATGAGGGCTAAAAAGATTTGGATAGAACCTAGAAAATAAGTAATTTGGATAGAAAAAAAAAGAAGTGTTTTTACTGACTTAGAAGCAGCTGTTCATTTTGAAAAGTAGGGGCAAAAATCATACCTGGGCTTTGTCTCGAAATCTGTGATTTTAAACTGACCACCAAGAAGTGGGAGACTGCCATGCCTTCCACCTGACAACTGCAGCTGAGGGCTGGGTTTGGCTGGCTCATTTGTGAGAAAGGTAGACCAACCTCCCACTACAGGTATCACGTTTTGTCGACATTTGGTTAGTTTGAAAGCCTACTGATGACTTCTTATTAAATCAGAGAATGGACCAAACCCCACTTCAACATCCCGGCCATCCCGAGTACAGCAGCCTTCCAAAGTTAAGCGGCAGATGCATTCTCCTTTGTGTCAGTGTCCTATAATACCTGAAATTCTCAGAGTTGCGTCATTTTTGTTCTTTTTGGGCTGAGATGCATTTCTGAGCAAGCTTGAAGGCTTTCAGGTGGGTAGCCCTATAGACCACATTTCATTTTCATTTATGAGGTATTGTGGAGCCATCGTGCCACTGCCTGTCCCCCTTTGTTGGTGTACTGCTAGAAATGCTGGTGCAAGGTGAGAAGCTTTCAACGGAGGTCCTGAGGGTTTATTTGGCATGCAGCATGGATGCAGCAACTCTGGAAAGCTGCCTTAACTTGCATGGGTGCTGTATCCCCAGTGGCTGTTGGAGGAGCAGAGAAACTACAGGATGCATCACCATATTTGGTTTTGTGCCTTATTCTTTCTACACCTGTCTCCGGCAGCTCTCTTTGGGTTACACATTTTCTCAGCTGGAGTCATCCTCCAGGAAAGCTTTACAATCCTTTTGCCCTGACTTAGCAACTAAATGTCTTGCAATCTGGGAGAGTCTTGAGGTTTTTACATCAGTGAGGTACAGCTGATCCTCCTGAGTGGACTAGATAAACGCATGGATTAGATCACCTCTCAAGGGACCTTCAATCCCTTTCTTCTGTCATCGCACTCCTCAAATTGATCCTCCAGCTGCTGGGAATGGGACTAAGGGCTGCCCGAGGGGTTGGAACCAAAGAAGCTTGAAATGGATATTTTCATGGAGGGGCAAGAAATGACCCTGAAGACTAAAATAGATTGGTCATCCTGTGAGTGTTTGCAGTTAAACTCCCAGTATCATAATTGTCATCTCTGGGGGCTGGGGAAGAATCCAGAAAGACCACTATAGCCACTAGATAACACTCATTTAATTCTTGGGTTCGATGCCTTAAAAAATTGCATCCAAAAATTATTAAGATTAGCTTCTATTTCAGTAATTAATTTTTGTCAGGGGCTATTGTATTTATCCTTGGGCTGCTACGCTCTTTGGCTACCTGTGTTCCACAGCTTTAATGGATCTTCAGCTCCCAAGATTTCTCTTGAAGCCATGCCCAGGTTATTAAAACAAAGGACAGTCCCAAAGGAAAAGCAAAGACCAAACAAATTCAGCTTACTAACATTTACAGAGAGCAGGGGCAAATATCATTTTAGCTCTGTTTCAGTTTTGTTGGCATAAAGTTAAGATGTACAAAATGTCCTGGAGTTTAAGATGTCAGCCCTTCAGGTCAACTCGTTTGCCTGGACCCTGGCCCAGGTCTGAACAGGACCCTTCTGCCAACCTGGGAGGTGGTTTTATCCTCCTTCCTTCATGGGGAAGTAAAGCGAGCAGTAGCAAGAGAAGAATAAAATATGAATCTCTTCAATGGGCCCTGGGCAAATAGTTGACTGTCTGGTATTTCTCTCCAAGTTTCGTTTGTTTAATAACGTGTAGCAGAGGAGGCTTTTTCAGGAGGCTATCTTTACCTCGCTCTGTACTTTAGGGTCAATATTTTAACAACTTATTTTTCCTTGTATTTGTAGTTTTACAGTAAGTATTTCTGCTGGCATGGCTGAGGTGGAACTGGCCTGATTCCAATGCAGGGAGAGAGGAATTAACAGCTGGGACCCTTCTGTCACATTGTGACAGAATCAACAAAATGTCACAAACACATGTACCAAGCACAGACGGTGGGAGCTTTTCAGGTGCTGCTACACCCACTGCACAGAGAGAGCACATGAGCAGTGAGGGGCAGATCTGTGTGTGGGTAAGTGGAAACCCACAGCCTTGAAAAATCCCTCCATAGCTAAAACCTAACCAAAAAAAAGCATCTTGGCTTTCAAAATGAAAATTCATTGGATACCTGAAGGAACTTTTTGAGTGTGTTTGTAGGCACTCCAGCCCTAAAGCTGCAAACACGATGCTAGGACCGTGCCCATGCATCTCCCCACAGGGATGTCAGATGGCAGGATCCGACCCACATCCAACATATCGGCATCCATGCTCTCTTTCAAATCAAGGTGAAGTTGCTTTGCAACACCTCTCCTGTCCCCCTTCTTGTGCTGAGCCAAGGCTCTGCTCTGGCATAGCCACAACAGCCTTGTGAGCAGTCCTGTGGCTCAGAGCCTCTCCAGGGCCTGGGAGAGACAGAGCTGGTTTCTGTCCAGTGCCTGGACCACTGTGCTGTGGGACACAGAGGGGAGCTGTGCTGCAGAGGGGCTGCTGCTGCCCTTCTGCCTGGAGGCAGCTGGCAGAAGCAGCCTGCTTTCTTCCTTGGGGCCCTGCAATCCCTTCCCTGGTGTTTCAGGGGTAGACGTTTGCTCATGCCCCGAGCACAGCGCTCACCCCTCCACTTATGGGGAGAACGGTGGCTGGGAATGGCCGTGATGCCAGTCAGAGCAACAACTCTGCGGGCTCTGTGCCTGAGCCCTTGCGGAAGCAGGGAAGCGGGATACGTGCAGTGCACACTCCCCTCCCTGCACTGGCCATGAAGACTTTGCTGCAGCCCAGCCCAGCACAAGGAGAGCTTGTCCTACAGAGGTGACCACTCTCTGGGAGCTTGCATGCTGCAGTGGATTAGAGTGTGACGGCTGTATCAGCTTCGCAGCAGCACTGTGCCCACCCTCCCTGGCATCCCTACAGCAGGGACAGGAGCTGAGGACGTGCAGGAGCTCCTGAACTGCAGCAGTTTTGACAGTCCACTACACTAAATTAAAGGAGGGCTCATCTTTGCTAATAGTGTAGGGTGAAAATGTGGAAACTAACACCTTCAAGGTATTCGGGGTTACACAGGTTTGAACTCAGTCCCTCACAGAGATTTTTTTTAAAAGAAAAGTAATGAAAGTATTAAAAATACATGGAATTGATTGGAGCAGAAGGCCTATTGTCTGAGGCTCAGGGTTCTGTTAAATTCATGTGGCAAACTAAAAGGTCATTAATAAAGCATAAAATGATGAGTGAGTGGGGTTTCTGTCCATCTGGGTCTGCAGTGGGCACTAGCTGAGGACAGACTGACCTCTGGGAAACTGTTACCATCAGGGCTGCCTTGCCTAGTTCTTCTCAAATCCCTGATATCACTAAGTTACTGTTGGGAGTCTTCTACTTGATCTTGGAAGAATTACGTAGTCAGGGAAACTGAAGGAAAGGATCTGGCTGAAATCTTCATTTCTACCTGGTTGGACTTCTTATTTTCTTTCTTCCTTTTCCCTGTTTCTTCTTCTCTTCTCTGTCTGTTTATGCTCCTATTTCAAAGTCTGGATTAGGCAGCCAAGATTGCATTTTTGTTAAAGTACTGCGAGGGTGCTCAGAAAGGCTGAGCGGTGTCCTGAACAGCTGAATGCTGGTACAATTCATCTCAGAGGAAATGATAAGAGCATGTGCTGCGCCCTTTCTTTCACAATGAGATGGAGAGGAAGAGTCAGCACCACAACAGCCACTGTGTTTTCTGTCTCCGTGGCTCTTCCCTCTTGCTCTCTATTTGTGTGCTCTTATCTTTTTTTCCTCTAGAGGAACAAAAGAAAACAACATCTGCTCCGGCCCATTTAAAATAACCTTTTCCCTTTTTGCCTAAATGGACAGTTGTTGTCATCTCCAGTACCTTACAAGAGCCAGCCAAAGAGTGGCTTTCCCTGATAGGTGGTCATTCTGTACACAGGAAAAATAATGAAGGCTGTTTCTCCGCAGATCTCTGTTCCTATCATGTAAAGGGCAGTATTGACTTTTAAGTTAATTATACTCAGATCTGCTGTTATCTCTGCATAAAGCATAAATGATATCATGCTCTGCAACTTCCATGCTCTTCAGCTACTGTTCCTTCCTCGCCTCCCCACAGCTCCTCTACTGCCTTTAGCTGGCTGGCTTTCCTCCTCCTTTTCATCTTCCCTGCACATTACAGCTTCTATGCTTTTCTGCTGCTCCAGGTTTCTCTTAAGATTGTTTTGTCATTTCCTCCTCCTTTTTAACCCATCCCTTCCCCTGACGTGACTGTTCTTTTTTGCAGGGCTGTGCAAGCTGCATTGTAACTGTAAATAACGCGAGGGCTGTGGCCAAGCAGTAACAACTCCCAGTACACAAGGAGCACCAGGGAAAATAGGGTAACACCTCTCCCCACTCCTCTGCAACCAACGATCTCTCAAGGTCTCTCACACCCCCATTAGCCACAACAGACCCTCCAGAACTAGTCATGCTTCAGAGATGGGATCCATCAACTGTCCTCCTTCACTACTGACCATTTATCCACTGACCATAACCCAGGTAGAGATTCTCTTTTTCCTGCTGGCAGCCATTGCACTACAGGGAGTACTGCTCTTTCATGCAACTCTAGACAGCACAGGGTTGATCCCAGCCCTCAGTATGGGAGTGGGACATTAGTTGTAATGCTGGTACAAGGGTCCATGCAGCACAGCAACTAAAGGTGGAAGAACTGAGTTACAGCTACTCCTCCCTTGTAGTCAATCAGCCCTTTACGCCGTGCATTGTGCTTCCTTGGTGGCTGCTATCTCCTATTATACATTTTTAATTGATTAATTTTTCATCTTTATCCTAAGGTTGCACGTTTCTGGCAGTCATTGTCAGCAGCCCATGTTCATTTCATGTAAAGCTATATTTAGACACTTCCTGGATGACATATCCCTAATATCCAATATCCTTTTACAGCCCACGTTAAGTCAGACTTCAGACCTCTGGACTAGGATTTGGTTAGTCCTTGTCTGGACCATAAGCCGGGCTGCTCAGGAGAAGCTTGCTGGCCGCATCTGTGTGACTGCAATTACACAGCTACATGAGGTTTCCTGGGGTTTATTTCATACTTTTTTTTGGCATTGCATTACCCTGCCCTCTTCCCTTTACTGCCTGCCCTTGGCATGCTGTCTGAGTGCGGCCAGGAGGGTTCCTGTGTTTGACAACTAGCACACTGTTGCATATAGTGTGAATTGAAGCACCACACATACTTACCAAAGCACTACATTTCCAGTTTCTTTTCCCTTACAAAACTGTCCCTTCTGAAGTATTTTAAAACCAAGTGATAGTCTGGAAATTGGGTAACAGGAGCAAAGTCATCTAAGGTCAACTTGTGAAGGTCCAAACCATGGTCTCTGCTTTCTGGCCACTGTTTTTTTTATAAATCCCATAAGAATTTAATTAACTCTGAAGAGCTTTACTTTCTGTATTACGTTCTGTTGAGATTGGCTAAAGGGGAAAATAAGATGCAGGGGAGAGATGTGCATTGCCCAGCTGATCTCATAAGCCTTATTTCTATAGAAAATTGGTAGAAAAAATAATGGGAAAGGGAAGAAGGTGTGTTAAAAATAACAGCTTTACTTGTTCCTTTGCATATCCAATGCATTAAATAATTTCTCTCTCTTTCAGTACATTAAGGAGGATACGCAGGGCTGAAATACGTCTGTCTGAAGCCTCGGACTTCATTTAGCAAGCTGAAGTTGAGTTAGCACCTCCGAGCCTCTGGGGCTGTGTCTTGCATCAGAAACAACACAGCTCGTTATCATCCCTGAACTCTGCTCCTAGCAGTTGCTGTGCTAGGTGATGCTAGGTGACATGTGGTGGAAAAGAGGAGCTCTTCCAGAATATGTGAAAAGGTAGGTTTGACATAAGAGTAAATCAATAAAAGGAAGATGGATGAGTATTCATTACCTGTATTTATCACGGAGACTGTTTTAAGAGAAGGGAAATTTTACCTTAGGACATTTGTTCACCTCCCTTTTGTTGTACAGCTGCTTGTCAGTCAGCTCTCCGGCTGCCACAGTTGGGAATGTGTGTTTCAAGGTGAAGTGTTGCTTATTTCAGTTTGCCTTAAAATGTTACTTTGCAAACTGAGGTAGTTCAGGAGACGATTGATGAGCAATGAGACAAGCATGCAGCAGGGACAGGCTGGACAGCTGGGATGACTTCAGCCACAGTCCAGAACTGATCCTATCATTTAAAGGGCAGGATTGTGTCAAAGGGAAAAGAGATGCTAAGGAGGAACGGATGAATAAGGGGGAGAGACAGTTTCAAAGGCTGGGAGACAGGCTGTGATATGACAGTCACCATAGCGATGATGAGGGAGGAAGGCAGGAGACAAGGCAAAACTGAAGTCAGTCAATAGTAAAAATATTCAAGGTTCAAAGGGCAGCTTACTGGCTTTGTCCATGTCTGGAGATCCTGAAGACTGGGCAGGCATCAGCTGGCATCTCTGCACCTTTCTGCTGCTAATGGTTTTACTTTGCTAAAGCTGCATTTAAAGTTATTATTTGGACCATCATGTAGCAGTGACAACAGTGATTTAGCTAAAGGATACAACTGACTCTTGGTTAAGCTTGACTAACTTTGTGATAAGATTCATATGGGAAAAAATTTCTTGTGGCCTCCTTCCTGTCTTTTACTAGGGCCTTAGAACTGTTAGTGCATTTATTCACTGTGAAGAGATGGTTGCCATACAGATGGGGTAATCAGAACACAGTGACATACCAGCCACAGCAGGATCTGCAGATATGCGGTAGACCCTTTGGTTCCTCAGTGCATGGAGATGGTACAGTAATATCAGAAGGGGATCCATAAAAGTCAGTATGCTGAAATGCCAGTTATCAAAAATAGTCCAAAGGAGACACTTAAGAGGAGACATCCTTTTATATATGCTACCATGTTAGAAGAGGCTGCAGCAATTTAAGACATGATCATCCTCTCAGCTGTTTGAGTTTGGCATGCCACTGCCTGAGGAACCATTGTCACAGCAGAACGGTTCACCCAAGTGCTCCAGTGCAACGTCTGACCAGGTAGTTCTGGCCCTGAAGCAGATGAGTCATGTCACAACAACTCTGCCATCCCTGCTAACGGAAAGCAACAGTTTTCAGCCCAGGAGTTGTAGCTGAAGGACAAGGAGCTAATCGCTTAAGCTGCCACAGTTACATTTCACAGTATCACAGTATGACAAGGTTGGAAAGGACCTCTGAGATCATCAAGTCCAACCTATAATCCAACACTAACACCAACCATCATCTAGACCATGGCACTCAGTGCCACATCCAATCTCCTCTTAAACACCTCCAGGGTTGGCGACTCCACCACCTCCCTGGGCAACGCATTCCAATGGCCAATCACCCTTTCAGTAAAGAACTTCTTCCTCACATCAAGACTAAACTTTCCCTGACGAAGCTTGAGTCCATGCCCTCTAGTTCTGTCACTGGTCACCTGAGAGAAGAGACCAACCCCTGACCGACTACAACCTCCTTTCAGGTAGCTGTAGAGAGCAATGAGGTCTCCCCTGAGCCTCCTCTTCTTTAGACTAAACAGCCCCAACTCGCTCAGTCACTCCTCATAGGGCTTATGCTCCAGCCCCTTTACCATCTTCGTTGCCCTCCTCTGAACACATTCCAGTATCCTGACATCTTTCCCAAACTGGGGGGCCCAGAACTGTACACAGTATTCCAGATGAGGTCTGACTAGTGCCGAGTACAGGGGGATGATAACTTCTCTGGTTCTGCTCACCACACTATTCCTGATGCAGGCCAGAATGCCATTGGCCTTCTTGGCCACCTGGGCACACTGCTGGCTCATGTTGAGCTTCCTGTCAACCAGCACTCCCAGGTCCTTTTCGGCCTGACTACTCTCCAGCCACTCTGTCCCCAGTCTGTAGCTCTGCATGGGATTGTTGTGTCCAAAATGAAGTACCCGACATTTGGACTTATTAAACATCATCCCATTGGAATCGGCCCATCTCTCCAATCTGTCCAGGTCCCTCTGCAGGGCCATCCTACCTTCTAACAGATCAACCCTTCTTCCCAGTTTGGTATCATCTGCAAACTTGCTGATGATGGACTCAATCCCCTCATCCAGATCATCTATAAAGATATTAAACATTTGCAAGAGGCCATCTGACCAAAGCTTTAAATCCATCCCTTTCCATGGTACAGATATTTAACTGCTCACCACCAGACAGTGCCTTTCTCTTTTTGAAATTCAAACTGGAGGCATATGCCTGAAACTTTGCCTTATTGTGTTAGTCTGTTTGCTGTTGTTTTTGTTGTTTCTCTGTCAGCTGCTGGAGATGACACAAGAGGCAGGGGTTACATCACTTGACAAAGAGATCCATTCACCTCCTGTCTTGCAGCAGAGCATTCAGGCATAGCTAGAACTGTGCTGGAAGAGAAGACCCTGCAGACCTTCTGAAGCTTTTCTCTGCTGCATGAGATTTTTGAGAGAGGAGAAAGGGGAAGAATAACTCTATTCTACACATTACAGCACCTGTCTCTGAATCTCAGAATCCCAGGCAATTCCTAACAATTTAGCCAGTCATACCCAGTCTTGTTCTGTCTCCATCCCATCAAAACTTAATTCCAGACAGCAGGGCTTCTCTGAACTGTGGGGAAAAAGACATACAAGCTTTGAAACACAAATCAGTCTTATTCTAGTTGTTACTGGAAAACACCAATGACACAAAAATTTGACACTGGAATATTGTGGTTTTGCTATCACTTTGAAAGCTTCAGGATATGCTGTATCTATTCTGACCCTTTTCCTTGCTCTTTTTAATGCTTCATGGTAAAAACACCAGTGGATTTTCTTTCTTTCTTCATAAATTAGGCAAATTTAATTTTTTTTTCAGTATTCCTTGACCTTATTGAATGAGGAAAGGCCTTTGACTGTGCCATGAGAAGTTTCGGGATATAGGACTTTTGCCTAAGTTTTTAAGGGTGTCAGACAAACCGAGTCTCTGGATTTACTTCACAATACAATAAATATCCTTACCAGACTACTCATTCCATTTGAGTGTTAAAACCAAGCCTAGCCTTGCAGGAAAGAGGGTGTGCAGCCTAATTAGCCCCATTCCTTTGATCTCTTAAGCAGACCAGAGCACAGGTTAGAGCTCTTGATTCTTGGTCCCTGCAGTTCCAAACAGCTTCCAGGTTTCCTGGCCCTCCATTAACTATTTAAAAATGTGCACGTGCTGTGAAGTGTGATGGACTGTTGAAATTGTGAACTTGAATTGCAGACAAACATACCGACCCTTACTTCTGCATGTATTTTTATGGTGTTTCGATACTTTGCACTATATGGCCCTCACAGTGTTCCAGCAACAACAAGAGCTTGGATTGCAGCACGGCAGCCTTCAATAATCTGCCTTTTTGGTTTTTTGGGCAAAGATTTCACAGCGGTACCTTGATGCAGGGCAGAGGCCTAGAGGTGAGAGGGAGAAAAATGGGAAGAGAAAGCAATGCCACCTTGGACTTCTGGAGGGCAGACTTTGGCCTGTTTAGAGTCCCTTGGGAGGCAGTCCTGAAGGGTGAATGAGTCCGGGAAGACTGGATATTCTTCAAGAAGGAAGTCTTAAAGGTGCAGGATCAGGTCGTTCTCTCCTCTTATGTCAAAAGATGAGCCAGCAGGAAAGAAGATCGGCCTGGCTGAACAGAGAGCTTTGGCTGTAACTCAGGAAAAAAAGGAGACTTAATGACCTTTGGAATAAGGGGCAGGCAGCTCAGGAGAGCTGCAAGGATGTTGTGAGGTTATGCAGGGAGAAAATTAGAAAGGCCAAAGCCCAGATAGAACTTAATCTGGCTACTGCTTAATCTACTACTGTTTCTATAAATACATTAGCAACAAAAAGAGGACCAAGGAGAATCTCCAGAGTTTGCACTGGTAAACTTAGTGACAAAGGATGAGGATAAGGCTGCGGTATTTAAAGCCTTCTTTGCCTCAGCCTCTAACATTAAGACCAGTTGTTCTCTGGCTACCCAGTCCCATGAGCTGGAAGACAGGGATAGGGAGTAGAATGGAGCCCCCATAGTCCAAGGGGAAATGGTTGACAACCTGCTACACCACTTAGATGCACACAGGTCTATGGGGCCAAATGTGATCCACCCAAGGGTAGTGAGGGAGCTGGCAGAAGTGCTCACCAGGCTGCTTTCCGTCATTTATCTGCAGTCCTGGTTAACTGGGCAGGTCCCAGTTGACTGGAGGTCAGCAAGTGTGACACCCATCTTACAAGAAGAGCTGGAAGAAGGATCTGGGGAACTATAGGACTGTTGATCTAACCTTGGTGCCAGGGAAGGTTACAGAGCAAATCGCCTTGATAACCAGGGGATCAGGCCCAGTCTGCATGGACTGAGGAAATGCAAGTCCTGCCTGACTAACTTGATCCCCTTCTATCACAAGGTGACCCACTTAGTCAATAAAGGAAAGTCTACGGATGTTGTCTGCCTAGACTTTAGTAAAGCCTTTGACACAGTTTCCCACAGCATCCTCCTGGAGAAACTGGCTGCTCATGGCTTAGACAGGTGTACTGTTTACTGGGTGAGAAACTGGTTGGGTGGCTGAGCCCAGAGAGTTCAATCCAGTGGCGGCCGGTCACAACCGCTGTTCTCCAGGGCTCAGTGCTGGCACCGGTTCTGTTTAAAATCTTTATCAATGATCTGGACAAGGGGATCTCAGTAAGTTTGCAAATGACACCAAGTTTGGGTGGCAATGTTGATTTTCTTGAGGGAAGGAAGGCTCTGCAGAGAGATCTTTTCCAACCTAAATGATTCTGTGAACCATTTCACCAGCAGCCCATTCCAGTTCTTAACTGTAAAGTAATTTTTCTTAATATCCTCTCTAAACCTCCCCTGGTGCATCTTGAGGTCATTTCCTCTTCTCCTATTCCTTGTGTTATCTGGAAGAGAGACCAACACCCACCTCACTACAACCTCCTTTCCGGTAGTTGTAGACAGTGACAAGGTCTCCCCTCAGTCTCCAGACTAAACAACCCCAGTTCCCTCAGCTGCTCCTCATAACACTTGAGCTCCAGACCCTTCACCAGCTCCATAGCCCTACTCTGGACATGCTCCAGAATCTCAAAGTGTTTGGGTTTTTTTCTGCCAAACTTTTCCCCAAACTCTCTCAGTTCTGCTGTCTATAAATAGCAGTGAAGACAGGATAGCACAAGAGGTGCTCTCCCCTCCAGAGTATGTGACATTGTAGTACTGTGAGCAGATACTCCATTAGGTTAGGCAGTGGAAGTCTGTGGAGTGGATTTAAAGAGTCTCCTCTTTCTGAGCATGAGGATATGAACAATTCCAAATGGTACATTAAAAAAAAAAAAGGCTTCAGTCTCCTCTTCATCACCCCTAACTAGAAATCTACATGTACAAGTGAAAATGAAGTTGAAGTTCAGGTGATTCAGAAATTCAGATGACTCAGAAAAATGACAAAACAAAGACTGCATTATGATGAAGTCCTTAGTGGAATGCTATTCTTTCCAAAAGTCTTGAATTTGTTTGGTACATAAGATTGACAGAGGATCTCCTAGTAATTTTGTTTTAACTGCAGTATTTAATGTGTATTCCCCTACATATTTTATTGTGTGCTATTCAGACTTGTTTTAAAGGCCATCTGTTTTCTCCCAAGTAAGGATGTAGAAAAAATGTCATCACATCATTAAAGGCTTCAGAATTAATATTCAGAAGCAGGGCAGAAGGGATATCAGTCAAACTGAAGTTATACACACAGGCTTAATTTTACTACTTCCTCAATTCCCCCATCACATTGTTCATACACTAGATTTTGATATAAATGCTGGAACTAGAAATGGAATGACAAAGACGCTTAGCAGAACTGGTATCAATTCACTGCAAAATACATTAGCCGTGACCAATAAAGTCAGATTACTTCACTGGATTTACTCTGGGTTTACCTTTGTGTAACTCAGAACAGACTGTGGTCCAGTGGGCACGGGAAAAGTTATGCTTTAAAGAAATAAATCTCACCTATTTTAAGTTTCATTAGCTTCTCTTTCTGTTGTGCCTTTCAGTTTTTATAGTTTTCATATACTAAGGCCTGGCTGGATGAAAGCTATAATTTTCATTGTATTATAGAGTTTTTCTAAAGAATAGATGCTGTTTTTAAAAAGCCAAAAACACACAATAAGTGTAATTGTTTATAGTGAACTTACTCTTGGATCAATTTAGCCTTTAATGTGACAAAGAATTTTATCCAAGACCATATTGAATCTATATGATTTTGCCAAATTGAATAATTTAAAAATATTGAGTTGGATCTTTAAAGAAAATATTACTATGTGGACTTCTAATTATAATGCTTAGAAGCAAAATATATTAAATTCATTTTGCCTTGCTCTCTGATTCATGAGCCTTTGCAGTGTGCTCAGGTTATATTTTCAAGCTTTCTATCTACAACCGTAAGACCAAGAAAATTACTGCCTTTTTGTTTAAATGAAAGAAAAATGTGAGTTTCTCACATAATCACATCACTCCAAGAGCTGGCACCTTGAGGAAAAAGCCTCAAATATCACAAAATTTATGATAAAAAATGTGAGAATTGGCAATTTGTAGCTCCTCAGAGGTGTCTGAGTTTTAGATATGCCCTTCTTATAAAGAACTTCCTGAAGTACAAAGATACAAAACTATACTTCAGCAGCAATACCATTAGAAATAACTTCTCCTTCTCTAGAGAAATTTTCAGACTGCCACTTTCTCTCCACAATCACTGAATGGGAGGCCCAGCTAAAGGAAAAAAAAAAAAAGGTTCTGATCTTAGCTGAGTCGACAATCTGTTACCACGTTATGGACTGGGAATAATTCCAGGAAAGTTAGTGCACATACCACAGCTTTCCACTGTGCATCTAAGATCAAAACGTTTCCTGATACCCTGGGGAAACCGGAGGAGGGAGAGATACTGGTTTTTGGTTTTATGACTGTGTATTAGCCTAGGAGATGTTTAGGGTCCCCTTTTGCTCTGGATTGCGTTGGTTTAATTCTGCAGCAGTTGCACAAAGACAACTTATTAGCATATCTTAGACAAGACTAAGGCCAAAGAATAACATAGCTTTTTTCAGCTTTTAGTTCAGTACAAAGATGACATGAGATTTTGTGCATTTTAACTCACACCTGTCTGCAACCAGTCATCTAAAGGCTCCAAAAGAATTTTTCTAATACTTGAGTTCAGATCTTTGCAGGGTCTAACATAATATTTCACAACTTCCCCAACAGGTCTTTCAGTATCTGGGAAATCAGAAGAGGATTCTTCCTTGATGGGCATGGCTCTTGTGTGGATTGGTGCTGACAGAATTTGCCTGTTATTCCCCCACTATGAAAACTGCAGCCTCTACGGCTGAATAGTTGAAGACCACGTCCATTAAGTCAACACTCAACGTCCAACAGGTCTGTTTGGCTTCCTCTTGCTGCTTAAGCCTTGGTGTGGTTCTGCATCAGAAGTCTGAATAGTCCTGCCATGATTAAGCAATTTAAGGTAGTTACCTTACCAGGGTAGCTCTTTTCCAAATGCTGTACCTGAAAGACCCACAGCTCATTGTAACTATTGAAGCTGACTGGCACTGGTCTTCCTCAGACCAGGAGGCCTCCTTCTTCCTCATCCCTGTGCTAACAGTTCTGCCATCCTGCAGCTCTCAGACTCTCAGGTTCATTGGAAGCCTTATCCTGAATAGCATACTCATACTTTTCCTTCTCTGCTTTTTTCTCTGAGTCTACGTGCTCTTGAGTCATTACTCCTTTATGCTAATAAGTGGAGTGGAGTTCTTTCTAGCTCTTTTTAATTACTGTCTAGCTTATATATAACCCCCTCATACTGTAATCACAGAGATAGTAAAGATTATGCAAACGAGCATTCATCATAACTGGTGAGAGGGAAAAAGAAGGGAAGCTTGATTCTTAGGTGTTAGGCTGAAGCTATCCTGAGAGGATTTAGATCCGACACTTTTTACTCAAAATCTGGACATATTTGATATAGAGAATACTGAAACTCAGCAAGGAAAATATTTGAATACAATCACGCTACCTTGAAGATACATTTAAACTAGGCACCTGTTCTTGGGTCTCACCTATGCAATATGTGGAGGTTGCTAAGACAGCCTGTTGTTTGCATCCCAAGACAGCCACTCTCATCCTGATACCACTAAGAACACTTTTTGTCACTTTCTTCAGGTGCGCGGGGCAGAAATTTCCCTAAACACTGTGGTAAAAAATTACAGGCGAAAGTGAAATTATCCTAAATCTCATGTCAATGAATATGCTGCTGAATATACTTTCATCTCCTAACTCTGAAGACTCAGGCGGATAAGTAGAATCCAGCTACAGGATAACTTCAGACAAACAGCTGGGTAATTATTTTTTCTCTAGAATTACCACATTTTATGCATATTATCATGAGGCAGAACGAATGGTACCTGGGTAAGTGTAAATCTGAATTACTATTTACTACACAAGGTGAGAAAATTGCTAAGAACAGTGGGAAATGATGTTGCATAACAAGAGGTAGATCAACAAGGAATGGTGAAAGCCAGAGAGACTGAAGAACGTTATGCTTTCATACAGGTATACGTATGTCTTGGATCCAACACTTCTGGATCCTCAAAAGGGTTGGATATATGCACGATAAAGGCTGGCAGGGAATGGTTAATGCCATGAATGAAGTCCCAAAACTGTGTCTGTAAGAACGAGAGCTGGAATGGAACATCCTTCATGGTGATAGTATCTTTGGCATACACACAGGGCAAGATCCATGTGATTTAACAAAGGGAATCAGGGTTAGGTATATCAGCTATAGCTCCCAAGGGGACAGCACTGACAAGAGAGGTATTGTTTTCCTCTAGGCTTCTAGAACAACTGTTCTTTAGACTGTGATTGCTACTAACTGGATTCTCTCCAGGAATTTGCTGGCATTACCATGTAGCAAATGCTGAGATTCCATCTTTCGGTAACCTCCTCGGTACTGAAGCCTGGTAGGTTTGCCTGGTTCAAGCTGTGTGTGAAGTCAGGACAGAATACTTCAAGGTCTGGAAATGCATCTTTTGCAGACAGTTTACTTACAACAAAAGAACACCCAGAGGCTCAAACAACCTTCAAGAATACTCCAAAATCTCCCTTTGTAACTTCCTAGAGCAGTGTCAGTAAAAGGGGAGAGAGAGGAAATCTTCTCAGCTGGCACAACTGGAAACAAATCTTTTCTGATGCTCTGATGGCACTGGAGGTAAGGCACACAGCTAAGCTGAAAGCCAGGAAAGTGATGAGACTCAATGACCCCCTCCCAGTTACCTCAAATGCTCAAATTGTTCCTAAGCCTGATTTTCACAGGTTGATTTGTGTTCCCATGACTACATGCAGAAAAGGTGAAAGTAAAAATAGTTACGTCATCCTAAAGAAAGAGCTAGTATTGATTACTGTGAAGAGCCAACAACAATTTCTACAATAATGAATAATTCTCAGCATTGAAAGTATACTCATTGGGTCTTTGTGCTGATATTAGGTGAGGCTTTTTCCTACTATATGATTAGATTCTGAGATTCTTGATGGAGAAAAGATTCTAAGGATATCTTCAGAGATAGAGGTATCATCCAGAAAATGAGGGCATTTGGATAAATCAATACAGCTGTTATATTCATGTCAGCCTTTTACTTTGCCAGGTATTCAACAGAATCCTTGCAGTTGTTCATTGCAAACTAGTATAAAAACTGATGGTTTATGTCTAGGGAAAACTTTTGGACCAAATCCTTATTCCCAATAAAGCTGCTTTGTGCTGCTCAAAAGGCATGAGGCAGGCTTTAAGATGCTTTTACCAGTTATGTTCAGATTCAGCTGTCACAGGGAAATCTCCATATGGTGGAGAGCTGGTCTTGCTGAGTATGCACTCTTCCCATCACTGCTCTGATTTTGGAACCATACTAAGAGACACACGTACAGCTGAAGCATTGCTGTGTTCTAGTAATTCCCTGCTGTGGAACAATATCTTGTCTCTTTTTACAGGTACAGCTTAGAGTTCACATGAAGCACTTTAGAGGCCTCTTTGGAAATCTGCTGACATGCACTCAAAAATTTTCTTTGACTCCAAAGTCAATTTGGCACGGGCACAATGGCAGTCTTGATGGTAGGGGAGCCTGGAGACCTCCACATATTTTTAACAGACTCAACAAGAGAGTAAGAAAACCCTAAAATTAATGAGATGCAGTTGTGATATGCCATACTAATATTTCCTACTAATTGTGAAGCAGATCTATAAGCTGACCTGGGAATTGCAATTAGCTCGAAAGAATGGAAAAATGTCACATAACTTACTCATAAAAGCATGTATAACTAACTTCTGGAAGACTTAGGAAATGTTTCACCTCAAATGCTTGTCATTTAGAAAGCCACCACTTACTTGGAATTTAAAGCAGAAAATCATTGCTTGGGCAGGTGAATTTGTTTTATTCCTTTAGCAAGTGGGCTATCACATTAGACATCATTGCTTAGTAGCAGTTGAAATAAACGCCAAGGAATCTCACACATAGGATGCAATAAATGAATGTGTATTTGCACAACACAGGTCCTCTTGGGCTGTGCTTCAACAATAAAAAGGAATATAAATTTAACGATTTTATTATTCTGTTAATAAGCTTCTTCAATCCAAAACACAGGATGAGGAAGATGCAAGTCAAGAAGCTGCCTCGGTGCCAGAATTGCAGAAACTGGGTCCTGCTAAGTCTTGCTCAAATACACAATAGCTATTGATTAGGAACGAAACATAACCACTTTCTGCAGAAATTGTGGAGAGGGCACGTATGAGACACATGAATTACAACACTTAGAGCTAGCATTACAAACACAAACACTGCCAAACTGCACCTGAAACAGCAGGGCTAATAAGGATGTACTGTATTCATTACCAATTACAATAGTTCAGCTGAACGACTATTAATTGCAATAAGCCAATTCACACAAGAAACAATGGTTTGCTGCCCTCTCTCTCTCCATCCTTCTCTTAGGTTTACTTCCAGCATTCATTAAAAATAACCTGTTGATGCTGTCTTTTGGGAAGACAGGACTGGAAATGATCTCTCTCTACAACTACACAATGGCCATTTGTTTAGTAGGTCTCGCAAAACACCTTTCCTGCAGCCCTCACTCAACAAGGGTCACAAAACACTTTTCAGTATCAGGTAATAAACTTAAGAGCTCCAGTAAAAGACCAAACCTCTCAAGCATGATATCACAGAAAACTATAACCAGTACCCCTGCAACAAGATATTTACCAAATACATCTCCCAGAAGATTCTGGGAAAGCAGCAGGCAGAAAAAAAAGGCAAAGCAGTCCTGAGGCTCACCTGAGGGAAAAGGTTTTGTTGTGATCCAAATCTGGCAATCAGTGTCCTTTCTACATCCTGTCGCTGACAAATTTCCAGTGCTTCAGAGGCAGCTGAAAAAACCCTCACCAGCCAAATGCAGATGGAGTAGAGGACCAGAAGAAGCCCTGAAGCTTGGGAATGGTCAAAGTACAATGCCAAAGGTCAACAGCTCAGTCCACTTTAAATCCTTCTTGGCTATGTGAATGTATCATGCCCTGATTTAAAATCATTTAGGTTCTTGTGCCTAGCGCAGAGGTGTCAAACTCACAGCTCCTGCCATTCTGCTCCTGCAGCGTAATGCGCGTCACACACTGCACACGTGCCCAGTGCTGGCAGGAGTGCAGGGGCAAGGAGCTCAGCGCTGCTGCCGGGTAGAAAAAAGGTGCCAGGCTGGATAAAACAAGGTGGAGGGCTGGATTCGGCCCACAGGCCGTGAATCTGACACCCCTGACCTAGAGTCTGTTTGCTCCTGGAATGGTTAGACAGCTTTCTAGTCTAAGTGTCCTCATGATCAATTAATAAACACACATCCTGGTGCTAGTGTAATTCTTTAATTTAAACAGTCCTCCTTCCTTGCTATTTACTGTCTCAATGTACTCATATTTACAGTGAATCACCATGCTGTTTTGGCTTCATCTGTCCAGCTAAGGAAGCCATGCTTGCAGCTCCCATTCAAGGATACAGATGTTCTGCTCCTCCGCCACTCCAGTATTCTTCTGCACCTGTGGCAACCTGAGTCAATCTTTCTGACCATAAGTCACCAGAACTGGATGTAATTTTCCAAATAAAGGTCCTTAGCTGTGCTGTGTAAAGCCATATTAATACTTTCCTGTGTCTACTAAAAATACCCCGCTTCGTGCATCATAGACTCACATCAGCCCTTCCACAGCTATTCCTGCTGGAAAATAGTCATTTTCTCATGGAGGAATTCACCCCCTTAGTAAGGCCAGACAAGTAGGCCTAAGGCTACCAGCATCACCACCTTTCTCCTTTCACTACTGTTTTAGACACAGCGTACTGCTCCTAACCTTGAATAAATCATTGCTTTAGCAATTATAATTTCCTTTGCCAGCTTCTTTCAGTAGAAATCACCTTTGCGTTCCTCTGTCCGGCCAGCCTCCAGAATTTCCTCCATTTCTCTAAGTTGGCTGTACTGTGATCCCAAGCCTTAGACAAAGGTCTGTATTTGTCCGCCTTGCTGTTTAGCATAAGCTGGATTAGTTGGTGAGCACTTAGTTCAAGATTAGTTTCAATACTACAGCCTTCCACAAGGTCCTTGCTGCTTATTAATACTAGGCCTCACTCCCTGTTTGCTGGAGAAATCAAGTTTCTATGACACTCAAGAACATTTAAGCCCTAACATTTCCCAGTGCTACTTTCCAGTCTGTACCTCAGAAATTACACTTTCCCATTATTACATATTTACTTTTCTGTATCTTCCCCCTAGTTTTTGGAGATACATATTTACTTTTCTGTATCTTCCCCCTAGTTTTTTGAGAGAACTGTAATGGATTACTAACCCTCTCTTGGTGGATTTTTAAAAATTCTTTGCTCTCATGTAATTTTCCAATGTAATGCTCTATTATTTCTTCAAACCATTTTACTAAAATGTAGTTACTCCTATGGTCTTTGCCATTATTTCTATTGTAAGTAGCTACTCCCCAATAACTACATTCTAAGCGTTACAGCTAAGCTGTGGTATACAGCACAGGGCAGCAGCATTGAGACACAGCGTTTCAGGCTCCAGTGAAAACGTTGCTTATAATATGAAATTCCAAACCAGTTACAGACAAGACAATGGTGACAGATCTCACTGTAATAACTGTATTAGAAATCTTTTGAATGTTGTAGTCATGGTATGGAAAAAGAAAACAGCCACCAAAGCACTTCACCCCTTTGGCTACAGACATTTTTAATATGGCAAAGCTTCTGACGTCTTTCAGATGGTTTAAGAATTTATGTTCTCTTTTGGGGGAAGAATATATTAGTATAGCTGCTGGAGTTACATGGACTGGAATCCTATTATTTTTTTCCCTTTTTTTTCTTTTTAGGGCAAAACAAGAGGACACATACACAGCAACAAAAAGAGTGACAAAGGAGGAAATTGCAGGTTTGTCTGTGATAGAAACTTATTAGCAGCCCTGCCTGGAGTAATCCAGGCTCGGTGCACAGTCCAGAGCTAAGCAATCTTGAACAAGTGATGAGAACATTTAAAACATCAGTCTTAGATTGTCCTTCTGATCGCGGGTTCATGGCGTCATTTCAAAAGGCACCGTGGTCTTGACAGCTAGGCCAGCCTCTTACTGGGGACAACAGCAAAAGGTGGGAGAGTGGGGGAGAGAGAGGAAGCAGGGAAGTGGGAAAAAAAAGCACACAAGGAGGGAATTAGCAGTGCGAGGCAAGCTTTCTATTTTAGGGGCTGGTGAGGACACAGATGTTTGGTTTTTCAGGGCAGGTTGGCGTGGGCGTTACAGAGATCCGGGGGAGGAAGACTGAAGAGGGTCAGGATGGCTTTTGGGACGCGGGAAGATGCTGTAAGCGGCAACTATGACGCAAAGCTTGTCCGTTCAGGATCACGCATCCCACTGTTCCTCCCTAGTGATCCCTCGACAAACAAGGTCCAAAAAGGATGGTGACCTCATTCCACTGAAATTAGCCAAACACCACACATTTCTCCGTGTTCAGCTCCGCACATTCCTTATAGCTCCGGCTCTCCTAGCCCCACCGCTGCACCCGCAGCTCCAAACCCCGTGCGCGGCAAACCCTCCAACAAACGCGGACCCGTGCTGCCGCTGGTTGAGCTCCCCCGGAACTGGCTGAGCTCCCCAGCTCCGGCAGCCCCCCTCATCGGAGCTGGCTGAGACCCCCCAGCTGCGTCTGAGCCCTTTGGAGCTGGCTGAGGCCCCCCGACTCCACCTGAGACCCCCGGAGCTGCCTGAGCAACCCCCCCCACTTGGGTCCGGTTGAGACCCTCGGAGCCGGTTGAGCACCCCTACGCCCGGAGCTGGCTGAGCCCCTCTGCCTGCTTCTGACCGCCTCCCCCACCCCCCGAGATAGCTGAACCTCGCCCCCCCACCCCGCTCCACCTGAGGCCCCCGAGCTGGCGGAGCCCCTCCCCGGCACGGCGCTGCCGCTACCGGACTTGTGTCCGCACAAGCCGAACCCGATATCGGCGTTCATTTCACTTGGCCGGCAGAGCCACAGGTTCTGCCGGGCGCCCGTGACCCCCCCTCTGCTCGCGGAGCCCCCACCGCGGGCAAGGAAGGAGGACAGGTCCCCCCGAACCTCCGAAGCAGGAGCAGCTGCGCCCGGTGGCTCCCGGTTGCCCACTCGGAGTTGCCACCGCGGGGGGCGAGCGACTCCGGCTCGCTGGTCTTCTCTGATCTTTTTCCAGATTCTTCTCCCCCTCGCGGTTTTCATAGAATCACGGAATGGTTTGGATATGAAGGGACCTCAAAGCTCATTCAGTTCCAATCCTCCGTGCCATGGGCAGGGACACCTCCCACTGGATCAGTCTGCTCAAGGCCCCATCCAACCTGGCCTTGAACACTTCCAGGAAGGGGGCATACACAACTTCCCTTGGTAATCTGTTCCAGTGCCTCATCACTCTCATTGTGAAGAATTTCTTCCTACTATCTAATCGGAATCTTCCCCTTCCAATTTAAAGCCATTCCCTCTCGTCCTATCGCTACGTGCCCTTGTTAAAAGTCCCTCCCCAGCTTTCCTGTAGCCCCTTCACGTACTGGAAGTCTGCTATAAGGTCTCCCCGCAACCTTCTCTTCTCCAGGCTGAGTTAGGTTTTCCCTCCCTTCTCTTTTTCCCAGTTTTATTATTAAAATATTTTATATAAAATATATAAATTACTATTATTAAACCATTATATATGATAAAATATACATATTTTTTAAATAAAGGCTACGTGTTCGCGGTGTCCCTCTGCGCGGCTGGGTGCTCAAGCCATCCTCTCTAGACCGCTCTGTGCTTTCCCCCGTGCTCCCCCGGGGTGGGCACCGTCCATCACACCTCCTCCCCCCCGGCTTCTCGCAGCCCCTCGCGGAGGGGTAGGATACGGGGGGCCAGCGGCCGCATCAAGTGCCGCCGGGGCAGTCGTGCAGGGAGTGCAGAGCCTGGCCCCCGGCAGCCGCCTGCGCGCTGCGCTGGCCCCGCCCCCGCGGCGCGTGTGCGCGAGGAGGAGTCAGGAGAGCAGCGGGCTTTGCCGGGGATTTCCAGCCTGAGCGGGCGGGAGAGGAAGTGCGGGGCGGGCGGGGGGAGGGGGGGCCGGCGGCGCGGAGCGCAGGGACTTTCCGTGGGGCTGGCGGTCGCCTGTGCCGGCTCCCGCTGCCGCCCTGCTCCCCTCGCAGGTAGGGCGGGCGGGGGGCGCGGGGGGAGAGGGGACTGGAGTGCATTTCGGCTCCCGCTCAGCACTCCGGCAGCGGCCGCGTTCCGGCTCCCTAGCAGAGGGTGGGGAGTGCTGGCGGTGCGTCCGCTCCCGCGGAGCCAGCGGGTAGGGGTTGCGGTGTACCCTCCCGCGGAGCCGGGGAGGGGCGGTACGGCAGGAGGAGCCGGGGGGCGCTGGCCTTGGCTGCGCTCCCGCGGAGCTCGGCAGCGGGAGCCGACAGGGGAGCCGGGGCTGGGGGGGTGCTACGTTCGCTCCTGCGGAGCGCCCGGGGGGAGCCGGGGGGTGCTGGCGGTGCGTGTACTCCAGCAGAGCCGGGGGGTGGGGGGTGCTGTGTGCCCTCCCGCGGAGCTCGGCAACAGGAGCCGGGGGGTGGGGGGCGCTGGCGGAGCCTGCGCTCCCGCGGAGTCGGCGCGGGGCGCTGATCTTGGACATCTGCTCCTAGGCAGGGTCCGAGCGCGCTGCGCCGCAGCCGGTTGTCGGGATCTCGGCGGCGGCAGCCGGTACCCGCGATAGAGCAACCCGCGGCGGGGGCGGCGTGGACTCTATCTGCCGGACGCGCTCGCTCTCCAGGGCTTTACAGGTGCCCCCCTTTCACTTACTTATGTCTCCCCTCTCCCGTTCTCCCCCCTCCGCCCCGCGCTGTGTGTGTGTGCCGGGAGGGAAGGGGAGGCCGGAGCCGTTCGGCGGCGCTTGCGGCGTTTGATGTGTCGCGTTTGAATGCAGAAGCCTCGCTCCGCTCCTGGCTCCCTCCATATGCAGTGCTGGGGGCGGGCTCAGCGCCTTTAAAGGGGCGCTGCCGTCTGCCGCTGGGACCCCCGCGCCTCCCGCTGCGGCTCGGCTCCCCATCCCGGAGAATCCTTCGGAGCCGCCCTTGATCGGTGCTGAAGGGGTTATATTTTTTTGCCAAGACCCTCTGCCCGCAGCAGCCCTGCGCTATAAAGCCTGGCGGCGAGCGGAGAGAGAGAAACGCGTTTTGTTTTCCACGCCATTCATTTTCCTGCGCCGTTCGGGCAGCGCCGCGCTTTGAATGTGTTCAATTAAACGCCGGGTTTGTAGGGATAGGGGAAAATAACGAGCGTTTAAAAGTTTATACTGAGTCATTCCTCTGCAGATGAACCTATGACTGACTCATGATCTGTGAACTGCAGTGGCTTGTAAAATAGGAAGGTAAGGCATTTACGTCCGGATTTATTTGTGTCTTCAACTGTCTTAAGATCAGAATTACCTGCGGAAAACCAAAAGGAATGGTGTTAATGCCAAAGAGGACTGATCTCCTGTTGTGCCGATCTGAGCGTGTGTGTGACGTGACGGGCTGTGTGTGCATCTCTCTATGGGTCTCTCTGCTGTGCGTTAGGATATTTTTCAGTGTGGAACATTATGTCTGCATCTCTCTGTGGGGTTTTGCGATGCATTAGGACATTTTTATAATGAAAAACTGTGTATGCAGCTGTCTGTGGGTCTTTGCAATACATTAGGACATTTTTCATTGTGAAAGACTCCGTGGGCACCTCTCTGTGGGTCTTTGCAATGCGTTAGGACATTTTTCATATTTTTCTGTAGTAGTGAAATGTGGGACGTTCCAATGATACGATGTGAAATTTGCAGTCTCCTTGGGTCAGTGACTTCTCTAGCTTGTGGGGTTCTAACCAAACCTTGTGTATTGTAGTATGTGCTGGTTTTTTTTTTTCAGTGGAACTGTATGTTTTTTCTTGCAGGTTTGTCCCAAAGAATGCACATAACATTATTGTGCACTGATCTGAACTTGCATTCATAGACCGAAAGGAGTTTTGTGTATGACGTGACGGTGTACTGGTGGTATTTAGCGGTGGCAAATGAAATTGTATAATTTGAAATAGTAAAAAACTGTGTTTAAAATAGCTACTGACTTGCGTAGAAGCCTGGGTTTAAAGGCTGCGCTGACTGTTAGACATAGAACTAGAGAGATCATAGCATACACCATATGTTGTCCTTTAAAATGAGCCCTTTGGCTAAAAGTGTCTATAAATGGCAATCTGTACACACAGCGTATGGATTAATATAGATTTAAATGTTTAGCATAGGTTTAAATGTTATGTGTGTTATTAACATAGATTTAGATGTTATTTATTCTGATTAGGCAGAGGTTTTTTGTTTTAAGACAAGAAATATTTGGACATTTGGACTGAATCAGAGGTTTTTTTATGGCTGATCTGGGAAGCCCCTTGTCATAAAGCTTGATAACGGAAACATTGATGTATCATGAGTTTGGTCACTGCAAGCAGACAGTACTATGAGGTTATAGAAATTGCTTTGTTCCAATGTGAAAATGGTAGGTGTATTACTGAAATACAACTTGGTGAGACACTTCCCATAATAGCTGGACCTAGAATATAGAAAAGTAAACTACATTCAGCAACAAAGCAAATTAATTCTAATCACAAGAGGATGCTAAATAGTCTTTAGGCTTACTGAAGTCCTTCTGCAATTAAGTTTGATGATACCAAATTTGAGAAGTCAATCTTGTGTGGATTCAGAGAATTTGATCATCGTGTAAGCATATTTAGTGTTGGTACCTTGGAAAACTGTGTAAGATGGCAGTTGTAAGCATCAGTGACAAAAAATTCTTTATGAAGTCTTAAGAGTCCATGCTAACACAGTTTGTCTTCTAAATGGTTTCTAGATCTTGTTGTCTTTTGTATATTTATGTTTTTCTTACCTGTAGTGAAAAGTTTAAATAGAAGAGGAACGTGGGGTTTTTTTCAGTAGTGAAGTCCTGCTGTTCTGTTAGTACACATGGCAATGCTGAAAATGTGAACAGCCAGAAATCTTAATTTTTAACTTTTGTTGGTAAACCACTGGAATGTAGATACATTGATAAGTAGATGATCATAGTTCTTCTGCAGTTTAAAAATAGGAATGATTTAAATTACTCCAGTATCCTAAACTGACTTTGTATCAATAGATATTGCAAGAAGAACACATTTTAATCACTGATATCTTAGATGATGCACTAACTGGATTTCATTACTTTTTTGTTATTGTGTTTCTGAATTGAAGGTGCAGAATCTTAAAATGTCTGAAGACTGCTTATTACACATTGGTTTCAGATGTCTGTGCTCTTGTGCACAGTTCCTTTAAAGAATTACCAAGGCTTTTTTTTTTGTTATTAAATGTCTGTGGGTGGGTACTTTATGAATTTGATGCTTGTATTTCAGATATCCTGGCATTTTTGATGTATGGCTCAGGAATACCAGAAGTGGTGGGAGGCAGTGAAATTGGAGATTTCAAGATGTGACATGGGGAAAAGAAGCCAAGGGAGGGGAGAATTATGTATTTTTATGCAGCAGAATAAAGGCGTGATTGTAGCACAAGAGTGCTGTGGTCACGCTTTGTTGTATCTTATACTTTTTAACCTGTGGTGATGAATAGGTAACATAGAAGCTACAGCAGTGAAGGGCTGGCAAAAAGACTATAACTCTGCCTGCTGGAAGCCTATCATACCCTCATAAATAGATAGTTCAAAGTCAGTGTATGTTTATTTTGACAAATCACATATACATTTGGTTTTTTCTATGCCTTTTTAAGGTAGGAGAGTAAAGGGCTAGAAGATTGGGAGGGAAGGAGGGACAGTTTACAATGAAGATCATTGGGTGTCTGCGAAATAGGAAGAGAGGCTTTCTTCTTCTAATGGGGAAGAAGACAGAAGGAGATAGAGACAAAAAAGCCCCTAGAAAATCGTAAGGAAAGTATACAGTCAAAAGATCTTAGAGAAGAATAATTCAAAAGATTATTTGGAAATTGAGATATATATATTTATATAGTCTTTCAGGGTGATTTTGTTTTTTTTGCTGGAGATCTAGAATAGAGCATTGACAGAAAAATATTGTTGCCACTGTTACTTCAATTGCAACTGACTGTTGGCTGTTGGCTTTATAACTAGGTTAACAAGGCGAGCGTCTCTAAAATTATATACAACAACTGTAGGTCACTAATCCTCTCCACCCCTCAAAAAATTTTAAGCCTTTGATTTCCATGCTGCTGTTCTTCCCTGCTGCTTTACTCTGCATGTGTAAAGTGTGATGGTTTTAATAGAATGCCAGGTTCTGCACTTCATGTAGTCAAGGGCAGCGTGGGAAGTGAAGTCTCAATTTGTTTGTGGATGCAGAAGTTTGGCATTGTGTGATGACCTCCATTCCCGGCTCCCTCCTTGCTTAATAGTTCCAGTGTTATTTTTTATAGTTTCATGAAATGATCATTTATAAAATTGATTTCTCTCATTTATAGAGGAAACATTCTGTAGATCACTTAAAATGATAAAATTGTTAATAATTCTGTAGTATAGTTTAAATGCTCTGAAGTGAATATATCCTTTCACATACAGTAGATATAGCAAGTGCTTCAGTCCAAAACATTGGTGAAAGAAGTCATGAAACTTCTAGTTTACATGCTTTAATGATGACTGTATAGAAGCTCGTAATTAGAAAAATTTAACATTTGGAGTAATACTAAACACTTTGTGGTTTCTGCATGAATTTGAGAAACATCTTTTTTTGTAACTAAAGTAAGATATACCCACTCAAGAGAAACTTGAAGTGCCACGAGTCTTTACAGCTTTCTTAGGCATCTAACAAAAAGAATTATTTTGATTTGGTCTGTCTTGAAAAGCATGTTGCACATGCTACTCTAAGATAAGAAGTGCCTTCCTGGCTGCCACTTAATTCCCATGAGCTTTGACATCTATTAAAGAAGAGAAGGTGGTCCATTGAAGATACCATTATAAAATCTAGGAGAACTGGAGGTTGGTTTTTTTTTGTCCCTGTAGATGTTTGTACTGTAAGTCATTCAGTTGTGGCCAAACTGACATGGAGGTTGATGTTGCAGTACTCAGTGATGGGACATCATGCTCAAGTCCCGGGGGCAGAAGGGGGATTCCAGTCCAAGTTTCCTTCTTCCCTGGGGAGTATTCTCGTCATCAAGCCACAGGCCAGTTAGGAGTAGCATCACTTCCTCCTCTTGAAACTTTTCTGCTATGCCAAGAATAATCAAAACTCCGTGTGCCTGAGAAGCAGAGCAAGAGGAAGCATGATGTCTCAGTCAAGTGGTTAGGACAATTACCAGGATGAGGAAAGGCATGGAGTCTGCTGATGCTTCTTCCACTGCTCTTTTGTTAATGGTGTTCTGCTGCATTTGAATGTGATGTCAAGGTGCTTGCTGAGGTGATCAGCCTTGTAAAGACAGACATTTCCTTAAACATAGAAGATGTGCTGGGGAAGAAAAGAGTACTGGTACTTGGGTGTCACTTGAGTTGGGTGGTAGCTGGCTGGGAGTCCTGAGAATGTCTCTGATGCAACTAGTGGCTTATGTGTGTTCAGCTTCTGGCTCTGTGTACGGACCGTTTTCTTGGTCTGGAATAAAATGGGAATACTGTTACTTTCCTACAATCTGAGGACATAAAAATTATGAGGTACTGAGACCCAGCAGGGCAGTACAAGCGTCATCTGCTGATAAATGAAATGAATTGCAGGTGCTGTGTAGAGGCATCCTGTTCTGTCTGCTCTGTATCGTTCCACGCTGTCAGCGTTGGGGCACAGGAAACACTGTTTGCTTCACGCTTCTCCATTGTTGCGTCCAGCAAACATGCAGGATTATGTGAAACTGAGCGTACATGACAGAATTTTCAATTGTAACTGTTCTGATGCATGTACTTGTTCCAAACTTTTGGCTTTGGAAGATCTAGGAAAGTAATTTTTTTTTTCTTATTCTATGAAACCAACTTACACAATAAACGTACCTAGAATAGCTTTCTAACAGCAAAGACCAGCTCATAAGCCGAATTTTGGCAATGTGAATGGATGTCATTTTGTAAGCTCATCCATATATTTGAGAGAGGGAGATAATGAGAACAATTATTAGATGTTTTGGTAATGGAGATCTGTGTACTGTACCAGTTTGACTATGTATTTGCTCTGCCTTTCCACAGAGAGTGACCTTCCGAGAGTAACTTTCCTTGAGTGTTGTGGCTTCTAACTTAACGAGTAGCAGATACACGTCTTGATTTTGCATTGGAAGCATAGCCTTACAATTTTCATTCAACTTGTTTTAATCTCCTTTAAACCATCCCAAGTGACTCTTCGTTTTATGCTCTTCAGCTACTAATGGAATGCCCTTGTCCTTGCAGTGCCTCTCTTCCGTGTTGTTTGGCCCAACGGTATACATGCCCTTCTGGTTTTTCTGATTCTTCTGATTCTGATTCCTCTAAGTGGCTTATTTTGAACTGCTTGCAATTTTATTCTTGTAACTTGCAACTCTTGTAATTTTAGTGTTGTTAAGGGATGACTTTTATTCCAAGGTGGTTTCATCCTTGTACTTGAACAAAGTGACTGCATTTTCCCCTTTACTTTCATTTACATCACTTTTTTTTTCTTAAAGTACTTGTTTGCAGGCTTGTACTTACTTTCAGACTTCTGGCTAATAATTTTTATGTGTAAATCCACTTTTCTCTATAGCTACCTGCTTCTTCGATTCCCACCCCTCCTCCCACTCCAGGTGAATTAACAGGTCTTCTCTTTAGGTCACTGAAGATGGTCTGCAGTGTACTGTGCTATTCTCTGAAGTACATGTCTTTAAATCTGTGCTTTCTCTCTCATAACATCCTTTTCACTGTCTTCTGTTCAGCACAACATCTTGAGAGAGGAGCATTGTGCTTTTGCCTGGGAATGTTTTTATTGTTATGACTGTTGTGGTTCAACCTGATTAGGATACCAGTTCCTACATTCAGTGGGTGCCAAAGGTAAAGTGCTTGTGGTTGTAAAATGACATATTCTCCATAGCCACCATTCGGCTAACAGTTTGAATAGAAGGAAGTTGGATACCTAAATAAATGAAGACTGATGATTTGCTAATGCATATCTCTAGCAGTTTTGGAACTTTTTGATGCAGTAGTGTTCTCATTGTCTTGTAAAACTCAGCATTTGAGGGGGGAAAAAAAGAATGGATTTGAGCTGACTTTATTTGAAGTTAATAATACGTAGTGTCACTTGAAGTTAGCAGTATCTTCTCTGTCTGTTTTCTGTCAGGAGTTGAATTGTGAGCATGCTATATTTCACATTAGTGAATGTCTCACTTCTCACCCATAGTGTTGATATGTAATGGAAATACCAATGGATCCTATGTTGTAGTTCATCTGTAGATACTGCTATTGTGTTGCTCATACTGCTTGGCAGGGGTTTTTATATCTGTGTTATAGCAAGATATTTTGACACTTTTTTGGAGCAGGTGCAGAAGAATGCTCTTGGTAATCTCTAGGAAGATAAAAAAAATGTTATTTGTGTATTGTACTTCATCAGCTATTTTTCAATACCTGGGACCCTAAATTTCCCTGATTCCTCTTTCCTTCTTACGAATTCCTGAAAACTTCACTTCCATTTTTAAAAGGATTATTTAGACATGCAACTTTCAGTATTTTCACCAGTAAGATCTTGAGGGAGTTTTGGGGATTTACTGTGTTGGTTGTTTGTGGGTTTTTGGTTCTTTTTTGTTTCCTTTGGGGTTTTTTGTTTTTGTATTTTTTTTCTTTTAGGGAAACCTTAGGACAAGCAAATAAATATCCACCCACTGCATTCTGTATATGTTTGCTGAGGAGATTCTCTCAAAATAAATGAGGAAGAAGCTTGGAATTGTCTTGTTTGTGTGAATAAAGCTATTTATATATACAGCCAAAGTATGATGCTGTAATTTTGCAGAATTATCTGCTAAGACTTGGTAGGGTTTTTTTTTTTTAATATGAACTCTCTATGTATTAATTGAGTGTTCTGAGATGAGATAGGGTGGCTATACTTTGAGCTATACATAAAAAGGCTGTTATTCCAGAACAAGAGTGTCCATATGCTCAAATAATTGGAAAAGTTCAAAGTAGTTGAACCCTTACTTGCAATGTTGTGATTTATCTAGAGAACAAGGAGGACAAAATGCAGTGAGGAAAAAATGCTGCTACTTACCTCGTAGATCCATTTCATACATAAGTTCTATTATGTTTGTTTGCATGAGAAAATGTTGATGAGATAAAGTGGAAATTGCCAGCAGTTGTCATGCCACGTGCTTTACTGATGCTTAACGATAATTTACTGTCAATCTCCCATAGTATGTTTTGTAGGAGTGCAGCCAGAAGATGTCTTGAAATGCTTAACTTCATCTTAAGTAGATGTAGGTAGTGACTTCTGTTGCTATGGTTAAGGTCCAGATTTGTCCGTTTTCTGTGACTTTAGAGGTACTGACATCATTGTTTTGCTTTCAAAGGGCAAGTTTAAACATGTTTAAAGTAGCTATATTTTTAAGCTGTCACTGCTGCTTCACAGTAACTGTTTTCTTTTTTTAAAAAAGTGTTTCTAACTAAAAACTTATATCCTGGTTAAACAAATGGCCTGTGGTACCTAATGAATTTGAGTGTGAATGTGATCTCTGTGGGGAGGACTGTCTGATTGTAGTTCCCGGTGAAATGATTTGGCTTCTCTTGAAGCTAATCAGTTTTTGTAGAGTATTAAATAGGCCATGTGTTAAAGTATCAGTTGTTAACACCTCCAAAATGAAATGTTTGTCATGTTAAAGAAGGGGAAAGATTGGTGAGCTCTCCATTAGATGGTGCTGCTGGGACTGAAATATTTATGTATATAGTGGAAGCAGACTTCTGCCTAGAACTGCTTTCATGGCTGTATTTTGTTTTTTAAAACACTTGCCTTTATTATAATACTTTCCACAGGCAGAGATACTTGCTGAGGTGATTTTTTTTTCCAGTTGGAAATGAATAGATAAGACTCTAAAAAGACAGGCTGTCTCCATGGGAAATAGGTATGGAAGAAATAAATCGCATGCTTTTGGCATGGGTGATTTAGATTTTAGCAGTTGCCTCTGTAGCTGTCATCTTTTTAAGTGTTCACTTTGTTACATTCATGCCCTGCTATTGTGTAGATGGGGATACTGCAGTATTACAGAAGTTCAGTGGCAAGAAATATTTGATTTAAAAATCCAGAAATTAATTAGGCTGACCAGTACAGCAATAACACCATCATGAATCAACTGTTTTAGTTCCTGTTCCTTTGTCCACCAGTGTTTTAACTTAAACACATCATGATAGTATTCCTTTGTCTGAGCTCTGACTGACTAGGGATTTTAGAAAAGTTTAAGGGATCAAAGATGATGCCAACACACAGAGGTGCCGAGTACTATCTTAAATACTGTAGGTGGTCCCAGATGGTCTGAAGTTGATGCTTCAATCATGTACAATTTTCCACGTGGTCAAACTCTGACCTGCTAGTCCTGCACACATATTGGATTATTTTAGTGCATCTAAAATTGTACTAAATACCCATGACTGGACACCTGACTCACACTTGGTAATGCACAATTTTGTAATTTAATATATATCTCAGCTCCGACTGTTGCAGAGTATCTATCAAATACTCGTTGCTGTTAGGACTCCTTCAGAGACAGCAAGACACAGTTACTGAGGTCTCTGAATTCTGCCACATCACAGGGCTGTAAGTAGAAAAAAAACCCTTAGTTTTAGAAATGGCATTGGTCAGGAGTGGTGGAAGTCAATCAGATCGGTTTTATGAAGCCACAGCCCTCTTCTTGTTACAGGCAGAAGTATTTTTAGTGTGATTTAAAGAATCAAGGTAATTGTGACTAGTTAGCAAAGAAGTTTAGTAGTGTTAAGTTATAGAATCATTAAGGTTGGAAAAGAATTCCAAGATCATCAAGTCCGAGCTCAGCCCAACTGCACCATGCCTACTAAACCATAACGAAAAGTGCCACATCTACATTTTTTGAACACCTCTAAGGATGATGACTCCACCACTTCCCTGGGCAGCCTGTTCCAATGCTTCGCTACTCTTTCAGTAAAGAATTTTTTTCCTAATATCCAGTCTAAACCTCTCATGTCACAACTTAAGGCTGTTTCCTCTCCTCATGTTACTTGAGAGTGGAGACCAACACCCACCTCGCTACAAATTTCTTTCAGGTAGTTGTAAAGACCAATAAGGTTTCCCCTGAGCCTTGTCTTTTCCAAACTGAATAACCCCAGTTCCCTCAGCCGTTCCTCATAACACCTGTGCTGCAGGCTCTTCGCCAGCTTTGTTCTCCTTCTCTGGACACGCTGCAGCACCTCAGTGTCCTTCTTGTGAGGGGCCCAAAACTAAACACAGGATTTGAGGTGTGACCTCACCAGTGCCAAGTACAGGGGCACAATCACTTCTCTACTCCTGCTGGCCACACCATTTCTGATCTAAGCCAGGATGCTTTTGCCTTTCTTGGCTGCTTGGTCCCCAAGTCTGTAGTGCTGCATGGGGTTTTTGTGGCCCAAGTACCGGACCTGGCACTTAGCCTTGTTGAATCTCAAACAGTTGTCCTCAGCCTCTTGATCCAGCCTGTCCAGGTCCCTCTGTAGAGCCTCCCTTCCCTCAAACAGATCACTCCCACCCAGTTTGGTGTCATCTGCAAAATTATTGAGGGAGCACTCAATTTCAAATTAATAAAGATATTAAACAAGACTGGCTTCAAAACTGAGCCCTGGGGAACACAGCTTGTGACCGAGTGCCAACTGGATTTAACTACAACTTTCTGGGCTCAGTCAGCCAGTTTTTTAACCAGTGAAGAGTATGTCTGTCCAAGTCGTGAGCCACCAGCTGCTCCAGGAGTGCTATTGGAAATAGTGTTAAAGGGCTTTAAATGAAGTCTAGGTAGATACATTGACAGCCTTTCGCTTGTCCGCTGGCCAGGTTGTTCAAGCTGGACCTGCCTTTCATGAATCTGTGCTGGCTGGGCCTGATCCCTGGTTGTCCTAAACAGAACTGAGCAAGTAATGTAAGAGACAAAATCTTTCTTGAAAAACAGAGATTTTTTTTTTTTTCATTTGGAAGAAATGGCTTAGCAAAAATCCACTTCTTGGGGTTGGAAATTTTAAATATTTTCAGATCCAGAAACAGGAATCTTTGTCTTAGCAGACTGAGCCTAAGTTTAACAGCTGTTAAAGTGGTGTGCAGCAGCCAGTGGGCTTCACCCTTCATTTTTTGTTTTCAAAAAAAGAAAATGAGATGTTTGCAAAAATCTTTGGCTTTCTAACGCTGGTCAGGGTTAAAATGTGTGATTGCCAGTGCTGTTAGTTCCCCAAAATCTAGCAGGTTGAAGTGCTAGGTAGAGAGATGGTTTTCTTTGATCATAGCCACTTGTTTTGGAATAGCTCAAATAGGTAATGTTATCAGTTATTTGATAGTGGAGAAGTGGACAAGCTGTTGTGTGAGAGAACTTGGCCATTATTATTAGCAAACTGATAAAATACCAACTTATATTTTGCTAATAGTAATCCTTAAATGGGGCAATTAAAAGATAATGGTTATGATGTCATCCAACCATATGACTTCACATCAGATGTGAGCTTTCTGTTTCTCAATTACAAGATTGGCTTGCTGACCAAAGTGGGAATGAATCGAGCAGAAAGTCATACTTGGTCACCTTGAATAGAAAGCCATGATTCTAATGCGGCCATGGAATAGTGTATAGACAGAAGGGTGATGATATTCTGGGCTCTTGATAGATAAATATTAGCAAAACCTAGCCTTGCTGCTTCTTCCTACCTTGACTTACAGCTGGTTAGGAGGCTGCCTATGTGTTTACAGGCTAAGACTTGGCAGTTAACAGGATTTGTCATTCTATTTTGCTACATTTAGATTCCAGATTGAGGAACAGCTATAGTTTCTACAGCCAAAATGGCATCAACAGCATATCCTACAGGAATGCTGATCACAGAGGGCACAGTAAAAAGTGACAAGATATTGTAGTATGTTTAAGGTACGTGTGGTTAGATGAAGAAGGTAACAAGAGGAGGTGTATGGAATAGTAAGAGCAGTATTGTGATAGACACACCAAAAATGGATGGGGTGGTGAAAACTAAATTATCTTGTAAAAAAAATTACTAAATGAACAAATGACCACAAAACATTAAATTTGGTATAAGTGAAGAATTTTATTTGCACAGTTATCTTTTGAGAAAGGGCTTGAGGTATGCACTCCTATGGGAAAGTTCTTAATAATAAATGTGGATGCTTGTTGTTTTTTAATGTTGACTAAGAGAGGAAGGAGCTGGTTAAAAAGATGGAAGAAGAAGGCAGCTTGTGAAAGATTAACTTGAACTGATAAAAGTCAATATTTCTAGGAAGTGAAGGAGGAAGAACAGCAAAATAAAGACAGCAACGAGAATTCAGAAAATTTGTAGGTAAGATGCCATAGGAAGTGTGTTAGAGCGAGGAATTCAGTAAAGTTATCTTACTTTTTGGGAATAAAAGAGAATGAAAAGTTTTTGATTTCTTTTGTGCTGACATGTAGCATCAGATTGCTTTGGTTAAATCAGTACATTGCTACTAATCTGAAATTTGAGAAGAAATTGTATGAATTTAGGTGACTGTGTTAAAGATAAGAAATAACAGCACAAGTGTGTATGGAGAAGATAGTTTCAGCCATCAGACTAACAATGGAGGTAGAAGGATAACAAGGAAATATTTTTCATACAGTCTTGAACATTAAGAGGGTATTGTTCCAGTAGCCGGTATGGAGGGAAAAATGACAGAAGTTCATGCTGAGAGAGATGAAGTAATTGATTCTTCTTTCTTCTGTACTGTTTAGAAGAATCAACTGATATAATGCATAACCCAGTTAGCTGTTAACTTTTTTACATTGGGGCAATTGATTGATATTAAATGCAATTCAAAAGGACTTTTGTATTTGGTCTCTTGATTTGTTTTCTGTGCTATGAGTGATATGAAACTGGGTAATGAAACTTATTTTCCAGAAAAAGTAGAATAAATGTTTTGTTTATAAACATCTGCTAGATAGCAGAATTATGGTAATGGTCATTAGAAATTTCTCCATGGTATGTTTTCACAGTTCTTCCTATCCCCTGATTAAGGGTCTGGAGGACCAAGGAGAAACAGTCTGGTTTAAAGGATGTGGCTGCACGAGTAAAATGTAATGGATTGGAAAAGTGCCCAGGAAGATGCAGGTAGCTGTCATCGTCTTGAGTAATACTGCCTAGGTGTCTGTTTTGGCTCCTGAGATAGGTAAAATTTTCCAACAGTGACTTAAATAGAGAAAAAATTTAGTACATGTGCAAATGGATACCAAACTGGGAGCCCCTAAGTATTCTCGAGAACAGAACCACATTTCAGGGTGAATAGGACTTGATGGTCTCAGCGGCATTGAGTAGCTCTCTGCTCTTAAGTTTTCATATGGCCTACATTTTTCTTGCAGCCAAGGATGCAGCTTTAGTTTCTCATGTTCTCTTGATTTCAAGTACTAAATCAATATAAAAATCTCATTGACCTTCAAAGTACTTGGCCTACAGCCTCCTATATTACCTTAGAAGAAATGCTTGAATGAGATGTAAGACTAGATGCAATGTGTCAGTCTTGGTGCTATTGCTATGTTACCAACACTGAACTGAAATTCTGTATTTTCCCCTCTCTTGGAGTATAACCAGAGTTGCAGCCTGCTGGAACTCGCTTTGTACGTTGGGTAGTGTTTAAACCACCAGTAAACACAAGTTTTATGTTGTATGAGGTTGTGAAGCGCACTGTAAAAACCAGTAAAGATGTTAGCTTAGAACAATGGAAACTGAACTCTTCTGTATTAATTTACAGCCATCGTACATGGGCTTCTTTATTCTTTCAGTGAACATCTGGATACGTAGAGTGGTTTAATTGGAGGCTGTAAGGGAACAGCATGTCAGAAGTCAATTGTATACAAACATTAAAGATTTTCGTAAAAACATTTCTGTTTACAGGAAAATAAATGAGTAGAGACCAGAATGACAGAGACAACAGCAATTTAAGGACAGTATCACAGGGACTCAGGGAGCTCTTACAGCGAATAAGGCCACATAGAAATGCGTATTATTAAAATGCTCTTATTTCTTTCTGTATTACCTATTGTATGCAGCACTTGGCAACAGGCTTGATCCTGTAGTGAGGTCCTTCCCTAAACTGTATGGAGATACATTGTTAGACGTTAACAACTGAAATCTCCACTGTATTATATTCCTGAATATAATATATCTGAATTGATGGAATTATTTTCGTGGTATGACTTCAGCTTACAACAGTATCTTCAAGGGTTTTGATTTTTGCGGCCATCTTGCAAAATAGCAGATTAAACTTGCTTCAGCACATTTCCAGGTGTCTAACACTCTTGGATGAGCTCTGCTTACTCTTGTGATTTGATGAGCAGTAATTACCTTAGGTGGAAAACCTAAGGCAGACCACAAACCCAATATTGTTATGGCTGTGGTTTTTTGATAAGGCATGTAGGGAGTACAGCCTACCAGTTCATAGAGGGTGAGGACTGGTATTCAGTAGTGGATAAAGATGAAGTCCGTGTAAGAACAGCTCTGTCAAAACTGACAGGAAAAGCCGAGTTGCGGGTGAGAAGTGTTTAGCTGTCCTGGGGAATTTAAAAAGGTGGTGGACAGCTTTGGGTCCTCAGGACGGTTTCCAGAGATTGCTTTGGTCCTTACAACACGGAGATGTTACTTTTTATTTGGCCAATGCAGTTGTGTGATTAGTCTTGGTTTGTATGCTCCAGGGGTAGAATTGAGGCCTTCAAATGAATGAGTGCATCACCAATTAACAGAAACCTGCTTTTTGTTTTCTGTTTTGCATGTTTCCTTCTCCATAATTACAAGCTGGTTCGGTTGTGCAGTGGACAGCCCCCTTAACTAAGTTTCAGTTTAAAAAGGAGCTTTTAGTTAATGGAGTCAGAAGGTCTTTTTCATTCATTCTTCTGTTATCATCAGCTAAGATAAAACTTGCATAATCACAAATGTGGGTTTTGCTGGCAAATACATACGTACAGTAAATTATTGATGAGAAGAAAAATGAGACAGGACGCCTTAATGTACTGTGGGATGGAAAGAATGTTTCAGTAGGACAGAATGTTTTATAGAGCATTTATATCACCAGATGTAAAGTAAAAATAAGGGCCACAGAAACAGTTGTTCATATATTGCATTATGGTGCCCTAACACTAGGGGCTGGCAAAAGATGATGAATTTTAACTGAATTTGAGCTTCTAAACTTCTTTCCCCTTGGCCCTTAATGCTTTGTGGCCTCTTAGGAAAGTTGTATTACAGTGTCATGGTGCTTCTTCAGTACTAAAACAAATGTGGTCTTTACACTTTTGAGACTTTACTTACTAGGTTTTACTTTATGGTCGATTTTGTAATTTAAAGTCTGTTTTAGAGCTTGAATCCTAATACTTGTGCATTTGTAATCCACAACAGGCATTCAAAAAGCTTACTCAAACTTATTGGATCGTATAGTGTAGTTGTGTTGCAGCATGTTTTCATTGCTAAAAGAAGGAAAGAGCACGTTTCAGTTCCCTACTGACTGTAGGGATTCTTGGCTCTCTTGCTAGCTTTTATTTCACAGTAAAGTGAAAATGGAAGGAATCAGATAGTATCATGCTTTCTTGTAAATCCATTCCGACTGTTTCACTAGTAGTAATTTTCTACAAGAATAAAACTAGTACCTTAAACTACTTTGGTTCTCAGTATCATGATTCAGAAACAGTGACGATATGCTAGCCAATATGTTTTAATACCATTTGGTGGTAGTATTAAAACTACCTGTTTTCAATGTTCATATTTCCTTCCTTCTACATCAGAGTGTAAATTTTTCTTATGCTGAATAAGTACAGTAACTAGTAAAATTAGACTTATGTTGTGAAATGGAGCATGCATCTCGGATAGTTTCTTTTCTTGGTTTTGGTTTAGTTTAACAGAAGTATCTTTACATCTGCAGTTTCTGGAAATTTAAGAACACTCTGAACCTATCGGCAATAAGAAATTTCCCATTATGTAAAACGTTCTTGCAAATTAGCTTGAATCACGAAGTGGTGGCAATGGTGACTTCCTTCATGAAGTACATAGACTTTAGCAGTGAATTTTCTAGTGAACTAATAAATCTCAGTGCAGCTTTTTGATTTGCTGTAGTTTGTTATGGTTTCGTGCAAGCTTAACCTATTGTTTCGCTTTTCTGCCTTCAGGCTTGTGAGAATTGTTTCTGTATATTAATAGGAGATGCTTGAAACCGACTTTACTTGTTTGTTTCCCAGCAGGAAAGCCTGAGTACTTAGGCTTTAACTGAATCAAGACCAGCTCTGAGCAGTGGGAGACAATATATTAATCCATTGGAAGCACAGACTGCAGTCTTGTGTGTCACTGTACTTTGTGTTGTGAATTTTTTTCATGTAAACAGGTAGGTAGCAACAATTTTTCTCCTGTATGTATTTTTGTGAGGTGTACATTTAGAAACCTCGTGACAGTTGTGTGAATTGGGGGGTTTTGTTGTTTTTCTTTTTTTTGGTAGAAGTAGTGTTTGTATCATTGCATGAAAGTGTAAAGTACCTTGTTCTCCTTTGTGTTTTCACACCTCTAAGTTGATAGTATTAATTTTACAAATCTCTTCAATGCCTGGACTTGTTTTAGTTATGAATGAGGGTGATACCTCAAAAGTCAAACAAGTTTCATTCTTATTTCTGTAAGTAAACTTTCTTACAGCCTCGCTCCTTCTTGTTCTGTGTCTTCCACACAATCAGAATGGGCAGTTTAGTAAATTCTTCTGCACTCTTTGCCTGATGGAATTAAGTTGCCTAATGGTATATGGAAGCTTGTTTCTGGTTCGTTTTATCAATTCTGTTGTATTTACAAGGTAAGCAAATTATTAGCTCCATTTCATTAAACAACCGAGGGAAAGATTTTGTAATTTTTTCTATTTCAGATATCTTAAAAATGTGATTAGAACTCATAGCTACCTTCCTCAGTCAGCCACAGCCTACTTTGGCTTTGTTTTATCTTAGCTGCAAGAGGAGAAAACATCCCAAGTCTTTTGAAACAGTACATTAAATGTGTTTGAGGATGTATGTTCCTTCCTTGTTCCACTCTACGTTTTCTGGAGTTTAAAAAGAAGTGGTGCTTCTGCAAGAAATTTAGTAGACCTGTTTGCTTTCAGTTTAAGCTGTAAATTAGGAATGGATAAGAAAAGTGAAATGTGCTCCTTTCAGCTTCTTGACGTGAACATAGGAAATTCCTCGATCCTTCAGGTGAGTAACGGGTTGTGTCTTCAGAGAGTAGCAGTAGGTCATGCTCTGGGACTACGGTGGGTGGTTCCTCAGAGCAGGTGCAACTTTATAAAGCTGAAAGGTAGAGACTTTTCAAAAATTTTGTGTGGAAAAAGAGTAAAAATAAGCTTTTTTGCTACAATAATACTAGAAAGTATGATACGCGCTGTGAACAAGAATTTTTTATAGGTAATAAATTATGTAAATTAATGATGCTGTTTGCACACAGAACTTAATGTTCTTGTCACAAAAAGTTCTTTTTACAGATTCACATGACAGTATAACAAATCCTTTCTAGGTAGTGATCTAGATGTAGTGCTTGAAGGATGCAGAAGGAGAAAATAGTTTGCTGGAATGATTGGATACTATCTTGGCTTTTGTCTTTCTGTCTTACCCTCTCACCAAGAATATTTTATTGTTCAAGGACCTTGAACAGCTTATGAAGCAGACTTGCTGTCTTTCTGTAAGATTTTCTTCCTTAGCCCCATCTTCTGACTTAGTCCTAGTTGTACTTTTTCTGAAGAAATGCTGTGTACATCCTTGATAGTTTGTCAATCTCAGCCAGAAAGCACCAAGGCTGTCCGTAGCTATCTTCAAGTCACTCTGTGTCCTAAAGCAAAACAGGTTAAGGAGTTTTGATAAGGTGCTAGTTTTAGACTAACTGCAGAAACAGAAAAAATATTTGAAGATACTGTTTTACCATTTATGTTCTGGTTTTAGGGGAAAGGGTTATTTTTTTGGTCCTCCTTCCTGCCAACTTTACCAAGATACAATTATGTTTTTGTGTTCCTTATTTCTAGTTATTTTTTCACTTTAGGCAGTTCCCAGCTTAAGACTGAAGTCCTATTGTACAAGGTAACATATATGCAAGTATGGGAAGAGGTGGGAACTTGGTAGGTGTCAGGTAAGATCAGAGAAAGGAGGCATTATATCTGTTCCTCAAGGAAGGAGGATAGAAATACACAGAAGGGCTCAAAGTCGTGTTGAAAATCTCTGATAGCTCTTCTGATTTTTTTTCTGTTTCAAAGTCAATGGGTCTTTCCCCTTTTCAAACCATTATCATATTTTTAAAAGTGGTACATGATGTTTTGTCTATAAACCAGGGAAGAGATTTGAAACTGAAGATAACCATTAGTGTTACATAAAATATTTTTAGTAGAGACAAACTTAAAATAAAACTAACTGAAGCTTTGATTGGGAGTCTAAACTGAGTATATGTTGTCCATTACAAGAATTTCAGTTTTAGCTAAGCCATGTTAGAAAAGAAAAAAAGAAATGTAATACTACTGTCTTAGTGCATGGAAATTCAGGAGCCCCTGTGTCCCATCTGTGGGTGGAGGAGTGGGTAGTGGAGATGTTCATTGTATCTGTGAGTCTGGACCTAGGTTGTGCGTTAACTTTTCTTAAAAAGGCCAGCATAAACCTTGGTGAAATATGCCACTAAAACCAAATAGCTGTTTCATTGCTGTGAGCCAAAACGCAAAATGATGAACCCTCCCACTTCCTTTTTGCTTATCCCCATGTAACTTGCTCCAAATGTTGTGACTACTGCCCCTCCGGGAGGGCTCTAGCAGAAAGTAGGAAGGTGCCGAAGAGCTGCTGGAAAGTTCTGAGTTTTTCATGTTGTTGTCAGAGTGTGTTCAGCCCTGCCTGGTGTTCCAGTGGGACCAAACCAGGGAAGTCTAGGCAGGATCCTCCCCCAAGGAGGACATGGATCTCAAGGAGTAATAGGTTGCTGATGGTAGGCAGCTGGGCTGGTGTGGGCTAAAATATCTGGCCCTGAGCTTGTTCTCCAGGATGCAGAGGGAAGGAGGGATGGAAAGCAGTGATGAGCCTATTGTTGCAAATGAGCTGACAACTGGCTGATTGGCACTGAGGGCTCCTTGTTGCTCCCTCTGCTCTAAGTGCAGCTGTGGAGAATGAAGTGATGCAGGGGGGAGGGAGAAACAAACCAGCTAAACCGAGTATAAATTACATTTCTAGTCCAAAGAGACAATGGTCATAAATTAAAAACTGGCAAAATTCCATCTGAACACAAGGAAATTTTTGTCCCATAAGCGTGCTGAAGACACCGCAACAGGTTGCCCACAGTGGTTGTAGAGGTGGTCTCTGTGGAGCTATTCCAAATGTGGTGGGACACCGGTCTGGGCAGCTGGCTGTAGCTGACCCTCGAGTGTGGGTGTTGGGCAAGATGTTCTCCAGAGCTCCCATCCAATGCTATCTGTGCTGTGAGAGCTTCTTTAATATTTGTATGTGTTCTTTAGCTGCTGTTGTAGAACACTTGAGAAGTAATTACAAATGCCCATGCTGGGGCAAATGCTGCTGCTTTGTAATCACGGCTATTTTAATTGAATAGAGATAGCATCAATATGTTAAATAGTTAAATGACTAAACTCCCCAGTTCCCCAATTTAAGCAGCAAAAAACCCACCAGCGCTATGCCCCCCCTACTCCAAACCCAGAACCCCCCCCCAGACAACCCAAACCTTAAAAGACTTTGGCTTTATATTTTTAACTCCTTAAAATGATTGTAGTTATTGGAATGAAAGGATAGCTTTGATATAACTTATAAACAATGAAGTCACTAAATATAAGAAACAACTTAAAAGATTAAAAAAATAATTTCTTCTTTTTACCCATTTCCCTCTAGTTTTACCACAAAATGATATCCAAAAATTATCTTATGAAAAATGAAGGAAAAGAAAGGCAGGGACATGAGAGGAGGAACAGCAGAGAGAATTCTAAGAGATCCCACCAGACTCTGCAGTTTATAACTTTTAGCCCACAACTTATAAGACATGAGGTGATTTGAATGAATTTCTCCGTAACTGTGTTTCTTTCCTGGGCTCTTTCAGTCTTCCTCTGTCTGCATTTTGCTTAGCTCTCAGAAAGACTGCAGTGCAGTAATAGGCAAGGAGGGAATTACTAGGAGAGAAAATCAAGCTATGATGGCTCCTCTTGCACTGTTGTGTTGCTGAGATCTGCATTTGGAACAGGAGGTAACGAACATCTGCCTTCAGGTTCCCAATTCTGAGATCTGACTCCCTGCAAAAGAGGATGTGGATAAGTTTTCATTAAGTGTCCCTGGTGTGTGTATGGCATGCCGCACAGCTGTTAAGTTTATTGATGTAGTGATTTGTTTTTTTCTTGATATAAAGTACTTGCAGTTTCTACCTAATACTTTGTTTTTAATCCTCTATGCTCAGACAGTGGAGAATAAGGTAAGGTACATTTTTTTTGCCTAACATATAAAGGATAATGGAAGTAATTTCTGCATGTTACAGCATACAACAATAACTGCTTTCTGTTGGAAAGTAAAAGTTTTGATTACGTTTTTTATTGCTTCTAACTCATTGAAATTCATTTTAGTAAATTCCTCGAATTATCTAGTATGTTAAAGTTGACATACAGTTATTTGTACTTCATATGTATTAAAATGTTTTTGGAGTCAGTTTTCACTTTGGTTATCCGATCTAAAGAGGGATTGTTTTCAAGAATGGTGTTCTGGGAATGTTTTTTTATGTTAAACTTAAGAGCTAATCCCCCAATCCTTTCTGTGTCTTATCTCCAAGTGTTTCGGTGTTTTTTTAATGCCAGAATTTTAAGGGTATAGCACTGTCATGATGTTGCTTTTTAACTGTGGAATGCACTTGTTCAGTTAGAATGAAACCTTGGAGGTGCCCAGTTTCTCTGTGAATTGGAAGGGATTGATTGGTGTATTGGAAGAGAAAGGAGAGGCTGGAAGCACAGAACTCCCTGTACTAAATTCAGCTTTATAGCTAAGAATATGAATAGACAGTGACCAGGACAATCATAATTGGTGTTTAAACTCAGGATGGGAGCTTAAAGGCGCTTTAGAACTTATATTTCTTGCTGAGTTACTATATAAATGTTTGGTACAGAAATTCGTAATTCCATTCATAGTTTCTGTAAGAATTATGGGCTGATACGCAATTTGTATACCATTCCGGTGGGGAAACTGGTACGGTTGCAAATTTCCTTTTCATATGAGTAAGAGTTCATTTGTTTAGTTTTCTGTAAATCTCAGTGTTGGGCTGTTTTTTGAACTACTGTATTTCCACAATGAGCTAGCCTGGGCTTTCCTTGGGCAGTGTGTTTCTTTTGCCAGTGTCTTGTAACCATTTGTTAGCCTATTACTTAATATTATTCTGGACCAAAGTAGCATGGCTGTTACTTTGTTAGCAGCCTTTCCTTTCCAGCTCCTGAGAACCAAAGGAGAACTGTAGGATGTGCCAAAGATCAAAAAAATAGAAAACCCCCCGTAAGACTCACTTATAGCTGTGGAAGTTGTGACATTTTTCCTGACTAGATAAATCTTCTCTTGGCCTCATGTAAAAATCACTTATTTTAGAGATGATAATGGAAATAAGAGCCCAGCACATTTAGTGGCAGGTATGCACTTCCATAACCAGCACTGTCTCCACTTCCATAACCAGCACTGTGTAACTGCTTAGGCTGATCCGTCTTCGCAGCATTCTGTGCAGGATGACAGCTGGGAACACACTGCCGAGGTGGGCCCTTGGTGCTGGTCTGCTTAGTGTCATCTGGGAACATCGCTGCTCTGGCACTATGGAATAGCTGCTCAGATTTGTTAGAGTTCACTGACACTGTGGGACTCTGTGGTAGGTGGATGCAGACTTCATTGACAAGATTTGAGAAATTAAAATTCTTGCAAAAATATGGTTTTACTGTACATATTGTAATGGTCAGGTGAGGTTACTGCAACCTGGGCACAAAATATTGTCCTTGAAATATAAATATGAAGGAGACTGTGAGACATTCAGATGTAGTGTACTGGTGGCCCAGGCACTTTTGTAGCATTGGTTGTATCTAAACTTTACTATCAACATTTAGGAATGCATGGAGATAGGCATTGATGGAGATTTGTGCTAATTATGATTTCAGACCATTTTTCTCTGTGCCTGTAAAAATTCCAGGATCAAACAGGCTTCCCCAAACCAGATTGCTTTCTTCTAACAATCTGTTTGAGCATTTTCCTGGATTTATTTTTTTTAAGATAACACTCTGCAGAACAATTACTTTCCCTGAATTGGGCTGATGTTTCCAATTGGAATTTAATAGCCTGTTGCCAAGAAAAAGGCACTGTTCTGAAGAATTTGTGCATTCTGTAATGTCATGGAATGTATCCAGGTGCAGAAGTTTGTATGTGTATGAAGGCAGGAAAAACTAACTGTAATTTTTAGTTCGTGCATGTCCTGTAATGCTGTATTGTTGAGTCTCCTTTGTGAACAGTAGTGGAGGAGAGAACAGTAGTTTAAAAAGCATATATTGGTATGTTACCTATAATATTCTTTATCTATGTTCTTTTTAAAATTTATCATCAAAATTAGTTTGATACTTCCTCGGTTTCATTAGGCTAACTTTGCAGATGCTGGGAAACCTATTACGGGATTTTTGAATGCAGTTAATGTAACTTAAACTTTTCTTTCTTTAGGGCAAAGAAACCAGGCAGACCATAGCAAAGCTCCCCTTATTGATGAGAGTAAAGGGAACTGTAACAGAGCATTGAGAAAGCCCATTCTCCTTTCTCCTCAAGCTGCTGATCAAATGAGATTCAAATAAAACAAAGAAAAATGTAAGCAATCGAAGACATCTTCCAAATCTGGGGGAAGGGAGGGCAGTGGGGGGGGGAAGGGGGGGAAGAAATATACAAATTTCATCAAGAAAACCGTTGCATGAACTTCTGAAATCAAAAGCTTTTTTAAGCTAACTGGTCCCCTTTTAATATTGTAGTCTCTTCAGTTGCTTTCCAAGGATGATTTTTATGTGAGATGTAGTATATAATTTCCAGACTGATTCAGAGTTTACCTGGTAGGAGATAGCTAGTGAAGAGGTTAGAAGAGGCAGTAAGAACAAAGGTAGGGCTGGGAAGAGAGTGAAAGTGATCAAGTTTTTCAACCTTCATGCTGTTCTGTTAGCAGCTGTGATAGTGATGAGGTATTTAAATGAAAAAGGGTCATGTAACCTGATCTTAAGTAGATTCTAAGAAAATACATGTCTTTTATGGGATTGTGCTACTCCTAGTTTGGAGACTCACCTTTAATCTTCTGATACTTGTAACTTAACTTGCGAGTTGCTTGAAACTTTGTTCACATCTGTGTCAAATTCCTTGGTGGCACTACCACAGCTTTGCATGGCTGTAACATGGTAAAATTCTTGCATTTTGCTTTTATTTTAAATATTTTTTTTTTTGGCTGCTGGGAAAAATATCACATTTGTCAAGCATGAAAATTCTGTTAACGGGTAAACTTTGAAGGAGAAATATTTATTTGGAATTATAGGTTGATGTACTTTGTTTTATAAGGTGGGGTTTTTTTTGCCTTTGTTTGATTGTATGGCTGAACTGGACTGTACTCAACCCAAACATCATGATTTTGCTAGTTAATGGTTAGGAGAAAAATTGCTACTACGTTTACTAAGGAACATGAGTGTTTGGATAGAGGAGAACATTTTACCTGAGCAGCCTTTTTACTACATTGAAGTAGGTGGTTAGGATTCACGTGAAATATTTTTCCACTTGCCTGCCATCTCAAACTTTGCTGGAAATCTTTTTTCCTTGGTTTTAAATTCAGCATCTAGTCATGCCAATTTGTTTTCTCTTTACATCAAAATATAATGAGATTTTTTTGTGAGTATGAGCATTTATTTTGATGACTTTGGTCTGAATTTTCATGTGCAACACTTGGTTTCCAGTGCACTGCTGCTATGATGAAAGATAGGTGCCAGGAAAATATATTGCAAAAATGTGTGGTGTTGATTTTTGTTGTGTTCAGGGTAAAACTGGAATGTGGTAGTGGAGGGCTTGATTGAAACTACTGCTCAAAAACCCATAGATAAGAGGAAAAAAGGGTCTATATAAAGGATAATATGTGCACACAAAAGGTCTGTATTAATAGATATGAGCTCTTGCATATTATACTTAGCTTAGGCAACTTTATAAAAATATGTCTGGAAATGGTAAAAAAAATGGGTGACATCATTAAATATTTAAAATTTTCTTAGGGGAAGAGAGAGAAAATTGGAATTGTCCTCATTTAGTTGAACTTAGATACTGAAGATTTGCCTTAATTACAGCTGTTGTTGACCCTCTGTAAGCGCACTAATGAAATCCCTTGCTTACTAGGACACAGAAGCTGTTTGGATTGATAACAAAATGTATCCTTGTTCCAAAATAGGATAACCTTCTCTTATACTTTTTTTGCCAACAGCTATGCTGGTGATAGCTGTGATTAGTAAAAGTCTGGTGTAGTCAATCCCAGGAGAATAAATTATTAAAACTATATAAGAACAAAATACAGTGCGAGTTTGCATATAGCTGGTTTCATAATTCTTTTTTTTCCCCTCTGAGTAACTGTCTTGAAAAGTGGAAGATTAAAAAGCAAACCAAAGCAAAACTCACCCCAAATCAAAAAACAAGGGAAAACAATTTTTTGACAGTGTATAATTAACCTACATAACACGAGGAATTTTCTCCTCTTAGCCCTAAAATAATTGCTTCTAGGCTTGGAGAGGTATCGAGGAAACAGGAATCACACTGAGCAGATACTTTGGAGCTGCCTTTTTAATATTTTTTGCTGGAAAACCTTCAACTATGTCTACTGAAAACAAATACTGCAGTTCCGTAGGTTTGAATGAAATTATGACAGGATGTCAGTGTGTGCTGCAGGCTATGAGCCTGTCGACTAATGTGTTGTAGAGCCTGTTCAATGATGGCATAGAACCTCAAGAACTGGATTGTGCCTGGCTTCATGGATGTATATTATGGCAATTTGGGAACCTTATGCTGTATTGTAGGAAATGTGTTTATGTATGTTCTTAATATGGGTTCAACCTGACACTTCCTTGAGGTCCTTTAGAGGCAGCAGTACAAGACCTTCCAGAACAGTGTGAAGCCATTAAAAGAAAGCATTCATCAAAGGAGACTTTATAATGGTACCATGGTGGTTCTGCTTATATTCTGAAATTGCTTTATATGGATCGTAAAGCATTTTGCTGGAGTTTAATTGGAAAGTATTACTGAGGGGTGGAAGAGCTTATTTTTTTGAGGCTAAGAAGGGCAGGCAGCTGGATTCTTCTTATCCAGACTTCTTGGAGGATTTAGACTGGTGACAAATCTCACTAGAATAGTCTAAAAATAATACTTCCTACTGATGTCAAACACCACGGGGCAGGGATGCTATAAAGGTAAGCAATATTGGGCTTATTTTACAGTTGGGGGAAAACAAAATGGTAAAATCTTAAAATCACATAGCCATTCAGTAGAGTTGGTGAAAAAAAAAAACAAACTACTGCTGTAGTATTGGAAGCTTCATTGCCTAGTTCCCAGTTATTTGCCAGGAGCGGGGAATCAGCACTATCTTGTCCTCTGAGAAGTCATTAGCGGCGCAAATATCCTTTAAACTCTAATCCTAGGACTTAAGCCACTTGCTCTATCAGTGAGTGTCCTCTGCATACTTTTAAATCTGGCATTTGCTCCAATTGGAAGTTATTCTTTGCATTCTGCATAGCTAGGCTGTGCCTACATGGGTCTTGATAATGCAAGCAGATGGTCTTTATCAGCATAAATTCTCCAAGGAATCTCTGAGTGTTCTCATCTAGTTTCTAGTGCAACACCTGGAGGCTTTCAGGTTTGAATTTTGAAAAATGAAAATGCATGTTTAAACGTTAGATTGCTCTTAATAAGTTAAACAGAATTGCTGTATTCAGTATTTATTTGGTAGAGGTGAACATGATTTTATTAACTAGAGGAGCCCTCTGACTTCAAGCATGCAAAAAGAATTTTCAACTTAAACCGACAACTTCATATTCCAAATCTGAAGACAGAAATCTTTCTAAGGCCTTGTGGATGGTGTAGAAAGCACCAGTTTTTAACATCTCTTAAGCAGCAGCAGTACTGTAGAGCTCTACAAGAACTTTCTTGAAAGGTTGCTATCTCTTGTGTTAAACTTTTTGCTGTCTGAGTAATAAATGCTTGCTTGTGAAACTTAGTTAGAAAAATTTGTGAAGTACTTTTACATAAATCTTCTCCTTAAGTGCATTGTAGAAGGTCAATAGCCTCATCGATTTTTGTTAATTCTTAAAATCCAACACAAGAGAGGAACATTTGAAGTAACTTCTTGGGTGAGTTTCTTTCTTTCTGTCCTTAGTAGTATGTTGTCTGAACTGATGCTCTAGTGATGGCTTGTTCTCAAGATGTCAGCAATATCTATTCATTTGAAACCTCCAGAATAACTGAATATAAACCTCTAGAATATAAACCTGCAAGGCAGCAAATACAGGACTCGAGGTAGACTTTAGACAACATTGTATTTGTAGTTCTGATTCTGAATATTCTGACAAATCTGAATTAAGGGTCTGTGACTTTTTACAAACCTTGTTTATTGCTCTTGAAAACTCAGCTCCAGTGATAGGTTTTTGTTAGTGAGACAGTTTCTGTAGATACTTTGAACTTTGGATGTATGCTTAGAAAGCTTGTTTTGGTTAGAGCAGAAAGAATTTCTTGTGGAAGTGAAGTACTGTGATCTCTGTTTTCTGGGATAGCCATTCCTAGTTCCACAGTACCTGATTTTGGCATTGAATTCAAAAGGTGCAGAACCATTGAAGTTGCATTCTATTTCATTTACTAGCTTCTTCTGTGCTGTCTTCAGGATTTCCTAGGAGGATTGTTTTGATAAACATCAGCTGCATCTTAAAATTAAATTAACTAATATTTTTTGGTTCTTGAGAAGGCAGTTTTCCTATAGTTATTTATAATAAGCCTCTTGAAGTGCTTTGGGTCTTATTGTTTGCTGATCTCTTACACCTTTGCCTTCAGATACTTTCATTTAATAATTGCAAAAGGTAAGGTAAAAAATTTGAAGAGAAGTAGTGCCTCTGCTTGGGTTTCAAGGCTGGATTCATTAAGAGTCAGCACAGATGTGCTCTGCCAGAAACTGGCAATGCAGAAGCTATTTGTCATGCACTTGCCAGTCAGCAGAGTAGATAGACTGTGATTTGAAGGATATCTGTTGCTTTCCTGCTAGACCTTTGAAATTTCATTAGGTTTGAAGCTGAGGATGCCTTTGATTAACATAGAGGAAAAGAATAGCATCCATCAGTAAGTCTCGGTTTGAAAAAAGAAAAAAGGCAACTGGCAATAGCTTTAAAAAACAGCAAGATTTTTTTATTCTTTCTTGGTGATTTCAGAGATTAAGACTTTGGTGTCTTAATATGATATCAGAAACAATTTGCTTTTAAATTATAAATGATGCAGCAGGTTTTTTTCTCAAAGGCAGTCTTTGTCACTCCTTGTTAGGAAAAAGGGACTTTTTTAAGGTCACCAAGGGATGAGACATCTTTTTCTAGGACTGTATGCGTTGGCCAAAATTATTTGGACATGCCATTTACCTTAATCCTTGTTAATCCTTGTTAGGATTTGTCATGGGTAGTTCAAGTGCACTGTTCACTGTTAATAGCAGGCATAAGTGAGATACATAGTGAACGATTTCTCTTTTCTGTGTTATGTGATTTGACATTACCACTTGTAATATGAACCAATGACTTCTATGCTGTGCAAGAGAGGTAAAAGAAATCTTAGACTTGCTGCAAAATGAGAAGTGGCAGAAATCTGGGCTGAAGGAAATAATTTTCCATAAAAGCAGAGTATTCAGAATGCAAATATAAACCTGTTTTGATAGTTCTGTCTTCAAATCAAATGGATATTATTCTTCTGTGGTAGATAGAACTGTTCCTTTGTAACGAAAGCCACAAGTTGAAAAGAAATACAGCGTTGATCCACTTCGTCCACATGAGATTGGCATATTTATCTCAGTCATGGACTTCCTCTGAACAGTAGAGGTCTTACAGAGATGTCCTATGGTCATCTGATTGTCTCTTGATCTTTCCTGTTCTTCTAAAAATACTTCTAAAAATCTCATGTAGAAAAATGGAACCCACTTAGCGGTTGATTTCATAGGTAAAATGCAATAACTTTGTACATTTTCTCTTTCCTGCACCCATAGGCAAGAATCCAAATCATAATTCAAAATGCAGAAGAAAGTACTTGGGGCGAGCTTGGACAGCGTGTTTCCATTTGTTGTCCTGTGACCTAGGTTTTCAAAGCTTAAGAGGTCTTTTGATTTTTGAAAGAGGATTTTGATTTCTTGCACTTCAAATGACTTTATACTGTGTTTTGGGAACCCACTGAGATTACAAAGTAATTATTGAGAGCTGTAGATAAAGTGTAAGTCGATACACAAAGATTTTGTTTTTACTACTGCCTCAGGCTGAATCTTAAAGCCATTTTGCTAGTCCATATGTCATAAATATAAAGAATGCTGTTAACTTTCAAAGAAGTAACACTTGAGTGTACTGTCACGTAAGTATCAGCTTTCCTGAATTGCACTGAATTACTTTTCTGTTGTCTTTTTTTTAATATTTAAAATTGAATCCCCAAAGTTTTTCTTCTCATCAGTGCAGTATGTATTAGACTGAAAGATAATTCCATTCAATGCATTATTGGGTGGTTATTGAAAGTGTCAATCTCTGGGCTCTTGGATACTCTGAAAGAAATTAATACTACATTATTGCTTATAAAAATTCTCATTCTTATCTCTCAATACTGATGTAATTACTTTGCACATCTATCCAATACTTTCTCTTCTGTTTGGAATCCAGAAATGTGTTACACACAGGAGGGAGTATGTACTGGAGCGGTTTCCATGAAAGTACAGTCTAGTAAGCTTGCTAAATTGAGTTCCCTTTGCTGGGATGCTGGTTTGTTTAATGCTGCAAGACACCTCACGTGAACGTGTAGGCTCACTGTTAGAAGAAATGGCGCAAAGGAAGTGACAGAATGTTAAAAGAATAAAGTAATGTAAAACAGCTTACCATTCATTTTCTGCTGTTCAATCACTATGCAAAATAGAAATACACAATGTTTGCCATTCAAATGATGTGCATAATTGTTCTTTTGGAAGTATACCAAGCTACCATTTTTTTGGTTATACTTCTGATTGCCTAGTTCAGATAGGAAAGGAAGGAATAGCCTGTACCATCTGAGACAAAAATAGTTTTGCTATTTGTTCAATATTTTTTACGGAGTACAGACCTTAAAGGTTATGGTGAAATCTGGTTTAGTTGCTTGAGAACATAGCAGGTCATGTTTCAGAACAGGCTTTTTGTTCTGCATAAAAATATCGCACCATAATTGCTATAATAACTCCTCAAGGAAGAGTGTTAAGTACTGGAACAGGTTGCTTGGAGAAGTTGCAGTACTTTTATCCTTGGAGTTTTTGAAATCCCAGCCTTGGACGACATGATCTAGCTTTGAAGTTGGCCTTGCTCTGGACAGGATGTTGAGTTAGGTAATTTCCAGAAGTGCCTCAGTGTCTCTGTGACAATGCACTCCTAAGTGGCTGCAAAGAACTTGCAAATGGCAGAAACTTCTTGTACCAAGAATACTCGGTGTATTCTGTGTGTTTTCAAATGTCTTTTTCCTGCTTGCTTATATCCAAGTAGTCATTTTTCCTGTTGATCTTCCATCTGTTCTGTTATGTGTATGATCTCAAGGTCATCTCCATGATTGGGTTACATTAGTTTGTGCAAGGAAGCATAGGGCAAAGTTTACAGTAGTTAAAATACACGATTTATTTTAACACAAGGAAAAATAAGTTTTAAATACCAATGCTGCTTTTATAGTTGTATAGGAATTCGACTTTGTATTTGAATATTTTGCATAAAGGAAGATAAGGCATACTCTCATTTTTTTCACTGTGTATAGTTATAAGTAGCATTGGTGACTAGCAACCATTCCCCATCCTTCTCTGCTCCCCTCAGAATTTCAGCTTAAACCATATCCTGGAATCATAGAATGGTTTGGGTTGGAAGAGACCTTAAAGATCATCCAGTTCCAATCCCACTGACATGGACAGGGACACCTTCCACCAGACCAGGCTACTCAAGGCACCATCCAGCCTGGCCTTGAACACTTTCAGGGAGGGGGCATTGTATGGTGGAAGTACCTCAGCACTGGTTGGTTTATCCCATATATGCTGTGTAGAGACAGTGAACAGGGCTTCAAACATGAGAAGTGTATGGAGGGAAAAAAAAAAATATCAGTAGTTCCTCTCTACAGATGGGGAAGGTGCCAAGACCTCTGGTCTCACACAAGGCAAAATTGATGGGTGATCGTGTGTTTTTAAACCTGCCACCCCAGTGCTAGTGCAGTCACTGCCTAGATATTTTTGGGGAATATTTGCATTTTATTTATCAGTTGTTCTTTGGTGCCCCTGTCAAGACTCAGAGATGGGGCTTTTACCGGAACAGCAGACTGACAGATGCCTGGATGCTGTGAGAAAGGGCTTCTGCATCAAGACATCTTCATGCTTAAGAACTGTAGAGTTAGGATTCCCATGACAATCTCCCTCCTTAGCTTTAATTTCTTTTGACATGTGTACACTGAGCAAATGGATAATACTTTGTCACCAATATACTGCTTTCAGCTTGCATTATTGTTTTAACCAGTTGTCAAGGCATGGTAGTATATGTTGCATATTACAATCACACTCAGAAGTAGAAGCAGAACTCAGCCAGAAGACTTGTCTAGAAGATTGTGAAAGATGTACATTCTTTTCATTAAGTATGTGCTAGAAATTTATTAGATGCTACAAAACCCCGAAATATAAGACAAAGGAAAAGTGCAGATTGTTTTAATAATTTAATTTTAAGATAAAGATTTCTGTGTGATAGCTTGAAGCAGTAATTCTTGGTGATAGAAGGCACATGGGCGAGGAAGACTGAAGAGCTGGAAATATCACTCCAGGTACTTAATTATTTGGCTCTCTGAGAGAATCCTGTAAAGTAGAGAAGAAAATTCTGTGAAGAGTGGATCTGTGTTCTGCATCCCTTTTTTTACTCCTACTTCCCCCTCCTCAATAATAAATAAAAAAAAAAGACCTCTAGCCCACCCTCTGCCATTATAATATCGGAGGAGTCTGAGACCATGGAGTTTGCCTGGACAAGAGGGAGCAGGGTGTCTTGACTATTTTGGATGTAATTCTGTGCTGACTGACTAACTGATAAACCTCACAGAAGTGGCAATGACCGAGGCTGCACTTTTGCAGCCTCTTGCTCACTGGGACACTACCTTAAGTTTCTCTTTCTGTTCCCCATATAGCTGCTCATTTTCATGAAACCTATCTGTACAGTTGTTTCCCAAGTGTTTTTGAGGGGCTAGGAGGAGAAACAGAACAATCACATGCCCTATCTCATTAAAAGCTAGTCTAAAATTACATGCCCCGCAGTACCAAAAGATGACCTAGCTAGGATGAGACACTGAAGTTTGTGTATTTTATTCTTTTCAGATAAGAATATTAAATCATCACATTGGTCACTTTTCTTTTGTGATCTTTGACTCTCTGTCCAACTTCGGGTTTCTTTTTCAGAGCTTAATTTAGATATTGTGCATGCAGTACTGTTCTCTTTGAGTAACTTCTGTTCTCAGTGCAAAATGTAGTTTGATCGAATAGCTTTTCTGTCTTAAGTAATAGCCAAATTAGATTGTGTCTTCCGTTATCCTCTTCTTTGGTAGTGTAACAAAAACATTTATTTGAAATAACTTCTTGACCTTCTTTGCATTTTAAAACATTGGCAGAAGCTTATTTGCTTTGTATTGTCGATATATTGAACTGTCTTCCTGCAGAGCTTGCTAGATCCCAAATCCCGTGGTCCCTTTTGCATTCATTTTTTTGAGTGTTTTAGATTACATGAGAGTTAATTTTTTTCCTCTGGGTATTTTAGATGCAAATTTATTTTGAATTGTTACAGAAGCTTTATTGTATTTCTATGTTGCAAATTGGTTTTATTCCCGAAGAGCAAATAAAAGTTATATGTGGTATAATACAGAACACTAATGCAGATTTCTAGGATGTTTGCCCTCTCTGTGGTGAGAACAGCACACTTGGTTAAACAAGGAAAGATCAAAACGCTTTTTGTTTGGGAATTCCCATGCTTTCAAATTTTTGGAACACCTTTGTTGGTTAATTCACTTTTGGTTCCAGTTTCTAACCCTCTGTAGTAATGTTAGTATGAGTTAAGTAACAATGAATTGTTCTAACATCTGTTACAGTACATACAGCCTGAAATATTAACTAGAGGTCCAGCTTCAGATACTTGAGTACCACTTGTATTGAACGAGAGTAGAGACAAAAATGGAGCTCAGTAGAGACAAGACAGTTTGGAACAAGCAATGTTGCCCATCTGATTACTGGAACAGTCTCTGCTTCTGTTACTCTGTAGAAGCATCAGTATAAGCATATGCTGGCTGCAGGAGAGGTGGCTGAAAGAATGTCATCAACAGTGGACAAAACTAACCTTGATTATGAAGGGACATGGTTTTGTAAGGGGAGAGGTACGGTTGGGCTCGATGATCTCAGAGGTCTTTTTCCAACCAGATGATTTAATAATTCTGTGATTCTGTTGTGCCTCTCTTTATCATAGAATCTTCTGATTGGAAAAGACCTCTGAGATCATCGAGTCCAACCTTCTTATCTGTCCTGAGAGATGATTGTCCAAGATTTAACAGTTTTAAGAGATCTAAAAGTCATATTCTTTCTATTGTGATGACTTTTCCCAGGAATAGAAAAATGGAGCTTAATAACTAGGTAGTGATGAATTAGGAGTTAAGTTTTAGCTTGCTGAACAAGAACTAGAATCTTGAGATGGCCAGAGACTTGATAGCCTTCAGGAATCGGAAGCCCCCACCAGAACTGGCCTATCTTGAATGTTCTAGCCAGACTCCTCTCCTTGCTTTCTTACAGTGTGTCATCTTCACTGCTGTAAGTGCATAGTATCTTACTGAGGTGTGACTTCAAGTTGCTTCTTGATGGCAATTTGAAACATGATTACAGTGGTATAATTTGAGTCTTGCTGTTAAAGGTTCCTAAAAAGGAAAAGAAGACATTGCAGTTGACACTGTGTAGTGGTATGTAAACCATAACAGAAAGCTGTTTGCAAAAGAGTGGTGGCTGAAACATTTGTATTGTCTGGGCTTGCCTTCACCACTGATCCCTTATACAGGTGTGAGAATGTGCAACTGCTGTGCGTGAGGTCATAGCTCTGTGCATACAGTACTTTGATTTGTGTGTGCAGTTTGATAGACATCACGTCTCCCCACCCCATTGTTAAATGGAATTATTCCTTATAAGAGGTTTTGGTGTTCTTTTAAGCTCAGTTCTCTGTTGTATTTGAAGTACATCATGAATGGCTTCCTGCTTTTGCTGCATAAGAAGATTCTCGCTTTTCAGAGTATTGTGGAAGAGAATTCCTCACCAGACCACCTACTCTGATGCTGGTCTGACATAGTTTTTCATGAAAGAGAATTATAGAAGCTGAGGCACACAAATCTGACTGTTAGGCATATTGCCTAGTAAATTTTATTTATCAGTGCTTTCTGGTTGTTTTCGGTGACAAGATATCCAATCCAGTGGAGTCCTGTGGAGCTCCGTGCAGCTTATTTTGGTGTGAAGTCTCTCTTGACAGCTGACAGTCCAGCTCCTGAGCAGTTTCATATCTCTCTGAAACTCTCACCTGCTCCTCATTTGGCATTCGGTACTCTTTCTCAGTTAAATCTTCAATATTCTCGTTCTCACCCCTGTCTGCCTCATTGTGACTAATTATTCTGTTTCTGTGAGGAAATCGTGCTGTTGGAAGACTTCAAATCTCTAAAAATCTTTAGCCTCTTTTTGTTTGGAAGAAGTTTAATGGGGAAACAGACGTTCAGGAATTGTGCTGTATGGAATATAAGGCCAGGAGCATTGTGCTCTCTTGACTTGCCAGTTATGCTGTCAGTATCTCTTTTAGTGCCTTTTTTTCCTGATTTTTTTTTTTGTGGGTCAGAATCAGGCTGTGCCTTGTTTTATTCTGGAATTTCAAGGAAAATCACACTCCCTGTGTTATTCTTACCAATCAACATGCTTTGAGTTGGCTTTTGACTTCAGGAGTTGACAGAATGGTAGAAGTCTGGAGTATGACAGAAAAAATATGCCGCTGCAGAGGGAAAAGAGGCATTAGAATATATCTACAAGTTATAGCTTGGAAAACTGAAAACCTTTACAGATTCCCGAACTATAAGTTCCAAATGAAATTTTTTCCACAACAAACAGATCCATAGATAGCTAAGTTTCACCAGTCTGAATGCTTATGGAATTGCACCTTTTTTCCTATATTGGTAATCTCTTTTTCTTTTACAACTGCAACAAAGTTCCAAGTCTGAAGTTTATGACTGGATTCTTCTCTGTCTAGCCGCAGATATTCAGCAATGGCAGTCATGTCTTGGGCAATTTTTAAAGCTAAACTAGTTTCGTCAATTGGGTTTGTTTCTTTTTCATGGCACTTCTGTTAACCTCTTTGTCTCTCAGACTCCTGTTCTCAGTGTCATACCTCATTTCTTGTGTGCTGGTTGCAACCTCTTGAATTGCCTCTTCAATGTCATCATTATATACTTTTTAACGCTTGCTGTTGAAGCTGTAGTTGAGGCTTTGCTTACTTCCTTGGTGTGAAATGATCTGAATTTCCTCATTAATGAGAACTGCAAGCTACTTTCGGTTCAGCACTGTTTTTCCTGTTTTTTCAGATATTGTTCTGCCAAGGCATTAGACTGCATTCTTTGAAGAGTAGACAAGGAACAGATAGATGCTAATTCAAATAATGGACCAGTTTTTATATTTCCTTTTCAGTTACTGTAGAAACTCCTTTATTGGGGAAGGGTGGGGTTGGGAGTGGTTTTGAATAAGACCCAATAATGAGTCTATGTACTGAGTTATGAGGATGGTTTCCATGGGCTCTCTTGCTGCATTTGATGAAGATACAAAGAAGCTTTCTCTTTGGGCAAGGGGGCAGTGAAGTGTGGATTTGTCCTTTAGCACCTCTATCCTTGCTTAGCTGATGTTGGTGAAGATATGAAGTTATATCAGCAGTGATTTGCAATTATTTTGTCCTTTGTTTCTAGAAATAAGTGTTGGCATCAGAAATGAAAGAAATTTCCTTGTCTATTTAGTCTCCAAGGAGAATTACATACCAAAAGCATAGATGCAGAAATGATCTACAAGAAAATATGTTTAATTATAACATATTGTTTTGGGCTTAGTGAGAGAAGATAGATCACAAAAACCATGTACAAAAGGACTTGTGTATTTGGGACGTGAGGCGTTTGACTCCCTTTGTGATATTGATGGACATACTTTTTTAACTGAGAAATGAACTGGGCCTCACTTCTTCATTTTGCTTCTTAAAGCTGAATTATAGCTGTGGTGGTTGAGGCAGCTGTACAGCAGTGGAACAGATTTATATTTCAAATGTCAATTAACATGGAGGGATAATTGAAGTGTGCCTTTGTCTTGTAAATAGCCAAGCATTTCTCTTATGCAAACAGGTGCTGTATCCTTGATGTGCTGGGTTTTTTAAGACTACTTACACTTGTTTGTCTGCAAGATAAACAAGGAAATTATTGAAAACAGGTTTTAAAATTTAACCAGGAATATTCTTCCTCCATTGCTCTGCTAGTGCTTTGCATGCTGACCCAGAAGAATCACAGTCCATGATAATAGGTACTGTAATTCAGTCTTCAACTACATTAATTATTTTCTCGGCTGCCTGTCAGTTGTGCTTAGTTCTGGTGAATTGATTGAGTGAAAACCTGTTGTTTTGTTCTAAAACAGACTTAAAGCAGCATGTAGTCTTTGCTACTGCATGGGATTGACAGGAGAAGCTGGTAGTGGAACTGTGTAGATTCCAGACACTCTGTGGAGGACACTGATGGTTGTGTGCTTTGTCCAGTAGTATCCAAGTAGTGTTGCATTTGTGGTACCGTACCAGTGCACCTTCTCTGTCACACCCCTTTCTGCTTCGTCTAATTATATAACTTTAATATTAAGAATACTTTTCAGAGAGAGAGAAAGATGGGAGAATACAAATTTTGTTCTTATTTGTTCCTAGAGTGGTGCTTATAATTAGCTAAAGCTTTGCTTTTGGGAATAGGTTTTAATTCTTGACCTTCTAGAGCCTTTGAAAAATGTAGAGTATTTTACAGATTTGATATGCTTAATATACTTAAGTGGTTATGTGTGTGTGTTCATATGATTATGTGTGTATGTTCACATGATGTGTGGACATGTATCTGTTCTGAGCATTTTATGTTTTTACGTGGTGTCTCAGAGTGCTGTATTTGAATGGAAAAAGAGATCTTAATTTCTCAAAAGTTTTCTCATTTTTGCTTCACAGAAACAGTGTTAGAGCATGGACACCAGTAAGAAGACAGAACCTCCTTTATCTGTAGAAATGGTACAGCAAAGGGCCAATCCTGATCGCAGTGCGTCAGCTTCTATCTATGTTCCAGAGCAAGGTGGCTACAAAGAGAAATTTGTAAATGCTGTGGAAGATAAGTATAAATGTGAAAAATGTCACCTCATCTTATGCAATCCTAAACAAACTGAATGCGGACACAGATTCTGTGAGACCTGCATGAATACCTTGCTAAGGTATGTTTTTTGTTGTGGTAGAACCTATTGATACCGTTAAATTTTGTGAACTACTGAAAATAGTGTGGACACCGTTGTAGTTTTTGGAATACGTTAAGCTAATGCCCTGATTTGAAGCAGCCTTGAGCTTATTGCTTGCTTGATGATATGTTATCCATATGCTGGTGCAGATATTTATGTTCTACTCTGAGTGAGGATGAGACAACTAAGCTACCCATCAATATTGTTTGAACAGTTGTTGAAGTGGTTTAGTCCCATGTAGTGATGTCTTAGGTAAGATTTCATTGCCTGTGGAGCCTAGACTACATAGCTGTTTCATGTGACTGCCAACATAACTATTTTGGTGTAATATCCACTCAGTAAATCATGGTTGTGAGAGGAAGTGAGCCCACAGATGCTCCTTGGTTAGACCGATAGTACCTAACAGAGCTGTGGACCTAGCCTTACAGTTGAGTGATGCGACTCCACTTAGAAACGCACAAGTCTATGGGGCCACATGGGATCCACCCAAGGGTACTGAAGGAACCGGCGGAAGTGCTCACCAAGTCATTTTCCAGTTCTGGCTAACTAGGGAGGTCCCAATTGACATATAAATGTAGGAACACCGCATCTGCAAGAAGAGCTGGAAGGAGGATCTGGTGAACTAGAGGCCTGTCAGTCTAACCTTGATGCTAGGGAAGGTTACAGAGCAGATCATCTTGAGTGCCATCAAGCAGCATGTACAGGGTAATGGGAAGGTCAGGCCCAGTCAGCATGTGTTTATGAAAGGCAAGTCCTGTTTGATAAGCCTCATCTCCTTCTCTGACAAGGTGAACCCACTCAGTTGATGAGAGAAAGCTTCTGGGTTTTGTCTGCCTAGACTTCAGTAAAGCCTTTGAAACAGTTCCCACAGCATTCTCCTGGAGAAACTGGCTGCTCATGACTTAGACAGGCATACTCTTCGCTGGGTAAGAACTGACTGCATGGCAGGGCCCAAACAGTTGTGGTGAATGGAGTTCAATTCAGTGGCAGCCGGTCACAAGCAGTGTTCCCCAGGGATCAGCGCTGGGGCCGGTTCTGTTTCATACCTATATTAATGATCTGGACAAGGGGATCGAATGCACCTTCAGTAAGTTTGCGGATGACACCAAGTTTGGGTGGGACTTATGATCTGCTTGAGGGCAGGAGGGCTCTGCAGAGGGACTTGGACAGGCTGGATTGATGGCCTAAGACCAATTGTATGAGATTCAACAAGACCAAATGCTAGGTCTTGGGCCACAACAACTCTATGCAATGCTACAGACTTAGGGAATAGTATCTGGAAAGCTGCCTGGCACTAAATGCCCTGGAGGTACTGGTCAACAGCTGGCTGAATGTGAGCCAGCAGTGTGCCTAGGTGGCCAGGAAGGTCAATAGCATCCTGGCTTGGATTGGAAATAGTGTAGCCAGCTGCAATAGGGAAGTGATTGTCCCCCTGTACTCACTGCTAGTGAGTCTGCATCTTGAATTCTGTATTCAGTTTTGGGCCCTTCAGTACAAGAAGGATGTTGAGGTGCTGGAGCGTGTCCATAGGAGGGCAGTGAAGCTGGTGAAGGGTCTGGAGCACAAGTCTTCTAAGGAGCAGCTGAAGGAACTGGGGCTGTTTAGGTTGAAGAAGAGGAGGCTGATTGGAGACCTTATTGCTCTCTACGATTACCTGAAAGAAGGTTGTATGGAGGTGGGTCTTGGTCTCTTCTCCCAAGTAACAAGGGATAGGATGAGAGGAAATGACCATTGGAATCGCCATCCCTGGAGATATTTAAAAGACCTGTAGATGAGCTTAGAAACGTGGTTTAGTGGTGGATTTGGCAGTGTTAGGTTTATGGTTGGACTCAATGATCTTAATGATCTTTTCCAACCTAGACAATTCTGTGATTCCATGAAATGTAACTGCTTGTGTAGCTTCCTTTCCCTTTATCCCTATCCTGGGGCTTTGTTTTTTGTGGATTCCAGTAGGGTCAGCAGAGCCAACTTCTCTGTTACTGGGATGTTTGCGCCAGAATGCCAAGTGTGTGAGTGAATGTTATAGACATAAAATGAGTGCTGAGAGATGCAATCTCTTCCAATCTAGGTAAGAATAAAAGTGTGATCATTCAAGGATTATCTAGCTTTTAAGAACTATCTGTTTATCAGTAGAACTATATCTCTGCTTCTCAACTTTGATGCATTGCTACTGATTGTAATCAGCAGAGTGATTTCAAAACTTCATCTAATGTTAGGAAACCATTATGAAAGCTTTAATCTCCTGGGGTAAATAAGAAGTCAATACTTCCATTTACTACTGGGAATGCAGAGGAACAGAAGAGATTGAGCTCACTGGATGTTGCACGCAAGACTACTAACAGAGAGGTTTTGACTTTGAAAGGTCTTGGTGATCTCCTGTTTACATTTTGTGACCGTTCTGGCTCTAAATATTAGTTTGTATTTCACTTGGAAATGCTATAATCTCAGGTACATATAAATTAAGACTACATACAACATGACAGGAGAGACTGGAGGATGTTCTATTGCTTTGTCTCTTGATAAAGGATAACCTCTGTACTGGGCAGATATAAAGGTACATAACTCACTAATCCACTCTTGTAGGTTTGGTGCTACAGCACGTCAAATCAAAAACACCACCAAAAAACCACCACCATCTTATGTCTCAATACAGATTTTCAGGTGAGGTGTAGTTTGTATTTAAGAAACGCAGTTAGTTTTTTCTGAATATATGTGTTTGGAAGACTCTTATGTAGTTAATGACTGCAGAAAAGCAAACACCTGCCATGCTTGGATGTGTGCAGATGGACAGAGCAGTTCCTTAAGCATCTAAGTAGTGACAATTCTGGCATTGCTGGAATCTAGGCAATTTTCCTTCCCTGCTGTGAGACATACACATTTTTATTACAGTACAGCTAGTATATGTGCAATTTTACCTTCCTGACTGTCCAACCAGTCTGTTATTGAAAAGGACACATGGGTAAGAATGTCTTCCACTCGGCTCTTTCATTTCACCTATTTCACTGTATTTAAGTACTTTATTTTGAGAAAGAATATTGAGCTCTTTTTTTTTTTTTGAGAAATAAAAAGTATTCCATAAAACTGGAAGCAAAATAAGTTTATATTGTTTCTGGTTTTGGCACATAAATTTTTCATTCAGTATTGATATGCTGCTACACACACACACTGATTACATGCTAGCAGGTTCTGTTCTGGGGTTATTTGAGGACAAAGAATTGTGAGTCAGTGTAGATAACGCAGTAAAGATGTCTGCTCAGTATGCAGTAGTAGCTTAAAAGAGCAAGTGGGATGGTTGAGTGAATTCAGTAAAAGCAAGGAAAGCATGACATTGTATTATACACTATATGCCCTCAAGTAGATTAGTTCCCCCCCCTCTTTTTTTTTTTTACTTAATGTTACAGATATTGAAGCTGCAAGGTACTTAAGATGATGAGAAGTATGATGAGACGCAGAATGGTCAGTTCAAGGAGCATAAGCCAGTGAGGTGATTTGAAATGACCATACGTTTTATATAACATAATCAAACTTATTCAGCCCTTCTCATTGATTTGCACTGCTGCTAGCGGCCACAGCTTGCATAGCCTGTCAGTGAGTTGCTTTACAAAAGAATTTAACTAGCTTTTACCTAGTGCTTTTCATTCCTAGGTCTTGGTGCTTTACAAGGGACATCAGTATGACTATCCCCATTTGACATAGGGGAAAGGAGCTCAAAAGGAATGAAGGGTTTTACACTTCGACACCTAGCAGGTCAGAGCCAGAAACAGCTGTAGGAACCCAGGTTTCGTACACGTCACAGCCTGCTCTGCTCGAATTTGTTAATTAGATTACCAAAACAGCTACACGACAATAGTTCAGATAAAGGAAGGAGAAAGGATCTGGAATGGTTGCTAAAACTGGAACAGACTTGAAGCAGGTGGACATAAATACTTTTTTACCCTAAAAGGATGTATAATTGACTGTCAGAGAAAGTAAAGTTTAATTAGGCCTTTTTTGAATAAGGACTGGATAATTGAAGAGACAATATTTTGCCTGTTTGCACAGACAGACTGAGAAGTGATGAAAATTGTGGATCAGATGCAGCCTGTAAAATAGGGAATGAATTTTGCTGCCTTGAAGAAAACCCCTGTGCAACTGGCTGAAGGCATTGTGGTGGTCCTGTTTCCTTGGGAATGTCAGATACTGTCCACTGAATACTCGGTGTTCAATTTTTTTGAAATAGCATCATGTTATTTCATTATAATGAATTCTATCCACTTCTATTGATTCTAAAATATATTGAATAATTATAACTAAGTGCCTCATAAACAGAAATGTTTGTACCACAAAAATTCAGATGAGTTAAAATAGCTTTTCTGTTTTCTTTTCTCTCTAGTTCTTCTAGCCCAAAATGTACAGCGTGTCAAGAAAGCATAGTAAAAGATAAGGTATTGTTAAAATTGTTTCTTATTCAAGAGTATTGAATTGTGTGGTGTAAGTAAGATGTATATTTCCATTGTGGTAGTTACTTTATAAGCCTAATAAGCTACCTGAGGAAGACAGTTCTGTTATGAAACCTAAAGCATGTATTTTATATAGGAAGACAGCTCATTTTTACTGTTAACCACATGGTACAAAACAACATGTTGGCTTCATCCCTAGTGGTCCAGCCAAATATCATGTCTTGTTTTCCTAGTTGGGAGCTGCAGCGACACATTGCAGTTGTCATCCCATCAGCTGTAAGGATCATAAAGAAGTATTGCATCTCCTATAGATGCAGAGATGTGACAGATCTAGACAAACCTTACTCCTGATTTAGCTCCAGACCAGTGTCTGCGATTTCACTGATGTTTTTACAGTGTGGTGTTCTGTGAACCACGCTGGAACCAGAACAATGTGGAGTTACAGTAATTGTAATAAAATCGGATTCTTTTTATATGGATAAGTTATTTTACTGATTCCTCTTTGCTGTTTTTCACAGCAAAACTTTGTGTTGACTATGAAATGTTGGGGATAGAGAAGGTACATAAAATTCTTTTTTAATTAGTGCATGGTTTATGCAGTCTTGAAATTAGATTTTTCTAAAGTGCTTAGTAAATTCTTTGTGTTAGTAGTCTTTACTGCTTAAATACTTGTAAAGTAACCACTTTCAGGAAAAGGTTAGTGGGTACATTAATCTCTCCTTGTATTAACTCTGAACAGTGTTGAGCGTAATTCAGTTTTGACATGGATAGGCTTTCCAGGAGCTCAGACCAATAATCAGGATGCCTACCTTATTTGTTGTTTTAACTCTGACTTTCTAGCTCCCAATATACATAAATATGTAATTTGTTATGAAGTGTCAAGTAACTCTAAAGCAGGAAGAGGACAAGAAGCGCAGTCTCTTTTAAATATGTGTTAGACTGTGCAATTTGGTGATTTTTGTGAAACTGGAAACCTCTCTCTTCCTGTAGAGAATCCTGATATCCAAAAATCACTGAAGAGCTTTTATATGGTCATGGAAAAACAGTTTAAATATTATCATCTTACCTTAACTTTAGCTAGCAAAACTGTACCTAGTAACCCTGTGAATTACTTTGGAAAAAATACTGCAGTACTTGCAAACTGATTATTCAAATGAGATTTGTTGATTCATTAAACTTCACATATGCATCTGAAAAGTAAACAGAAATCAGTGACCTGTGTCAGATGAGCTCAGATGAGAACGGTTGCAGCATTTCTTTCTTCAGTGCTGCTGGGGATAGAGTCATAGTCGCTGTGGACAGATCTGATAACAATTCTTTGTTGTGATTGTTAAACGTTAGCATGCAGAACCATTCTGTAATTACATTATCCCTTCAGCATACTCAGTGTCCACAGAACTTCGTTTGTCAGAGGTTGGGTTTGGTTCTCTGCTATTTCTTAATGGTCATGAAAGCAAATGCAAGTAGAAGTTTTCATCCCTTTGTTTTGGACTTCAAAATGGTAGTAATTGTCTTCAGTCCTCATTGTCAGTTCCTGCCCTTAGCTATGGGGCTTTTTGAGAGTGCAGTCAATATTGCCTCTCTGTCTTTTATGGGGTATCACCCATAAAGGAGATGAATCCCAACTCTGAGCTTTCTATTTCTAACTTCTTGCGGTTCAGTTATAGAGAGAAAATGCTGAAAAAGCTTGTAAACATTACAATTGAGATGTGGTTAAAGCCTACTTATCTGTGAAATGATAAACCTCCTTCAATCTAAGACTTTAGAAATAGTCTTTAGTTATGTGTTACCACTGAAGTGCAAGTCAGTGTTCTGCCTATCCAGTATAGTAATTCTGGGTCTGCCTTCCATGAAATCCTTCCTCTCTGAACCATTATGCTTCAGCTCTTTTGTGCCTAATACAGCAGCGTCCCAAAGATTGTAGATTTTTAGCTTATGCAGGTCTACTATTGGCAAGCAAACAGCAAATAATTTAGTCCTTTCTTGTACCTTTCGCTTTGTTGTACTTAGTAAAAGTGAAACAGTAGTAGAGCATGTGTCCAAATATTCTCTTTCACTGGGCTGTTTCATAGTGAAGGAATCTGTGATGTGCAGATTGAAGAAAAATTGAATGGTAGTATGTTAATTCTAGCTTTATGTGCCAGAAATAAATGACACTACTGTAGCCAGATTGCATGGCTGCTAATTTATTTGAACTTGCATATTCTTGAGTGGTTTTAAATTTCTTTAATTAAATTATTTTTAATTTTTCAGGTATTTAAAGATAATTGTTGCAGAAGAGAACTACTTGCCCTTCAAATATACTGCAGAAATGAAAACAAGGGCTGTAAAGAACAACTGTCTTTGGGTCAATTACTGGTAAGTAATCTAATGTAGTCATAAGCTTCCTTTTGAGTTAAAGAATGCGAAGTAGTCTTGCAAACTAAAACCCCAGTCCATTTCTTGACTTGCTCACCGTAGTGGTTAATCTACTTTATCAATGTCAAAATAGAGTTAGCTTTTTGATGAGCTATAAGGAATTGTAGTAAGAAAATCATGTGACTGTGTGACACTAAAGCTTAGAAATGTAAATACATGAAGCAAATGAGAACTGAAGGGAGAACTAAAATTGGGAAAAATCTTCATGTGTACTTTACAAATGTGAGAAATCTGAATTTCTTTTTTGTGTGTTTTTACTTCTATTTACCAATCTTAATCCTCTCATATAAGTGGTGGTTTGTGTATGAAATTAAGCTATTGACTTCTCCAGACTTGTACTAAATAACTTGTAGCTTTGTTTCATGGAGGTATAACATAGCAGTAATCCAGTAATTTAACAGTCAGAAGGGATGGTCCCACAGCAGTCTGCAGTGGGATGTGTAGGTGTTTAAATTTGCTTTGAATGAGTAAACTCCGGTACTTAACTTAAGCATGGGTGCCGCTTTATGTGAAACAATACACCTTGAAAAAGAATGCTTACCTTTTGTTTAAAATAGCCTGTGTGGAATTTTGAATTGTGGTAGAATGTTTTTAGAATAAAAGTACCTTGCATACCTCTATAGAATCATAGAATCTTCTGGTTGTAAAAGACCTTGGAGATCATCGAGTCCAACCACACACATCATCTGCTAAACCATGTCCCTTAAGAACTCATCTATCTTCTTTTAAATACCTCCAGGGATTGTGACTCAGCCACCTCCCTGGGCAGCTGTGCCAGTGCCTGACCTAATATCTAGTCTGAACCTCCCCTGGCACAACTTGTGGCCATTTCCTCTTGTCCTATCACTTGTCACTCGAGAGAAGAGATTAACACTCGTTCTCCCCTCAGTCTCCTCTTCTCCAAACTAAACAACCCCAGTTCCCTCAGCCACTCCTCATAGGACTTGTTTTCCAGCCCCTTCACCAGCTTTGTCGCCCTTCTCTGGACGCGCTCCAACACCTCAATGTCCTTGTAGTGAGGGGCCCAGAATTGCACACAGTACTCAAGGTGTGGCCTCACCAGTGCTGAGTACAGGGGTACAATAACCTCCCTTGTCCTACTGGCCACACTGTTTTTGATACAGGCCAAGATGCCATTGGCCCTCTTGGCGACCTGGACACAGTGCTGGCTCATATTCATCCGGCTGTCAACCAGCACCCCCAGGTCCTCCTCCTCCAGGCAGCTTTCCAACCATTCTTCCCCCAGCCTGTAGTGCTGCATGGGGTTGTTGTGCCCCAAGTTCAGGACTCAGCATTTGGTATTGTTAAACCTCATCCCGTTGGTCTCAACCCATCTGGGTCTGATCATCTGGCTGTCCTACATTTGCTGTGTGTTAGCATTCAGTATGATCTGCTCCATGACCTTCTCCGGTACCGAGGTCAAGCTGACAGGCCTATAGTTTCCCGGATCCTCCCTCCAACCCTTCTTGTAAATGGGAGTTACATTTGCCCGTCTCCAGTGAAGTGGCACTTCCCCAGTCAGCCAGGACTGTTGATAGATGAGGGAAAGGGGTTTGGCAAGGACCTCCGCCAGCTCCCTTGGGTGTATCCCATCTGGCCCCATAGACTTGTGGATGTTTAATTGGCTGAGCAGGTCTCTAACCAAGTCTTCTTGGAACACTGAGGGTTGGTCTTCTGACTCAGGAGGCTTGGAGCCCAGAGAACATCTTACCTTCCTATTAAAGACTGAAGCAAAGAAGGTGTTAAGTACCTCTGCCTTGTCCTCATCCTTTGTTACTACTATTCCCCTTGCATCCAGTAGAGGAGGGAGATTCTCTTTGATCCTCCTGTTGCTGTTGATATACTTGAAGAAACATTTCTTATTGTCTTTCACCGAACTGGCCAGTTGAAGTTTCAGTTCGGCTTTAGCCCTTCTAATTTTTTGCCTACATTTTCTCACCTGCTCCTTATAGTCCTCTTGGGAAGCCTGTCCCCTCTTAGAAAGCTCATATATTTTCCTCTTTTTCCTGAGATTAACACAGAGCTCGCTGTTAAGCCATGCTGGCCTTCTTCCCCACCTACTCATTTTACACCACACGGGGATGGCCTGCTCTTGTGCTGCCAGAATTTCCTTCTTGAAGAGCATCCAGCCCTCCTGGGCTCCTTTGTCATTTAGAACCGTCTTCCACTGGATTTTATCAAGCAGTCTTCTAAACAGTTTGAAGTCTGCCCTCCGGAAATCCAGGGTGCGGTTCTGCTGACCCCTCTCCTTACTCCTCCAAGAACTGAGAATTCTATCAACTTGTGATCACTGAGCCCCAGGTGTCCTCCAACAGTCACCTGCCCCACAAGGCCCTCTCTGTCCACAAGCAGAAGATCCAGTGGGACGCCTTCCCTAGTCGGTTTACTCACCAGTTGTGTCAGGAAGTTATCTTCCATACACTCAATGAACCTTCTAGACTGTTTCCTGACTGCTGTGTTATACTTCCAGCAGACATCTGGAAGGTTGAAGTCTCCCACAAGAATGAGGGCCAGAGATCGTGAGACTTCTCCCAGTTGCTCGTAGAAGAGCTCATCGGTTTCCTCATCCTGACTGAGCAGCCGATAACAGACTCCCACCACTATGTCTGACTTACTGTGGGCTCCACTGATTTTAACCCATAAGCACTGAACCCTGTCGTTAGCATATTTTAGTTCTACACAATCAAAACCTTCTCTAACATAGAGGGCAACCCCACCGCCTCTCTTTCCTAGCCTATCCTGCCTGAAGAGTTTGTAGCCACCCATGGCAGCACTCCAGTTGTGCGAATTGTCCCACCATGTTTCCGTGATGGCGATTATATCATAGTTATCTATAATACAGTGAAATCTGCTGTCTAGGTAAGTGGAGTATAAAATCAGAAATTAATTCCTGAGTAGATTTGCTGGTGTTTGTTCTTGCACAATATAGTGCACAAAATAACTTCAAAACCAAAGTAAGTAAAGTTATTGAATGTGGGATGTCTCAAAGGATGGAAGACATGTACAAAACTTAGTTGGTTTGACTTTTTTTTTTTTTTTTAACTTTTTCAGATGCATTTGAAAACTGATTGTCAGTTTGAAGAACTTCCATGTCCTCGTGCTGATTGCAAAGAAAAAATACTGAGAAAAGATTTGCCAGATCACGTGGAGAAGACCTGTAAATACCGGGAGACAACCTGTAAATACTGTAAAAGCCAAGTCCCGATGATTATGTTGCAGGTGCAGTATTTTCTTGTATATATAGAACAAGATTCCCTATGTTAACATTGAATAATAACTCCTCTTGTACTGCTGTGTAGCTGCTAGTAGAGCCTTGACCTCTCATCCAGAATTAGTAAGTCAAAAAAGAAAATAAGCCGACTTTTTTTTCTGCAAAACCACCAGCTACTGCACTGACTGGGAAACATTTTCTTTTTCCTGGTGTTAAGAGGCTACGTTTTAAAAAAATTCAGGCCTACTACATAATATTGACACTAAAGTAATTTTTTCTATGCTTTTTATTTTGCTTAAATTGATATAATAAATGCAAATACCATCTTAGCTATTGAATATTGTGCAGGAAATGCACAAGCGTAGCAATTTACTGGAGAAACAGCGTCTTTCTATCTAATCCTTCTTGGGTGCTCTGTGATCTGTTATGAGAGGAAAGGAGGAAGCAATGTGAAAACAAATCGGCATAACCAGCAATGGCACATGGCAGGCCTATGCAGAGTTACTGCTTTCTTGGCTTATGAGTAGGTTGTCTGATAAGCAGCATGTTGTGAGATAGAATACAGAGCAGGTTGAGACAGTCATCCTTGCTTTACACATAGAATTATAACTTAGCTCTTTGCATTATTTTGCATTGAACTGTAGTATGCTGAGTCTCTCTTGTAATCTTAACATTTTTTAAAAAAATCTGTTTACATAGTCTTGGATTTCACACTTTCTTAGTGTAGCAAGCATAATGTGAGACTTCACCTGCCAGACAATACACAAGAACACAAATGAAAATAAAGTTGTTGATGAGAAACATTCTTTGCTCAGAGATGTCATTACAAAAAGACAACGATAAAATCTCATCAATTTGCGATTTAGATCTGGCTTTCAGTTATTTGAGTGTATGCTTGCAAGGGCTGGCACTTCAGTTATTGCACATTACGTAGCATAAAATGGCTGAGATGTGGAAGCACACACAGAAGATTAAGTTGACACTGTGTTTATTCTTGCACATTGTGATACAGAGGTGAAACTGTATTTAGTTAGATTATGGATGCTGTTCTTGCAGAATTTTCTGTAGGCTGGGAATTCATGGGAGCCAAAGAGTGATGTTAAAAACAGTATAGTGTCTTAACAGACAAAACCAGTGAGTATTAAATATATCTGAATTTCCATGTGTAAGCAACTTGGTCATGGGTTCCTTATAGCCAGTTTCTTTTTATAGGAACATTGTAGTTAAATTTTTGAGAGTCTGAAATCATCCTTATGTTCTGAGGAATACAGAACTCATGTTTTATTTTAAAAATCTCTCTCTTATCAGATGTTGATGGATTTGACATTTCTGAACTCTTTCAGCTAGTCGTAGCTTTCAAGATACTCAGAAGCTGAGACAAATTTTAGTTGATCAGATTTTTAATTCATAGTGAAACCTATTTTAGCCATACATGTTGGAAACAAGAGGCATATTACTCTGAACTACAGAAAAGAATGTTTGTAAGTAAAGTAACTGTTCTCCATAATCTTCAGAGGTGGAATTCTGAGTTTTTTAAGACTTAATAGAAGTGGCTTATCCAGAGAGCCAGAGGTTTGTTAAAATGTAGTTTTATGTTGAGATGTAACTCTCTTGGTTGTATTAAAGTTGGTACCTGCCCTTAAAAGTTCTAAACAAATCTGCATTTGTAAATCAGAACATTTCCAAGGAGTATTACATGTTCTCATGTTGTCATTGACTTACATGTTTCAGTCATAGAAAAAAGACAATTTTGCTTCCATGCTGCCTTAAGAGTGCAGAAAGCTCCACAATTAGAAGATTAGCAATTGGCTAGTTGCTTTGTGATTATAGAAATCCAGGTGGTTTTATTTGTTGTGGCCTCATAAAATGTTACCTCATTGTGCTTCGATAATGAGAATCAGAAGCCTAATGAGACAGTACATTTGAATGAAAGGCTCCTTTGGACTTCTCATTTGAGTTCTGTCCCCCAGAGCTTGAGTTCATCTCTAGCTTCTGTGGCCTAAAATATTCTCTGGTGTAATAATGACTGAAGCAGGCTTTAGTGACTTGAACTGAAAATGGAGATGGAGGGAGCGTACCGAGAAAAAAGGTATGCAAATGGAAACAGAAATAATTTTACCAGAGTACTTACGGTTCATGTCTTCATAGAATCCCATGACCTGTGGGGTAGGAAATCCCCGTTGTTTGAGGCAGACTTTTTTAGTTAACAGTCTTAAGTACACATTTTGTAGATTGCATTTGTCTTGCCTGCACTATGACTAGGTGAATTAACTTCTTCATTTCTTTTCTTTTGTTTAAAGAAACATCTGAGAAGTAGAATTGTTTGTTTGCTAGTTTGGTTTTTTTTTGTCACAAAGATACCTTTTCCATCCTGTAACTCCTGGCAGGTAAAAGCTTAAACAGAAATGAGTAGCCCAAAATGCTTCTGAATTACACTTTTCTGTGGACAATTAACAAAACTACTTGGAAGTACTTCTTCCTATAAAATTGGTACTTGGGCACTAGTCATGTGATACAGATGTGGAAGGACAGCATTACTTAGTGCCCAGGCTCTTCACTACCACCCTGGCCACAAAAAGGCTGTCTTGAGGCCCACACTGCAAATGCCATCTGAACTCTGTTCAGTCGTCTGCAATACCACTTTGCTGACTGAGACAGCCACTGGGGAGGGCATGAGACGTTGTCAGCTTGCTGCCTTGTCACTGCTCTGGAAGCAGACATGTTCCTAGTGTGGCTCTGGCTTTCCTGGGGACCCATGTTAATAATCCTGCCTTCCCCTCATCTGTGCCAGGTGCCCTGTGTGGGGTGTTACCCATCTTATGTGCTGCATTTGGCATTTGGATTTGTGTGCTCAACTGTGTGATTTTAGCTGAAAAGGATTCTGCCACTGGAATGAGATTACTCTGGTATATCTTGAAGTTATTGGAAAAGCTCCCCTTGGTTCCAGTGGGTGGGCACTGGGAATGCTGAATGAGGAGAACTGGAGAGAAGGCTGAGGGGAGGTTGCATCTTGCCTTTTTTTCATGAACGAGGAGGCAGTGTCATCGCCTTTGCCAGATAGTTTGGGTAGGTTAAAGAAGAGTAAGTTAAAATTAAGGAATGAATTTTAGAAGAGTGTGTTATTTCTGGAAGTTTGGAGGACAGTAGGATCCCACAGCTGCATGGTAGTGTGTGATGTCTCTCTTCAACGTGATTACAGATATGTTCAGAATGAGGAGGGGCAGGCTCTGTTCTTGAGTCTGAGCAGAAATGACCCTATGGGTCACTCACTGCTTGTCAGAAGAGTACCACAGTCACCCTGACAGAGGCTGCTCTGGGGAGAGATGTCATCAGTCTGTTAGCATTGCTTCTGGTTGGGTATCTACGTCCTGCTGGAGAGCGAATGAAGCTAGCTCCCCATCCCCTCATTTTGGGAGGCTGTCCCAGCGTTCTGGATAAGGAGCAACTTGGGCTTCCTTGCTTTCTGCCACTGTGAGTGCCTACATGTGCTTCAGCAAGTGAACTCGTGCGAGTGAGAAGGATGGCAGGACAGACTTGCTTCAGAACATACCCGATGATCTGTTTTTAAAAGTGAAGAGGTACACGTTTTCAGATATTTTCAGATCTTTGACAGAGATCTGAACCAAAGCCTTTCACATCTAAGAGCTTAGGTCTCCTTTACGTCTTACTTTTGTTTCAAAAGATGGACATTATTACTGCGAAAAAAGGCATGGTATTTGTTCTTCCTTTTCAAACAAGCTTGTAAATCTAGACCTTTGTTTCCTTCGCTTTTTTCAAGTACCAGAAATGAGATGATTTGTTTCAAGTTGAATGGGTCATGTCACTTGATATGAAATGAAAATTTTTTTCTCCTGATTTTTCTTTTTGTTGAGAAAAACTGAGAAAAAATGTAAATTCAATTAGCTTGGGCCTGATTTTCTTGCTTCCCTGTGATGTATGGTTTGACAGCTATACTGAAATATCTGTCATCATCCAGGTTCAGATCAAAATGTTTGTCCAGCATCATGATAAAATTTCGATATCCGTTTAAACTTTGGGTGTATACCAGTGAGGCTTAGTATCAGAATTCTGGGAGTCAAAATAAGAAGACAATTGAAAGGGCAGCATCCATACATAGGAAAGAGATATTCCCTGAGATTCGGCAATATACCTTTCTGAAGAAGTTTTCCATGTGCTGTATACCCTTATTAAAAAGGGCATCTGCTGTCATTCTGCTCAGTCTTAAAGATGTCCATTTTTGTCAGTATTTTTTGGGAAGGCAAACTTGACTTTTATTATTGTTTCATTGGTCTAAGTAAAAACAATAAAATGGGGAGCAAATAGGTTTACTCTGTGTGGGAAAACAAGAAAACCTCTGGTTTTGCTTCAGAATATCAACACATCTAAACACATCTAACAATAAACTCATGTTTGAGTAATTGAAGTTCTGTAACTGTACATTTGGGATAAACATTGAAAAAATCTTGTGTGTTCTTTTAATTATTATGGGATGCTTTTCTTTGCAGGTTAAGTCCTCTCTAATTTCAGAGTAAGTGCTGATTTGTGGTTGTTTGCTTTTTCTCTGTAGAAACATGAAGATACAGACTGTCCGTGTGTCATGGTTTCGTGTCCTCATAAATGTAGTGTTAAAACACTCATGAGGAGTGAGGTAAGAAATCATGCCTGGTGTTGTGTGGAAAAATTAAATGACTTTTTTTAGTAAGATCTCGCAAGAATTTTGCCAGAAGCCATTTCCTTATTGAAATGTGAGATCTAAAGAAAAGCTTTTTCTACCACACAGTTAAGTGTGAAAACACTCAAATATTTAAAATGATTTAATGATAAACTATTTAAAAAGAAATAGTTTCTTGGTTTTGTGTCATTATTACACTTGGCTTGCCCAAGATCAGCGCATGTCTTTCCTGCTTTAATTTTTACCTGCTTTCCCCCTGCCCTTCCCCTGTTTAAAGCATTTTTTGAGCACAGTAGAGCAGCATCTTGGGGTAGTTAGCTTGTGTTAAAATTTTGTGCACATTGATGAGAATTGGTAGAGACTAGGAAAAACCCCATACAAATGTCTTGAGTCATTCCATGGAAAAAACTTAAATTATGATTAAATCTTTTAAATTTTGGGAAAAATAATGACTGTCACTTAAAGAAGTAGTGTAAGATACAGGGCAATAAGAGTACAACATTTTAATAGCCAGGTGCAACAAAATCTCTCCTAATGTATAGAAGCTTGCAGTAATATATGGACAAGATTAAAAAAAAATTAAAACCTGTCTTGTTTGAACAGAGCCATGTTCTTATACATTAAAAGACCTAAGTAGCATATGTCAAAGCTGATGCACATTACTTTTTCCTAAAAATAGAACTTGCTAACCAAGGATAGGGAAGACCTTGCTTAAGTCTTCAGTACTCTGTAAACCTCATTTAAGGAAAGTTTTAAGTTTCTGATTTGAGGATAACCTTTTCTCTTTTCACTGATCCTTACTTCTGAGTTGGATTCGTAGTACTTTTCAGTTATACTTGTAAATTATTAATCATGTCATAGTGCACAAGGAGCATAAGGCAGCTGCCAAACATGGGCCAGGCTTTTCCCCCAGGATAATGAAATATATCATAGATATTGTACTTATTAAGAGAAATTGAGCTGCTAAGACAAGAGAAAATATGTATATGTACTGAGCTAATTCTGTCAGTGCTTAATTCTGAGTTTAGATCCTGGTTCTGGAGCTCTTAGGTATATTCTTAAATCTTGACTTCAGCAGTTACTTTGAGAATAGGTATTTCTGAGTGCTAGTAAGGATGGACCCATTAAAGCCTGGGTCATTACACATATAGTCAGAATTGGGTTCTGAAACCATTGGTAGAAACAGAACTTAAAAGTCATTTTGCCCTGCATCATCTGTTGCTGTATGTTGCTTAATTTTTTTCTGATACTGTGAAAATGTATATATTACTGCATGGTTAGGGACAATGACTCTAATGCAGAAAATGGGAAAATGCCTGCCTAACAGTTTGAGAAAATTCTGTAGTTTACAACAAATGAATGTTTTATTGTAGAATAAAAGGGACATTTTCATATGTAATTCATAACTCTTTGGCAAACTTCTAGTTTTCAGAAGTTGAAAATGTGGCATTCTTGTAAAACCTGTTACACCACGTCTCTTTCTTATTTATTAGTTTTTTTTTCTGAACCACATATCTTTTGAAACTATATTGTGAATTTCTACAGATAGTGTTTAGAATGTAATAGGTGTAGATCAGAGATGAGTGACCGCTTGCATCTCCATATCAGATTTAAAGACTGTCCTGTCTGTTCAAAGCAGAATTGGTTCACCACTTCCTTCCATGGAGATCGATGAGCTGAGTCATTTGGGGCTTGTGGTGTGGGAATTTCAGATGATATTTTGGAACCCAAAAGAGTGGTGCCAGCTGAAGAGCTAGACTCTAACTCCTGTCTGCTTTGTGGGAAATACAAACTACAGATCCTGTTTTTGAAGAGAACTTCCTGTTTGCACTATCCTTTCCAAAAATGGCTTTTTGTTCTGACTTTCAGGCAGCTTGCATCCAGCTGCTGCCCTCTGTGCTGCAATGACTGCTGTCTGTATATCTGTATATGCTTCTGTGAACCAGTTTATTTTTGAATGAAAAGTGGTCTGAATGAAAAGTGTTCTGTCCTCATCATAATAATCCCAGATATCGGAATAAATCTCAATCTGAAAAATGCAGGCATTTTACTAATCAGTTTTAATCCTGTGTACTGCATTTTTTAAAGTTACTTAACTGTACCTTTTTTAAAACTCTTTGTCTGTTTCATGCAGTACTTGTTTAGTCTTTCTTGTGTAATTTAACTGTTAAATTTAGGCACGGAGAATTGCATGTTGTGTTTTGAAAAATTAGTTCCTCATGAAATTAAGATTAGAAAAATGTTCTTTACTACAGTGAAACTGATCTTAAGACTTGCTTAGAATACCAGTAAAAAGTCACTTGTTGCAAGATTAGACATTCACTAATATCAAATGAAATCATACAAATAATTCTAGAGTATGTTCTTTCTGTTTGCTTTTTTTTTAATTGGGTTACCTATTGAAATAGTCTTTAGTATAAGTTTCACTGTATATTAAATGTATCATACTGTATACTGTATTGGCATGTGCGTGTGGTTTACATATGTGTATATATAGTATTTACACTTTAGGTCAGATTGGAGAAAATATATACATGTGTATTGTATGTTCTGCAAATGGCACACAGTACAAACCTGATAATCTGTGCCCTTTATGTTTTGAGCATTATCATGCAAACGTCTTTTGCCAAAACTCACATTTTTTTCCTATTGCAGTTGAATGCACATTTGTCAGAATGTATTAATGCCCCAAGTACCTGTAGTTTTAAGCGTTATGGCTGCACTTTTCAGGTCAGTATATAACAATTATACTTCCCAATTGATGAAAGTCTGCAAATAGAACCTAACTCTTTGGCGTGAAAGTTCTGGACTTCTTTAGTCTCGGTTAAGAAAAAGTCATCCTTTTGCACCAAGTGCTTATGCAGCAGATGTTTGGTTTTGCATTTTAAAAAGCCCACATTTTCCTGGAGTGGTTTGTTAGTTCAGTCATTAGGTACATCTCGTTGAAATAGGAAGATGATACATTTGAAGAACTTTTAAACTTAGAATAAGAGGAAAGTCACTTTTGTTCTTCAGAAAATAGACTAGTAACCTCAGTTGTTTCTATGAAAGTATTTCTTTTCTTGAGCTAAGTATGTTTATATTTTCTCTCATTTGTGTGTCTTAATATTTTTACTAAGGTTAAACATAGGTTAACTCACTTAAAACATGTATTTTTATGTGCATTCATATGTCTGTGTGCACACAGGTGTATAATCAAAGCATAGCATGAAATTTATTTTCAAAAAAAGTTTTAGGTCTTAATCCTGGCAATCCCTGCAATACTTTTAGATTTTTAAAAAACGCAAATCTCGAGTTTAGTTTCACTCTTCCAATTTTCTGCTTCCCTTACCATATATCTTGGGAAATTTGGATGCTTATATAATGAAGAGATTAGTCAGGAGATTTCAGAAACTGCTGACAGGAAAAAATGGAGTTTATCAGATAGTGTGATATAGTGTGATTCATTCGTTAGCCCATGATAACTTAAAGAGACAAGAACTGTAAGCAGCAGCACTTCTCAATAAACTACTTCCTGCAGGTATTTCCAGGTTCTTAAATAATGAGCATTCATCATTGTAAGTGTTAACAGTAATGCTCTTAGTGGTAGAACTTATCAATGCTGTAAACCTGCCCACTGTTATGTTGTATGTATTGCCATTCATTTTATGTATGTATATGTGTGCATATATGTACATATATCCACATATATATTTTTAGTATATTATATAGAGTACATACCTTGAGGATCATTGAAACCCTGTCAGTTGCTTTGCAGCCTACCTACCATCAAAGCTAACATACTCTGCATTGCAAAACACTTGCTGAGGTAGGTGTAATGCAACACAATACAAGTAGAGAAAGTAACATGGTCTGCATCTTATGTACTCTGTATATGATCTATGTGTGTTCTGTAAACTTTTTATATAGTGGTTATTTGTAACAGCATTTATAGGTTGTGCAGAGGCAGCATATCTGAATATCATAGAGCAATCATGGTGACATCTTAGGATGACAAACTAGGTATTGTAATATCTCTTGACGTAGTTACAAGGCTGGCAGTTTCCAGTGATGATAGATTTATCTTAAATGATTTGTCTTTACTCAACTGAGGGAAGACTTAGTGCTTATGAAACTGTTTATGAAATACAACAGAAGTTTAAAATTACTCTTTGGGGAATTGGACATTTTAGGTGCTGTACGACTCAAGTTTTATTGTGCTTTATTTAGTGTAAAGCTACACAGAAGACTCTCAAATACAATTAATTTTGTAAATCTTGTTCATCTTTATTGTCTCTGACAGTTCAAGTACACTGGATGGAGATAAAGGGCAGTTGTGTAAAACACTTGCTGTATTAAATGTTTTCCTGGCTTTTGTAAATTCCCAAGTAGTTTTCCGTTTCTCTGCAGTTCTGCAACATGCATCCGTGAACCAAAATATGTAGTGTTGGTTCGATGTCTTGATATACTCTTTCTTTGTAGGTTTAAAAGAAGTGGAATTGGCTAAAATGTATAAATTCTTTGTTGTCACAGGGAACAAACCAACAAATTAAAGCACATGAAGCCAGCTCAGCAGTGCAGCATGTTAACTTATTGAAAGAGTGGAGCAATGCTCTAGAAAATAAGGTATATCTTCTACTCACTTCTAATTTTCATTGATTTATTTAAATCATATACAAGTACTGGAAGAAGCACTCTTTTTCTGTATAACAGCTGTTCAACAGTACAGCTAAAGCACTAGTAGGCTCCAAAAGCAGTCAAGTCATTTAGCATATCTGGTACCTTTGCTAATAATAAAATGCTGTGAGAAACTTGGCTTCACAACTCCATATACAATATTCCTCATTGGTAACTTAATTAAAACATTTTCTTCACATAGATAAACAGTCCAGTATTAAATTCCCTCTCTAAGCTGCATTTTTTACACAAGGGAGAGTTCAGAAAGCTATGGCAGCGCTGTGAGCTGTATTTCTGCTACTTCTGTATTTTTCCAGAGATAATGTTATTAGAAATACTGTGTAATAAACTGTTCCTTTATTTATTTTTGTTCTTGCTCTCACTTAACGACCTGCAAAGGTTAATTACATTGAACATGCCATAACTCATGGATGTGATGATTTTTGCTTTAGTGCTAGATCAGAATGAAGTTCATGTTACAGTCATTACTTGAGACCCCTGGTTTTAGAATGTTTGGATTTGGAAGATGCTGGAAAACATAACAGTATCAGCTACAGTCTTGTGAATTGTTTGAATGACTTAACCAGGTGTTCTCCAAAAAAATTTTGTTTTGATTTAAAAAATGCAGAACTTCGGAGCAAATTGTAGTGTTTCTAAATCTTTTGAAGATTACTGTTTTACATGGCCACTGAAATGATGCCTCTGCTTTTTTTGGGGTGGAGGGGAAAGTCCCAGAATTACTAAACTATTCTACAGATGTGGGCAGAAGAGTCAGGAGCCGCTTTAGATTTTTTGAGAATGAGTTAAATCAGAATAACAATTCCAGTGCAAGCTCAGTGGCAGTTAAGATATTTGTGACTTGTAAGTTCTGTCATCTCACAGCACACAGCTTGAGTTTAGCAAGCTCTGTCTAGAAAGCAAATTCCCTGCTTGGCCTACAGTAAGCTCTCATGCATCGGTTTCCAGCAAGGTCCTGCAGCCGCAGGAAATATAATGTTAAAGCAGAAGTCAACAAGAACAGCAAAACGTGATTTTGTCCCCAGCACGTTTATCCCTGGACAGCATGTTTTTGAACTTGAAGCCCTGTAAGTAACCATAGAAGCTGGGAGAGATCCGGTGTCATTTTTTTAGATATGTTTTTCACTGTATGTTTAAGTCTTAATTTGATGATCAATAACAATACTTAGGTTTGCTTTTGCACTTGAGTCTCTTTGTTAATGTAGGAACTGTACATTGTTCTGTTTTGTCAGATACAAATTCATATCCTAAGTTTTTTTTCATTAGTCTGATTAAAACTCTACAATTTATTTTACATTGTAGGAAAAAAACCACATTCCCTGTGACTTCCAGAGTAGATCATGTTCTGCCTTTTATCAAGTGTCCTAAGAGGTGCTTTGCCATTTAAAAAATGCCCAACAGTTGTATGTTTGTCTCCTATAGAGCTAGGAGAATATATGCTTACTCTCTTATGTTCAATTTTTGTTTTAAATTTCATTTAGGACATAACTGCTTATCATTGTTTGTCTTTTTTTTTTCTTTTCACTTCCTGCTTTGTAGACTTCTTCCTATTCATAATAAAGAGTTGAATCACTGGAAATCCCAAGACTGTGCCAAGTTACCAGAATAGCTAACCGCATATCATATGTCAGTGACTTTACTCTAGAGAAGGGTAACAGAATGATCTGTAACATCATTGTCATTCTCTTCTTAGAGAACAAAATGATTGATGCACTGAAGAACAGCAGTGCAAAGTTAACATATCTGGTGAACATCTTGGAAATCATGGCCCTGCTAAAGTCAGTGGAATTCGTGTAATTGATTTCTGCAGGGCCAAGACTTCATTAGGGGGTACTTGCTGTGGTACGTGTGGGAAGGGAGAAGTTACCTTCTCCCAGTCACCAGGTTCTTTAACAGTGGTTATGGAGTATGCAGACTGAAAGTCATCAGAGCTGCAAAGCTTGTGCTAAGCTATGAGTTTGGTGTTTGAATGGTGCTGTTGGCAAAGAGCTGTAAGAGAAGGTCAGATGTAAAATCTTGAATCAAAACTTTGTGAGGTAAATTAAAAATGGGTGTTTCATTCACACTGTGATGGGACAGGCTGAACTCCCACGGGATTTGTGATGTTGGAAATGATGACTTGAATGTAATTGTGTGGCTTCGTCACATTCTAAAAGAAATATGATCTAAATTCATTTTTCTTTTCTAATATGTGACTTAAATGTGGGACCTGTCTGTTTTAAACCAGTTCTTTCTGCTGTAAGAGGGTTTCTTCCATTCACTTCAGTGAGCAATATTTTCATTTGAAAAACTGCTGAAGAAGGGCATGCTTTATCCTAGCAATATTTCAAATATGACAAGAAAGTAAAGAAAGCTGATTGATGAAGTTTGTAAATAGATGCTGTGTTTCCTTTGCCTTGTTTTTTAACTCAGGTTCCAAAAACTTATGCCAAATGCAATTAGGAAACTATATTTAGTGTTAAAGATCTTTTATTCGCAAGTTGCCACCAGACTACAACTACTGACTTGCCAGTGGCAGGTCTCTGTGATTAAGGGCAGCAGGAAATAATTCTGTTTTTCTTGTACTCTGTAGAACAGTGTGGAAAATCTCAGTACAAGACAGGCCCACGTTTTATACCTTGTACAAAAATGGAAATGTAATGCTAGTGACATAGCATGTAACTGCCTTATGATTGGGAGGCCTGGAGAGGAAACAATGAGAAAAGGGGACTGTAAAGATCACAATTAACTGAAGAACTCTGATTCATTAAGGAAAAGCAGAATGCAGATCGGAAATACGTGGGAGGCAGGGGTACTTGTTTAAGCTTGTTCTTGAAAATTTTCTCTAGTACCAAGGCATGGATTCCTTCAGCCTTGAGATTATTTCTCTCTCTGCACTGGCAAAATTAGCTTTTTCTCATTTCTATTGAGCCTCTTCTGCCAGTTTTTCACAAATAAAATACAGAACTAATGTACGTGTGTATATGCACACTTGCTATGCTATACTGAAAAGTAGATAAGGATGTATATTATGGTATCTCTATATACTGGGGCCATGTCCAATGAACATGCTGAATGCCTGTGGACTTCAGCAGTCCTCTGTCTTGTTTAGGCTAGTGTAAATATTGACATTATTTACCTTTTTAAAGAGGCTGCCTTCTTGAGTGTAGGAATGCAGTAATGTGCAACTGATTCGACTGTGTCTGATTAGAGAGCATTCAAGGTGATGGAATTCTTCAGTGGTACCCGTATCAGAGGTCAAAATGGTCTGACTTCAAACCAGCATCTATATTAGGAGGAGTGGTGTAGACTTTTTTTGAGCATGAATCATCCAAGTAATTGGTCTTAATGTGGAATGTTTATCAATTTTTTTTTTGTGGGTCAGCAACGGTGCTGCTTCTTATCCATACAAAGAGCCATCTGTGGAGCTATGCAGGGCATGTCTGTGACATTTTTTGTGAAGTGTTTGTTTTCTACATTTTTGCCACTGAATAATCTTGCCTGGGGAAAAATGAGATTTATTAAAAAAAAAAAAACAAATACGGCCCACCACCACAAAGCACCCTCCCTCCCCAAGCCACACTAATGAACAGAGCACAAATTAGTTTGATGGAGAATATTTACTGTATTAGTTTCATCCCGGAGGAGATATAATATTCTAACAAGGCTCATGTTTTAAAATCAGAATGAGTCACTAATGAATAAATTCATAAAATGTCAATACAGAGAGAGAATGTAATCCACGGCCTTGTAGTTTTGTAGTCTTTTATAACAGTAAACATCACTGGATTTTTTTCTTCAGATGCATGAATCCTTCTGTATTCACTCATTTCAGGAGTTTTCATCACCATCGCATTCTGTGAAGCCAAGCCAATCCTACACAAATGATGTTTTCCCTTAAATTTGCTATAGATTGGAATAGGTTTAAGTAAGTGGGAAAATGAATGATTCCCTTTCCTGACTAGCTTCTCAGCTGCCTGGCTTTTCTCTAGTATCCCTTTTTTTGCAGGGCTCAAGTTCTTAACACTGATCTAGAGCTACATAGGTTGTTTCTTCCTAACTGCAGGCAACTCCCAAGTCAGTTAGTGGAAACTAGGAAACCAACCCATTAGACAACAACCTGAATAAAGAAAAGATTATGCTTAGACACAAATTATTTTGCTGGATTTGTATCCCATCTGCACTTTCATTAACCAAAGTTGTACCAATATCACTCTCTGTAAGTGCAGAAGTAGCTGTAAGAAGGTTGGGGTTTATTTACTTAAAGACATGGAGAGAGATTTTCCTCATCCCTTTCATGTGTGTAAGATAGTTTAAAACTAACGAAGTTATAGGTATTTTTAATAAACTTTGGCAGGAGTAATTGTAGAATTTTTTCCAGGTGGCCTTGCTCCAGAATGAAAGTTTGGAAAAGAACAAGAGTATTCAAACTTTACATAATCAGATTTGTAGCTTTGAAATAGAAATTGAAAGACAGAAGGAAATGCTGCGGAATAATGAATCTAAAATACTTCATTTACAGGTAAGAAATTTAGAATCTCCCCATTAAAGCAGAAATGGTAGTAGCTGGTGTTCTGTGCCTTTACACTTGTGGAGTGAGGTGTTCTAACTAAAAAGGGGGGAGAGAGATTCCCTTATTATAAAGCTATTCTGATTTTTTTTTCTTCTTCTGGTCAGTAGCTGGTTTGTTGTGTTTGTTGGAGTAAAATACTTCACTAAACACTGCAGTTGCATAGCCTGTGTTAAAACAAAAACCCCTGTTAAAAAGGGAAATGATTGAAAACAAAATTACAACTCTTATCTGAAGAATAATCATAACTATTTTGTTTTCTCTGGAAAAAATAACTGCTTGAGGAAATACTGTCAAATTGGGGGACAAGATTAACACCTTAAAACTGTCACGTATAATGTGTATTTCTTTTCCACTTGTGGATATTTTAAAAAATTTTAATCATGAGTGAGATCAGTCCGTCATGGAATTAATAATCCAAACGTGGTACAATGCATTTGAATACACTTTTTAAAATCCATGTTTCTGTTGCCCTTCTTCTAAGGAAAATGTATCTAATTATTCCTTTGCCAGTAGGTCTGAGTTTCTTATTCTGTGGTCTGAATCACCTGGCCACAAGTCAGCATCAAACTAGAAATCCTCTGGATGTGCTGGACCAAGCATGGTGCTTAGACCAAGCTGAAATTCTTCGCTTTGTGTTGGAACATGGATGCTGGGAATTTGTGTTAGCTTGTGTAATACTGACCACAGTTAGGGAAACCTCAGGCGATATTTAGCAAGTTATTGGGAAGTTATCATTTACAGATTATTTTAGTATGTCTGCTGCTAGAATATCAGATACTTGCTTTAGCTTCCAACTTAAAGGAATGTAAATAAATTAATTCTTTTCACTTGCTGTTCACTTCACATATTAAACTGAAAATATTGATGTTCAAGAAAGATATAAATATCCAAACTAGGGTATCGCTAAAATTCAAAAGAGGTGGCACATTCAGGAGCTCAGAGCCTTTAGACCCTCAGTGTTGGTTTATAAGGAAACCTTTACGTTCAGCAACATCAACATTCCTCCTTATAGCACTTCTTTCCATGTTCTGCCCACGTAGTAACCAGTTTAGTCTGCCTTAGTCATTGTTATGTGGTTTGATGATAGTCTGGGATATGGCTGCATGCTTACAATATTGCATTCTGATACTGGAAAGCTAATCCTTGTCTGTACTGATATTGCTGATTGAATCTACCAGGAGGTAAGTTAATTTGTAAGACTGGGGTTTTTACACATGCTGTCTCAGTAACCAGTAATGAGAGAGGAAATGGAAAAAACACAGAGCAGAGTTTTTTTCATGATTGTCTTGGTGACAGATTGCAATATCTTTGATTTCCTCAAGCTGTGTTAGTAAAATCAATTTTCAAATGGTCTATGTTTAGAATAAAAAATCCCACAAAACAGTATAGTTGGCAGATTCCAAAAGGTGGCTTTTTGGTGTTATTAAGTCCTGGAGAGGATGTGTTTTGCTCTCCCTCCTCTCTTTACTACTTCTCACCACGTATTTTCGTTTAGTTATTTTAAGCCAAACTGCAGTTTACAGCTCTTTTAACCAGATTCCTTCCACTTATTGGAACTTCCTGGTTCAGTCATGTTCTTAAGGGCATCCTGGAAACACACCTCAATTTGATTTTCCTTGGACTATGTGATTAGTCTCCTTCTGTTGCCTGCTAGGAGTTGAAGGAATTAGTTAGCTGTTGTGAGCCATTCTTTTTCTAGGTTGCATTGAGCAGCCATAGCTATACAAGAGCCACAGGTATTCTCCAGTGTAGAACAATTCAGGTCTGGACAGGTGTTATTTGCTTAGACCCTGGAATCTGTGCATGCTAGTAATTTCTAGTACAGTTGCAGTATTAGTTTTCACATAACATTCTTTGGCTTGGGAACACCTGAGCACAACTGGCATCGTGTGTACTGCACAGCATTTCATGTGACTCATGTAAATGCATCAAAGGTGTCTGAGCACTGCCAGGAACCTCAACCTTGAGATGTTTTGATTCAGATTAATTTTCTATGTATTGGTCTCTAGGGAAAGTGTTTTTGCCGAGAAAGTATGTGGAAAGGAATTTTCACATCCGGTATCCAGTCTTATGAGTATATTGAAGCATATTGTTAGGGCGAGTTTTAAGCTAAGTGTGGACATGAGGTACTTAAAGACAAAAGAAGCAATGATGTTAAGAATATAAAATTATTTGATTGGTAATTCATTCCTTCAAAGGAGGATGATATATGATTAGTTTTCCAGTAGTACCTTTGGCTGCTTTTCTAGTGTGTTCTTTAGCCTCTTGGTTTTTCTCTGTCAGTTATAATGGAAAGGTCCATATGAACATCTGAAAGAGAGACAACTGTGAGTATAACTATTCAGTTCCTCATACGTTTTCTAAATTCTTTTAGTAATAATAGTGCTAAAATTCTTGAAATTGTATATTACAAATACCAAACAAAACCTAGATGAAAATAAACATCAAGAAGATCCTCCAGTGGTTTGTCAGGCGTAAAACTCTGGATTAATGATCTAGAGAGGTCAGTTGCTGGAAAAAAGTGCATGCAGAAAATTGATATCTACTTGAAAATTCATGAGTACAGTGTGAGACATCTGTATGCCTTCTGGTGGGGTAATTAGAGAGAGTGAAATTCTCCACTGCTGCACTGAATTCACATTTTGTAGCTCAGTATCTCCCAGCATGAGGGATGTTGACTCCCTGTTGGATAAAAATATAAGAGATCCCACTGCTTTTTAAAAACAGAGTATGAGTCTGTTTCTGATTATTCTGTATCTCTTGAATTCTCATGCAGTAGGAGCGCCTAAAAACAGAATTAGTTGTGCATGTGCAAAGGTAGAACGTTGCACGCAGGTTGTTGGAGAGAAGTTGGTCCCTAGTAACAACTTTTAGTAAACTCCTCCCAAAAGAAGAATAACTTGCAATTCTTTTGCATCTTTACTACTTTTTCAACTCATTTAAAAAGGTATTTATTCATTTTGTTTGATAGTGTCTTTGTGCCAAGAGGTCCCAATTAGAAATTAGAGTGTCTCTGTGGGAGGCGCTGTACAAACCCGTGACCATGTTATTGTTTCTTGCCTTGGAGAGTTCATGTTTTGTGCGAGTAGATGAGAAAGATCAGACTTGGGCAGACCTTGAGTTTACTTTTGCATGTTAACTGTGAACTAATGGCCAGATCTTCTGGCTCTGCTCTTAACCACACTCATTTGGGCCGTTCCATGGTGTGTGTCCTTTTATAGGTATAGCTAACAGCCCTTCCCTATTTTATTTTCTAATTGCCATCAGTACAGGTGAAAGGATGCAACTGTGTTGGTAGCTGATGATGAGTGTGTCCAGGCAAGTTGCTTAATCTGTATAATGGGACCATGCCCCTGTGTTTATGATTCAGTACTCATCTTCCCTTCACAAAGTTCCAAGTGAGATATATAAGCTTGTTTTAAAAATAGCAGCATATAAATAACTATTTAATCTTGAAATATGGTAGATTACTCAGTGGCTTTGAGACACAATGAAGTAAACCACTCCTAGAATATGATTTGGCTAACTGGCTTATAAAATTGACAGCCTTCAATTAATTGTTTCAGACTTTTAGTATAACTGAAAGCACATGATTAAAAGCAAATGCCTAAAAGGGGAAATGAAGGTTGCATGAGGCAGAAGGGTTTTCCCCAGCAGTGGGGAACACTGAATCCATATGGGTAACCAGAAGGCAAATGCAAAATAACTTTATTTTCTTGTTTTGTATTCAACTGCTGCTTTTTTTTTAAGAAGTGAAAAATCATTTTTACACACATTGGCACTATGTGATAATAAACTATAAAGTTAGATTTGGAATTTAACTGTAGGTGGTAGCAAAAGTAGTTTCTTGTCTCAAATATTTGTGTTATCTTTTGAACTTCACAACTGATGATGGGGTTCTGGCTAAAATTCCTGCTAGTCCAAAGTAGCTGTGGTAATGTAAAGTGCTTCAGACTTGAGGTAGACTGGGAAATGCATTCTCCTTTGTGTTTGTAATATACTGAGGTGTTGCAGTGTCCCTCTTCTGGAGAATACCAGCCCTTCTGTGTAATTTTTTTGAGTACTATATTTCATGCCTTTCCAAAATCAACTCTTTATTTTCTTTGTTTTGTTAAAAAGACTCAACCAGCAAGCACATTCAGGACGTGTGGCTTATTCACTTTAGGAAGTAAGGGTGGGGTCTTCTAGTGCTTGAGGGGTCAGAAGTCGTAGTTTTCCTTACCCTCTTGAAGGCTTCTGTTATGGCCATGGGCACATAGTAACTTAGGCTTTGATAACTGGTTTATGTGATCTTGGAGGTTGCTGATGCTGCTGTATCTTCTCATATATGGACTCCTGCTCCATATGTGCAAGAGTACTGATGTTTTTCTGGAGGAGTAAGTTAATTCACCCAATGATAAATGCATGCACATCAGCCACCACTTGATTTACACCATGGTAAGTTGTTGTGCCCATACTTTGTAGCTGAAGTAACTCTGACATGAAACCCAACAAATGTCAGCTCATAACATCAATATAGAGACATTCCGAGTCTTGTTCTTGCATTGAAAGATTAGGGAAAAAAAAAATAGAAAAGAGCACACAATTGTTTTCTTTTTTTTTAAGTAATTATGTTGATAATTCTGATAGTGCTGCAATAGTAATAACTATGCAACACTAAAGATTTTTGTAAGTGTTTTATAAATACTTGGGCTATTCCTCTAAATTTTCAACATTTATGTTATTAAAGTGTTTGGCGAAAGTGAAACTTGTTTATATTGGAAACTACGTCTTACTATCGATAGATAATCCTTGTTTAATTTGCATAGATTAATGTCTTTTTGTTATTTTAACTCATAACTTACTGTTTTGTAAAGCGAGTGATAGACAGTCAAGCAGAGAAACTGAAAGAGCTGGACAAAGAAATCCGTCCTTTCAGACAGAACTGGGAGGAGGCTGACAGCATGAAAAGCAGCGTAGAGTCCCTCCAGAACAGAGTGACAGAGCTGGAAAGTGTTGATAAAACTGCAGGACAAGGAGCTCGAAATACAAGTAAGTGTAAGCACGATGGCCTGAAGTACTCAGCAGCGCTGTTGAGAGAAAAATTATGTCCTTTGAGCGGCACTCCCATTGTGATTTTTGTGTGGAAGCATCAATAATGCTGATTCTTCTGATTTTTGAATAGGAGGCTGTGTAATCCTTGATGATGTGGCATTGCTTCCATGCTGTCTCGTAGGCTTGATTCTTGTCCTTTATTGTGCTTTCTTGACCCTTCTCTTGACTACCATGTTAGTTCATTGTAAATAGTTTTGCAGCTAACAGCTTTCAACAGCTTCTTTAAATATAGTCTCGGTATATTCACAAGTCTTCTTTTATTACTCTTCTCCCCCATGAATGGATCAATAGTATGGTTATCCACCTGAAAACACCTGTCCTCGTATGTGTTACGGAGGTATATTTGATCCAAAGAAAACTGAGAGATCTGCTTGAGAAAAAGGTTATTGTTGCACTTGCTGAATAAAGTGAAACTGGGATTTAAGAAGATAGTGTAGCTCATAGTTAACTGTTTAAATGATTGGGACAAAGAACGTTTAAATAGATCTGTATAAAACAAGCCTGCTTACATATTCATTTGCTTCTTGGTGTTGTATGTTGGCCTGTTTTGCCAGTGTGCGAACATTGAGTAACATTTTCATGTGAGGCAAAGGGTAAGTTAAGAACAGCCCGCCCTCCCTCCAAACTAAATAAGTGACCATATAATGGAGAGCTAAGCTTGAATTTTCTGTTCTTTTATGAGGAACTTTAGACAAGGCAGCAGCATTATACTTGTGAGACAAGTAGTTTCTGAGAAGAATATTTTTGAGCTATCAACGGTGCTTCTGAATTTCAGAGGGATCATGTAGGATATATGACCACTTTCAAGGTCTTCCCTGCTAATAGCAATCTGCACATAGCGCCGCCAAGACTCTTCTCAAAAAATGGAAGCCTGTATAGTTATATTGCTTAGTGATCAGACAAAATTTATGTTAGATTATTTGAGTATTTGGTGACTTCTGCATGTGTGATTAACATCGGTGTTTGTAAAAATCCCAGTTAACCTTGATAGTGGCAAACTGTTGTCTGTGGAAATGGCTTCAACGATCGCCAAACGCACTTTGGTTCTTGGGAGGGAAAATGTTTTCATATGCAATATAGCAGCATTGGCAACTGATTTCTTAAGAAAAAAATACTTTTCTCACCCCTGTCCTTTCCATTTTCTGACAGGCCTGCTAGAGACACAGCTGAGCAGACATGATCAGATGCTGAGTGTTCATGATATTCGGTTGGCGGACATGGACCTCCGATTCCAAGTTTTAGAAACTGCCAGTTACAATGGAGTATTAATTTGGAAAATTCGAGATTATAAACGTCGGAAGCAAGAGGCAGTCATGGGGAAGACTCTGTCCTTGTACAGCCAGCCCTTTTATACTGGATACTTTGGCTACAAGATGTGTGCCAGAGTTTACCTTAATGGAGATGGCATGGGAAAGGGGACACACTTGTCACTGTTTTTTGTCATAATGCGTGGAGAATACGATGCGTTGCTACCTTGGCCATTTAAACAGAAGGTAACTCTCATGCTAATGGATCAGGGACCGTCTCGACGCCACTTGGGAGATGCTTTCAAGCCAGATCCGAACAGCAGCAGTTTCAAGAAGCCGACTGGAGAAATGAACATTGCATCTGGCTGCCCAGTCTTTGTGGCCCAAACTGTTCTAGAGAATGGAACGTATATTAAAGATGACACTATTTTTATTAAAGTCATAGTGGATACATCGGATCTACCAGACCCCTGACATACAGTGGGGGAGGCGGATTAAACAGAAAACAACTCCGTTTGGGGGTTTTATATCAGTTTGTCTTCAATCAGAGGTCCCAAAGCTCACAGAACCACCTTGTGGAACAGATGGAAGAGTTTGAAGGCATAACTGCATAGGGTCCAATTGCAAAAGTAGCAACACATTAAGAAATCATACCATGGTATATTTTTTAATAGAACTAGCAACACTTAGGCTCTGAAGAATCACTTATCCCTCATGAGGATAATGATTATGGTCAGAGAGGATTTTTTTTTTAACTTATTAATGATCTAGTCAATTGGAGGTGAAAAGACATATACAGTATGTGCTGAATAAATTACTGACTTTTATTTCTTTAAGCTAGAATACAAAAAAAAAACTTCACACGTGAGCTAGCTGGAAATTGTCAGCATGTTAAAAGAAGAAATGATGAAGTAATGTTGCAATTATGATATTATTTGAAAAACTGAGGTGCAATCTTGTCTGAAATATACTATATTGTCTTTTTAAGGCCTCATCTGGTCTCTGTTTTAATAATTACTTTGTCAGAAGATCTTGGAAAAGTATCCATGTCTTCTCAAAAGTATCTGAATCAAAATCATATTTTTATTTAAAGTCCTATTGTTACAGAAAACATTTTATTTTAAAACTGTTGATAGACTCATATTTCTTGGAAGAAAAATAGAAGATATCAAACACTGGTTATCACTTGTGATAGGAAAAAAAACTATTCAATTCTGTTATTTCTCTTTAGAAATGTAAACCTACAATATATGTCGTAGTTAATGACACTATTTCAAAATTAAGGAAAAATCACTCATGGATGCTGTGCATCATTATCAGATTTATAATTGTTTTCACCCTAAAATAGGGCATTTGTTGAACTTTGGAGTTCTAAACGGAATCCTGTACATTTTTTAAAGTTCTGCCCCATGCTTTCCAATCAGGCTATATATGTTGCACATTATGCTGTCAGCAGTATATAGTATTTTCAGTATTGGGGAGGAGGATTAGTGCTGAAAAAAGCCTATATGTTTGTTCTGTACTAGCAGCCATTGCTTCTTAAGGACAAATCAGCAATGTCTTAATGCAGTGATGGTGGCTTGCATGCATACATGTGCCTTAGATGTGCTGTGCTGCTTATAATCCATAGCTTTTTAATCAGATTAATTCTGATATCTGAAATGGTAGTTTAATTGGACTTCAGGCATAATGTTTAGCCTTGTCTTCAGAGCCCTTAGGTACCTCGCCATGCGCAAAATAGAAGCCAAAGTCCATTTCTTTGGCTTCTGGAGCTTCTATGACTTGGCCATGGTGTAATCTATCTTATTCATGTGCCAAAACGTTATGCTCAGTGCTCCTATGGAGCTTGGACTAGACAGTCTTCATGGCCACTGTGAAGGCAGGTGACATTTTTTCTCTAATGCCTGTGGTTGTAAGGTGGCATCACTTGAAACGGACCCATCTGAGAACTCTGTGGGGCTGTGAATATATGTGCTCATGACAGCTTTTCATAGCAGACAAGCATCCTAACAGGGAATGCATGGGCTTCTTTCTTTGTAACAGCCTGAACTGTAGTAGAAAGCATTTGCTAGCCCTGAAACATGCTGATTGCAAGCTGCTGTGTTCATCTGCTTCTATTTAATAGCCTGTGACAAGCAGTTCTAGAGACGTAGCCTGACTGTGGTGCTCTTAAAAATCCAAGAACTACTTAAGTGGAGCTGACTTGCACCACTGTGTTTTTAGCCTCCATGGGCTTTAAAGAAAACATTGCATCTCAGCCTTTAACGTCAGGCTCTATCAGTTTTCTGCTTTTTGAGGCATAGTCACAGTTTTTGTCTAAGGTGCAGTTGAATTCATGCCTTTGTATTTCAGCTTGTCTTTGCCGTTGTCTTTTTTGGCTGTGCCTTCACACACAGTGCCTGCAAGAAGTATTTATGAATATACAATGCATGCTAAGTGGTCTTCATGGGTTTTCCAGGCACCTGCTAGAATACTGCCTGCTGCTGACCGTCGCAACCGTCGGCAGCAACTTGTCTTCCTTTTCTTGCCTTCCATTGTCCAGGTACTGTACTCCCTCTATGGTACATTGCTGTCAACGGGTGCAAGCTCAAATGTGGAGGCATGTGCTAGCATTTAATTTCTAGCACGGAAGGAGGACTTCCTGCACAAAAGATAAATATCTATAGATATACCCTCATCTATATCTCTAGATATAATTATATGGCACTTGCAGTTTTATGCAGGCTGCATAAGCAAACCCATCACTTATGCTTTAGGGCGAAGGTTCGCTCGACTTGTGTCATTTTAATAATTGTGAATGTAGGCAGCTGAGCTTTCGTGTTTGTGCATCACAGAATTTTACTGAAAACAGGATTCCCAAGTGGAAATGTCCAAAGGACTCTCCTCCCATTGCTAATGCATGTCTTGTAAACTTAAACAAAATCATTTGGCCATCTCAAAACAGTTTATATCCTGTTTCAATCTGGGATTTGGAGGAGATTTCTAGTATTAGCAGGGCCCAGCATATTCTGCAGATTTGTGACTACAGTTTCCAGCTCCTGTGACAGAATTGCGTTTCTAAATCCAGACTCTTTAAAAGAGTAGGAAAAACGTGTTTCCAGCCTTTGTGATTGAAAGAGGACTTTGAAACATGTGAACAAGTGTAAACTAATAGGGAAGTCTTCCTGAGTCTGCACACAGCCTAAACCAGTAGCTTTAAGAGATCTGCATATCTCCTCTTAGTGGGATATTGACTCAGAAACTTCATAGAGAAGTTTAAATACGAACACTGCTAACTATATTAATGCCGATCACTGTAGCAGAAACATCAGTCACTGTTGTATTTCACAGATCTCTATGCTGCTTTCCACATCTCCCAAGTGCCAAAAGCACCAGCTGCCAGAATCTTCAGCTTCACTTGGGCAGCTTTTATAATGCAGTAATGTGCTATCGATATAAAAATATTTTTGCATATATATGCTTTTTATCACAGTTAATAAAATGAAGGCCTACTGCACTTATTTTTTAAAACTACATGAAGCTGCCAGAGAATTTCCAGTTTGCCAACCCTGCGTACTGTGAAATCCAGGATCTTGCTACGCAAATGTAGACACCGCCTGCTGTGGAATACCTGAAGCCTTGACTGTAACACCCCTCTCTCCACAGAGTTCACGGGCCATCTCTGTAGAGTTCTTACTGTGTACATAGAAATCAGTTTCCTCTGCTTTCCAGCAAGGAGTATGTAGCATTTTGTGAAAACAGGGCCACTGTACATTCTCTAAATTGAAAGGAAAAGATACCTGGTGCTTTACTCAACAGTTTAAATAATTTAACTTTGTCTCTCATCATTGAAATGCCCTTTATCCTTTTTTTCTATATATCCTGATCCAGATATCCAAAGTTTTCTAGGGACTGTGTTTAAAGTTGTTCATGGGGCAACAGTCTGTCCCCACATATACTCTTGAATCCCAGCTGATTCCTGTGGTGTGCCATTATTGCAAGGGGGTCCCAGAGAATTTTGCATTACTTTCAGCAGAGTTTCTTCAGTGGAACCTTTCTTCCCTCTGCTTAGTAATTCTTGGCAGCGCACAACTGCAGTCTCTCGCTGTAGTCTTTCTTAACGGTGACGCTCCAAGTTACTTACAAGCCTCTTCTGTTTCCAGCTTTCTCTAGGGAGATTCCAGTGTGTGACAGTCTGGATGTTGCCCTTTTTGTACACACTTCAGCACAGGATGGGTGCATCTGCTACCTAGAAAGTCTTGAATTCTAAACAGGATGAAACTATTTGGGTGTTTAAAGACCAACCTGCAATTATGATGCATGACCATGTCTGCATTTCTTCTGTGATCTAATTAAAGGGGTCTTGTTTCAGTTACTGTCTACATGGTACACCTTCAACTGCTGACTTAACAATATGCAATGTTGATTTCAGCCTTGTACTGTAAATGTTGTTCTTCACAAAGAGAATGTGCAATAGGACAAAGGGATGATGGGTGGCATAAATTTGAAGGGAAAATAATTGTGGGTAACAAGCTAGCTTTCTTATAAATATGAAGTGCAGTTTATTTCCTTTTCCTGTGGGTTTTCCTATTTGGAAAAGGAAAGTTGAAGATACGTTGCCTGTTTCTGTGCCTGGTGGTTTTCTCAAATGCAAAGTTAATAGAAATTTGTGTTAGCTGTAATTTAAGTGTTGAACCCATGAATGTTAGGTTGTGATTGTACTGCTCATGTTTCGTGGCTTGTCACGAGACTTGTTGAGATGGAGCTTAAAAGCTACCACCTATTTGTACCTGTATTCTATCACGTGGGATAGGCGTTTCACCAACAATGCAGGGTTTCTGTTGTTGTTTTGTTTCGGTTGTAAAACACAGGTGCTGTTTGGTCCAAGACAGAGAGGCGTGTAGGGAGTGACAAGAAAAGTTGCCTGCACTGCAGAAGAGCGTGAAAAAATGTTGCAGTATCGATGCCTTGATATGATTTAACTATGCAAATATACAAATAGGTGGGGGGGGGAAGATTCTTGGGTTGCATACCTAATCTCTTAGGTTTTGCTTTGTTAATTACTCGTACGTGTGTAGGTCCATACATATATACACAGACATGCGTGCACGTACGTATGCAAAGTCTTTACGTACAAGTGATGGAACAGAACCCTTTCCTCCAAGTTATACTTGAACAATTGGTGCAAATATAACTTGCTGCTGCTAAGGGGGGATCTTGGCTAAGGGCAGGCTCTGGATTCTCATCTTCCAGGTTTGAAGACCTGTGTATAAGCAAACAGTTTGCTTAGTCTTTTTGAAGACCTTGGAATGCCATCTAGGACACATGTCCATCCTCATACTCTGCTAATTTGTAGATTCCTGTATTTTAAACAAACATAGTGGTGAGTAACTTGTTAAATTGCAAATTCTTTCCTTTAATTTGGGAATAAAAGATAATAAAAAGCAACTGCACCTCTTCGTGGAATTCCTGTCCTCTTCAGTCAATACTTCTGTGTTCTGGTTGACCTAGAAGTCATGGCTATTGCAATAAAAATGATCGTTCTGGGAATTCAGTCTGTCTGAAAGTGGTTCCTAGTGCTGTTTACAGCACAGGAAGCACTTCATGTCTGCAAACATGTTCTTCTCATAGCAAGTGCTGTTTGTCTCTTCCGGAAAAAAACAAATCAAGGATGAGATGTGAAGTGACTTGCCCAGAGTCACAAAAGGAATCTCCTGGAGCTGGGACTGAATGAGAGGTTCCAGTTCCCTAGTGTTACCTTCAAATCACTAGGTTTTACTCTTCTAATACATTTGTCACTTAAAGGAACCGAAAAACAAGTTGACATACCTTAGTGACCCACATCAGGACAGTAAGGGCTAGAATTAAACATACAAGCTGTCATGATCTGGGGTTGTACGTGTGTGGTAGCTCAGACGTTGCTCACTACTTGGCAGTGCTTTGCACGGCCTGCAGAGTGGAAGGCCAGCACAATTGTGTCGGTGTGAATAATAGCAGCAAATGTGTGTCTTGCTCTGTTTGTTCAGAATCACCCAAAAAAAGAAGTCTCGTTTGATGCTCCTCTTAACTGAGGAGGGGGAATACCATTTTAAAGTGAAGTGGGTTCGTCTTTGTTCTACCAGCCTGTAGTGTGACTGCCCGTTTCTTTCTCGTAGAGCTTTCTCCCTTTTTCTTTAAACCAAAATATGGGAGGGCTTAATTGTTCTTTCCTGCCTCTTAATCCAGGCCTTTTCTGAGAAGCACCAGATAGGAAGGTTGTGGAAAACTTTGAACTGCTGATTCAGGGACATCCTTTTAAGATTTAGAAGGGTAGAGATATACAACACGTAAGGGATCTGTCTATTCCTATTTCTCTTCTAATTTATGATCGAGACTGCAGCTTCTGTCTTCCATTTCATGATGTTAGTGTAGATATTAGGCTGTGTTTCTTCAGTTTTTTTCCCTCCAAGTTAGGATTAGTTCCTTAGGGTTCAAATAAGTTCTAAATTTCACAGAGAAGCACCTGTACCAAAATCCTGGATCCAAGCGTCCCAGACTTGATATGGAATTCAAATCTGGATCCCAACTCTGTGGCTTACTAACCTGCCCATTTAGGGAAGGGTTTGTTGTCTCTACGTGGTGTTTGTGTTTTTGGTCCTTTGGAACTAAGCCTTTAATTTGGTTGCCAGTTCTGCAAGGACTTTTTAACTTCTTGGCAATGCCGGTGTTCACACGCACCATTGCTGGCAGTGTGATGCGTAGTGATAAATTTTGACTCTGTCTAAGGGTTACTGAGATAAACCAGCATTATCATTCGTAAAGGTCATTTTCTTGCATAGTGTTCTGAGCTTTGGAAAGGACACATCTTCCAACTATGACCTGCGTCACTGGCAGAGAGTTGTATAATCTGTACTTGTGGAATGGGAAGGTACAAGCTTCCATCGTTGCTGATGCATCATGTGATCCACTTATTTTGTTTTTCTTGTAGCTGTTCTTTGTTTTATATAATTTTTTTCAGTTTTATAGATAAAATAAAACAGGGGAAGTTCAGGATTTTTTCTACAAGGTATAAAACTCCAATGATTTCGTGGTGACTAGAGAGCTCTGAAAAATACCCCATTAGGAGATGATGGGCTAAACGTAGGTCCATTTCTCTTAGACAAGTAGGATAACCTTTAAGACACATGGAACAATGTAAGAATTGGGAAAACTAAAGCTGACATTTGTTTCCAAGAAATTCTGTAAGAAATATCTATGGAAAAGACATCAGTGATTGAGAATGATGTACAAATTAATGTGTTTGAAACTTGTGTATCCATTTCTTTAATCTCATACTCTTCAGTGAACGGTACACTTGTGTTCAGTTTTATGATCAAAAACAAAGACCAAAGAAGGCCAACCTCATTTGATTGTGTATATTCTGCCTGTCTTAATTATCAATAGCTGTAAGGATACAGTGCAAGTGATCTGGTAACCAGTGGTTTTCGTCCTTTTCTTTTAGGGGGAAAAACATCTTTAAAATGTATAATTTATTGCTCAGCAATAACCATGTTGTTAAAATAATAATAAAGAAAAAGGAATTAGCAACATGTCTTAATTTCCCAATAGCATTATTATATGTTGTATTTCAGTTTATTGTATATTGTGTTTTTGTATTTATTTGTGTTTGGAGGTCTTGCTATGTCTTTTTGTGTTTAAATGCTAATAAACAAGGACAGTGTGTAAGAGTGTAGAATGCCAAACTCTGAAACGCTAAACTGTGTTATTAAAGGAAAAATAAATCTACATAGGAAATCATATTTTTTAAAAAAAATGGTGTGGTGAATTTGAATGACTGCTGCTAACTTGCAAATGGCCAAGGTGCGTCCTTTCTTCTCTCTGAACCCACTGCACATTGGCTGTGCAGTGCTTTACGCTTACGCATCTGCCAGACCTTTATTGTGGCATTTTTCCTTTCCTCTTCACGGGAAACTTGCCACAAATTCTATCAGAGTCCTGTTTTCCATGTGAATAACTCTGCTAGGATAGACTAGGCGGTAGTGTTCATCATAATGTCAGGGTCAAGAGTCCTCGTGCAAATAGAGTAGAAATAATTGAAATGGCTTTTTGTGCATTTGTGGTACACCACTTTCCCAAAGAGGCACAGGAAATAGGGGACGGTGTTTTGCTTGAATATCTGGAAATGTGGATTTCTTTTCTTTAGTGTCATTAGCTACTCTTCCCAATGTAGAAATGCGTTTCAAGTGTGTGTTTTGTGATCATGGAACACAGTGCAGTCTGTAAAAGCAGCACGCTCTTTTCAAATGAGTGAAGCAGTATTTCCACTGCATTTCAGATTCAGCTTCGTGATGAAAACCCTGATCCCCAGTGGTGGTGCATGAAGCACATCACTTCTACCAAGCGCTGTGTTGATCTGTCTATCCTTTTGTTTCTTCTTCCCTCCCACCTCTTTCTTACTGAAGTTCCTGTTTTCCCTCTTTCACATCGCTGCAGGGGTAAATACTGTGTTTTGCAATGTGGGAATGTCCTGCCTGTGCTTGGTGGCAAGAGCATGATGTCTCAGCAAGAGCCATCACAGCGCTGCCGGCACCTGAACATAAGTATGACCTGGCCAGCCAATATCTGTATTTGCAGCAAGTAGTCTAAAAGTGCTGGGTGGCTGAGTGCCTCTCCTTGATAAAATAGGGGTGCCAGGGAAAAGGTAAATGCGGGAGCGTGAGCATGCTGAGAGGGAAGGGTTGCTAAGAAATGCCGTCCTTGCCGCACGCAGGGTGTGCTGAGGTGGATGTTCCTTTCTGGCACTGAGAGCCGTTTCTGGTAAGTGACTCTGGATGCTCTGGCATCCTCTGCCCTGCTCATCACGCTTTCCATTTGTACTCCCACAACCAGCACTCGAGGCTGCGCTACAGAAATCTCTTCACATCTCCTCACTGTGGAGCATCAAAAGATGGTGAACTTGTTATCTTAAGAGTGGATTGCCTTCAAGCAGAGCCCTCTTAAGGAAGAGCAGCCTTTGCTATCTCAGAGCTCCTCCTCCTTCCACTACAGTGCAGCAGGATGGATGGAGAGGAAACAAATTGCTTTAAAGTTGAAGGAAAACACCGATCTCTCTCCTCACTTCCCTGCTCCTCCTCCCCCAGCAATGAATTGTAATTAAGTGATCCGTGATGCTGTTCCTGGCAAGAATGAGTCTTCATAGAAGGTTTCTTCAGGTGATACGCTTCTTTGGGTGATGGGAGCAGGGTGCCAGCTCTGGGAGAGCAGAGCAGCCAGAGAGAGTGGGATGAGGGTCTCTGACCTACAGATGGTGCTGTGCAGGCTCATACATTGCCAAGTCAGGACCTGGTATTGGGGCCATCTCTTGCAAGAATTGCTGGGGTGATTTTTTAAATTTTTGGGGAAGATTTCCAGTGTTTCAAGCCTTGGGTTTGACTGCTGTCAATAAGCATTTGCAAAACCTCTAATCTATCTTTTCTGGCCTGTCTCTAACCTCTGGCCTATCTCTTGCTCTCTGGGATAACCTTCTTTGATGTGACCAAGACCTGAAATTAGTTGAGGAAGGGGAAAATGCCCAGTGGTCAAAGCAAGTGGTGAAATAAGTGATTTTCCCTATCTATCCCCAAAGCCAGTTTTCTATGAGTCAGTTGCGTGGTTCCTCCCTCCATGCCTGGGCTGAGCCTTGGAGGCTGTCACTGTTAAGTAACATGTCTGGCTTGTCCTTGTTGTTTAGCCAAAAGAGATGTTAACCTGAATGTCTTTCCCTGCCCCCTCAGCAAATGTGGCATCTGGAGAAGTGGAGACCACCCAGCTCTGCTCCTTCAGGATAACCTCTGGCAGTGGTGAACATCATCATAGAATCATAGAATGGATTGGAAGGGACCTTAAATATCATCTAGTTCCAACCCCCCTGCCATGGGCAGAGACACCTCTCACTTGAATAGGTTGCTCAAAACCTCATCCAGCCTGATCTTGAAGACCTCCAGGGATGGGGCAGCTTCTCTGGGCAACCTGTGCCATTGCTTCACCACCTCACAGTAGAAAATATCTTCCTAATATTTAATCTAAAGATACTAGATTAGACCCCAATGCATGCTCTCGTGGGTCCTGTAGGCTCCCAAGAACAGGGAATGGCCCAAGCCAGGAGCTGAATTCCCACCGGCTTGGGCTGGCAAACACAGAAGAGACCCTGGGGACTGACTTCCACTCCATGGGCTGGAAATTGGGTTAAGTGTTGTTTGGCCACAGCTCCTGCTACCAGTTGCAGCTGGTGGAAATGTGTGTTGTGACAGCAGCACTGTGCTGATCAGAGGCAAGAGTTGTTTGCAGACATCACTATGGGCACTCGATGGCTGCTTTGTGCCAATGCAGAAGCTCCCACAGAGGAGATTATGTGGATCAGCCCTGACTGGTAGAAATGCCATCTGTCTCAGCGTGCCCTGCACTGTCAGCCAGAGGGACAGGCGTGAGCCTGTACCCAGCCACTGCCCCTTTAGCAGATGTCCCAGGGGAAGGCAGTGGTGGCTGGTAAAGTGGCACTCAGTCCTCCAAGGATAAAAAGAACTCTTACGCAAGCGCAAGGGCCAAATGAAGTGGGCTGGTTTAAGTGTCCAGCTCAGTGGGCTCAGGACTTGAAAAATAGCTCTGGTTTCTCAGATCCCCCCATCCATGCAGATGTAGCTCCGTAGCTGCATCTTGCAGCAACCCTTGGCAGAAAGCCCTTGTTCTCCTGCTTCAGACTATGAGATAAGAAGCAAGTTGGAATGTGTTTCCAGATAGTTCTGACATCAAATGTGATCCACTTTGCTGACTTCTCCTTCCTTCCTGCTCCCTGGGGAAGGTGACCGTGTGGCTGCTGGAGTCCTGCAGTTGGTGGGTGAGTTCCTCTTGCGTAATCGGCACCGGATCCGAGACAGGGTTGACTGAATATTAAGCTTTAGATCCTGATCGACCCTGAAGTGGGGCCATGCCTCTCCTAGCAGCACATACAGCTCCTCCGCCACTGAGGATCAGTCGTGGCAGGGTAGAATGTGCTGTTGCACCTGAGACTTTAGCATTTTCTTAAATAAAAGGAAATCCCACCCAGGATCTCACTCTACTCCCTCTGATCACTGCTTGGGGCTGCCTGCTTTGAGGGCAGCCATGAGCCGTACCATCTGAACACTTAAGAGGGTGCTTCTCCCCAGTTATGTAGGATTAGCTTCATGTCCAAACCTTAAGGAATTATACGCTGTGCCAAAGAGACTGGTAAATAACTTGTACCTGGGTACATCCCTACCTGTCAGCATGCCGTGGGAGCAGCCTGTGCCCCTGCAGACGGGACACCGGATGGTTTGGAGCCAGTGCCTTTTGGCATGCCTCTGCCCTCTCCCCTCTGTTTGAGGCCACAGGGCCTAATAATGTTATCACAGAATAACTTCAATGTGCTTAATGATTTTCAGGGGGCAGCGCTATTGCTGCTTGGGATTTTTAGGGCTGCAGGGAACACATGCGTGTTGGGAGCAATTGCCCACTTTGGAGGCTGATGCTCACACCATCATTGCTTCGTACTCAGCACTGGGCCCCCTTTCCAGTTGAGAAATGTTGGAGCTGAGAGCTTGCACTGCGGAAGTCCCTTGTGTTGAAGGATACAACTGTTTTTAGTGATGAGGCAAGGTGCAATTGTACAACAGGGAAATTAAGAGAGGTGCTGGATATCCTTGGCGGGCTTTAGGAGGTGGCTTTGCTGGCTGCCTGACGGGATCAGTGTTTCTGGCTTTGATACCAGTTTATAACTCAATATTGGGATGGACAAGCATCTGTTGTGCACGTTTTTCCCTCTCTGAGGCAGTGATGTGCTCACCCTCCCCAGCAGCATCGCAGGCCACTATAGCACAGACTGGGGAGCAGAAGAGTGGGCTGGCAGCAAGGAATAAAATGTGCTGATCTCTGTGTTAGGGCAGCCACTTTCATTTCTGGAGGACGAATTTCTGCTTACTTTCATCTTCATTTCTCCGCCTGACCCAAGTCTCACTCCCCTGCAGCTTCTGTTGCACCTGCCTGGGGCACAGCAGCATCTTGGGGTGATAGCAGTGACAAAAGCTGTGTTGGAGAGGAATGTGCTGTGGCCCCAGGGAGAGACCTCCAGAAAGGGCCAGGCTATTTAAAGGGGGAAGATTTTGATTAGACAGTAGGAAGAAATTCTTCACGGTGAGGGTGCTGAGACAGTGGCACAGCTTGTCCAGGGAAGTTGTGGATGCCCCCTCCCTGGGGGCCAGGTTGGAATGGGGTCTTAAGCAGCCTGGTCTGGTGGGAGGGGTCCCTGCCCATGGCAGGAGGGTTGGAACTGGATGATCTTTAAGGTCCCTTCCAACCCAAACCATTCTATGATTCTTTCACCCCCCTCCCAGCAGTATTGCTGCAGTGAGCAGCTGACTCCAGTAACATAAGTTTCCCTGGGATTTCTGTAATTTCAGGAGCCATGGCACTGGTCTCTGCACAGGGTCCCATAAGCAGTTTCTCCCCTTCCCTCCACCCCAGTTGTGTTGCAGGGTGTTGAGGCTGTGGACAAGCATGTACCCTACCCTCTGCACACTGCAGTTCTTTCTCAAAGCTGAGTATCCAGGATTTATACTTTTTTCCCCCTCAATTAAAAGACAGGACATCTCACTGCAGCCAGCATTCACCCTGAGAATCCCCCAGGAGAGATTTGTGAGTGGTAATGAGAGTGCAGGAGCCTTTAACCTCGAGGACATCTCTCAGCATCCAGCTCCCTGCGCAGAAAGTGCTGACTGCTCTTTGGCTGATGCCCAGCCTGAGAGCTGCTGCTCAGGAGCTTTTTCTCCTGCCAATTCCAGGGCCACGCTTGTGATACTAGAGAGGACAGAGCTCCAGACAGGGGCACCTCCAACTTCCTTTGCTGGGCATGGTGCATCACTCAGGGCTATGCTGGGGCATCCTGTGAGCAGAACCCCTGTTGCTCATCTCACTCCTGCGTTTGCAGCAGGGATGGAATATGGCACCCATCCCAGGCTGTTGTTTCTCCCTTGTCCGTTGTTCCTAACACACCCTTGTAAAGACCTGGGCTGGAACATTCATGCAGCATTGTTCTGTGCTGGGGCAGAGAACAGTGATGGTGAACTCCTTCCTCCTTTACCTCTTTCTGTAGCCAAGTGCACTGATGCTGCCACCAGCTGCCCCCTTTGACCCCCGGCAGCCCCAACAAAAGCAGCGTGGGGCTGCACCGGCGCTGCCGTGGCGTGTGCTGGCTAATGCGCAAATCAGCTGGTGACCAAAGTACAATTACAAGTCGTTGCTGGGAGCTGCTCTCTTCCAAGTGAGCTAATTGAAAATACATTGAGGCCATTATTAGTAATTACAAGGTAGCTGGCAGTCTGCAGGGAAGAGTGGAATGGGACGTGCATGCAGCATGTTCATGCTCTCCGTGTTTTCATGGGACTCTAGCGGATGGAAGGATGTGGATGCTAAAGTTTGGTGAGCAGAGCTCTGGGGGACCCACCATTCTGACCTTCCTGCCTCTTTCCCCTGTGGTTCTCCCAGACTCCCCATAGTGCAAATGTTGTGTGGAGCTTGGGGAAGGAGCTGAGAGCAAACTGGCTTCTCAGACTGAGCAAAGTTCTGGTTTATGCTGGGGGAAATCTGCCTCTGACACTGGTTTACCCCCTTCTCCCTACAACCTCCTTCAGGCTGAGTCCATCACGTGCCCTGGGAGGGTCCAAGGTCCAGCTAAGCAGGAGCTGTAGAAGTGAGGACTGGATGCCTGCTGCAAAATGAAGTACCTGTTCTTTCTCCTCAGTGTCCTGCAGCTCCTTGGTGAGTGAACAGGGCTGACTGCCTGAAGACTTCCCCATTTTGGGTGTGCTTTTGGCAATGCTGTTTCAGAGGGAGGCTCTGTCACTTAAGGCATAATTATAATGCAAATGGGGAAAAGCACTTGCAACTTGACAGAGAGAAGGCAGGGGAACGAGGCTGGGATTACTGTATGGTGTCTGCTGCACCTCCGCATCTCGAGTTTTTCTGCTCCTATTTGAAGCCGTCAGCTCCGCACTGCAGGACACACTCTCTGTTGAATATGTATGTCGCTTTGATGTTTAAGGACTGCTCTTCCCTGGAGATAAGGCTGACTAAATAGCACACGGATATTTCCAGGGCTGTGCAGGGTGCGGGAATGCATCAGCGCAGCTGCATTGGAAAAAAGGCTTTGCAACAGGAGATAAACCTCTGCTGCCCTAGAGCCCCTGGCTGGAGCAGAAGCTACTGCTGCTGCCTGGCTGGCAAGCAAAGCCTTCTCTGGGTGTGGTGTGCCATGAGCTCGCTAGAGACAACACCTGGCAGCTGCAGGAACATGAGGGTATGTGCAATGGGGCCAGCTGAGCCTTTCTGCTGGAGATTTAACCTCTCTGTAGCCTGGTTTCCCGGGATGGGAGGGACACAAGTCAACTGCAGCAGGGAAGGGACAACTTGAAATTACCATCTGAGGGTGTTTTCCTTTCATAAGCTCTTTTCAACTCTAAGCCAGCAAGGCCTTTGCGACCACAACATTGCAAGGAGCTGCTTGGGTCCTGTTCTTATCGTTGTTACAGTCTTTCACCCTCTCAGTAGGTTTCAAAGTGGATATTAAAGTGGTATTTCCTCTGCCCAAGAGACCCTCCAGGCAGCTGAAGAAGTGGCTGCAGCCCAGCATGAGAGACTGGGAGTGCCCCACTGCACTTCGTACCCAGGCTCCAGGATTTTCATTCTGGTTAAAAATACATTGTTTACTCTTCACCTTGACATTGCTACGTATAGAAAATTGTCTCAGCAGAGCCCCTGGCAGAGTCAGACAGTGCAATCTATGCTCTGAGGTGATCAGTGTGTACTGGTAAAGCCTCCGCGGAGCCTCTTTAGCGCAACGAGCCTCATCCCTTCCCTGGACTAGCAGAGCCCAGGCTTTCTGCAGTGCAAGTCCCTCCATCACCTGGAGTCATTCAGACCCTTCTCTCTCCCCACGCTTCCTCCGAAGTCCCACTCCACTGGCCATTCCGCCCCCCACTGTCTTTCTATGTATTTTGTAGCTTTGTGGGGTTTCCCCTAAAGAAAAGATGATCCATATTAAAAGCAAAGGTTTTTTTCTTTTTTGTCTCATAATTCACTTGCCTGAAGCCATTGAATTCAAACTACTGGAGCTTTATCTTCAGCTGGACATGCATCTCCCAGCCAAGCATAGACAATGACAGCCCAGGAGGCTCACTGCTCTGTCACACTGGTGCAAACGCAGCGAGTCAGAGTGGAAACCGTCCTCTGCCATGGCCTGTCCCCGGCCAGTAGGCTCATCCCTGCGGGGACCCACAGGCAGGATCACTGCCATCCCAACAAGCCCCATGGGGAAGACCTCTATTTCCCAACCTGCCGGTGCCTCAGGCTGCAAGGTGCTGCTGAATCCTCCCCCTCCAGCTCCAAACACATGAACCCAGCCTGCATTTTTTGCTACATATCCCATGGCAAATACCCTTTCTCCTCTTGCCCTGTCCTTGTGGTTCTGCCATATCTGTATGTCCTCTCTGTACCTGCTGGTAACACCAAGGGCAAGGAGTCTCTGTGAATTTGATCAGTCTGAGTGGCAACAAAACCCACTACAATGAATGCTAAGGTACCAGGTGTGTGTTATTCTTATCCCTTGCCTGCAGAACTTTCCTGCCTTCTCTCTGCCTACCAAGTATTTGTCCCTTACTCCTCTTTCTGCCTGGATGGGTAAAAACCATCACTCAGAGAAAAAAAATCCCCTGTGCAAGGAAGGGTTGTGACTGTTCAGCTGGGAACATGCAGAGACTGCTCTTGGCTGGAAAATCCCCAAATCTGGCCCAAAAAGGCCATAGGGCATCCTGGAGAGTGCTCTCAGTGCCTCCTGCAGACTGGGTTACACTGTTTTCCCTGCTCTTTCCAGCTGCTGCCACTGCTGTGTACAAGCAGTGGATCCCCAACACCAATTTTGAAACTGCTACCAACTGGGATAAAGGCAGAGTCCCCTGTGCCAGCGACGCAGTTCATTTTGAGAAGAACAAGGTACTGGACATTTTAATTTTATTTTATTATTTTTTCAAAACACCATTGGGCATCGGAAAAGCCCTTTACCTGCCAGAGGAAAGCATACTTTTATTTTTGCTTTTCTTACAGGTCATCTCAGTCTTTGTCAGGTCTCCCCACGTGCTGAGGGACATGGTAAGGCAGTGTGCAGTGGTGTTGGGAGGGTGGGTGAGGGCAGGGCCTGTGCTGGAGTGGCAAGTGCCCCCATTCCTTTCTCTGGGGACTTTGGCGTTTTGTTCCAGTCAGACTCACCAGGATGCTTCATCTGGAGCAGAGAACAAGACTAACAGCAGCCCAGGGCACTGTGGAGCCAAGAGGCACATTTCTGGGATGATGCATGTTTTTCATTGGGTGGGATCCATGGGGAGTGTCCTGAAACCCATTTTCAGTTGGAAGATATTAAATATCCTCTTCAAAGAAAAGATAAACCCCCCTTCATGAGACTGAGACCTTGGCAGTAGTTTGCTGAGGAGCACTAACCCGCGGCATTGTTGACACAGAGCAGACACTAGCCCCAGGCAGAGGCTAAGTGAAGCTGACATCAAAATATCCTGAAATGAAAACAAACTGTTGTGGGAAATACCAAAATGTTGCTGGAGAAATTTTCTTTCAAGTGCCATTTGGTTTTATATTTTTCTGCAGCAATATCAGCCTGGCTGTGGCAGGATAAGCACAACAGCCTGCTGAAGGGCGTGGGCTGAGTGAGAGGAGATTGGGGGATTTCACCTCGGAGGGGTTTCTGAGTGACGTGGTGTTCCCTCCAAAGAGGAGCCCAGCTTGGAGCAGGCTGACCTGCAGCCACAAAAGTGTGGGTTATCAACCCCAGCATTTGGAGGGTCAGGTCTCCAGCAAGTCCCATCCCAGTGCCTGGGCAGCACAAACCAGGCTGGATCCCTTTTGTAAAACCTCTTCCCCTGGACAGGATGGGGGCAAGTTTTCTCTCACAGTTTTAGGACAATTTTGCTCTTTTATCGGCCATTAAATCTGAACAAAACCTTGAAATTTATGTGATGTAATTTGTTCAGGCTGTCTACACCACTAATAGTTTTGATGCTTTAATAACAGCATGCGCCACGTTTAATCCCTCTACAAATATTTGGAGGAGTTACTTTATTTATATGGCATTTTAAATATGAATTTTAGAAGGAAAGAACGTACTGGGGAAATACGTACAAATATAATGTAATAAATGATGTGGAATTTACCCAGAAGAAGGAAAGAGCAAAATATCACTCCAGTAGATTTTATTTTACTTACAGATGAATGTATAGTATTTCTAAAGCACTTTCATCAGAGGCCTGCAAAGTGTATAATTACAAAGCAATGTTATTTATTACAGCGTTAGCCTTTCACAACCAAGCTGAAGAGCTGAGCAGAGCAGCCCTGCAGCTGCCTGAAGGAGAGGGAGGTGCATCACCACCTTTGCACAGCTAATGGCATCCGTGGCCGTGCTGCTGTGCTGACCGTCCGCTGGCAGCTCCAGTGGGCATTTTTCTGCACCGCTTAGCAATGGGGTCAGGGTGCTAGAGTGGATCCCAACTCATGCCAATCAAAGGACCCAGAGTTCCTTGCAGGAGCCCCTGGCAGCCCTCTGCTGCCCCAGGGCTTCTCTGGGACCCTGTGGCTGGTGAGCAGCCATGCAAGCTACAGTGAATTTTACAGTCTCACCACTATACAGGAGGAGAGGAGACTGGGGGAACCTTGGACTGACTAAATCATCATGGCAGCAGCAGCTGTGAGAGAACGGCACTGCTCCTCACTGGCCAGGGTCTTGCCCCACTGCTGCACTGAATTGCACAGCCTGTAAGAAACCAGTCTATAACTGCAGCTCATGCTTTACTTCTGAGCATCACTACCACAACAATTTGCAAGGAACTGTCCCAGCAAGTTTCCTAGCGTGGTGCTTAATATTTCTTTTTAATTTCAGCTCAGCTGCCTCCCTCCTGTGTGCTGCTGTGCTCTGTTGTCACCAGGTGATAAGGGGACTGCCAAGACCAGGGTTGAAAAAGAAACGAAACCCAGCACCTGAGCCAGTCTGCCACTTCTGGGAATTGAGTGAAATTTGGCAACAGGGTGGTTAGAAAATGAATTGGTTGTGAGGCTTTTTGCAGTGAGGCTGGGCTGCATCTGTTTGCCTGCCAGCCGCATCGCACCAGAGCATTAATCACTTAAATCAGCAGGAATATATTAAGCTTTAGAGTCACTATGGAGATGCTATACAGCCTTTGGCCAAAAAAAGAGGAGAGTGTTGCTTGCTATAGTAGCACAGGAGGAAATTCACAGGGAAAGGGCTGAGCTCTCGTTGACTTTCATGAGGAGGGTGGTGGAGGCAGGGGGACGCTCAGTGACAGTGCCCTGCTGGTACAGGGACAGCATGAGACCTCCCATCCTGACTTCCCAGCTGAATAGAGCAAGCCACGGGATGCTGGGGGGATTTTCATGTGCCACCATATGCCCTCTCCCTAGATATTTGTATTAAAAAGGACACTTCTGGATCATGAGAGCTCCAGCTTTCCTTCCCATCCATCCCATGTGGGCACCAGCTGAGTGCATGGCTATGTTGAGCCCATAACTTGACTTGGAAGAAACCCATTTATCACCCAGATTGCGGATTATTTGTTCTGAATTTTTGAGTGGGTCCTTAATTCAGCCATGCACTAAATCCAAATCCAGCTCAAACCTAAGTGACTTTGAAGTACAACCATTGTGATTAGGCTGGATTTTCTATGGTATTTAGCTGTCTAAAGATGCAGATCAGTATTTAGCTGTCTTTCAGAGGTGCCTGAGGGTAAATCTGCAAAAAACATGGAGGTACTTATGTCAGTTGTGCGTAACATGGGTGCTCCAGGATAAGGCAGGCTTTGGCTCTGCTTGCCTCTCCACTGTGGGACAAGGGTTCTCCTGATGTGTTTGGACCCTCTGGCTATGGCTGCGCTTCCAAAGGGAGCCAAATCAGGGCACAGCTGTGGCTGTGAGCTTGGCGTTTGCCCCAGTAGCACCAGTCCTGGTGTGGTATGTGCTTGAGTCAGCCAACACTGCAGCACAGGCCAGGGCTGGATGATGCCACTTGCTATTTTGGGGGCTGTAGGAGTCGGGTTTAGCCACGTGGTCAAAGCAGCCTCATTCGACCCCTGTGTTGTGGGGTCAGGGCACTGACTGGGATTTTTGGCAGCATCGATGTCACCTCTTCATCTTTGCCCCATCACCAAGCCCTGCCATGGAGGCGGCAGCTGCCTACGCCTCCTCCCCGCCTGCCCAGTGAGGGGTCACAAAGACTGGGCAGGGGTCAGGAGCATGTGGAGTCTGGAGGTCTAACCAGGGACATCTCGCCCAGCTTTATATTTTTAGCTGCTTAATTGAGAGAGCAGAATGTACTCGGCTTTGCTGCAGGATGCTCCTGCTTGGTTCCTGGTAGCGATTGAACTCGAAATGCCAATTGCTCTCCAGGGGTGCTGGCTCTAATGAATTGCCATGGTTTGTGCTCGTCCCAGGCACCGGCGCTTCCTCCTCCCTGCTTCCCAAACAGTAGGGCAACAAAACACCCAGAAAAGGGATTATTTTTACTTCTCCTGAGATGAAGGTAAAAATTTCACAGGAGTGCATTTGTGCGTGCCAACACATAATTACTAGCCTGAATCCTGCAGGCTTTTCTCCGACAGTATTCCTGCTGAAGGTTTGCCCTAGGAAAGAAGTGCAGTAAAACAGCCTTTTGCAGTTGCCTCCCTGAATTTATTTGCTCCTTGCAGGCTATTTTCCAACAGGAGAAGTTATTAAAGCACGTGATGAGTGGAGCAGGTTGCTGACATCCTGAGCTCAAGTGGATGTTGGAGCAGGTCTGGCTGGCTGGCCGCTCCATGCACTGGCTGCCTTGGGGGACGGCTCCCCTGCCCACCCCTTGAGCTGCTTTCCGTCTCTTCCTGACCTTTGTCTCCTGAGGGAAGTTCAGGAAAATGAGCTGAACTAACCTGAAGTAGATTTGGCAGATGGCTTTGAGCCTTTTTTTGCCTTCTGCATTCAGAACTCATGTCTTGGAGTGTTAATGCACTCCCCCTATGGGACATCAGAAGTCCCCGTGTTCCCCCAGGACACCCGATTTCTGCACCCTTCTGGGACCTGTTTTTCTCTGCATCTGGAGGTGTGTGCTGGGGGGCTGCAGTCAAATTAATGGCCTTTTTGAACACATTGTTTTTCTTATTGCCCAATGGTTTTTACTCTGCGTGATGTTTCAGGACAACACTGCATTAAGCCATCCCTGTACCAGGGGATGTGGTGGCAAGGCCAGCTTGGGCAGATGACGCAGGGAGCCCATGCCCTGAAATGCAACGTAAAACATGACGAGAAGGCACAGCAGGGGAACTAGCTCCTGCATTAATGAGAGCACGGCCGCACTTCTGTCAGAGGACCCTGCCTTGCAGGAGGGGGAGGCAGAGGCGCAGGCAGGGGAGAGCTGCCAAGCTCCTCCCTAGCTTGCAGGGGCTGATGCCAAAATGATCATAACCCACTGGCACCCTGCAAATCTACCTGTGCCCCTGCCTACTCTGGGGGTGAAAGCAGAGGGGGGGAGTTATGGCTGGGTGCAGGGGAGGGCTGGCTGGTGAGCATCTCTGCCCACCACCAACTGGTCCCATGGAGAGGAACACCAGCTACTGTGCTGTGCTCTGCAGTGCGTGTGGGTTTCATGGGCATAAAAAATGCATTCCTTGCCTGGTTTCCTAGGGATGGTAAAGCCCCACTCCTTATGGGGGCATGTGCCTGGGCACAGAGCCCTTTGGGCAACAAGGTCTTAGTCCAGAAGTAGGTCACCCTCCTTGGCTCTTCCAGAGGTGTAAGGGTTGACACAGGTCATCCTGCCTTGCTGACAGCTTTGGTGGGGAATCTAGAATAGACATTCTGGTACTGGGGACCATGGCAGGAGCAGGTTGGATCTGTCAGTGACCTGGGCTGTGAGATGGTATGTGTGGCTGAGGGAAGGCACATTGGCCTGAGGATGCCGGTGGGAGCTTCATGTGGGCAGCAAAGTGAGTGGACGACTCCCCTGCTAACGAACCCAAGATAACCTTCGTTGAGCAAGCTCCTGGCTCCGGAGCTGTCAAAGAGGTTCACTTGTGGATGAATCTGGCCCAGTGCCTTTCTGGGGTCTTCAGCCAGCAGCTGGATGCCACCCAAGCATCTGCATTTGTGGCTGTGCTCAGAGCCTCTGGCCTCAATGGGCATTGGGAAAACCCCCATCCATAGGCAGCAATGAGCAGGGGGCTGCCTGCCTGCTGTTGGCTGCATGCTCTAACTGCCCCAGCAAAGCAGGGCTGGGAGAGATGATACAGAAATCTTTTTCCCAGAGCTCTAACACCTGTGGTGCGTTACAGCACTCTGTGATGGAGAGACAACCCCCTCACATCCTACCCCAGTGATGTTTTTCAATGAGGTGCTGGCAGTGGCATCCCAGGAGCTGCCCCCGGGCTGGTTGCTGGGTGAGGGGATGTACCCATGAGCCGTGCGCAGCCCTGATGGCTGCTGAGCTTTTTGCTGGTGCACCCATGGGTGCAGTGCTGCAGAACCCAGCATGCCTGGGCAGCCTCAGTGTCGCACAATGGGGATGATAGCACTGTCTTGGTAGCAAAGAATTCAAACACATTGATGCTTTGAATAAAAACAAGGCTGGCAGAAGAGCTGGCTGCAATTGCGAGCCTCACGAGCCTGCAGAAGTGCCACGTTTTTCCCTGCACTGCTGATGGTGACAGGGCAGTCACACTGCTGCTGTCAGTCATCTCAGCCTGGGGCTTATGAATCGAGCAGAGCCGCCATGTGCCAGAAGTTGGTTCAAAGCCACCCACATCAAAAGCTGCCCCTGAAGCTTTTGCTACTTTTTCTTTCGCATTTTGGAGGTTAGTTTCATTTTAACTTATGCATTGGAGCAGCATGATTTCTTCACAATGGTGGGTCACTGGGGTTGCAAATGGGGTGACTGTAGGCTGAGAACAGTATGGGGTCTTTCCTCTCTTTTTTTTGCTGACTTTGATGAGATAAATGATGACTGTGTTTCATTTGTCATTACACTTGATAATGATGACCAAGGAGATAAGTCATTTACTAGTATCTCGGGGATGGACAATGACTAATGGGACTGTAAGATAGCTGCATTAATGGCCCTGGAGTACAGGTTGGCAGGAGCAAGGGAAAGCAGACTAAACTGCCAGCATTTTGGCTCTGGTCCTTCGGTACGTGTCACTGCTCAGTTCAAAATGTACTTGGAAGGTAGCCCAGCCTATATGTAATTTCTATACTAAACTCCTAAGTGCAGAAAGCTGCTGCCCAGCCAGCCTCCATTTGTCTCTGCAGTGAGCTGAGATGCTTAACTTATGTTAGGGAAAAAAAAAATGGCAACTTATTTGCAAACTAAGATCCACTGGACAACAGAACCCGTTCTGAAATGTTTCCCAGTTTTCCCAGTCTCATACATCTTGGGGAGGGCTGGTGGAGGATGAGCAATTTGTCTGCCTCGGTGGGCAAGGAGCTGTAGCTGTGGGGGCCAGCATCAGAAAATCCTGCTGTGAAGCAGAAGTACAGGGCTCTTCTTGCACTTCATGTTTTGGGAAATGAGGTGACTAGCTGCTGTCAGATTTTCCTTCCTCCAACCCAAAGATCCCTGCAGCTCTGGGCCTGAGTGCCCACAGGTGATTTCTGTGAAGAGCTGGTACCCTGCATTGGTGAAACAATCAACTGCATCCTATCCTGAGCAGCTCAGATGGACATCAGCAGCCAGCTGTCCACCCTCCCTGCTTGGCCCTATCAATGCAGAACACGCTGCAGGGTGGCCACCCACAAAGATGAGGGCTGAGGGGCTCAAGCCTGAGACGGCTCAGTGAGTCTGGGACAATGGATGTAACTGGCAGTACCTGCCCTTGGTATTGTCAGGAATGCCCCAAAGTGTTGCACCACCCATTCCCATATGGGCTCACAGGAAAAAATCCAGGGCACTCAGAAGTGAAGCACCTTGTGAAAGAAGTTGGCAGGACAGACCTTGCCCAGATCAGGGCAGGCCGAGTCCTGAGCTTTTATATCTGCAGCTAAAGAGCATGTTGCCATTCTTATCCTGGCAGATCTTCCAGCCTCTTTCTGTGCCTCAGTATTGGAAAAGGGGCTTTCTCAAGAGTAATAGAAATTCACAGAACGTGTTTGCAGTCAGGTACTGAACATGCTATGGTCTCAGGGAGCAGTGTCCATAGGCAAAGACTTCTTCCTGGCCAGTGGCAAAACTCCATTCTCTTGGCACAGATGTTGCCCTGACCACAGATATTCACCTCATCATCCCCTCTTCTCCAGCCCAATGTATGACGTTGCTGGATCTGAAGTGGGTGCTGCACAGGAGCACTGCAGGGCTCATAGTGGTGGCAGCCACCTTCTGCTCTCCACTCTGGCTTCTCACAGTTTCTAAACCAAGAGGGGGACCTGGACTATGGCCTTCAAAGCACCACACCACAAAAGCATTGAAGTCTTCAACAGCTGCTTACAGCCTTGGGGTGAGGAACTGTTTGCCATCTCCATCCCTTCTCCCAGAGTGGTCCCTAGAATGGTCCCAGAGCATGCTCAGGCAAGACTGCCCCAAAGACGGAGAGCTATCACAACCACCTGCAGCAGTCATTATTAAGTTTTGCTTTTTCTAACCTACATGCATATTCAAAGAACAATTAAGTAGATGAAATCTTAAAATCCCATTCAATGTGCTTCTACCTGAGCACAGGACCCAGTGCATCGGTGTATCACAGTCCTGGAGGGCTTCCGGCTGCTGTCTGGGGAGTGATCCTAAAACCCTGTGCAGACTGAGTTAGAGGAGAATGGAGACTTGAACGTCACTCGCTCCTTGACACGTGAAAATACTGGGGGGAAGCCCCGACTTTCTGTGCAGCAATTTCTAAGCAGAATATAAGATGGGCTTGGCTGAATAATCCATGTGGTGTGAATGAGTCGCCTGACTCAGCTGTTTGCCAAGGCCTGTCCTGTAGTCAGCTGGTGACCTGAACGGCCACAACTCCTTGCTGAAAGGGCCCCCGTGGCAGAGCTGTGTCGAGATTTGTCCTCATGGTCAGGAGCAAAAGCCTGATAAGGCTGAAGCCAGGTGAGCATGGTGACCCTGACTACCTGCTGGTAATGTCCTAACCAAAAAGAAGAGAGTCTAGCAATGGGAAGGTGTGCCAGATGCCACTGTGTGCTCTCCTTAGCACGTACTGAGAGCAGATCAACTACCTGATGCCTCACCAAACATCACTTGGGCCCCTGAGTTATTTTTTGCAAGAGCAGCCCCCAGAGTTGGGAACATGGGTTTTTCATGGCATACCAGTGTATAAAAACGTGCTGGGAGTGTATGAGGAGGAGGAGGGAGGAGCTGCCAAAAGGGCTTATCCTTCTTGTTCCTTGTTCTTGCTTCCCTGAACTCTTCATGCTCTTCTGTGTTACTGGAAGATAATATCAAACTGCCTCTCCCCATTGCAGTGTCCCCATCTGTAAAAACGGGAGCTGATACTTTCCCATTAACATGGGGCCCAGTGAGAGTAACTCCTAATGACTGTAAAGTGCCTTGGAGACAGTAAGTGTACTAAGCAGCCTAATAATTAGCAGTTATTTGATTACAAGCCTGGGTGGCTGGCAGCGGGACTGCACAGTAATACTTTGAATCCCTTTGTCTAGTACCTGCCCCTGAATGGAGAACTCGTGCTGGCATCTGGTGCAGGATTTGCAGCTTTCGATGGCAGCTGGGATCCAGGCTGTGACTCAGGTATTCTGTGCTCAAACCAGTTGCCCCATCAGCCCCTGATTAATCACGCAAATTCAGCCCAAATGCTTCTACAAAGGTCTTTGCTGTCCCACCTAAGAGCAAAATGAATCACTTCTCTTTTTATACCTACCTTTTCTTTGATGACCTCCCTCACATCAGTTCTTTCTTTCCTGCTATATCACCTGTCTTCTAAAAAAGTAATTATAGCAGGGAAGCCTTTGAAGTTGTAGCAGAAAGGCAAATATTGTTTGTATTTTACCCTGCCTAAAGCATGTAGCCACATCAAAGCCCTCATTTTCTTTGCCATAATATTTCTTAAGAAAACTGGTTAGGAATTGCACACTGGTGAGCTGAACCACAGCCACTGCAGCAAGCTGGCCTTTGGCTTGATGTGCACATTGTCGTGAATGCATCCTTCCCTCTTCTCTTAGCCTCCAGCCCAGGTTTGCTGTGACTGAGACAGAAGGTTTGGTTTCATCGTGCCTATTACTAGTCTGGGAGCTGTTTGCTAGGGAGATGTATTTTGTGTACTTCAGAGCTACCTAACGCTTTCGGTGTCATGCAAATTTTTTAGTTTGGCCACAGGAAAGGAAGAGGCCAAGCAAATTGCCTGTGCCTGTGCTCTGACTGGCAAATAAAGACAGAAAAAACCCAAACAGTTCTGCCCAGAGGAGGGAGTGCAGCATCAGGCTCTCTGGAGCCACTCCAAAATCCTTTATCCCTATAATTTTTTCTGCTTTGGGGCTGTTTGCCTCCCATCAGGGATGCTCTGGCAGCTGCCTTCGCCTTGTGCTGGGCTTTTACATTTGACTATGCGCTGCTCCCCTACGATCAGCAGAGGCAGCTTTCACAAATGGATTTTTATAAAGCATGATTTTAAAATGAATGCAAATAATTCAGTCAATAAATACCCTTGTGATAGTTGAATTGGTAGAGATTCAACTGTTGCGGAAGGGTGAGAAGGAAGCAGGGCACTGTGTGATGGTACTAATTGTGACCAAAGGAAAAGGGTTAGTGGTTAAATAATTAAAAGTTAAATGGTGCATTGTTTTTTGGTGTTACCTACTGCAGGAAATAGGGCTGGTCATGTTTCTGCAGGCCTGCTGGGCTGCTAGAAAACTGGGACATGGATTACCACACCCATTTTTTCCCAGTTTAGATCATATTCAGTGTTTTCTACCCTAGCCACAAGGGTGACCTTTAAAGAAATGGGGGAAAAATGTCCTGTGGGAACTGGGTCTGGAGGTCAACAGCAAGAAGTGAGGTCTGGGCTGAGCCGCTGAGACTCCAGTCCTGAGCACTGGAAAGATTTGCTGAGCCTCTGCTGGGTTCCAGGAGGTGTCTGAAGCAGCCACCTAGGAAGACTATACTGTGGTTGCCCTTCACTCCCTGCCCATGGGGTGAGCTCCTCCGCTTCAGGCCAAGCGGTGCCTGGTTTTACCAGCCCAGATGAATCTATTGAGGCTGTGGATTTGGGTGTGGGCTGCTCTCGACCTTTCCTGTTGCTTTTCCAGGTGCAACAGTGAGGTTTGCCGACGCCGAGCACCATGCATGGTTCGACCCCATGCTGTGGCAGTCTGTGTCTCCCAGCAGGGAGCTCGAGACAAGCGGGCGCATCTTTTCTGTGGATGAGGAACGCGTCCCGTGCCAGTACGATGATGTTATCTTTCAGCCCGAAACCTCCTTCCGGGTAAACATGGACTCATCACAGCGAGTGATTCATCTCCGCAGCGTCTCCCTCATGGGCCAGGTACCACGGGGATGATGAGAAACTGGCTCGACGCCTCCTGGGGGTGGAGGAGCGGCGCTGTTTGTGGAGATGGGGCAGTCCCACACTGCTGCATCTTCATGGCTGCTGCTGCTGCTGCTGGTCTTGACGATTTTTTTCCTCTCCAGATTTCTTACCGCCTCCCTCCCTGCAGTGTGGAAGCACAGGCTGTCTCACTATTCATATTAAAAAAAAAAAGGCCAGTGTGTGCAGGTCAAACCTCTGGCAAACAGCATCTTTTCCAGCACCTAGGGCCTGCCCCCTTCCTAGGCACGTGTCCACAACCACACTGCTCAGGGACACTCTGGGGGCACCTCCCTCCCACCCCCGACCTTAACACGGACTGTGGCCCAGTGATCATCTCCCAGCTTTGCTTTGGTACTGCTCTTTAATTGATTGGAGGGATAATTATAGAAATACTGGCAGCCTGCTGTGCTTCAGCCCAGGAATCAGGCACACGATGAGCCCCATCCCTCGCTGGTCGGAGGAGTGAAAGATCACAGGCACTGCAGCAATAAACACAGGCTCCTTCCAGGAGTGGGAGATTTCATGTCAGCAGGCATTTCATAAGTTATTTATTATTTCTGCTGCTGAACTGCCTGGGATCTGCCTTTTTGGGGCCATTAGGTAACCAGTTTTTGAGTAATAACCTCAGTTGATGTCCAGGCGAATATAGGCAAGTCTAGACAAGACAGGACCCCAATAGAGCTCACCTAGGACATGTGTAGCCTTGGGAATACAGAGGTGGGATGATCCTGGGTCCTCAGAGTGAGGCTGGTCCCAACAATGCCTAGGGACCACCCCACGTCATATCACCCCCAGCAAATCCACCTCCTCCAGGACTGCAGCTGGCCACATCCGAAGGCAGAGGTGGCTGCTGAGTGATGAGATGGAAGGAGAAGGTGCCTTTTCTTTTTATGTTTATAATGTATTTCCTAAAAACTGCATTTTTAAGCTACTTTGACCCTGTATAGCCAGCTCACTGCTTGCTCTGTGTGGGGTACTTTCATCCTAGGACCTGTGAAATCCTCCTGCTATGCCAGGGTATGGAGAAGCCTCCCATGGAAGGCAATGGGTGAGATACTTATCAGCTTGGTAGGACAAGGCTGGTCAGTCCAGCTCAGTCTTCAGTAATGCCAAGCCCACTGAAATACTTCCCAGATCAAAGGAAAACCCCTCAGATACAGCCCCTTCCTCCCATACTTAAAAGCTGGTAAATTGAATTCTCTGGTCTAGCAGAAAGAGAGAAAACAAGAAGGAAAACCAGCCAGACACCTCATGTTTTATTTGTGGTCTTTTTAAAATTTTAAATCAGAAAGGATTTTTCTGTTGGCCCCTGTGGAAAAGCCTGAATGGGTGTAGTGGCAGGATTTTCCTGATAAACTGTGGTGGGGCTACCCCGTGCTGGTATGGCACGGCCAGGTGCCTGGGGACAGCACTGGGACCTGGCTAGGAATACTGATCCGCTTTCCTGCTCTTTCCCACACAGGAGTTCAGCAGCCCTGAGGCCTGGGCCAGGTACCTGCGAGGTTCCTCAGGCCCGCTGCAGTTTCATGGCAATGGCACTCTTCAGGTGACGGGCACTGACTGTCCCGACAAGTCCGGCTGTGCCTGTGGGAACACCCTGGTGAGTCCTCCGGTTGCAATTTAAGGGGATGCCATTGTAATTTGTGGGGCAAGGGAGGAGAGGGACTGACACTGCCCTGCTCTCCTTTAGGATGGCCACCGCATCTGCGCAGCCCTGCTTGGGGGGCCAGGGGGGCAGTGCCCAGCGCTGGCGTGCCAGAGCCCTTTGAAGCCCCTCAGCCACTGCTGCGGGGTCTGCGGTGAGTGGGATCGTGCTCCTATTCCTCCTCCCTGCTGCGCTGGCTGTCCCAGCCCCTATGCCCTGGCTGCTCAGGGGAGAGCTACGTGTAGGGAATGCTGCTGGTCTGGGTGCTCATGGACTGAAGTTCTACTGTAGCACAGCTCCTGCAGATCCCATGTGCATCCCACGTGCCACCCTCCCAGAGCATCTCTCTGAAGCACTAATCTGGTTTTTGGGAGCCTGTTCTGAGTTGCAGCCCTTTGTCCCTGCCTCTGGTTTATCCTGTCGGGATGTCACAGTTCGTCAAGCTAATAGGTCTCTGCTGAGTTTATGCAGTGGAAAACACTCAGAGGAAATGCACCTTTTTCACTGTACTGTCAGCTTTCCAACAGCAAATTTGTTTCATTTCATTTAAAATAAAAACATGCAGATTGACAGCATTCCTTCTGCAATGGGCATTTCTCCATTAATCTACCTGGAAAGTTGTTAAGGGGAATTTTCATGCATAATTTTACCCAGATATTTGGTATGTCATACCAAATTCGTTAAAACAGCACCATATGTTTCTCCAATGTGCTCCTAAAAGCAGAGCCTCTTAAAGCCTTTAGGACAATTTAGTATTTCAACAAATATTTACCTATATTTTTCCCAAGGAAAATATTTACCCCAATAAATGCAGTACAGGGAGCACAGGTATCCCCTTCTCTTCACCTTCCCTCCAAAGCATTGCTGAATCGCAGTTTTTCAGCCCCAAATACAGACATAAGTGGAGCTTCCCGGGGGGAAAATGCAGGATAAAGAATTTCAGGGGGAGGCTTTCTCTGGAATGTGGTGGAAATGAAAATCTTTTCATCAAACCCAGGTGATAAAAATACCAGGTTTCTTAGGGCACAGCTGTGGTGCTGCCTCTCCTGAGCCCAGCCAGACCAGTTGCATGGAGATACTGGAGGATGCCCAGTGCATTTTATGGCAGTGAGAGCCATGGTGCTGTGGCAGCTCTCTGCCCAGGCTCAGTGACAATGTCGTGTCTGTCTGGTTTTGGATTGCAGGAGCCACTATTAGCCTGGATTTCACTCCTGATTTTGACCTGCAGAAGTACCGGGACAGACTGGTCCAAGCTTTTCTGAGCCAGGTATTGTCAGCCCGCTGCCTCAGTGGGGTCTAACAAAACTTCAGGCCAGTGGCCGCGTCTGCTAGTGACTGGATGCTGGTGGGGTTGTCTTGGGGGAAACGTGAACCCAGGGATACAGGGTGTTCAGCCTTGCTCCCCGCCACCCTGCAGGGCTCACCTCCCAAATTTGCCCTCTGGGGTGCACCAGCTTTCCTTGCCACGGGGGCTGGTGCAGCCTCCCTTGTTGCCCACCACAGCCGCGTTGCCCCTCTCAGTGTGGGGCAGGAACAGCTGCCAGCGTGCAGATGGGGTGGGATGCAGGTGTCTTGCTGGAAACCCTGGTCTGGAAAACATGAGAGGTCAGCCAGGCAGTCAGGCCTAGGTAACATGGGAGTCAGCCTATGCAGCTGGGATCATGCAAACTTGTTGCAGCACATCCCGTGGGCTCTGGGAGATTATTCCCAGTGCCGGGCAGCTTTTTATCCCCCAGTAGGTAAGCGCTGGGTGGGTAACTGGCCCTGATCAGAACTCAGATGCATTTTCTACAGGGCATCATTCCACACTGCTGCTTGTCAGACATAGTGTGATGTCCCACCTCCCGGCTGGGAGCTGCTGGGGGCAGGAGGCGTGCTCCAAGTTACACCAGGAGGATCGATGTCAGAGTATTGCTCTATTGATCCAAGCTGAAAGCCTACTGCCTGCCCTCCTTACAGCTGCACATATCTTAATACAGTGTTTATTGGGTGTGCTACATAAAATTGCTTTCTCGGAGCACTCACCTCCTCAGGGGAATACTGTGTGCCGGGTGCTTGTCCCAGCTTGGAAGGGAGGGGAGATATGAACTGCTTATCTGGGAAACCCAATGGCACTGCAGTAACATGGATGACAGCTCTGTGATGGGACTCACGTGAAGAGTTATAGGTGGGCCTTGCTGGTACATCCGTCATAGGTGTCTACAGAGGTGACTAATTTCTGCCTATCCCCCTCATGGGCTTTAATGTCTGCTTGTGTTTTGAAAAGCCCAGGTACGCTGGCGTGCAGATGGCCATTTCCAAGGTGCACAAAGCACAGACCTTCCTAGGACTCATACCTCGAGGCTCCATTCCCCTTATCCAAATTGTTCTGATTGATGAAGAGGTGGGAGTGCAGACGGGCACCGCCGCGGAGCAGCTTGCTGCAGACATCATGGAGGACATAGAACAGCACGGTAATGCCACCATCCTCCTCGGCGGGTCCCCCGTGGGTGCACCTAAAACCCCTGCTATCTGGAGCTCCTTGTCCTCCACCAGCATCCCATGTCGAACACCCACGTGTCTGCTCACACAGGAATCAAGTATCAGCTTGGTTGAAGATTCCTAGGTTAAACACTCCTAGGGTCTTTGTCTTTGTCAGTCTGGTCCACCACAGCTCTAAACCTTCTGAACACACACACTCTGCACTTCTAATCATTTCAGTACTGAACTTTGCTACCCAAATGTTTAACTTCGTTTACCCAGAATTTTTGCCATTTTAATCAAAGTAGGACAGTGCTGTGGGCAGAGCAGAACTGTAGGATCAGCATTATCAGGCTTGGCAGGGATCTCTGGAGACCATCAGTCCCCCACCCTTCCCCCAGGAGCAGATTGTCCAGGACTGTGTCCAGTTGGGTTTTGAGTCTCTTCAAGGATGGAGACTTCACAACATCTCTGGGCAACCATATTTGACTACCTTTGCAGTAAAACACTTTTTTCTTGTGCCAAACTGGAATTTGCCAATATTTCAGTTTGTCCCCATTGCCTCTTGCCCTGTCACCAGGCCCTGCTGAGAAAAGCCTGGTTCAGCACCCCAGCTGTGTCTCACCAGGGCAGAGGGGGAGAACCACCACCCTTCACCTGCTGGCAATCCTCCTCCTCATGCAGCCCTTGTCTGGCCATGGGCCGCTTGGTGCACACCAGGACATCCAGACCCCTCTCTGCAGAGCTGCTTTTCACCCAGAATGCTACATGTGAAGGCAACCATGTAAGCTGGCAGATGCTGATGAGCACACAGATTGAAGCCAAGGGACCTGCTGGTTGTTCTGTGGGTAGCAGATCTATATGGGCTTGTTCCATTTGAGTCCAGCCAGCTCTATATCCCATCCCTCATCCCCAGAGAAAGGTTATCAACCAGGAAAGCAGTGCCAAACCCAACTGGAGGATCCCTCTGCCCTGTGTGTGTGTTGGAGTGGTGTGCATGTGTGTGGGTGTGTTGCCCTATCCCATCCTCACCCCTGTTTCTTCCTGCCTTTTCCCAGGTGAAGCACTTGGAATTTCAAGTGGCAAAATGGAGGTGGCCACTGGCAGCACTTCCAATGGGCAGCTGGGGAGTCATGCATCAAGCAGGACCACAGCAGGGATGGTCATGGGGCTACTCTTCATTTTCCTGTTGCTTGGAGGGATCCTCTTTCTCTACAGAAGGGGAAAGCTAAGGTAGGCATGAAACTTCTGCTAGCATCATGTTACCAGATTTCTGCCTGGGGGCAGCTGTTATGCCAAAGCTGTTCTTCTAGCCAGCCTGGTGGCACAGAGGCACACAGGTTTTCCCAGATCTCCCACAGTGCTATACCCAACATTATTAATTCATCCAATCACAGAAGGGTTTGGATTGGAAGGGATCTCTGAAGATCATTCAGTTCACTCCCCCGCTGAGGCTAGGGCCATTTTCCACTAGATCAGGTTGCTCAAAGCCTCATCCAGCCTGACCTTGGAAACTCCCAACAACAGGACAGTCGCTCTGGCCAACATGTTCCACTCTCTCATCACCCTTACACTAAAGAATTTCTTCCTTATATCTAAATCAATCCTCTTTTTGTTTAAAACTCTTGCGCTTGTTCTTTTTTCATGGTTTATTGGAGGTGAGGTGGCTGAAAGGTCTTTTATGTGGTTGGACTGGTATCTCATCCTCATGGCCAAGAGGAGTTGCTTCTTGGTGCCGCAGTATGCTGTGGCTCAGTTTGAGCTCTGCACAGCCTGGTCATTCTGCCCAGGGACATCTCCCATTCCCTGCAACCGTTAGTTGGCAGCCATGCCAGAGGATGGAGGACTGAAACTGCCAGAAATGCATCAGAATAATTCAAAGCACTTGTCCTGCAGCTTTGTAGACATGAAAGGGTGTGACAGCATCCAAAACCAGATGCAGCTTTTGGTTCATTGTTGCTCACACTGCCTAGTGTGCAGGTCCCAGGGGAGGGACTTAATGGAACCACAACTGGGAACTGGTCAGAAATGCCCATTCTCCATCACCCTTTCTCTTCAAAGCATTGTGGCAAGTGCCACAGCGGGTGTTCGGGGCACCCAACTCTGCTCCTTGCTCATGCACACACCTTCACGTGGAGGGTTTTGCTGGGTGTATTGGTGGACGTCTTTGTGCGTGGGGCTGTCTAGTGAGCTGCTCACTTACCTGGCTGTGGGCAAGCGGGGTGGACCCTCCATGTTTTATAATCATGGAGTAGGAATTGCTTAAATTTGTGGGTGCAAAGTGCACTGATGTCTGCCCAGGGATGCTGAGCACCCTAGTGTTCAGGCTGGCCATGTCACGGGCTCACAAGTCAGGTTGTTTCTTCTCTCCCAGTTCCTCTCCTGGGGTTTCCTGCCTGCACAGCAGTGGCTGTGGCCGGAGATGCCTGCCCTGCCGCTCGGCACGTGCTGACATGACGTTTCCTAGCAATAAACCTGAACCTTCATTTAATTTCTAAATAAAACTCCCAGTCCCATAATTGTTACTTGATGATATATCTTCCACTGACACTTCTTTGGATGCCGGACAGGCCTTTGAAACTGGCTCTGTCAGCAGTGGGGGGGGGGGATGTGTGTGTATCTACAGCAGACGGAACTGAACCTGAGCCCAGACCACGTCCCCAGCTGACCTGCTCCTGCTCTGTGTCCCTGAGTGGCTCCCGGGTAGGTGCCCTTTTGAGCAGTGCTGATGAGCATCATGAGGCATCTGACACCGACAGGGGTGCTGCAAGTTAGGCAGGCAGCTCCAGGAGCCTACGGAGTCTGCCTCGATGCAGCAGAGCCATCCTGGTCTCTAGAAAAACAGTGAATTCAGCTTGTTTCCAGCAAAAAGGGAGCAGCATGGCCTCCATGCAAATAACACCACTCCTCCAATTGCCTTTACAGAGCCTGTGCCAAGACAGTCAAAATGGTTAAATATCAGTGGACTCTCAGGACCTGCAGTGATGTGTGGGAACCTGCAGCTGAGCCCATTTGCACCCCAGCTGCCTCCTGGTGCAGGGGATGCTGCTTAGTGACTGGGACCCTTAGGATAGGAGTAATGAAGAAAAAATAAAAGTGTTGATGGTGATTAAGATGATAAAATGATAATATGATGAAAGTAATGATAAAAGTAATTAGTCCTTGTTGAGACTGCAGTGGGAACAGGTGTCAGCTCTGTGCCAATTCATTGTAGGCCACAGGGGAGAGTGACAGCTCTAAAGTGAAGCCTGTGTTAGGCTTGTCTGCTTCTGATGAACTCTTCTCTCCAGGATGCAGGTCTCAGCCCTGCAGGCTTGATGGTTTCTGCTGGACAGGGCAGCTTTTCCCTGAGAAAGGCTACAAACATCCCATTTCAAAGACAGCCTGAAACTTTGCCCCCATATTTTCCCATCCATCTGTTGAAGATGCAGTGTTTCAGCTAGGGGAGCTGCTGGGATGGGTGGGATGTGAGTGGATATTGCCCAGGTCTCTTTCCAGGCTGCCCACCCTGCGTGTCCCCCGGTCTTGGAACAGAGTGGAGGAGCCTTCGTCCCCTGAGCCAGCCAGTGACAAAGGCTTTGACAACCCTGTGTTCAATGTGGTGAGTTGCCACTGCCTGGGGCCATGGGGATGCTTGGGGACATGGACAGGAGGTGGCAAGGCCCCACCAGGACTTTCTCGAGTGCTTTTGGAGGTGCAACACACCTGGCAGGTCTCCTCTTTCCCCAGGCCAGGAGGGGTTTTTGAGATTGCTCCATCCTCCTCCAGGTCAGCAGGTCCTTGGCTGCTGCAAGGACTCAGTGCTGAGTGGGTTTTGCCAAGGGTTCTTCTTCCCTTCCCCGTTGGTTGCTATTCCCTCCCTCACTGTTGCAGGAGCCACAAAGCTCTGACCCTGGAGAGAAGACGCCGCAGGAAACAGCTCTCAAAGACCACCAGGTCTTCTACATCAACCCTCTGTATGATGCAAGTGAGACGGAGACATGACAGTATGGCCTCACACCAGGGGCAGCCAGCACATCCCTGGGACCACCACTGTCTTTCCAGCCCTTGTAACCCCTCGTGTTGCTCATGTTGGGGTCTAAACCACAAGCTGGCAGATCCCACCTGAATAAAAGCGTCTGTACGGTAAAGGAAACCACAGCAAATCTTCGCTGTGAGGGCCCATCTATGCAGGCATGGTGTCCCTGGTGTTTCTTCTGTTTTTCAAACTGTGTTTTGTAGGTGTAAGTCCTGCTTAGACAGTTCAACATTGAGATTTAGGCATCATGTGATACCTGGGGAATCTGGGGGTCTAACTCAGTACCCTGTGCTTTAGCCAGCCCTGTGCTGGATATGCCCAGGGCATACAGCAGGTTGAAAGATGTATCCCTGGATGCACAATGGAAATTTAGTACTCAAACACGTTTCAAACTGTGGATTGGACCCCTTGGGTTTAAAAGGAGATTATTTTGCCTTCCAGCAGTGTGCTTTGTGCTGGGAGATTTCTTGGAGACCTCACTCACATCCCCTTGGCACTGGCACAAGGCACAGTCCTGAGCAAACCTTTCCCTCCCCATCCTCTCTGCTGAGTTGCCTGGGCTTTCTGCTATGCCCTGACAGTTGTAAGATCCTCTTGGGCCTGCCTGGGGATTTATCATGTTATTCTCTGTGGCAAAAGAGCGCTTCTTCTGATAGTACAAGAGGAAAGAGGTTTGGTGCCAGTGCTGGGACTCCCCAAGGAGGGATGCAGGCAGGAACCTGAGGGCTGGGAACAGTTGCTCTGGCCCATCTCTAACGAGGGTCGGGGCAGCAGCATACAAGGGCCTCGTTAGTGGTGGCATTTACAGCCCAACGTGTGTCAAATACCCTCAGCTGCCTGCAATGTCAGGCAGAGCTTCATTACAGGAGCAGGTCTGATGGGTGAGGCTGAAATTATGGAGATCTATGCAAAGTTATGCAAATTTGCACTCTACTGGGTTTTCAGGAGGGCTTGTTGGCATATTCCATAAAGAAGCAGCTATTTTAAGTTTATTATGTTTTGTTCTAGACTCTGGAAGACATAATCCCTTCTCAAAGGCCTAGGAATTAATCATTAGGCGCATCAGAGCCCTGACAAAGGGTGATGGGCAGCATGTGGTGATGAGACCAGCTTTGCCATCCCTCTGCCCGCAGAGCAACCTCTCGTAGCGGGCAGTGCAAACTTGCAGGACACAAAACACAAGCCAGGCAGGGTACAAGACCACCTCCATCACCTTGGTTGCTGCCATCACTTTGCTAGTGAGGCAGAGTCAGGTTTGGGAGGACATCAGTGCTGGGGCTTGTAGGGTGGGAATTGCATTGTGCACATCTCTCCTGAGGGTGCCTCTCCAGCAGCACTGGCTTGAAAAGCAACTTGCTTGGACAGGAGCTTCTGCTGCAGCTGTCAGGAACTTGGTACCCAGTGAAGCAGCCACCAGCAGGGTCCAAATGCAGAGGAAGCCGGCGTCTGCTGGAGGTGGTGGCTGACACCAGCAGGCTGACAATACTCAACTCCTACCATCCCATGGTCGTGTAACAAATGCATCTCCTTGAAGAGCAGTGACCCAGAGCCAGGTCCCCAAAACTCACCCCACAGCACGCAGAGTACCCCTATGCCATCAGCCCAGGGGACACCACCACCCAAGCCCTCATCCAGACCTCACAGAACAACCTGCAGCCTGGAGGGCTGGTGCAGACCTGGAGCAGCCGGTCAGCCTGCGTGTTGCTTGCTGGGAAGGCACTGGCACCATGGTGTTACCATGGTGTCTGCAAGAGCAGCCACAGCATCTGCCGGCCCGAACCATGGCTGGGTTTCACTGCGGGGGGAGTTCATATCCATACAGGTGTTTCACTTGCTGCTTATAAGAGCCTTTTTGTGCATTTTTTCCTCTTTCATATCAGTTCATTGCAAGTGACTGAATCTCCTCTAGCGTACAAGCCCTTAACTAAACATGATTTATGTTTCCCTGGCTGAGTCTGATGCGGTGCTGCACGCTGGAGGCTGTAGCACCACGCAGCCCATTATCCCAGCACTGCCTTGCACAAGGAGAGGGTTTGGGGCCATTCCCTGAGGAGTCCCAAGCTCCTCATCCTGGAGTGAAATGCTTCCCTCCCTCTGCTGTTTTTTTGGGCCCCTCACTCCAGAGTCACGAGGGGTCTCGGTGGCAGCATCCCTCACAATGTAAGGTGAAGGCAAGAGGCAAGAGGCAAGAGCATCCCGTGGCCAATTGCCTGGGGAGGGAAAAGGCAAGCTAGCAGCAACAGGAACCATTGCACAAGATGGTGGCAGGCTGGCATTTTCCCCCTGCAAGCAGCTGAGGACATCAGCTCTGCATCCCACCTGAGTACGCGGGGATTTCAGTGTCAGCTGAGGGCAGGCGTGTGCTCCTGAGGCGGGATGGTCTCTGGGGTCACAGCTGACCACACAGCCAGCACGGAGGGAGGCAAATCGCCCCGCAGCACGGATCACCGCCCAGTAACACCTCCGTATGGGGGTGTATGGATCTGCTGCTGGTGAGGCTTCATTTTTAAAATGCATTAGCAGCTCGAGGTCAATTACAATAGAGGCTTTAATTAAAGCAGAGATCAATTTTTGTCAGTGTGCTAGCAGAGCACAGTCTGTACTTTTCCTTCAGAAGCCACGTTTGCTCGCTCGTACAGAAAGCGTCACAGGGAGGGGAGGGGGAGCTCTGCAGAAGAAAACCTGAAGCACCAGAGCCTGTCTGTGATGCTGGAGGCCAACAGCTGCTGGAAACCAGCTGCAGCTACGATCACTACGCTGCGCACTGGCACACGCAGACAGCCCGCGGCGCAGGCAGGCTAACGCAATGGGTTTCGCTACATAAGGGTCTCTCCTGGGATCCTGCCTATACCATGGAATTTAATTTGCAGACATCTTTGGCAAGCAGCGCGTTGGATGGCAGTTTATGTCGCTGAAGCTGTACATGGCATGGCCAGGTACCGGGTACATGGCTTTGTTTTACTCTTGGTCCTGAGAGTCAAGTGTCTCCCACTGTGACAGACTAACGCAAAATACATGTGTTAATGGCAAGATCTCGGGAATCATTGCTTCCCAGCGCCTTAAAAGAAAATGCCACTTGCACATTATTAATAGACACCAACTCAAACCATCGTGCCTTCCCTCCATGTGTTACAGTTGCTCACAGAAGTTGTGCAAATCCGGATTCAGACAGTGCAGCAGGCAGCAGTGCTCAAAATACCACTGAGCCTACAGTTTTGTTTTTAGCAGGAGGTTGCAGCAGCAAAAGGGAGGGGGTTTGGCAGGACCCTGCACTGATGGAGTGCAGGAGCTGGCCAAGACGCTGTGGGGAGGCCACCTCCTCCATCAGCATGTGGGGCTCCACACTTTTTTTAATAGGACTGCTGAGCAGGGACCATGTAAGAAACTGGAAAGCAGGCGATGCTGCAGAAAACCTGAGGGTTTTATCTATGAGAAAATAACCAACAACGCTACGTAAATCTGTGTAGTCAGGTGACAAAAAAAGTGCTGCAGCTTACTGGGGAGCAGGGAAAATATTTGCTGCAAGGCCAGCTGATTCTTGAGTTCATGTTCCTCCTCTGGCTGGAGCGCAGCATTGCAGCCCTCACTTGCTGTCTTCTGCTTCTGTCCTCAGCTAACCCTGTTGGCAACGCTAGTCTGAGCATCATTCGCCACTGGGACAATTCTCTGCAAATGTTTGGCTTTCCCTAGCATCCTGCAACGGGCAAGCAGCTGATGTCCAGTCTAGTAATAATCCTACAGTCCCAGAAACACATCAAGGAGGGCTTTGCAAGGTAGCACTGAGATCGTGCCGGTGCTTTCCAAGCACTGTGCCTTCTCTTCTGGGGTACCCATACCCATAGAATCACAGAATCATCCAGCTGGAAAAGACCTCTGAGATCGAGTCCAACCGTACCTGTTCACTTACTAAACCACCTGCTTGAGAAACTCATCTGCCCACCTTTTAAACACCTCCAGGAATAGGGACTCCACCATCTCCCTGGGCAGCCTCTGCCAGTGCCCGAGAACGCTTTCAGTGAAGAAATTTTTCCTAATGTCTAGTCTGAATCTCCCGTGGTGCAACTTGAGGCCATTTCCTCTTGTCCTATCATCTGTCACTTGTGAGAAGAAGCCAACCTGGCTACAACCTCATTTCATGGCACCTCTCCGAACGAACCAGAGCCCCTCCGAGCCCAGGCTGTGGCACTGCCCTGCGAGTGGTGAGCCCAGGCCATGGGGCAGCAGCTCTCAGCCTATAGGAGAGGGGCTGCTTTTCGCTGTGCGAGGGTGGCAGCAGATGCAGTGCTTGACCCACCAGTGATGAGGAGCTTAGGGCTGCCCAAGGAGGGATGCAAGGGAAATAGAGAGGGAAGCGGCATTTACAGGGGTGCAAGCAGACAGGAGAAGGTGGTCCCAACCAGCTGCCATCACAACAGAAGGCAAGGGCTGGGCAGCGAACACTATTCTCTGGTATGTTTTCACTCCTTCCTGCTTTGTACAGAGCAGGCAGGGTGCAAACCAGAACATGAGATGCTCCAGTAGGCTGGCACCATCTCTTTTTTAGCTTTTCCTTTTAAAATAGGCTAAACTCAGCAGCAAGAGAAGGTTTGTGGGCATAATGAGACACCCTCTTTTGACTGTTTCTTTGCTTAACTCTCCCAAGAGTGCAGTTCAATTCCCACAGTCATCTCTTCCGTCAAACGCTTCCCTGCTCCTCAGTGCTTCAGACTACTACTTCCAGCCATTAAGATATTTGTGCCACTGCTTTCTCCCAGGGATGCCTAATTTGGAGAACATTGTGGAGAACAATGAGAGTGCCTGGACATTCAGCATTTCTGCGCTGAGGTCCCTTCCCTGTGATTTAGCTGTGTTAAGCACTTTCCCTGCAAACATAAAGCAAATGTTTACATCCCCACCCAGCAAATTGCACCCATTTAGGAAGCTGTTTGTTGTCAGCACATCTGCGCCACAGACAGAGGTGTCAGCAGGTGGTTTTAGCTCTTGGGCAGCAAGTGACACCAGGATGTATTAAAAAATACACAACCTTTCAGGGCAAAGATCTGTGATAGAAGTGAGTAACGTGTTCTGGTGAGTGGTACGGCAATTGCCCCAGCTTCAGGGCCTGATATAAGGCCCCTGTGAAAACAGAATGGCAAGAGAGGCAAGCAGAGACCAAATTATCCTCATTCCTTGCATAACTCAATTCCTCACTTGTGATATCAGACTGGTAGCCTCCAGGGAGAAGGAAGTGCACCTCAAAGGGACATTTCACATTGAGTCTTGAATTCCTGCATTTCTAAAAGTTCTCTTGAGGGCTTAGGAGGACTCCTTAGGTAACCAGAATCAGAAGCCTTAAGGGAATAGAAGATTTGCAAAGTGCCGTGGTGGAGGACATGGGGAGGAATTCTGCTTGGCCAGACTTGAGGAGAGAAAAAAAAAAAGAATAATGTATTCATACTGAGTAATTGATTTATTTTTCTAGAAACGTTCCCCTGCTTAAATTATAACCAAGCCCTGGCACTGCTGAGTGCTATGATTTAATACCCACATAATTAAAGACTTTGTTGTCATCCAAAGCCCTCACTGTGCAGAGAAAAATCAGCTCAAGAGCAGCAGAAATGTTTTTTTTTTAAAAGTCAAAGGCTGATTAACACAAATACTTGTGAGAAGGCTTCCGGCGCACAGCCCTCAAACCTCCTGTCAGCTGTCCTCGCAATCCCAGGGCAGAGTGCAGGCACACCTTCCCAAGCCGACCTGCCCCAGACTGCTGGCCTTGCCCAGGATGGATTGGTCAAGCAAGGAACAGCAGGATCCAAAATATTAACCTAGGCCTTCCCCATTAATATAATGTGGAGTAAGATGGGCAAGACAGGTCGAGTAACCCAGAAGCACTTGGGCTCTCCATAAGGGATGTGGGATGCTCACCCAGGATGTGCCAGGGAAGATGCTGGTGCTGTTCTAGTTACAGTGAGTTCTGCAGTGTTCAAATACCGGAGCATGAGGGGAGCTTTAAAAACTCCTCGTATTAAGAGCTGCACCATTTACACACCAATCCTTGAAATGTTCCTAAGTGTTTCTTCAGGATCACTGCTTTGAAAACAAGTCAAAAGTCTTTATTGTTTTATCACAGTAAGGATGCCTGAAGAGACCCTGCAGCCTCCTTACTATGCTTCGGCCATAAGGAAGCAGTAACACTAACAATTTAAGGATGAATTAATAGGGCCAGTGACTTCATGAGATGACAACTCTTAACACAAACTGAGAGCACAGAATTTCAATGCTGTATTCCACCAAAAGGACTTCCATTGCTCCTGAACATGCATTTAAGTGCAGAAACACACACCTTTCGTGTAGCACTCAGGTACGGAGCTTCAAAGTGTTTTTCAGTTTATGTTAAAGGTCCATGTGAACAAAGTGAATTTACCATGAAACTAAAGCAAGCGTCAGTGGTGAGACTGTTTTCACATGTCAAGACAGACGACTATGAACTTTAAAACCTCCCTCTTCTGCTTTATTGACAGGTAAATTGTTCAAAAATGTTCTCACAATTCAATAATTACAAAGACTTAGACTTACATTAAAAAAGTAAAAACCAGAAAACCCCCAAAGCAGTAGTGTCCAGCTCTAACTGAGCCCCTTTATCAAGAATCTGAGAAAAAGAGCAAGTACTGTCGAACACTTAACATAACAGGATTAAATGTTGACTAGAACACTCAGTTTAAACTAAAGATAAGTGCACATCCTATACAGTGTTTCAGAAAAGAACATTAGCCATTGGTATATCATTAGCCCATTTAAACCAAATTTTAAATAAGTGACATCCAACTGTCATAAAATTGGCACAGAAGGCACACTAGTGTGACAATGACAAACTGGATATGCCAGCCACTGAATTAATTACAAGCTTTTAATGAAACATGGTCACAAATCTTTTGATTACTAAATGTATAATACATGGAAGCATGAGATTAAATATACACGCAAAACATCACCACTGCACGTGGGCCATAGCAAAATATACAGGAGTGTGTTGTGCATTTTTCTACATGATCAATACTTGATTAATAATCATGGGGTCTTCATGCAGGTGAGGATACAATTAATGAGAAAAGCAGCACCCCCAGTTACAAATCCTTCACGTTCCTTTGGTAACCAATAAAACAGACTGATGTTTTAGTGTGATATAGTCCCTTAGATCAAGCAGACTTTGAGGGTAATGTGTCCACGAGAAGGCTTGCTAGCTAAACAATGTAGTGTGTCCTTACACCAAAACACCCAGGAGGAACAACTTCTCAGAGGAGATAGGCAGGAACTAGGAGCAAATTTTTTTTTCACAGCAGTAATTACCAACATATTAAAAGCCCGGACTAACAACTGCTTGATGAGGACTGAAAAGCCGGGTATGGGTAAAAGATAACTGGCAGTAGTCCTATGTACAAGACAAAAAAGTTGGTAGAAAGATAAAAAGACAGTTATGCAGCTGTATATGTAATGGCTAAATGAATTAAAAGGCCACAAAACTATAACCAACTTTTATTTGACTTCCTGGTGATTCTATTGATGTTGGAAACAACCTACAGCTTCCTAGCATTCTCCTTAAGATTTAGGAAACAAACAGTTATGGGAAAAAGGGAAAAGTGTATTCATTTGAGGATGTAACTAGACCTGCTCGCATTTCCTATGTAGAGGTCCAAATTGTGTCTAAAAGGATTTCCTGCTAATGAGACATTACATCATTCTATAGAAAAATAATATTCCTGATATTGTAGCAACATTATCAGTATCTCTCTCTATTTCTTTTTTAGCATAAGAATAAGACTTCAACTGTTGGCTTGAAATGCTCCTATGCAATAAAACTGTCACAGCTGTGCAGAAAAGGAATCAACCGTAACTGAGCAGTGAACAATTCTGCATAAAAAGCTCCATCGCTATGTAGCAAAGAATTTTCTTCATTTCAATATCTGTATCTACAATCTGGATATATAATTATTCTTGTACAACACTAGAGATTCAGTGTCAGTCTTGGCACTAGCATCTGAGACAGCTTTGCCCTGCTCTTGAATACTTCACGGAGTAGTGGATGATCAAAGCCAGAATGGTGAGAGTGGTAGTGTTACGCGTCACAGGTTGACTGGTCCAGTCCATCTAGTGTAAGCTGATTCCTATGAGGAGAGTTGGGACTTGGGGGACCACTTGGATTTGAGCTGTTGGATGGAGTAGAGTGTTTGGTGGAGTCTGAATCAGGCTGTTAATGAGAAACATTAAAAAAAAATTATGCTACTTAAAATAAATTCTTTGTGCTCAAAAGCTTTCAAAGGCACTAAAAAATTAGGGAGAGCAACACCTACGAAGCAGTGTCTATTAGATTCATGTCACAGCTAAACATTCACGTAAGTACTTCCATTATCCTCAACAGGCAGTAGTGCAGTCTGAAGGTGACCCTCTGACGTAACAGGAATTATGACAAAATACATGGAAATTGCTGCATCTCAGGCTCCTGTCCTTAAGCCACTGCAAAGCTTTCCTAACAGAACACATCTCTCACTCTTCACTGTTGCTCTGGATTTAACAGCAATTTTTATTGCTCAGGAGTAGACTTCTCTGCCTATACAAACACGTAAACAATTATGGTCAAATCATCTTCAGCTTGGTGAGAAGGAAGGAAATGAGCACATGAACTGTATAAAACAGCAAACAGCTATGAGCACGTGAAGTGCCTGACAAAACAGTGAAGGCTGTCAAGCATCAGGCTGGAGATCTGGAAAGAGAATACACTTACTGGAGACACCCTGTGTCAATATCTAATAAAGACAATTATTTCCCCAGCGTTAGATTGTTTGTTGGATATTTGCTTTCACCGACTGCTCTCACTTCAACATGATGGCTGGCAAATCTCCCACTATTTTGGTGAGTTGCAACTCTGAGCACTGCACACATTCACAGATAATGAAATACTGCACAGAAAAACCGGTACCATCGTAGCAAGTTATTTTTCATGAAAGGGAAATATATTCAGCAAATAGACTGGAAGGTAACATCCTCCAAAAATGTTGTTCACAAGGTTTTGCATGACTCAGTAATAAGATCACCTATAACAAGATTATCCTAACATGATCCAGCTCAGGCTGTGGCAAAGCCAAAAGCCACGGGAAAAATAGCATAAAGTCAGGAGTGTTAGTAGAGCCTCCTTTTTCAAGTTTCAAACTATTATTTTTCTAAATTTAAGAAGTCATAAGGAATTGTAAGGTCAACCAAAAAAAGAAGACGTTGTAAAAACACTGGAAAATTCACCATTACTTGTGCCTACAAACAGCGATTATCATTAGAGCAGGGAATGTAATAGCATTTGGGAAGGCTGCTGCAAAACAACTAAGACAACTGACATAGTCTGCCATCAGCACTTTTGAAAATGAAGACAGTTTCAAAACCACTTGTTTTTAGGGATCTCTGTTTTCACATGCATTTAATGCTTACTCAAGGTGACAAAGGCAGTGAGAGTATAGCTGTGATCAGAACTTCAGACAAATGCTTTGACTTGGGGTGAACTAAGGCATCCTGAAAAGGTCTGACTTCAGCAAAACACCCTTCAAAGTCCAGAACATTACACAAGCCTGTAGTGGGGTACCAAAAAGTGCTAAAAAGATGCAAAGATCTTGATCTAGGAATTTGCCTCTGTAAAGAGCCTCCCAGAAATATTTCCTAACACTTTCTTTGCCCAGGCAGCGCTTGAGCAAAGCCTGGAAGAAGCTACACCCACGACAAATCAAGGAAAACAAAAATCATAAATCTTTTCTCCTTAGATTCAGGGACAACAGGTTTGTACAGCCAGGACATTTTCAGTTTGGTGACTACTGGCACGTACTTTCGCTCTTGCTAAAAGCAGTTTTACACATTTTAAAATAGGATTACTTCTCAAGTTACATGGCAAAAAGTCTTCCTTAAGGCACCACAGAAAATTACTTAACTAGTCATATTACTTTGCTATTCTACGCTAATAGCCTAGAGAACATTTTTATGAGCTTTGAGGACATTTCATCAATTAGGCAAATTTCCCTTGTCTACAAAGCTTAATCCGAGACATAACACTTCTTAAAATACCGCCATATCTTTTCACAGCTTTGCTGATCTGCTGCGTATCTAACTTGCAATCATACATTATAGGCTGAAGAAAACATCTGTGGAAGGAAAACATCTCCCTAAAGAACATGGTCTTTAGGAAGTATTTTGTCAGAAATGTGATTTATTGGAAAAAGAAAGCACCCTATGGCAACAGGATATCGTCAAGTCTCTATTTAATAAAAGCTACTGCACCTCTTTGTCAAACTCCTGGTCAGGATCGGACATACTTCGGGAAGGCATGGCTCCTCCCACATCACTGCCAGCTATAGGGAAAGAAAGAAGAAAGGTAGCTTTACGTCTCTTGTTGAAGCCCTGAATTACAGCTCAGAACTGACAAGTTTGCTTCCAGCCTTACTTGATGAGGGCCATGAAATATAGCTTTTGTTTCTCTGCTGCTGCTGCTGCCGCGAGAGGTTAGCTGTAGTGGGACACGGTTTTTCATCCTGTGCAGCAGGTAGGACACTCTACAGTTGAAATGAAACACCTTGTTAGCCAGCAACAAAAGCTATCCAACTAGGAGCTGTTACTCATGAAAACTTTACTGTGCTTTTGAAGTTATTACAACCCAGTGTTGGTAGAAAAACTCTGAACTTACTTGACCACATCCACATATTTTCAGTAACAGAGACAAACCCTGAGAAAGACAGAGAAAGAACTAAGCCCCACAGTAGCCACTGGAACCTGTCAGCCAGCAAACCCTCTATGAAGGGGTAGGGACTGCACCAACAGCTCTGTTTTCCTTCCTCCTCCTGCTGAAAGGACAAATGCATTACCCTCATTTGGGCTAGCAGAGAAAGATAAGGGAAAGCCTCCACTAGCAGCTATAAAATGGAACATAACAGTATACCTTCAGGCCTTCCTCTAGTAGCTTTAACACTAAAATAGCTCTCGAAAATGCTGTATTTGTTACGTACAAAATCAAAATAATGCTACAAAGCACTGCAACTCACATGCATTTTAGTTACCTCCACAGCATTAGTTTCCCCCCTTGCTTTCGCTCTAGAATTGGCGAAGTGCCACAAGCACACCACTCCAGTTCCTAACAGTTTGCAGCTACTCCTACCCTTGCTAGGGAAGCAGAGGAGGGACAGGAAGAGGAAGAAAGCAGAGGGGAGCCTTGCAGTGAGGAACGGTCACTCTGGAGAAAGATTTCAGCAGAGATAGGGCTTGTGATAGAGGTGCTCCAAGCCTGTTAGAGGTGATACCAGAGCAGAATGTCGAGAGGGAAGGAAATTCATTCTGTTATTTTAAGAAGACAAACAAGAAAAAGGAAGGAGGAGAGACTGATTATTTACAATACTACTAACAAGCTCCTGGCAGCGATATCTATTTCTTTCAATGTCTCATTCATAAGTCAGCTACCAGTATTTCCTTGCACAGGATTTAGAAGCATTGCAAATCAGGAAGGTTCATCTTTCTCAAAATGATTAAAAGAAGAATTTGGCACAGAGATAATACTTGAACCCCATGCAGCTCATCTTCACAGTTTTTCTGAGTAAGAACAAAAACACATAGATCTCCTTCTCTTTTAAATGTATTTTACCAGTGGGAGGTCCATGAGAACCTGCATTCCATCTCCTGGTCCCATATGAGCCACATGGTTGAAATTCGTTGGGTTAGAAATCATCTTTGACCTTAGCTCAGGGTCTCTAAGCATCTCCCTAAAAGAACAGAGCGATTTTTTTACTATTAGCATTCCCAGTTTCTGCATGTTATCATGTAAATTAAGTTAAACACCACGATTAAATTCTTACCGCCTTTGCTGTAATCGCTCTTCCTCAGGAACCTTAAATACAAATCTTCTTTTGCTCCTAGTTCGAAGCATTTGCTTCTTGCTATTGTCAGATGTTTCTGGTACACTAAGGACAGCTCCTGCTGTAATATCACAATGCAATGTCACATACATCGGTACATGCTGACCCAGACCCATCCAATACAATTTTAATCTCATGCAAAGGTAACATTGCTTGAAATTACCCAGTTAGCTTCGTATCTTTTTCCCATTTCTCTCCCTGCTCAGTACCCACCTGCAAACTTGTTCTTGAAATATATTAGTCTTGGTGGCTCGCAGTTAAGGAGATTCAGTGTGCCATCCATGTTTAATGGTCTGATCTGTTTTGAGGAAGGAGGCAGAGAATTAACTCAAGCCTAGCATACACTGTGAAGAAACATCTCATTTGGAATTAGCATAGTTAAATTCTGCATTCAAAGAAAATTACTTACCCTTCGCAGGCCAATAGTCTGGACCCATTCCATAGTGTTAACATCAAACACATCAACACCATACTCGCTATAGACTGTTACGTACAAAGAATTGCAACCTGCAAAGGTTAAAAACAAAGAGAAAACCCTGATGTGGTTTCAGTAGTCCAGAACTGACATATATTTGAGCAGATTTCAATAGTCGCAAGTTTTCCACCATGTGCAAGATACATTTTAAACCACTTCTTCCCAGCCCCACTTTCAAGCAGATAATTTTGTGACAATAGGTTTGCTAACGACAACTGCCAGCATCATGGAAAGATTCAAATTTGACCCTATCAGTATTTTTAAACTTTGAACTACGATTTCATGAAATTGCAAAATGGCATCTGAATTTTTCAGATGCATACAAATTTGCTACTTGGTAGGAAGTGAGCCGCTAGCTTTTCTACAGATGCAGATTACTTCATTTCGGAAGCAGCAAACTAACTGTACAGCTGTTGTGTGCAGGAGAAAAGAGAGGGCCACCATCTGTGAGTGGGTCGTGGAGTCATGATGCGGATCTGTTCTCAATTTCCTTCCTCTTTTGCTAACAATTATCTAGCTTTAGATATTCATGTATGGGTTGCTTTCACCAGGTTAGCAGAAAAATGTCACAATGCACAAAGGCCACAATCCATTTTTTCTTTTCAACCTTTTTTTTTAAAAAAGTATAAAAAGCATCAGCAGAAAAGTTTCTTTTAGGTCAAATGAAAAGTGGAGATCCTTAGAGCCTCTTATCAACATGTTTCTACTCACATAAAGACTGAGTACTGATGTAAAGAGCAGTTAATAGAAATTTATGGGATTTAATTGAGAAAAGAGCTGCTTCAATAAACTAAACAACCCAGTAGGACACTGAAGACATCACAGGATCTTGTTCAAAGATCTGAAATAAGGCTTTGGTGCTATTTTTAAAATTAATTCACAGAAATCCTTGGACAGCTATCATAAATAAGTATTCCAGTAGTCATTTATGGTCAGGTATTTATTATATGAACTCACGGCTGGCTTGGATGTCCAAATCAAGGGAAACCACTGAGCATCAGACAGAAACACCAACTGCTTCTGCCTGGCCAGCCTTGTAGCCAAGGCCAGCACTTACCAGTTCAGAGCTGACGAGCTGGATCACATCTCAACTGGTTCCCAGGGAGACACGTCAGTGTCTGCACTGGGCTTGCCCGTGCTAGAACTTTGAGACCTGCTGGCTCCAAGCCTTTGTACTGCGCCGTACTCAAGCCAAGCAGCCCCACAACGCCTACACTGACTCGGCATGGAAGCAGTGCATGAAGCTGCTTTAACTGTGACCTACACAGGCCACCCGGGACAGCAGAGCTGACTGTGTTAGCGCAGACCTCGGCCTCTCCCATCATGAGGGGACTGAATGCCCTAGAGATAAATTCTTCATCGCACCCTAAAACCTCTCTACAACAACATCGTCCTTTACCACAGCAGAAACTGCAACAGGGCTAGAACCATTTCCACTTCAATGATCTCCTAATGGGACAGTTAAAAGCCACCATCACTAGTGACAGACACCAGGACTGAGGAGGGAGGATGAGGCTAATGAAAAGGGAAGTAATCCAGTTTCCTTAGACAGTGGAAAAAGTTACTCTGTCTACAAAAACAGTCCTAGGCCAACACCACTCAGGACTGCACATACAGGAATGCTATAGAATGGTTTACAGTAAGAACAGCTTCTAATAATAACAGACAAACTCATTAACTAGCAAGTCAAGTTTGCTGAAATGCAAAAAATTCTAAATCTGATAACGGAAAAGGAAACATTAGCTTTGGCTAATGGTGTTTTAAAGTAAATTTGCAACTACATTGTTTCCTTGGGTCTTTGCTTCAGATTTCTGTACAAAACTAGGTCAGAGTAAAGCAAGCAAACAACTGCAGCTCAAGTCAATTAAAATTAAACAAACTGCTATTACGGCCTGGCCTAATCAAACCGACATGCACCTAACTGCTTTCTGTACTATTTAAACCAAAAGCTATTTCTTGCCATCAATCATTCCAAACATTTTAATTGCTATTTAAGCTCCAAAAAGAAATTTCAGTTTTATCATGAACTGCTTTTCACTACTAAATACTCAAAAACGCTCTGCATGTGCTTCTATCCTAACTAGCTGATAAGTCAACACTTCTGAAACAAGCAGAGTGGTTGAAAAAATTACCCTCCATCTGCCTATATTATTTTTGGAAATTCTCCCCTTAAAAATAAAACTGAAAGGAGAAAAAATTGCTACCAGTTCTGACAAAAGCAAGGTTTTTACCTCTTATTTTGCTATCTTTGTGAACCTTTAGACTCACAGTTACTTTTCTTGTTCAGGTTTCTACTGTACTTTGAGTACAGGATACAGAGACATCCTACAATTTGGCATTTACACTCTCTAGGGGAGCAAAAATCTTTACAGAATTTCACAGACAGGTAGTCTTGTGCCACCCTGCATCTAGGGCTACACTTATCTCTAATATTTTGCATTCCATTATTCATTTTTCTCTGTCCTGTAACAAGATGGAGTTTCTTTTCTTGCAGCGTCCAGGATTCTGGCCCAGGAGACGGTCAAGTCCAAAACTACCACCAGGAAGAACTATGTATCCTGTTAACTCATCAGTGTTAAACTGTACATGTTGAAAGACAAACCAAAGCAAAATAGAATACAATGCTGATTATTTTTAGGCAAGTAAAGCAGCAACAGGGATATGGCAACAGAAAAACATATACATACTACAGGCAACAGGAGTTGCAGGCCACATTAGTTCCTGCATGCGTGACCTTCGACCTTGCGAATCGACGTATACTCCCATATGGCTGAAGCAAAGCAGGTATTCCTCATTACTGAGCTCCACAGCACAAAGGGCATCAAAAGACTGCTGTGAGAGGAAGATAAGCGAGGGGTCATTAGGATTTACCAGGTTTATAGATTGTCCATCTCCCTGGATGGTCAACAGAGAGAACCCAGACTGGTAGCCAACACAGAGCTTGTCCTTGAACACTGACATCCACTGTACAGTTCCTGGAGCCTGAATTTCACTGAATTTTTTGTGGAAAGGTTTAGTTCTGTGAATTTCATAGCAAAAAACCTGTCGTTTGACAGCCACAAACAAACAAGTTGAAGAAATCTTCTTTAGCGTTCCAGTTGTAATCAGTTGGCAGCCTTTAGTTTCTGCAAGCTTAATGTCAAAGTTTCCTTCCGACCCATCCAGAGAGGCCCAGGGGTAAAGGTGAACGTGATGGTTCCGACCGCAGATGAGGATGATAATTTTCTCTTTGGGAGCAAGCTCTATCTGGTACACCTTCTTGCAGTCAGCAGCTCGGACTATCACTGTAAACAAAATGAGAGCTGCCGTAAGCTAAAGGACAAAACCATCAGGCCTGTAAATGTTCCAGTGTCTTATCCTGATGTCTGAAAATGAATCTAAACACAGACACACACGAGATAAGAAAGAGCACATATTACACATTTTCAATGCTCCATTATTAATTCTCAGAACAAACAGTTAAACAAAGCATTCCTGTGACTACCGATACAAAGTCTCAGCAACATTTTGCAGAAAAAGGCTGCTTAACATCTGGGAGAAATGGAATATTTTTTTTTTATATAATATCTGTACTTTCTATACACTGCAAGATGCTGTATCTTCTGAAACAGGTCCCACCTTCAGGAATATATCAGCATCTTCAGTAAATTATGGAGGAAGAAAAATTGGCAGAACACAAAGAGAAGAAATAGAAAGAATTAAATGCTGATAACTGAGGACACTAAATGCTGTCCTGTTGGCAAATGTCTCAGCCAAATACAAAAGCAGTACAATAAATGGGTGTTAAACACCTACAAGGAAAGCCAAAAATACTGTGTCTGATGCGGAAAGGATAAGAAGGAATGGGCTTAAGTTGTAGGGAGAGGTTTAGGACAGGCACCAGGAAAAGCCTTCTCACAGTTAGGCTACCCATGGAATATGTGAAGTTTCACTGTTTGAAGGGCTTTTTAAAAGTGGTTAGCCAAGAGGGTTAGGTACAATGTGTCCTGCTTTTGGGATCGTGGGTATACAGGCACTTTCAAGAAAGCAGTGAGTATTTCATGGGGTACAAATAGAACAGACTAAGCAATTCCAAACTAGGAAACATAACACACACATACGCAAATTGTATTAAAATGTCACTTTCATTTTTCTGGTAGCTGCATTCAAAATATTTGTGAATCATAATTAAAAAAGAAATATTAACTGGAAATTATATGTATTTTTTCAGTAATAGCTGAGTAACTGAGCCAAGTTACCAAACTCTGTGAACTTTTAACAAGACTTCGACTGTTTAGGTCACAAAGCCACGTGCTTTTGTGGCATCCCCATATTTGCACAGATAGATGATATGTCTGAATAAACATTCCATAGAACAACCAGCTGTTGGAACTTTGCCACAAAGAAAATATTTTTTTTTATCTAGCTCCAACCTCAGCTTACAGTTTAGTGTATTTTTCACGAACTAAGTGATATTTTGACCAAAGATCTTGGATACAAGCAGCCTGCAGTTAATTAAGACTGAAATTTACAACTGTCATGAAATGAAAAAGAGATTATGATTTATAAAAATGCTATTAACGCACAGGAAATGGCCACAGAAAACTCCCACAAAATATCTTCTAACTTAAAACCAAAATTAATAATACATTTTCACGCTTACATATGACACAGTGATGCAGACAATCGTTCCTTTATGAAATGACCTTTCAAATTAAATGTGCAATTTTCTTTTACGCAAGAACATGTACTGGAATCTCTGGAATTATTTGCATCTAAAGCTATGTTTATATCTAAGTACTTACAGAATGGTGACCACTGGAAGTTTACTCAAAGGAATGGCATTTATTACTGCTAGAAAGAATTTCAAATATCTGCTATCTGCTGTATAAAGCAGTTTCTCCTGAAACTGACCAAGGGCTTCTGTTAAGCAAGAGGAAGCTATAACATTTCACTTTTTGCCTCAAAAACTATGTCCCTGACTTCAGTCAAGTAAGTCTGAAATAAACCTGTATTAGCTGCTTTATTTTACATTGAAATATGAGGTTTAGCATGAATGCAATTCAACTTGCAAATAGCCATAAACTGAATTGCATTGAAAAAGGGAATGCAAAGTCTTCCATCGAGACTAAATTTAAAGAAATAACTTTTTTGAATTTGAATGAAAACGAAAAAAAAACCAGAACCAGTCAAATGGACATTTCAGGAGTGTTTAATGGATTTTCCAAAGTTGGAAAACGCATCTTTTAATTTTACTAATCTGTATCACTGATCACAACATCCTCAACTACCAGATAGTTAAAGACACCAGAAGAACCTAAGCTCAGAGGTTATAAATATGGGTTAAAAAAAGCATTTTGTAAGAAACTGTCCTATCAGAGTACCAAAGCTGTTTAGCTCTTATACAGCAAGAAGTATAGATTTAGAGTGTTGTCTAAACTTAGAGCGTCTCAGGAGTTATAAGAAAGCATGGATTTCACACGGTATGTTTGGTGCTTTTCAAGTCAGAGACAAAGAAATAACTAATATTTCCTACACTAACTTGGAAAAGAATAAACAGTTGTAGATTATTGTATGTTAAATCTGCTTTGCTTCTTAGAAATACATTACTTAACTTCTATAAATGCAGTTGAACTCAATTGTTTTTTTAATTTTTTTTGTTCATTTGTTTGTTCAAAATAAGAATATCTTATTTTGCAAGCAGATGGCAATACTAACCAGACTTGTTCTTTGCTTTTTCATGTTTAAAATTGCATTTTGAATGATCAACCCCAAATGATCCCCATGATCGTGTGCTACTAATCCTTTTGAGCTCCATGTTTTTCCCATTATACTGAGGCATGTCTCCCACTGTTGTTAGTCTGTGTTCAGTTTATTAGGCTAAAGGGAAGAATGCTTCCCTTGCTCCCTAGTTGTGATGCCTAATAATTCAACGATAGAGGGATATGCCTGTGCTGCCCAGTGACTATGCAGCACACACTTTGCAGTGATATCTGACGCATGCTCTGTGTGAATTTCTAGAATGACCGTGGTAAGTCTTCAGAAAGAACAGGCTAAATAGATCCCATTTTTCACAAAGCAGAGGGCAGAATGCATTAAGAACAGGAAGGAAAAAGCAGGTTCAGGAGGAAGCATGGGGTCAGGGAAATGAAGAGAGAATGGAAAGGGGTAAGGAAGGCATTTGCTTTGGCTATCTTTGATCTGAAACAGAATGTGAGTAGTTGTCAAATTTCTGGAAGAAACAGACAATGATACATGGTGGCTTTAATGGAAAGTCTACAAACTCTTGTGTTCCTTGCACAGGCTGTCTAGCTTCTAATTCATGGCAGTTTAAGTCTTTCGATGGTGTGGGTTGGAAGCCTGTTTCCGTGTCTAGTTTTTCTCACTCAATTCAAGTTCTGTTTAGGAAGTGCCTGATAATTCACTGTGCATCAACAGCTGCTGTGTGTGCTGTGTTTGCTCTGTGTGCTGAAGGATTCTGCTGCCTGCTTTGGGAACACAGTTAAGATGAGACTATGTCAGAATATGCCCACTAACTCATCCTTTTAATTTCAACCTCACTGAATGTGAGGATAATGACCAAATTAGTGCTTGTATCTCACTTTTATTTTTCCTTCCCACCAAATAACTGAGTGCTTAAGACTTAACTATACATGAAGGGCTGTTGTGTAACCTATATCATAACAGCACTAAAAGTTATGGGGCTCATTCCTCTGTATGTAATTACTGCATGCATTATGGCTTAACTTACCATCACGGGTCACCTCTATCACATACAGTCCTTCTTCCGAACCAATTGCTATTCTATCTCGATCTAAATCAGGAAGGGAAAAAAAAGGCTATTAATTCAGAAACACTTAATCTTATCTTTAAAACAGACTGTTTGCTTTGAACAGCTGGAAATATTTCTGCATAGACTTTCAACAGCAAATCAATTTTGCTCAAGTTCACGCAGTCTGTCAAAAGCATGCTACGTACCGTATCGCTAAAATAACCAGTTAAACAACTAGACAGTATTATTTCCTCTGAGTGGATGATGGGATTTGAATATCAATGCAAGATTAGCATTTCCCCCCCATTATGAAATTCCTACAGAGGAATTCAGCTGAGGAATTTATTTCAGGGTGTCAGTGCTCTCATTACAGAAGCCCATCTAAAAGTTCCAATAACCCTCATACACTTACAAAAGTTAAAACAAACATACCTACAATAGCAGCAGCTAAACTTGCTTTAATAAGAGGCAGTGTACTGTCATAGGCTTCTTGTGGAATATGCACAACCTGGTTTTTCAGCCTGTTTTTGTGCAGGATAGACTGCAGCCCTTCTAGGATTCCAACCCACTTTCTTTTCTCATTCTCATTTTCTGTCAGGATCAGTAGAGAACAAGACTTTGAAGGCAAACCTAAGAGAGAAGCTGTCACCTTTTAACAGACAGAGAAAGTGAAATTAATGAGTAATAAAAGCCCTTTCTGTCAGTACCATATACGTCATGAAACTATGAGAATAAAATACACTTTTTCATAACAATGTGATGATGTACCTGAGGGGTGTGCAATACCCCTCGCAGGGCTTGGATAGGGACACAGAGCTTCGAAAAAAACCAAATACTGTTTGAAAATACTCAGCCTTGCTTAATCATTCTGAATCTTAAAATACGGGCAAGGAACCCTACATTCAGTTCCTACAATAATCACTACATGGCAGCAAAAGGCTCCCTCCTGCTCTGAACTGGAATTTCAGTAGTAGGCCATAATTTGTTCTGATCCCTCCCTCAACCATCTTTTAATAACCGATTGAAAATTACACACATGCTTTCTGAGTCAGATATATTCAAATTCAATGGCACTGCTATGATCAGTTCTAGATTTTAATTTTGCTACTTAATCTTCAAAATGTATCTCCATGGGGAAGAGCTCATCATATCTGCATTAAAAGCTCTGGAGGAATGCAATGTTTTGAGACTGAAGTACTACATTCTCCTGCTTCCCCATGTTAAAAGAAAAACCACTATGGCTTCACTTAATTTGCAGGTAAATGATCCTATAGAGCTCAAAGCAGAATGTATTCTGAATAGAAAAACTATCCAGGAACTTTCTGTTGCCCAAAGTATACACTTACTAATGCCTAATATTAGTTTTGTGTTCTGTATGAAGAGATTGAAGGGTTTGTGAGATCATGGGAGCTATGCTTTTGGTCACAAACAGGCCATCAGCCAGTATCAGCCCTCGCAACAGATTTTTAGAATAACGACACTGAAACAGAAAAAAAGGCAGCAAAAGGTGCAAAAGTGCAAAACTGAAGGCTCTTATATATGGAATAACACACCTTCAGCCTGTAAGCCTTGATAGGAAAATCACCATAAAGGTGGATGATGTGGTTATGTAACATACACTTCCTGAAAGAGTGAGTTAAGCAGTAACATTCATCTTAAAGATAAAATATATCTGAAAGTAAACTTAGGACAATAGAACATCAAAGACAGAGCTCCAGAAGTAAGATGAAAGTGAGAAGCAGTAAGAAAAGAACTGAGTAATTTGCAATTGCTCGTAGTTCTTCTTACTTTGCATCAAGCTTTGTTCACAGAATCACAGAACCATCTGGCTGGAAAAGACCTTTGAGATCATCGAGTCCAACAGCACCTCACATCTAAACTGTAACTAAGCATTAATATTTTAAAGATGGTTGGAGGCATAATGGATAACATTTCTAAAGTTGAAAACAAAACAAACCTAAACCACGCTTCAGCTGTGGTTTTCCCTTTGAAGTACCACCATGTATTACTCCATAGTCTGTTGAAGGTGGCATCTTACACGTAGTAAAATGTGAAAAAAAGGGAGAAGTTGGTGATAGTATATCTAGCACTATTCATTGCAGAAAAATCCATCATTTGCTATAAAACTCAAGGCTTCTTATCTCAAACTGCTATGACTGCACTACAGACACTCTTTACTATTCAAAGTGTATTCATGGCAGCACTTAAGAGTGCAGTATTTGAATGTCAGGACGGCCTAATATCCAGCTTTAAAAACTGATTACCAAGGAGAGATGTTGGAGTCTGAGACAAGTTCTTCATCTTCTTGATTTCACAGGGGGTCAGAAGTGGCAACATTTTAGTGTTTGGCAGCATTCTGATATTGCTTTCTACTGGTGGGAGATCCAAAAGAAATGAAAATCTGTCTTTGGTGGGCCACCAATATCATAAAGTGTTACGCGAAATAACACATGTGACCACATTTTTACACAGAGGATGTAAAGTAGCAGTTTTAACTGTTATATAGAAGCCACTCTATGCCATCATGCCAGCAAGATGCAAACATATAATTAAATGAAATTGAGAAAATAGACTATTGTATCAGACATTACTTGTTTCCAGTTCTACAAATTCCTTGAAGGAAAAAACTCAACCTGAGAAAAAAACGCGCACTTTGGCAGCATTTTCTCCAGCCCCTGTCAACAGGGTATCTGAATGGGTATAGTCACATACCAGGCTTCCATTTAGTTAATCAGATCTTCTCAGAAGGGGACAATCTGATCAAACTGTGGAGACATGTTGTCATGTCTGTCCCCACAAGTATTTTTACATTGAGACATATGACAAAAGTGTTTTTTTTCTCTTAGATACCCTTTCAGTTAAAAACTGCAGGTAGAAATTAGAGCACCCAGTGGGTCAGGCTGAACTGCATGGATGTCTAGTTCTTAAACAAATCAAACATCATCCTGCATAGCTCATTTTCTCTCCTCAGAAATCCTTTCCCACAGTATTCCATATTCGCTAATTTGAGAAAAAAGCAGACAGATGGGAATTAAAAAAAAATTTAGAAGTAAGAGGAAAATGAAGATAAAAGTAGCAGTAAACTAAAAGATGAAAATGCACTGCAGAAAATATTTATACAAAAAAAGCAGAAAATTGAAACCACAGGAAGAATTCAAGTAGCCAAGACATTTCCCACGTAAAACCCTAAAAGACCAAATGATTGGGATTGTATGTAACAGTCAGCTTTTTGGTTCCACTGACTTGATTCTAAATGACTAAAGATCAGAGATGCTGATAACAGTGAGTTTCTGTATTCAAAAGCAAAGGATTACAGATATTAGCTACTAATGGACTCTTCTCTATATCTTAAAATTCCAGATTAAATATCTCAGAATCATAGAATCATAGAATCTTCTGGTTGGAAAAGACCTCTGAGATCATTGAGTCCAACCGCACCCATCATCCGCTAAACCATGTCCCTCAAAAACTCATCCACCCGTTTTTTTAAACGCCTCCAGGGATGGTGACTCAACCACCTCCCTGGGCAGCTGTTCCAGTGCCTGACCAAATATAATTCACATAAAACCTAGGAAAGAAGTTCCTTGTTAAAAAATAAATACAGCATTCAGATAGAACATACATCAAAAAGGATATCATAACTAAGCTAATAATTTTCTCTTATTTTACATTTTTTTCTACTACACTTCATTATGAAATTAAGGAAACTGAAATATTAAATGTATTTTTTAACAGAAGACAACACATGGCAAACCACACTCAATAAGCACAATCCCTGATTTGGCCTACTGTTACAGCATCAGTTCCTAAAGCAAGAGTCCTCCAAAGCTAAGAAATTAAAACCAGGATCTGTTAATACCAATGGAAAAAAATACTGAACGATAATCAAGAAAATAAAAAAGCCAAATTTTATATACAAGGAAGGAGCAAAATAAGGAGAATTTTGTTCTTTAAAATTCAGTTTTGAGGAGCATCATAATGCTGTTCTACTCATTTCAGCACCTCTTGTAAATTCTTATACTTCTGCATAACTTAACAAACATTAAATATGGACAATGTATTTCACTATCAAAACAAACCACTGGTATTTAACTTGTATTTTCTTTAAGAGTAAATTGGTAGCCATACCCTGAATATACAAGGGATGTCTTTACGAGTCGCATGTATTACATCCGATGCTAGGACAGAGCTCACACAAAAATCTTCATCTCTAGTAAGAAAGAGAGCAAAAGAATCACGTACATGCACACATTAACCTTACTCAGCAAAATCTAACTGATGTCACAACTGTTTCAACAGGCTGCAATCTCCTAACACCATACAGAGGTCACAACCGCCATCACTGCTGTGTTATGCTCTAACCATCCTTGACCCAAACAACTCACAAGCTTTAGTTCTGTTTCTACAGCATTCAGTATATCTAACTCCGTCCACCTGAAGTTAAGTGGGGTGGCTTTGTGTAGTTTTGGCTCACTGACCACACCTATTCTACAATTAGCAGCAAGAATATTGCTTTTCCAGCCCAGCAGACACATTAGAAATGAATAATTCATACCTCAATGTGTAGCAAGAGAGGGGCCTTTGGAAAAAAAGAAAAATCACATAAAAAGCTCTTGGCAACATAATTATAGTTTGTGGGATTCAAATAAGGATTTTCAAAACAGCTAGATTTTATTCTCTATTACAGTAAAATAAACAGACATCAGAACAACTTTTGCATTTCAGAGTGGTCCACCCCAGAGAGCTTGCCTACATATGCCTTTTTAAACTGAATTTGACCAAGTTCATCACCATAATTGCCATTTTTAGTGTAAAGATGACACTAATGCCTGGAACTCGCCCATGCCAGAATTCATAGCTGTGTTGGTTAATGTCTATTAAAACATCTAAGGATCCTCAGAAGACACACTCAAAGAGGCAGCTACAATAAGCAGATAAAGCAGGGGACAGTTGGTATAGTATTTGGCTGACTTGCTTCAAGCAATGTATTGATGTGAATGCTATTATTTGCAATACGTCTATGCTTCTGCTCCTGCTGCCAGCATGTCAGAGAGAGCCGACACTGATGGGTCTCAGAGAATAAATGGGAGAATAGAACAGCAGTACTGGTGCAACCCCACAGTACTACCGTCTGGAAAAAATACAAATCAACGTGCTTGTGAATACAACCTTTGTATTCAACAGAGATAGAAGGTGCTGTAACGTGAAAAGGTATTAAACTTTCTTGATATTTCCATAAACTGAGATTAAAAAAATGCAATGGTTACTCTGATCAACATAACTCTCAGATCTTTTGTAGACACTGCTCAGTGGTTCAAATGGTTCACCATGAAAAATCAGCTCCTGTGAGAAGACAGGGTCAGAGCTACTGGTACTGTAAATTAGTCAGTGCTTTTCTGAAGTATCTCTAATCTTTCTGAAATTACTGGTTATGGGATAACCTGTGACTCAATGTTGAAGTCAGAGTGCAGGGGGAAAAAACAATCTACCAAGGTGTGCATATGGAATTCCAGAAAGAAGTATGCTAATACTGTAAATATTAGTGACTCTAGTATAAATGACTATAAAGTCACTTAAGTAACTTGTTAAGTGGACTCGTTCAGCCTAAACTTAGCTACAGCCTATATACAGAACACACAGGCCTTCTCAGACCAGAGTTCTCATGATTTTAAAGTTTCTAAGGTACTATACGTAAATATGCCTGTTAGAAAAAAAATGCAGAGGATTTCTACTCTGTCATAATAATACAAACCTGAGATCCAAGACTTGACTTGCAACAACTCCAGGCTGGGTGGATTTCCCTTCAGGCACATCATATAAAAACAGTTTACAGTCACAGACAACTGCATAAGCCCTCTGCCATCCTTTCTTAACTCCTGTAGGCTTTGGGACCTGTGTATAAATAACTGATTGCTTATTAAATGTAAGCACAAGTAGTAGACACAGAAAGCAGGGACATTTAGAAAAGCTTATACTTAGATCAACGGAATTAGAACACGTTCTACTTGCCCTTCAAAATGGAGTGAAAAATGTCAAGTAATCAAGCAATCATTTTTCCTCCCTTAAGTTCAACCGTTCCCTGTTACAGTTTAATAAATATACTAGGTAGTATTAGGACAAACAATGGGGCTTGTATATTCCACAAATGCCAAAATGGTAGAAAAGTTTAGCTTTTATATTATGTGTACATCAACAATGACAGAAATTCTTCCTAAAGTATGCTTTTTCCCCTCTCTTCCCCTGCTACTTATGAACACTGTAGCTACTGCTCTACTAACCTTTAGCTCCTGTAGTATAACCAACCGTTTCTCCCACATCTAAAGCAATGAAGGTTAAATAAGTTACATCAGACAGCACACAAAGCCTTAAGGCTTGAGCACAATTTAGGAAATCTGTTTAAATATTCTTAGAGGTTCCAAGCTGCATAGCTGTAAGCGAAGCTTAGTATTCTTCTCTTGTCCAAGAACAAAAGACTATTACCTTGACATAACCTTTATAGGCAGTTCCTATTCCTCTTTGCACATCTACTCCAAGAGGCCTTTTGGCTTGCTCAGGGGGTATGGGGCAGACCTGAGGCGCGCTATCCTTGCAGGAAACATGGCATGCAAATGAACACACTAAGTACAAAAGAGAAAATTCACAGTGAAATGCATGTATCAGTCAGTCATTACAGGAGAATAACATCCTGTCTACCCTTACACTTAGCAAATTAATTATTCACACTGAAACTGGCAGTCAAATATTGCAATAGCCCACTATGCTAAAGGAGTGAAACGCATCTAGATATTGTATGAGACTCTCCAAAGTGTTTTTGTTTTCTCTTTTAAGCCTATTACTTCCACAAAGGGCAGGAACTGAGTCCACTTTTCAAGGCAACTTATGAAAGCACTTTCCAGAAGGAAAAGGAATTGTCAGCCCCACTGGTGTAAAGTGGCAACTAATCCAGTCATGGAAGAGAAAAAGCATTACTAAAGAAGGAATGAAAATTATAGAATAGTGGTAGGAGACAAGTGTAGATTGGGCTACAAACATCCTCCTCATGATACCCAAGGGAACAGTCAGAAGAGAGGGCAGCTCAGAACAGGCTGCCTGGCTCATACTTCTCTGCTCCCAGGAGGACAGGGTTCACCAAAAAGTCATGCATGCAAAGTACCGTAGGTGCTCCCCAAGACCAGATAATAAATTCAGCTCTTCCAGGAGGCACCATAATTATTTGGGACTGTGCCTATCAAAGCACACCAGCTGCAGAATAGGAAAAGCACACAGGACACAGCCAGTCCCCCAAGGCCTCTGGAAGTGCTGCTGTATTTTACTGCAGTCTCCAGCATTAAAAAGAGGAGGAATTGAGAAAAGCAAGTAATTGGGATTGGACCATGGCAAAGTTTTGTCCTATTGGAGTCACCTCTATTCTTACATCAATCTGATTCTAGTTCTTTCTATAGCTATCAAGATCTGGAATACAAAAAGGCAAACTGGAAAATGAATGATGCAGAACACAATCAAAATACATGAAAAAAAAAGAGCAAAGTTGATAACTACACTAAGGGAAAAAGATTGTTTCAAACTTGCAGGAAGAGCTGCAAAACAAGAGTTCAGAACTGTCAGTAAAAGGAGACAAAAGCCACCTCCACAGCAAGTGCTGGCAGAGTGATAGGTGCTCCTGGGGAAGAACCAACACCAGAGGTCTCTGAGGAAGAAAGCCCTGAAGGGCAGGTGAGGCAATCTGAATATGATACTGAAGGTGTCAGTGGAGGGGGTGTCACTAGCAAGAACTAAGCTGGGCACAGAAAAACAATAAGGTTATTTATCCTGCAGCATCTTCAACAGATTTGTGGACTACTGACTGAGTTTATGTGTCTAATCAAGGTACAGAGAAGTATTATTTTTTCAAATAAAAATACCTCCAAATACACAAATACAGAATTCAATAGTGACACATATACCAGAGCAAGCACTTAAAATAAAACTAATGGACAGTGAAGACAGGCTACAGGCCAAAAAACCCTGGCAAATGGTCCTCCCAACATATGGCATTCGTGATCAGGATAGCAGAAAATAGATAGACTTAAGATTCATGTTACCAGAACATTCCCACAGTCTTCTCCACTACAAGAAACAGAAAACAGTAGTGTCTTCCCTGCCTCCACTCACAACTCACACTATAATAGCACTAATGGTAGCAGAAATAATTTTTAATATGAAAGAGAATCACGAGGGCTTATATTAATTCTTTGACTTTAGAAGTCTGATGATGATTCAAGAGAAAGGAGAACCATTCACTGGCGGTCACCCCTGTATTTCATTCCCTCTCCAAAGGAACGGTTGCCTTAAAATACATTAGCCTTTTGGGATGACTTTTTTCAGGGACTTGTTGAAATATAGAAATTTTAACTGACTCACCCTCACAGGCATAGCCTTGTCGAACTAATCCCACCATAAGAGAGGTGCAATGACTACACTGGGTAGGGCTTGTGAATGACTTGATATTGAGCTGGTGAGCTTTAGGCTGAAAGATAAATTCAGGATAAAAACTTTTCACTTTCTGTACTTATGTAATGCAAGCACCTCCCTTCGCCACCCTCCAGTATAACAGAGTGTAAGTTAGGAAACCTGGGCTTCTTGCAGCTTGCAAAAGGTGCTGCAAGACAACGGTAACAGTTTTATTTCCAACTGCTTAAGACACTCAAACCCAAACCTCCAACCAACTATTTTTTTGTCATCCCTTCCGACAAATCAAAACCCATCAACTCATTTTTGGAAATATTTGATTAAAAACACAGACCTAACGACAAACAAACACATTACAAATCTAAACGGGACAAGAACAAACATGGAGGGCTAATTTATAAATGATACTGTTTTCCTTTGGTCTTTAGAATAAGGTTAGCACAGTCCCCCTACCTTTGGAACAGCTAGAGAAATGGACTGAATGGTGGGGGAAGGAGCAGCAGGCATCCTCTGAAGCCGAATTGGTTCCTGAATCACAAAAAACTGTAATTGAGCAAAATGAGGCTTCAAGAATTTGTTTCAAGATCGGGGTGGCACAGCTTATTGTTTTCTGATTTTTTTTTCTTTTTTTGAAAATTACCAAAAATTTTGTTGTCATAAACATCACCATTCTGATTTAATAGAAATAGACTGTGTTTTAAAGCACTCACAGGAAAGCCTGCACACTAACAAACAAGCAGCAATACAGAAAACATACGAAAATGAGGTACATCAACATACAGAGAGCTAGTGAAAAGGTTTCATTTGCAATTGTCCTCAAAGCAGATGCAAGTAACACTGACACATTGCAAATAAGCAACATTCAATCCTGCTTCTTCATAATGAATGCTGCAATATGTATTTATCATGAACAAGACAGAGACTTTCTAGCAAATTACTCTTCAGTGTAAAATAACAGCTCTCTTACTTCTTGTGGTTGCTCTGCAGTTACAACTGAAGTAGATGGTGACACTTCTGACTTGGGACCCTGTGTTTCCTGTTCACTGATAGAACTGGTCTGCAAAAGTGAAAGCAAACATGTCACATTAGCACATATCTGATGAAGCGTTCTCACCTCAACAAAATGGAAACAAACCCAAATGCTGATTTCCTTATGGAGTACACATACATCTACCGACTTTCCACACTGAAAAAAATATTCCCTCAAAACAAACCCTGCCACCTGATGGAAAAGCTGTAAAGCTGGAAGTACGGAAATGCAAAACCTCACAGTAGGTAGCATAAATGCTGCAACAGCTGCCTTCTTCCAGCAAGGCTGTGCCTAATCTTTTCCATGCAGGTATGAATGATGTTTTGGAAGCTTGGCAATCATCCACAAAATAGCTTGCTTCTCATGGTAGCTTACTAGCACAATTCTGCCACAAGAAAAAATCTTCAAGTAGTACACAAACTTTCAAAAAGTTGTTTAAAAATGGCTGGCTATTCTATTACCACCTTGGTCATTAAAAGAATCATGTCTACTTAATCACATTTTCTTAAATTTCACTAAAATTTAAGACTAGCATCCATTACAACCCTTCTATTAATTTCACACTTATATCAGCAACTACTAATTGCCAGCACAAGGGGGAAGTATGCTACAATTCCAGAGCTAAAGAAGCTGGGTGTGGAATTCTGTAGGATTCTGTACTCTGAGGACATGATGAAAATCATGACTAACAAACATCAGATTAGACTTCATATCAATGATGTAATTAACATTGAAGGCAACAAGTAATGAATCACTCAATTCCCAGCTAGTTTCGACAGGAAGAAGGCTCAAGTTCATTTAGCTCACTAAATATGTTTGGATATTTGTTACTTTTTTGTTATGAATTGATTGGTAGGGCTGGGCCATTTAAGATCAAATTATACCATTATGTAAGATGAACTGCTTAATATGTGTGATTCAGCCTTAGCCATACAGATAGTTGAAACATAAAATAGCAAGCCTGTAAAGAGGTATTAAAAGAAAACTAAACTAGCTCTATTTAGTGGATTAAGTTACAGAGAAGTTAAGGAAGCAAAATATCTAATTTTAGAAGGCCATTTTTACTATGACAAGTCACAACAAAATAAGGAGACAAAACTACTAGCAAGAACTTACTTCTTCCCAAAAGGCTAGCAGAGAAGATGTAGACGAAGAAGAAACAGAATCCTTTGTTGTAACAGATATGAGGGATAAAAATGATCACTTATCACCCACAGGAAAACTTCAGATGGAATATTAGTAGGCTATCTAAATAAAATGTTTTATAGGGCCAAATGATATTTATTCAAACTAAATTAACCCAGAGCAGATGACACAGGCTATCTTTATAAACAGACGTGAAAAAAATTACTAATGGAAGTCATTAAGTGCAGTATCAGCAATTTTAATGTAATTCATCAGAAAATGCCACCTGTATTTCCATAGCAACTATATATTTATTGCAGAATCTGTAGAATGGAATGTTGATTAGTTATGGGCTTGATCTACATGTTACTGCTTTAAGTATACCTGCTACTTTTTAAAATATCAATAGACAAAAATTATTACTGAGATAGTAGCATATATCATGTTTCTCTCTCTTCCCTCCCCCTCACCACACAGCACATCATGCTGCTTCAACAAGAAAGCCAGTGTGGACATTTTGTCACTAGGAACAGCACATACACAAAGTGTATGTAAGTATCACAGCATGTTCATAGGCTTTCTTTTTAGTGACAGTTTCAATTTGGAAAAAAAAATACATATTTCAGATATAAAATCTAAGAAGTCTGCTATGATTTTAATCTGAGCCCCTTTGACTCAGCTCCACAAACAAAACAGATTATTCTTTCCAGTTCCAGCTCTTGGTTTTATCCTAAACTGCCTGTGTTTTGCAAAAAATCCTCCCAGAAAAATCTTCACAGATCAGGAGTTCATGAAGTAAGGAAATGTGATTCAATGTTGCATTTAACAGCTGCTTCCTTGGGGAATGCACAAACTTTTTTAACTGGAACGCCCACTCGGAGCTCTGATTTGTATGATTATTTTTCTATGGATCAGAGGGTGTGTCATGATAAATTTATTATACCAACATCTGTGGGTCCTCTGATTCTCTTCCCAGTTCCTTGTACTCGAACCACTCCATTAAGATCTGGAGCCAACAATTTTACATATCTGCTTAAACACTCCTTGAACTGTGTGAATACTTTTCCTTGTATTAACCAGCATCTTCCAACTGCAAAGCATATAATCCTTTATTTGCAACGGGGTCTGCCAGCCTTGCCAAAACCCGTGAATATAAATTATTTAGCAAATGTTTCAGATTAACCTAAACAAAGAAGCTAGAACGGGAAATAATTGATACAAACTTCTGGGAATATTTCCCCAAAGCACCAGCTTCTCTATAAAATACCAAGCAATCTGACATCTGCTGGTCATCCAATCCTGTGTAACACTAATTTGGCTAATATGCCAGATCCAAACATCCCATATAGTGCCCAAGTGCTACTTTTACGTAATAAAAATAGAAATCAGTTATCACATTTTTACAGTTATTTTATGTAACAACTCACTCTGAAAGTCAGATCACGTGCAAGAGGAGAGGTGTTGAAATATTCAAAAATGGAATCTTGAAAGTCTGGAAGTTTGAGACCTAAAAGACAAAACAGAACAAGTTCAACCAAAAGGTAACATCACAGGTAGTGTTGAAATCTGTTAAAATATTGTAACTTTAATTACCTGAATCTGTCCTGTATTTTTCTTCCAGTTTTTTCTTCAAACCTTCCATCTCTTCCAACAGTTCCCTATTTTTCGCTTCAGATTCCTTTAATTTACTAAAGCAACACAACATGATCAAAACGCGATCTGAAACATCTCAAAGGCAGGATTGCTAGAGCACAAGGTTGTTCATTTTTGGTCCTACCTCTCAGGGTTTCGGAAAGTGCTTTTTTTTTGCGAAGTTGAACCATTTTTCTTTTAAGGCTGATTAAATTTATTTTTTTTGAATAGGCACCTCACTACTTGACTAGATAGTGAAAATTACACTTGAGACTCCTGCTATCATTGCAGATAACTGCCAAATAAAATTATTCTAATAGTAGTTGGGCATTTAATTCCCAAGAACATGTCTACTCTCCAGTTAGTCTAAGAAAAGGTATTAAATTTGCTTTGAATTTCCTCATATGCTTCTTTTTTTCCCTCAGGTGCCTGAGTTCTGTATCTTACTACCAAGCTATTCACAGCAGTGAAATGTTTACTTGAAGAAATTTTTACAGTTCTCATTTGACTACGTAAGAAATGTGTAGTCTGTAGAATGGGACCTTTTTGGCAAAGTCCAATATCCCAGGCACAAGGGGCCATTTTAAGAAAGTTGTTACTATTCTAATCGGCAGTTCAGAGCAGTACCAAAACCCAAACAGAACTAAAGCCCTTATTACCTCTCAAAAGACATGTTTGCATCTTTAACTTTTCGTAGCTCTTCTTGAACTAGTTGTTTGGCACGAATTTCTGCATCGAGGGCAGACTGTAATTCCAGCCTAGCTGACATATCCAACTTCTGACTGCGCCGCACTTTCCAAAGTGGATCCTGTTGCAGTAAGTTACTGAATATTAATATCAACCGTCTAAAGACATTTCTGTTCTTGTTCAAAGACACAAATTAGCTTTCACACTGGTTCAGAGAATGCTCTTTTAATCAGTTACAGACAATACACCTGCAGCATGGAAATCAGTTGACAGTCAGACTTCGTCACACAAAAATGAAGCAATGAGTGATTTTTATATTGGTTAAACCACTAACACAACATGCTTAAAACTAAAATGCTGGATCACTGAGCATGGAAGTCAAACTGAAAATACTCAATGAAAATGGCTAGTCTAGAAAAGAGTATAAAACCTGCACAGTGACATACCGGACTTTCAAGCATGAGATAAATCTCAAGATTTTATGTAAGACATACTAATCTAAAACATACTAAGAGGGGAAAAATCATGAAAAAAAAGAAATAATATAGGTCTTGAGATACCAAAGATATCTAGAATGTCTGTCTAAAGAAATCCCGCACTTGCCAAGTCGGACACGCTAGTTTTCTGCATACAACATGCGATTCTGCCCTACTACTCCCAAAAGCTAATATTCCAAGCTTTTCCAGGCATTTTTCAGTGTGGAATACATTTTCTGTATTCCCTAAAGGATACCTCTCTAGTCCCACATGAACTTGCAAATAACAGTCATGAAAATGAGAGGCATTTTTTATGTTCAGAAATAACTGCCTTAGATCAGGTTCTGCTGAAGTTACAAAACCAGTTGCAATATAAAGAACAGAGAGCGTTCTTTATTCTGGCAGTAGCTAAGAAGAAAATGCCAACTGCATCTGATCCAATCTTTCTTCCTCTTGCACTTCTCAATGTTATAATCATCTTTTGACGATGTAGGCTAATGTTAGCTCACAGAAAGTCATAACTTTATCTCATTCTCTCCTATTCATAGGTTTGGAAGGGGTGTGTAACATCTTATCTGTATAAACCAGAGCAGATGGACTTTGTGCATAGCAGACTGTGCTGAGTGGCACTGCTAGGGATGCGGGCTTCCCTGCCTAGCTGCAAATGGCTCTCCCCTTCCTTATGCAGGTACTTAGCACTGCCAAGGCAAAACAGTGTTTTCATCTTTGAAACCGTACTCCTTTGTGACAGTTCTTCTATTTTGCAGATTTTTCGGGGGAATTCATATTACTACTGTATGGTGAAACTATGGCATAAGGTCTCATTTTTCTGCATGTAAATAAAGTCACATGCTCTCAGTGTCACTAGTCTGTAACAATATTAACCAGCTAACGCTTGTAATCTCACTGTAACAGCTATTAAAATTATTTACTTGCATCTATTGTGGTGAGGTACTTTTCTGTACTCCTCTTTAATGGTTTAAATCATTGTTTCTTCTCTTCTCTGTACTGTTTAAAGCAGTTTGTGATAGTAGATATATAGTATGAAACAACTGCCCCTGTAATTATCAAATTCTGATCAGATTACCTGGATGTACTTCGCAAGCAATAGATAAAAACTAGGAAGCAGAGGATTTATCAGAAAAGAATTCTGACTATGAACAGACAGCTGAAACTAAAAATGTAGCTTCTCAGACATTCCCAGGAGAGCCTGAATACTTGCTATTTTCTTACCAGTGTTCGTGACCCCAGGCTGGAACTTCTCAATGATTCTAGTTCTTCTGTCATCTTGGAAGCCAATGCTTGGAGATAGCCACGAGCATCCTTCTCATCACTTACCCTGTTGTGCAATTACAAAAAAACCTATTACTTAAGAATTCTGTGCCTCATAGCACCAAATACTGTACCACTAAATAATCAGTATCTCCACTGGATTCAGGGACATAACGGAAATGGACAGAGCAGGGAAAATTCTCCCAGCAACAGAAAACTGAATACATCTTAGATTGCCTGTTTCAGATTTTTCTTTTATCTGATTTTCTTGATCGTGCCAGTTGCTAGGGAAACTGAAGTTTTCCTTCCACAATCAGCAAGAGTTCTGCAGAGATTCACTGTTATTGTTTGGAACATGATCTGCATATTGCTTGCTCAATTTTTGTACAGGCTACCTTCAAGACCTCCTTGTCTTCCATGCTGAAAATACTGGCACACAACTTGCTAAAACAGCAAATAACAGAGGGAAAACCTGACCTGTGAATTAAGTACAAACGTTTGTATAGTACAGCTAGTGAAGTTCTATATGTTAATGTGAACCCTTTAAATCATGATGATCTTCCTGAATGAATTTATCAGAATATTCCAAGTTGGGCAATTTAATGATCACTTTAGACACTGAAGAAAGCTGATACCAAAACCCTCTCCTTTGTACTTAATAGCATCTGACAACATCCCTTGTCATTACTACTCAGCAATACTAGAAAGCAGAAGAGAAAACAGTCAGCACTTAGAAGTACTGTGCTTTTGTCAATCTCAGACACAAAGAAAGGGCCTAGCTATACATTAAAAAAGCATCAATCAATATTTTGAAAGTTGCAAGTGGCTATCTGGATCTCAAAACAACACATACCATTGAATAATTTCTGCAATCTGAGCTTCCCAGTGAGCAACAGACTCCTTCTTTGCTGCTAGGTCTTGAAGCTCATCTTCTAGCTGTCTGTTCTGCGCTGTTAATTTGTCCACAAAGGAGCAGAGCTGAAACAAAATATTAATTTCACTTATGTCTGATTCAGACTTTTTGTGTATGTGTATGTCTACACACCTATAAAATCTGAACAAAAAAGACCACCATGGCTATATCTGGAAGTTCTAACGTACACCAAAGAACTGAAAAGAGTTCTTTTTTGTGGAACTGGAGATAAGCTCCTGAGCACAGAGGAACACATTGCCAGTTCACACAAAACAATCCAAAACAAAGGAAAAGCAAAAGCAAGTAGAGGTCATTGAGAAGAATGAGGTTTAACTGTAAGCCATCAGGAAGGCAGGCAGTCCTTGTAAATGCACCCCTCTCTGTGTGTCCTTTATGAAGAAATCAGAAGGTGGTGTACTCTGAGTTGTGGCAATCAGTCCCACAAAGAGCAGTACTGAGATGCTAAGGTTACTATTTCGTCAGGTCTCTGACATTTATATGGCAAAATTGACATTTGTTTTATTCATATACTGCCTGAACATTCACAAATCCTGTTCTGATCAATGAGTAGACTATTTCAACATCAGAAAGCAAAAAAGTAAGAATTATATTTTGCTTAAAAATGTTTCCTAAAATAATTACCCTCTCATTTTCTGTTGTCAGCTTTTTGTTATCTTCCAAGAGCATAGATCTTTCACGCTCGTATTTCTCTTTCATTGTTCCTACTGCTTCCTCCATTTCACTGTGCCTGAGCAGGATGAGAAATAGAAACACTTACAATGTAAGATTGCTGAACATGTAGACTGGGATTTTCAGAAAGGAATAAACAGAATTAAGGTGAAATACCAACCTGCGCACATACCTATGGAATGCAATACACACAAAAGAGATCCATAGTTAATGAATCATGCCCAAAAGCTTACCTCTCTCGCTTTATTTTCTCTAATTTATCCTTTAAAATCATGATCTCTTTCTGCAGTGCAAGCTGATGGCTCTCTGAGTCGTGTACTTCCTTTTTCACATTTTTTACTTCCAAAACATGTGATGCTTCTCGTCGAACCAACTCCTCTTCATAAAATAAGATTTTCTTTTCCAGCTCAGACTTAATTTTGGAAAGCTCCTGCTGATGCTCTAGTGTGGCACCTGCTGTCCGGCCTCCCTGCTTCAGCTGTGGAAGGAGAAACCATCAGGAAGAGACTACAATCTTTATATTTTGGGAATATTATTTAAAATTAGCATTGTCGAATTGGTGGCGATTGGGAAAATTTCGAATTTGGGCACTGAGTGGCTTAAAAGATGTCTGTCTCCAAGAATTAAACCCCAAAAGTGACAGCTCTGCTTACAGTACCCTAATAAGGAGGTTGCAGAGAACAGTTTTGGATCACATTGGTTTAGAATCTGCTTAGAATTTATATAAACTGGACATTTCAAGATATCCGTGTCCACTGAGATACTGAAATCTTTCAAGTAAAAAAGCAAATAAATCTGAGCTGATTAGGTCAGGTTTCTCGTAATGTTGTAGTTTTTAAGTCTCCCACAGCTACCAACAGTTGAGTAAGCAAAACCATTGCAGTGCCTGTGCCAAGAGTAAACATTTGTCAAAAAAACTCTATGTAACCTTTAGAGCTTCCAGTTCATTTTCCAGTTGTTTGGAGAAGACCTCACTGTGCTCACGAAGCTTGCGTTCTTTCGATGCTTCTGCTACAGCTTCTTCAAGTTGGGCTTCCAGCTGTAACAAGAGTAATTTTAAATCATTCCAACACAAGACAGTGCAATCTGTATTATTCATTTCCTTTCCTCCATACAGATGAGCAGCAAGTTTCTTTATTTCTATTTTACGTTACATCACTGTAACAATTATCTCAGAATATCATGATAATTGTTTCACCTTCAATGATCCCGACACCCACCTGATGCAGTTGAACTACTACTATATGACTCTGTACTGCCATGAACTACACCAAGTATGTGCAGGAAAGGAAATGGCACTAGGAATTCATTGCAGTTGTGAAAGAAGAAAGTCCCTCACACTTACAAGTCAGCTCCATACCTCAGTATCTACTAAGGTAGCTTAAAAATCCCAACCTTTGAGCCAAATTATTGCAAAATAGTACAAATATGAACACTGAGCACTTTTACCTTGCAATTATGGAACAAAGTAAGCTTGATTATCCTCTTATCAACTTCAGAAAGCTTATCAGAAAGATAATTTAGATCTAGTGGCAACTAGGACAACTGTTGCAATTCAAGTAACAGCGGCACAGTTTTAAAACCAGATAGGAAGAGTAAGAATTGGTTTTCTGCATTCAAAATCAACCAGCAAAGTTATTTTTAAAAGGACTGTGTTTAGAATTGTGGGCCAAGACAATGAACTATGTTCTGAGTAGAAGACTCATACGGCTGTTAGAAAAGGAAGAATAAAGGAATTTGTGAGAACAAAGACAGGAGATTATACAGCCTTGCATGGAAATGCAACAACTCTTGAATGTCTGCTATACATTAGTCCAGAGATGAGGTGCCAGAGCCCTATGCATCAAATATGGCGTCACAGCCCTTTCCCAGTTAACTACCACTTCTTATTCATGGGTAAAAGTCTGAGAAACTTCATCCCTTAGTACATTTCCATAGACCTCCCTTCAATTTGCTAGTGGTTTTCTAGCAATGTTTATAAAGCTCTTGAACTTCTCTTCTACATTTCACCCAGAGAATACAAGAAATTTGATGATTTTTCAGTGATTAAAACACTCCATGCTAACCATAAGAGCTGTTTCTTATGCCCTCTTCTGGTTTTCTACTTCATCTTATATAAAACTATAAACTGCAAAGAAAGCTCATTGGAAATTAACTTGCTTAGAAATTCTCTACAATGACTAATTACGGAGAAAGGCGAACCACATATTTAGTCTGTGTCACAATTCCTCCCTCCAGCTGAAGAGAAAGATTCAGTTGAAAAAAAAAATTAGGTCAGAATACTCAAGCCTTAAAGCATCCGTGTTTCAAGCTGACTATGAGTCAGAGTCCAGAAGAATCAAAACACAAGAACTAAGAAGCTGGGCATATAGCAAGAACGGTTTCCTCCAGATTAAAATCAGCCTGAGTACAAACTAAAAAGGAAGACTCAGTTCATTTCCTGATCAGTAAAACATTTAAAAACAAATTCAAGATCTATTTTGTGAATTGTAGTAAAGTTATATGGAAGAGTTGCTGGGGCAACTTCTTACAGATGGGTGAAGTGAATTATCATTAACGGTCACAATTTTTCAATACGATCACAAATCAGATACTGGATAAGCAGCAGCTAAAATATGTTGTTTTTAGCTATTTTATCAAGCTACCTCTTTTCTGATCTTCTCCAATTTACGGATGTCCTGTCGCATGGCATCAATTTTCTGCATGCTCACTTCCACCTCTTCTTCTTTGTCACGAAGTTGCCTGGACAGCTTCTGCTTTTGAGACCGCAAGTCTCCCATCCTCTCACTGAGCTCAGAGAACTCCTGCACAGCCAGCTTTCTTTGTTGGTGGGCATCCCTCAGTTCTTTGGATTGCGTCTTTAGTCTCTCTGAGGCTTCTACAAGTTGCTGGTTTAAATAAAAGAATATCATAAAAAGTTGTTTGAACTCCATATATTCTTTCCGAGAAGAAAGGAACTGGACCTACGCAAGCACGACTTGAAAGCTCAACCACTTCACGTAACTTCTAAACTCTCCTGAGCTGCGTGCCCCTTCTTCCAAAGCTCACAAATTCTCCTTTTTTTCTTGAGTTTCAGCCAAAGCTCTCTGTTCAGCCATGAATAAAACATTCCCTGTCGGCTTGTCTTTTGGCACACAGGGACAGCCTGCTCCTGCATCTTTAAGATCTCCTTCTGGAAGAACTTCCTGGACTCCTTTGACCTTCAGGATTGCCTCCCAAGGAACTCTCTCAATCAGGCTCCTGAACAGGCCAAATCCTGCCCTTGGGAAGTCCAAGGTGGATGTTCTGCTGATGCCCCTCTCCTTACTTCTCTGAGAACTGAAAAATCTATCATTTTGTGATTGCTAGGCCCAAGGTGGCCTCTAGCCATCATGTCACCCACAAGTCCTTCTCTGTTCACAAACGTCCAGCGGGTGCCTTCCCTATTTGGCTCCCTCACCAACTGTGTCAGGAAGTTATCTGCCACACACTGAAAGAACCTCCTGGACTGTCTCCTCTCTGCTGTCCAGCATTTCCAGTAGATATCTGGTAAGTTGAAGTGCCCCCACAAGAACAAAGGCTAGTGACTGTAAGAATTCTCCCATCTGCTTATACGTTTGCCTTTTCATTCTGGTTGGATGGTCTGTAACAGACCCTGACCATATCATCTGCTTTGTTGGCTTTCCCTTTAATTCTTACCCATAAACACTCAACCCTATCGTCACCATCATCAAGCTCTAGACAGTCCTGTTCCGTCTGAAGAATTTACAGCCTTTCATTGCAGCAATCCAGTTGTGTAAGTCACCTCACCATGCTTTCATGATGGCAACTATATCATAGTTTTCCCGTTGCACAATGGCTTCCAGCACTTCCTGTGTGTTGCCCATGTGGTGTACATTGGTGCAGCTGCACTTTAGTTAGGCTACTGATCCCACCATCTTTTGTGGAGGAGAAGCTCTAATTCCCACATGACCATTCTCAGGCAATTCCATGGTTTCTAACAAATCAATCATAGAATCAATCATAGAATGATTTTGGTTAGAAGGGACCTTAAAGATCCAGTTCCAACACCACTGCCATGGGCAGGAACACCTTCCACTGGATCAGGTTGCTCAAAGTCTCATCCAACCTGGCCTTGAACACATCCAGCGATGGGGAATTAATGAGTTCTCTCAACAACCTGTTTCAGTGCCTCATCACCCTCACAGTAAAAAATTTCTTCTCAATATCTAATCTAAATCTATCCTCTTTCAGCTGAACATCAATAACCCTTGCATCTTTGCATGTTGTATGTCTTGTATGTCTTCATCCCCTACCTCCACTGAGAGAGCAGACCAAAGGACTTCTCTAGCACATCATCCCTCAAGCAGTGCTGGGCTGCTCCCAGGCTTATCTCTAGTGAGTCTGGTTTTATACCTTTTTGCTTTCAAATCTGGTTTAAAGTTCTTTCCGTGAGCCCTGCTAACTCGTGCACAAAGATCTTTCTACCTTTTTGAGACAGGCATAGCCTATCTGTTGCCAGCAGGCCTGGTGTTGTGTTAATCAGTCCATGATCAAAATTCCAAAATTTTGCTGGTGACACCAGGCTCAGAGCCAGGTATTGATCTGCTGCCTCTTCCCGTTTCTTCCCTTACCATTCCCTGCCATCAGAAGGACAGAGTAGAATACTATCTGTGCTCCTGATCCCTTAACCAGTTGTCCCAAGTCTCTGAAGTCTCTCTTGATTGCCCTCAGACTTCTACTGAAACAGGCAAGAATAATTAAACGGTTAAACTAAAATCATTCTTTAGGTGTTCCTTCCATCTAGCAGAACACACCTGAAATAAATAAGACACCCATCAACTTTCAAAAAGAGACTGTCTACTTAGGAAAACTACTGTATTGCTAATGAAATTAACAGATTAAGTAATAGGTCAGTAGTTTTAAAAAGCAAGCATTTTAAACACTAAGATTGCAATCACAATAGAACTGCTCTATAACTACTTTGCATGAACATTTTTAAACATATCTATCTTTGGATCAATACCTTATGAAGGTCCTCCTTTTCTTGTCGCAGTACTCTGCACTGTTTTTCCAGTCCTTTCAATTTGTGTATAGAGTCTTCATGTTCTTGTCGAAAAGCCACTGCATCTGCCAGCTGCCCTTCCAGTTTACTTATATCTGTAGATGAATGTGTATTAAAGATAAGTGGTCCCAAATTTACACCCATAAAGCAAGCAACATTATTTAAGAAAACTGGCATCACTTCCCTTGGGAAATCAACTTCTTCACCATTCCCATCATTTTAGACTGTTTAAGGAAATTTAGGGGCCTTGACACCTCCAAATAATTTTAATTTTCTCAGCCGATTAAAGAAATCTTCCCAAGGACTGTGCTCTTTTTAAGTGAAAAAGTCTTAGCACAGTCTCCTAAACAGTTTTCACTATAAGACAAGCTAGGCCACAGTCACTCATTAGTGCGTCAAGACAGCAAAAGACTGTTTATTTGCTAGAGTAGATAAGAACTAACCATTTGGCAAGGAAATATCATCCTGTATGAGGTAGGCTGACTCCAGTCCTCTATTTACTCTTGAAAAAATTTAAACAAAATTGATTTGAAATTATCACTTTTAACACAACAAACCAACCACCTTTACATATCTCTGCTCACCCCTGGAGCTGGTAAGAAAATGAACTGTCATTCTCCATTTGATTTTAATTACTATTTCTTTTCAACACATAAATAAGAAATTGCAGAGGGAATAACCGTCTCACTCAAGTTTCACTGACGTCTGTGGCAGTACAGGAAATTCGATGTATGGATTTCAGGGAACCCAAGCACTGCTGTAACGACTGAGGTATTATTCCTTTTCTCACTTCAGCACAAACCTCCACCCACCCTACGCGAACTAACCGTACTTCTTTTTAAAACAGACCATACTCCTAGTTTTTATATTTAACAGGACACCACTGGCTAAAGAGCCAGATGCTGAACCATTTGCTGAAGTAGCACCTTAACCTAACTATTTTCACTGAAACTAAACCTAATTCTAGGACACATCAGCACAGCTTTTTTTTTGGAACGATGACCTGCATAGAAGAGCTAAGCTGATTTTTGCAATGCATGCACTAGTATATTGCCAAATTGAGGGGGAAAAAACCCAGCATCAGTAACTCAGCATCTGAACTCACTTATGCTTTACTACAGGCCCCTGTAAAGTTCTCAGCCAAGTCATTACGATTCAAAACTATTTTGTTTATCACTAATTCCCACTTAAAAATTAGATGCTAACAGGTGGTTTGTATGGCTAAACTAATAGCACTGTCAAGCAACAAGATTTTCACTGATATGGATGAGTCAGTCTTCCCTCAGGACAGATGCCAGTATTTGTTTTTCTGCAATACTCAGTGTCCCTAATTAATGCATCACCAGACAGAAACACAAAGGAACAGGAGCTCAGAAATATTTAAATGTCAACTACTATTATACACACCCCCACCTACCCCCTTATGTTACTAAAGAGCAAGTAGTCCTTTCTCCCCACTGTCTCTTTCACGAGCCGCTAAGTAAAACTCCCTCCAAAAGAATACTCCCCTTGAAAAAGAGGAGTAAGATAACAGGATCTCCTGAGATTTTTAGGGAAACAAACATCATACAAAATATTCATCCACACAATTCATAGAATCATAGAATAGAATAATCACAGAATCATTAAAGTTGGAAAAGACCCTTAAAATCAAGTCCAACCATCAGCCTGACACCACCACGCCAATTAAACTGTATCCCAAAGTGCCACATCTACAGGTTTTCTGAACACCTCCAGTGATGGTGACTCCATCACTTCCCTAGGCAGCCTGTTCCAATGCCTTACCATTCCTTCAGTAAAGAAATTTTTCCTGATATTCAATCAAAACCTCTCCAGTGCAACTTGAGTCCATTTCCTCTCATCCTGTCACTTGTTTTCAGGTAGTTGTAGAGGGTGATAAGGTCTCCCCTCAGCCTCCTCCTCTCCAGACTAAATTCATCATACTGTAAACTCCCCATGCCAATATACACAATCATGCCAAGAAAGTGGAAGAAAAAGTTAAGCGCTCATCTGGAAAAACTGAAATGCCTCTTAATATTGAATGAGACTTCAAAAAACCCTTCGTTTCTTTAGCACCTGAAGAACATTAATTCTACTTACTGTGAAAACACAGTACATAATGTTACTAGGAGTAGCAAAATAAATTGCATTACTATAATTACCATGCCAGAGGCTTACCTGTTAATTTGTTCTTCAATCGTTCAATTTCTTCATTTAATTTTTTAATCTCCTTATCACGATTTGTATTCACTGTAACACACACTGGACCCTGGAGGTTCTGCATTGTCTGTGTAGATTCTTAAAATCAGAAAAGGAAAAGGTTTTCAGCAAAATACATTCCAATTCCTGCTAATGAGTAGAACAAACAAATATAAATCACTAACCTTGCAGTTTTCTGTTCAAATCCTGTTTTTCTTGCTCTAATTTCCGTATTTTCTTTTCATAGCCTTCTATTTGTGAAGTGTTCTTTAAGTCACGCTGTACATCCATATCTTTGGTTACAGTGTCAGACTGCATTGCACTCTTTAAAGTGCCTCTATCAGATAAAGAGCTGAAAACAAATACATAGGTTAGAATATTTTAATAAACATACACAGCAGTCTACAGCAGTAACATGCTGGGATTCCACCAAATACGCACCTTAAATTTACAGAAACAATTAGTGCAGTTAATTGTTGAGACGACTGTCACGGTAGATAAAGCTATTATTCCCTAGTTACTGTGCATGCTGCTGTAGAATTAAGATACTTGCTTTCAGGACATTAATGATGTGGACTTATATTCACTTTACAAACTGCCTAAATGACTGAAAATGTTAACTCTCCTATGCCAAAAGTTAATACTACCTGACAATATAGTAAGCAGGTAAATGTACCTGCACTAAGAGAGTTGTGAAACAAACCCAGAAGTTTAGCTTGAAGTGTGACAAAGTTGTATTTAAGTTAAGCCACGTGATCTCAATCTGAAAAGGATGAGATATGTGTACGGGGTTCCTTCTGAAATAGTACTGCATGGCATAACAGACCCCAGCAAAGGGAAATAGTGGAACAACAAACAGGGCAGCATAACCTGAAGATCAGAGACAAGTATACGTTCGAGGGATGTCTGAGGTCATTTCAAAGATGTGCAATGTAAGCCGCTTTGTCCTTATTCAGAACCATTTATGTTAACTTAGCCTACCAGCAGGACTTTAGAGCAATGAGCTAATCCTGAACAGTTCATGACTGACATGCAATGTGAACAAGACTTGCTCTCAGCCTCTCAATGCAAACACAGTAAGTTTATACCCAATTGCAAGTGACACATCTAGTTTCTTAACTTTTATTCATTTCAAATTGATAAAATATTAAATACAAAAGCATCTTATCTTGGCAAGTGTGACAAAAATACATTCAGATACTTTGAAAAAAAAAAGGAGGATAAAGGTTTAACCACAGGTACACCTATGGACGTCAATCTTTCTACATGTTTATAAAAACGAGAATTTCCTAACATTAGCTGCATTTGGGAAACAAGTTTAATGAACAACATATCCTTTGCTTACCTATCAGTTGTGTATGTAAACCCAACGAATGGTAAATGCAGTCCAGAAAAGCCTGCATGAGAACTTGGTGGCACCACTTCCTGCATGAAAACAACATACATGACAACCCAAAAAAGAAACCTTACAGAGCTAAAGGCATTTGATTTACCCTCCACAGTCAGAAAGATAGCTAATGGAAAGACTTTTCTAGTGCATGTCAACTGACAATCAGCAGTTAAACTTCATTGTATAGCCCTCCATTGTTCGTGGAAGAATTTTATTTCAGATTAGGTCACGTAATGTAACGACTTGAATTTAGGAGCCTCTTGAACCAGCACATGAACAGGCATCATTTAAACAAGTTCAAAGCACAATGCAACCAGTAAAAGAAAAAACTAAATTTGAAGTTCCTAATTAAAAGTGACTTGGCATCAAAATGCATGCTGTTAAGTTTTAGAATGCTAGTTATTGTTAGACAAGTAACGAAAAAAAACATGCCAAAAGCTCTTAATTTCTTGGAACACAAGCTGGTGAACAAATTACCACAAAAGCTCTGCTCCTCCTGGACCAAGTTTGTAAAGAAATGGAACACAACAGAAATGGACGAGGGGAACACCAATGTCCCCAGTCCAAAAACCAATCCCTTAAGTGACTGGAGAAGTGGCAGAGTGAACTGTGTCACCTGGACAGCTGTGACTGCAAGCTGCATGGAGAATAGATGTGTATTTCTGAAGACAGATTTTTTTTTTCACCTTTGAAAAAGAATAAATCCAAATACTAGCTCCTTGTAAAGGTAAACTAAAAGGGCAACTGAGGACTTTTTTTCCCCATATCAATATGTTTTAACTTTGGCCATGTAGCAATAGTCCATTTTGGCAAGTGTTGCCATTTAGAAAAGCAGCTCACAATTTCTGATAATCCAAAATGCCAAAGAGATTAAAAACTTGAATGGTTCACATTTGAAATGACTTATTTTTCATCTCTCACCTCACTTATTTTGGAATAAATGCTCATAACTACCTTATAGTGCAGTAAGGTCGCATACTTCTATTAGTAATATTTAGAAAGCAGACTCACCGGATTTCTTAATACATCATCATCTACATCAAAGTTTGAGGTGTCAGAAGGACTGCTAACTTCTGGAATGTAAGGTGCTTCTAGGTTTCGGATGTTATCCCAATTAAGCCCCTCAAAAAATGCATGAGACTTAAAATCCTCTATTCCATTCTGCCCCAGCCGACGCTCCCTGCTACAGATAAGCCGCTGAATAAGATCTTTTGCTTCTTCAGACACATCTGTAACATGGGATGGAAATTGAAATCGTTCCTAGAAAACAAAACAAATAAAGAGTATTTTTTAGAGAAGGAATCCATTCCTTAACTTTTGACAGTAGTTTCAAAAAGAGTGTTCTAAATTACACCAATAAAACTGGAAATGAATAAAATGAGATCATTAGGGACCAAATCAAGATAACTGAAATCAAACTTTAAAACTTCCATTGAAAAACAGGCAATCATACTGTGTGTCCAAATGAGATTAAAAATTATTAAGTCTGCAAGACAACAGTTTCAGATTGCCTCCCAAGTAGTTTAGGACCCAGGTAGTCAGAGTTTACACTGGTTATATTTGCAATCAGTTAGTTCACCGAAGAAATTAAAGCAAGAGAGAGATTAATAGTCATCATAGCGAGGGTTTTGGCTCTGACAAGGATTGCACGTCTTATCCATCACTCCTTCACTGTGAGAGCACAGCATTGTAAACACCAGTAAATTGCACCCACCCTGAAGAGAAGAAAATGGAATACCCTATGTAAGAGCTTCTGGCTACCTAGCATGAATATGCATATAAACACATCCTCCTAAGGCAGCTCCTGAAGGGACACAATAAACCGGTTTATTCTTATTCTCTAATGTTCAAAAAGCACCGCAAAGTCCCAGCTCTTCCCTAGCACTTTGACCCTGGACAAACCCCCAAATTTCATGTTCTTCACGCAGCTCAAGTTCACCTTTTTCTATCACTTCCACTCCAGGCAACTCTCCCCAACCTCATGTTCTTCATGCAGCAGCTCTTGTCTACACTGCTTGACTTGCCTGTTCCCTGTTTTGCACTGTTATCAGTGTGACAGAAAATGTGCGCAGCTGTTTAAATAATGAGTTACCTCATTTCTCCTGCACAACCCAGAGGAAAATTTAAACGGGCCAAACATGAGAATTGGTTTTCATTTTGATTTTGTGCTGACTACTTAGATTTTCCAATAAGAACGTCAGCATTTAGAGAAAAATTTCAATTTGTCAATGAAGTAAACATTCCTAAAACTTAAACCAACACACTTAATGCAACATGGTTCTAAACCATAGTGAAAAAGCAAAGCACTACTATCACTCCAATATCTTTAAGTGATAGCAGTTTCTCCAAAACCACTACAATCTCAGTGAATACATTTAATGTCTCTTACTTCATGATTCATAATCTTCCCATAGGTTTCCACTAATGACTCTGCATAAAAGGGTGTTTCCCCATACAGCATTTCATACATGCAGACACCCAGTGACCACCAGTCACATTCAGGCCCATATTTTCCCATTCCATCTTCCATTGCTTGCAGTATCTCAGGGGAGATGTAGTCAGGTGTACCCACTGCTACTGACGACTGTACCTTAAAAATAAGGCAAACATAATTCTTGTAAGTTTTCAAGTTCTCTCAGCAACTTTCTCACTCACACACCAGTATTTGTGACAGTTAGAGACACCACGACATGACTTTGGAAAGGGAAGAGATTTATGAAGTCAAAGCAACAAAATAAAGCAAAAAAGACTCAAAGATCCAACCTACTTCTACATAAAATCGGTTGATATATTTTATTCTGAACACAGTAGAAACACAAAATAGTTATACTCATCGTGAGAAAGCAGAAAGACAAGAGGAAAAATTGTTTTGCCTTCGCACATGCTTATATTTTGAAATTGCAATTGTCTGCCAGAAGTTGGAATGAGAAATGAATAAGCAGAGAGTCCTATGCCTGAGTTTTACAGTTTCATTTGAAGATAGCAAGGGCAAGAGGACCCCTACTTTTATTATGTCAGAAATTGGTTTAAGGTTTATTGCATAGCTGTGCAACTGCATGAAAACAAGGTGGGGAATTGTCCTGTGCCCAAGTAGTAGGGAAGCCCTGACCATCAGGGGAGTGTCAGAGCAGCTTTGATCTCTAGGAATACATTCTCAGGATTCACATAGAGTCATAACGGCTTCTTCCAATTCATTCTGCATTTTAACATGGTAAGTCTTTGAAAGGCATTTAATGACTACGGAAGACTTCGGTTTGTGCCAAAAATCAGTGAAAAATGTTGTGTGCCTTATTTTGGCAGGATTGGCACCTCTGGAAGCACCCTACACTACGCAAAACAAAACTCATGAGTGATTTTGGTTTTAGGAGTATATCCAATCTGGTGCAAAAGACAGCCAATTACCATAACGTTGCTGTTTGATTGGTAAAAGGCATATAAAATAAACTGCTTATTATCTCCTGCTTTTGAATGACTTATACTTCAAATCTGTCATGGCTGCTAGGTTCCTTGTCAACTATGACTTCAGCACATAAATAACATCAAACTTTTTTACTTTTTTAGCACAGGGTCTTTGGACAGTTCATAAAAATTTCATGAAAACTCAAACTCCTAGTAGAAGAAAAGATGAAAGATAGAAGAGCACAGCAAAGGATAACTTCAAAAGGTAGCAGCCTGTAAAACAAGTAGAGTAAGATGTTCAAAAATATTTTTATAATATAAATATGTTGAATTAAACACTTCCTTCAATTCTTAGCCCATCAATAAGCTTACAATCTGTCACCTCCCCAATGCACTGCGACAACGTCTAATAGCTTTAAAAGCAGCAACTCACTAAAAAGGTCACACTATCAGTGACCTAATCAAATTTTGCTTTATACATACTGTGCCATCTTCACTCATTTTCAGACAGGATCCAAAGTCTGCCAGTCGTATGTGACCATTCATGTCCAAAAGGACATTATCAGGCTTTATGTCCCTGTAATAAAATAAATAAGTGAAAAGATTTAAAGAAATAGCATTAGCTCTGCTTGTAAAGATTAATCTTACATCAGAATAATAAAGAATTTTATGTTGGATACCCACTGATGCAAACTTTTTTGCACTAGTTACAACCCTCTCCTCCTTCTGAAATTAAAAATTTTCCTGCAGTACTGAAGCCTTAGATTACATCAGATTTTCAGGCTCATCAAAGCTTAACTCTGAATGGCCAAATAATCAAGCAGAACAATTACAGTGAGTCATACTGACTGTAACAGATAGGCACTTTACTTCATCAACGTAATTGCAAGATTATATGCATGACAATATATTGTTTAGGCAAGAAAGATAAAAGAGAAGTGGCAATCTTTTAATCTCATGTATTTTTTCAAAGAATTATAACTAACTTCTAACTTTTTATCTAGGAAGATTTTCTCTAAATTGTCTGGCATTTCCGTTGGCCAGTATTTTTCGTTTGCTATTCAAGACCTTCTGCACAGCACATTTGCTTGTGTGGATACCTAAAGACCTTTGCATTCTGTGTACGTGCAGCAGTTGCTCTACAACCCACTGAATTCCTCTGGGATCAAGGCAATGCCATTTCAACAGAATACAGTAACATTAGAAAGTCTCTAATATTGAATTGTCTTTCCTAGTCTTACATATATATAGCAGGGTATAAAATGGTATACAGCATGCCAAGGTTACTAAATTACTTGGAACTAAGATTCACATTTCATTCTAGCTCATTACTTTATATTCTTATTGATAACAGGAAGGTACCCAAAAAGGATTTACTAAAGAGCATGTTAATTGAATTTAGTCCACCAATGAACCTCATTTTATTTCATTACTTTCTACTCAAATTCACACAAAGTATCAGTAAAAGATCAATCATCCAGATAACTGAACAAGACAGTCCTCACACATATTACAGGGTTTTCTTTAAATTGATAGCCTCAAAATATCCCAAATGTTCAGCCAATAGGCTGAGAAGGTGGCAACAGAAGACAAGAGAAAAGCAAGTGCAGAAAACAGAATGAACTCAGTTATTTACCAGTTCTGCAGGTTAAAAAGGACAACATCCACGCCTTCCAAGATAAAACATACCAGCCTCCTGCCAATGCTAACCAGGGTCAGCTCCCAACCTGCTAGCTTATCACCATGTCATTTTGAAATATTATTTATCTGAGCTAGCCAAAAAAGATAACCAAAGCTACAGATCTGTTGATTTGGTTATTTTAAGATAAATAATACTATCTATTAGTAATAAATAAAGCCATGTGCTTTACGGTAAACCCATCAGTTTTGCTCTTTAGCAGTATTAAGACAAAATAGCAAATGCTAATCTATGCCTGTCAACATAAGTTAAATGTATCCTTATTTGTTATAATAAAGAAAAATATGTGATAACCCAGAAAATTAAACTATCTTACTATATTTTCCCAATAACCTCACTAGTAATTTTCTATTGTTAAACTTATTCCATACATTTCAGTTCCAGGTACTGTCAACATTCCTTTACATAACCGCAAGTCAAGCTCAGTAGGTGCAGAGGACTATTAAAGATTATATACAACAGTACACCATTTTTGTTTGTTTGTTTTTTAAAGAATACTACTCATAGTGCCATTTGAAGCATGAACCAATGTCATCCAACACATCTCTGCTTTTCTGTTTCACATGCAGATCTTGCTTGCCTAAGGAAACACTACTTCTGTTCAGAAAGGCTTAATGCCTCATCTCTGAGCTCCACTGTTTCCTATCTACAGCTAACAGGTCATATAAGCCTTTAAAGGGTCCTTGAAATCCTCTCCAGAGCAATCATGCTTCCTCCTAATCCATTCCCGTTGCCAAGCAGTGATTTTGTGGGCATTCATACATCTGCTATTCAGAGCGTATGTTTTGGCCTCAGAGCCATTCATTCCTACTGCCACAACAGGCATTAATTCAGCCCTGTGCAAGGAGGTAGCCGGTCACTTTAGTCAGGCTACCCTCCTCAGAAATGGGTGCAATGGTGCCTCTGGTGAACTTCTCTTGGCACGTAACATTTTTAAATCCCCACATACTGTCCACATTTACTCACTGGAGTATTACAGAGCTTATGTATTTTTCCTCTTTCTAATTTTTGAAACAGCGATCAAAGTCCAATCAGAACAGTTTGAGAACTCCTTGTGTCTTTTAAACATAAATATAAATCACCTCACTTACCTAATGGTTTTCACCCACAGATTTCAATGCAGAGACAGTAAAACTGTCCCTATTTCACAGACTAAGAAATAAAGGTATAAAGAGGTAAAGGGACCGGGCCAAAACGTCTTGCCAAGTCAGATACAATGCTAGTATGAAGTTCTCTTCTCCTGAGCTGGGACCTATCATGCACTTACTTGTATAGGCACAAGCTGTTTTCAGTTAACTGAAAAACCTCACTACTCTCACACTCTGTATTTTCTAACTTCTCTGTTTACTGCAATCAAGCTATAAAGTCAGCATACAAAGAGACAACTCTGAGTTTCCAGAATTAGTACAATTCTGCTTTCTAGCTGATAATCATACATAGTTGTTAAATCTGAAAAGCAGAGAAAGCCTAGAAATTCTCACTTGAGCAAGATTCCTGCAATGATGAAACAAAAAAATATTTATCAAGTGCCTCCCTTACACTACTCACAACTCTTCTAATACTCCCTCCGAGAGAAAGCCAAAAAAGCGGCATACGAAGTGTACTCTACCTTCCCAACCAGTTTCCTCTGGCAGAGAATAAGGAATACTATATATTCTTAACTATTGCAGAATATAACCTAAGTTAACATGAAGGTAGGCACGGATGTGGAATATGTATCTCATGTGCAGAAGCAATTAGACAGGCACATGCCCCCTCATTACAAAAAACTTTCAGGATGACCTCATGTAAATAGATGCACTGATATTATCATGGGCTTACTACGCTTAAGTTTTGTAGAATGTCTAAACATTTTCAGAGAATTCAAACTGCTTCAAACTGGTTTTGGAAAAAGGCAGATAAATATTCATGAAGGAACTGAGAATAAGTCAAGAAACCCGATTAAAAGTAAAAGATTTGGTAAAAGGTTAGTTAGATAAATACCACTCCTTGTAATATCAATCCATCAAACCCTGATATTTAAACAGCAATAGCTTACACAGCTAATTTATAGTATATAGCAAGCAAGTACTCACAGCAGTTTGCCTGTGGCTACTGTACCCATTTGTGTATGTAGCAATATTTTTAGGAATAGTGTTTTAATTGTATATGTATTTTTTTCCCCAAGGGAGATGGTATTTTACCTGTGCACATAATGTAGCTCATGTATGGAATGTATAGCAAGCACCATTTCACCAATGTAGAACCTAGCCATATCTTCAGGAAGCTTGTCTTCAAACTTACTGAGAAGCGTCAGTAAATCACCACCAACATAGTAGTCCATCACTAGATACTGAAAAAGGAGAAACAAAGCAGTTAAGTAATGAGAGAGGTGGTAAGGAAAACAAAGTTCATCAGTTCACCATCCACTGAAAAGAACTCTTTCACTAATTTTTTTTCTATACCTGGGGAAAGCTGTCAAAATTGGTAATAATTTGTCTTACTTTTACTTGCTTATTTAGTGTCAAAACATACCATATTCCTTTTAATAACCACAGTAAGGGTGACACAGCAGCATTCAGTTCTTACCATAAAAAACACCATCCAAGATACAGCAGCAATAAACGAGTAAATTGAGGTGAGTTTACTTCTGTCTTTACTACAGTGTCACACAAAGAAAATGACCGAGTATCACCAAAACTAATGCATGTGATCAACCCTTAAACCGACAATTTCCAGAGGACGCAGGAAGAAAAAACAATAGTTAAAAAAAAAACTTGATGCAGCTTAGCCTAAAATATAAATTTCATTGCTACTTTACAAGTGGTTCCAAAAGAGGGATTTATCACATTAACACCTTCAAACACTCATCTTGGCACATGTCACATCATGGATACGTAACATAGCAGCCAGGAGCTTGATGATACTATACATTAGGGATTTCCATGACAAGCCAGAAGCACTGTCAAGCCAGAGGCACTGCAGCAGTGGGAAACCTAAAAATCAAACATTTATGTTGTTTTGAATATATTTCAATGAAAAAGTAACCAGCCTCCTGGGCCAATCACCTATTATGCTATCCACGGAAAGAACCAACACAAACACAGTCATGTGAAAGACAAGGACTCAGACTTGCTATTTGTTTCTTATACTACCAAACAGGGATTACATTTTAGTTATTGCCTAGCAATATACACCTAAGTCCAGATGATTACTTCAAGTATAATGACTTTATCTGGTACTACCAGTCTTGGGCCATTTTGTTCTATGCTTCCCAAGATGCTTTGATACACAGTTTTAGGAATAATATTGCTTATTCTGGAAATACTTTTCCAAAGCAGTCATCTGGTTTTTCTCCTCAAGTTAAAGCAACCTGCAAATCCACCGTCCCTGTCACAGATTCATCTTCCACAAGGGAAGAAAATTAAACAAGAGAGCAACCCAAAGGAACATTAAGTGCAATACCGACCATTTCCTTCGTATCTTTTGACTTAAAAGCGCAATTCTGAAAGGCTCAAGGTTTGATATTTTTCTCCATATTATTCAAATTATAGCTTAATCTGATAGGCAAATTTCATCACTTAAGTTGAAATCAATCAGTCCATACCGCACAACCCACCAAAGAGTTTTAAACATATGTTGGAACACTGTACACAGATAACAACTACATTTGAAAACAGAAGGCTGTAAACAGGAATAAGCAATCTTTTAAAACAGATATTAAAGTATTCTATCTCCAATCCAAATATAAGAAAGCTTAGAGAGGCTTCTGTGGCAGCTGAAGTAGCTTGCCTGTCAAAGAGACAAGGTAATGCACTTCCCTCAGCTCCCACAGCATTCATAACTCAGCAAGAATTCAGTTGACCCATGAAATGACGCAATTGGATCAGAGAGATGGAAGACGTCTTGTATACGAAAGTAAAAATTTATTCCTCTTCCAATTCACAACAGTTTTCTTGCCAGAAGGCACTTCTCCCTTGACATGGGGCTAAAGTTGCTGAAATCTAGAGGTATCGCATTCTTCCAGTGAAGTGACTACATTAAACAGGGGGAGGGCAGTTGGAAATCAAAGGGAAAAAAGACATTAAATTACTGTCATGAATACTCCGAGGCCTTTAAGAGGCTGACAGCACACGAACATGCAGATGCCCTTCTTCATGAGACTGAGAAAAAGATTTTTCTGGTAAAGCACAAGAAAACTAACAGATTTGAATCTGGAACATAGTAAGAACATCAGGTCCCATACATGTTTCTAATATTCATGGGCTGTGTTTTATCTACCCCATATCTGCTTCAGCAAGATCACCAAAGGTTTACTTAACTCATTTTGACTCAAGCTGTCTCTACAAAATGCTTTCTATGAACCAAAAAAAATCCATGCATCTTCCAAGTAATGTCATTTAAGAGTTAGCCATTCAGAAAACACCACCACATAGTGTATTTCCATCTAAAATATTCTAAAACCACAGAAGCAGAACCTGAAAATGAAATCCAGACCAGATACATTTTGTGGGATTTCGATTTTCCTGCTTATATTTAAGCTCTGCATAATCACATGCTCAACTAATATTAAACAGAAGGAATAAAACCCCAATTAAATCTAGACTCTCCAAAGGCAGCTACTACTTTTGTACCTTAACATCTCACCTTCTCTTTATTTTGTCTCATTCTGAACCCTTTATCATGCACCCAGACAAGGATGGCAAAGCTCTAAGCGTGGGAAGACACCAAAGTTCCCTCTCTGCTACAGGGTTAGCTTATGTGATTTTGCATTGGTTTTGGTTTCTTCTTCCAAGTAAGAATAGATAGGACAAGAGGAAATAGCCTCAAGTTGCACCAGGGGAGGTTTAAACTAGCTGTTAAGAAATATTACTTCACCAAAAAGCTTGTCAAGCACTGGAAGAGGCTGCCCAGGGAAGTGGTAGAGTCACCATCCCTGAGGATATTTAAAAGGCATGTAGATGCAGCACTTGGGGACATGGTTTACTGGTGGGCTTGGCAGTGTCGGGTTTATGGTTGGTCTCTTACAGTCTTAAAGGTCTTTTCCAATCTAAATGATTCTATGATTCTGTCATTTAAGAATCACTAACTCCAATGCACAAACATCACTGAGGGAAGATACCAGGACCTTGAACTTTAACTTTCAAAGAACTCATGTCCACTCCAGGCTGGAGAATGAAGCTCTGCTGTCTATTCTTGTTTTGTTCCCAGCCTTGCATACCATTCTACAAGGATCAAGGACAAACAGCACTGCTGGTTTTAACCCAGCAGCCAGCACAAAGAATCACATGGCTTTTCACTCCCTCTTGCTCTCTCCTGGGTAAATGGGAAGGAGAATCAAAAAGAAAATGTAAAACTCATGGGCTGAGATAAGAACAGTTTAACAGGGCAGCAAAGGGAGAGAAAATACAAAAACAATTGTTACAGAAAAAGAATATACAAAATACAGGTGGATGGATACACAATGCAAAGTTGCTCACTGACCAGAGATCAGATGTCTGACTACTTCCAATCCAGAATCCAGAGTTGTGGAGCTGTGCTGCCCTGCAAATCACCTCCCTTTCATATATTGGACGCGATGTTGATGACATGGAATATCTCATTAGCCAGTTTAATAAACTTCCTCAGTCTTGTCATTTCAGAGCTTCTCATGAAAATTAACTCTCTATCTAAACCATGGAATTAACCCTTTCCCAGCCAGAACCAGGACATTATCCACCTCTTATTCTATACCATCTATATCATGCCCAGATCTTACACTTTCCAACTGATCACCATCATTTTTTGTATCTTTCGATATATACACATATACAGATATCACTCCCTTAGTTCATGGGCCATCCCTTCAAAACATTCATTGAAATCCTTTAGTCCATGACCTTGGGCTCCACCTGTCATAATAGCTGTTCAGGGCAGGACAGAGAGGGTGCGTGCTGTTGAGACTGTTGCATGCTGCATCCAGAGCTCGCAGCTGGTGTATCTGGCACAGCCCACGCCCACTATTTGCAGGCTAAAGTTGTCAATCTTGAGGAATTGAACACCAGCTTCCGAAGCTAGTTCTGGTTCCATTAACACTGCACTTTGTTAAGTTTCATCAGTCTGTTCTTCATCAATCTAGGTGATCTTCATCTTTGATATGACATACAGCAGTCATAGAAGCGATATAGTGATTAACATCATACAGTGCTATACTGGCTATTCTCACTCCAAACCAAATCCCTTTGAGGTACACACTGGCATTTCCCATCCTGCTCAATCACCCACCAAGTACATCCAGGTCCTTGAGCAAAAGCAATCCTGTGGATGGGTTTGCCTTCCTCTGAGGCAGGACTAACCTAGACTGTCTTCCCTAACATGTTCTTCACGTGCACTACAGGGACATTATCCCCTTCTACAGTATGTGGAAGCTTGGACTGAGCAGGGCCAGCTCAATTGGTAGATCCCCTAGTATTAACTAACCAGGTGGGTTTTCTTAAATGTGTATCCCAATATTTGAAGGTCCCACCACCCATTGATCTCAGTGTAGTTTATAACAGTCCACTGTATTGCTTGATTTTCCCAGAGACTGGTGCATTATAGGGCAAGAGATATACCCTCTTGATATCATGCTCTTTGACTCAGTTGTCTATGAGGTTGTTTTGGAAATGAGTCCTGTTGTCTGGCTCAGTTCTTTCTGGAGTGCCATGTCACCACAGGACTTATTTTTCAAGGCCAAAGGTAGTGTTCCAGGTAGTGACATGGGGCATACGTTATGTTTCCAGCCATCCAGTGGTTGCTTCCATCACAGTAAGCATAAGGCACTTGCCTTGGAAGGTTTGTGGGAGTGTGATATAACCAGTTTGCCAGGCTTCCCCCTATTTATATTTATTTAAACCATTGTCCTCCATACCACAGAGGCTTCATCCATTTGGCTTACTTGACTGCAGCCCATGTTTCGCACTCATAGATAAACTGTGCAATAGTGTCCATGGGCAAGAACATCCCTCGACCCCGAGTCCATCTATCTTGATGGCCTAAGGTGTCAAGGGCCCACCGAAATATAAATAATTCACCCTTATGTTGCCAGTCCAGATTCACTTGAGTCACTTCACTCTTAGCAGCCTGTACCACCTGCTGGTTGTTTTGATGTCCCTCACTGTCCCAGCTGTTAGGTATGCAGTCATCTACGTGATGCACTTCTACAACCAGATTCTCTAACTGGGCAGGAATATCTCGCCACAATGGGGCAGCCCAGATGGGTTTGTCTCTGTGCTGCCAGCTGCTGTGCTTTCATTGCTGTAACCACACCCACAGGGCATCGGCGACCATCCATGAGTCAGTATAAGTACTGGCCATTTTTCGTGTTCAGCAATACCTAAAACCTGTTGGATGGCCTTCACTTCTGCTAATTAACTTGATTCACCTTGTGAATCAACTTCAGCAGTTTCTGCAACCCACCATGCAGGACTTCAGACAGCAGCTTTCCACCTTTAAAGTTTTCCTACATTTTAACAGTGAACAGGCTGTATCCTTCTCATTTTCTAGTATTTTATTATATAGTATGGCCTCTTCAGTGTGCACCACCCCCTCCTCTGGTTACATTCTGAAATCTTTGCTTTGTAGACCACAATCCCTTCCAAAATTCCTGAAAGACTGACACTTACTATTCAAGCCTGCTGTGTTATCATTTTGACCCATTTACTCCACACAGCATCAGCTACACGACATGTGAAGGGGACGCTGTCTTTGAACATCCAGCTGAACACCAGCAGTCAAGGTGCAAGAGGAGCTGTGCCTCAGCATTAACCACTCCCAAAGCAGCTCCAACTCCTTCATATGCTGCCAATATTTCTTTTTCAGTTGGAGCATAGGAGGCCTCGAAACCTTCTATATCCCTGACTCCAAAACCCCAGGGGATGGCCTTGTCTCTCTTCTGGTGCCTTCTATAGAGACTTCAGGTGGGGGCCACTCTTCCTAGCTGTGGTGTAGAGCACATTCTTTACTTTTTGTCCTGCCCAGACTGACCCAAGGGCTACTGCATGAACAGTATCCCATTTGATCTGTTCTAAGGCTTGTCATTGCTCATGGTCCCATTTGATATCGTTCTTCTCAGGTTACTTGATAGACAGGGCTTACAATCAAGAGTGTAGTTTGGAATATGTATCCTCCAAAATCCCAAAAGGTCCAAGAAACCTTTTGTTTCCATTTGCTAGTTTGTGGAGACATAGCTGGTATTTTGTTGATCATGTTCACTGGGATCTGACGGCACTGTACTCCTAAAATTTCTTCACTCCTAAAAACTGGATCTCCTAAGCAGGTCCCTTGACCTTATTTCATTTCATGGCAAAACCAGTTTTCAGACGAATTTAAACTATTTTCTCTCCTTCCTCAAAAACTTTTTCTGCTGTGGTGCCCCATATGATAAAGTCGTCTATCTACTGTGTTCTGGAATCTCATGTTGTTCCAGTATAGCCTGGATCAGTCCACAGCAAACAGTAGGGCTGTTTCTACCCCTGGGCAATTGATTCCTGGTGTACTGGATGCCCCTCCAACTGAAAGCAAACTGTGGCCTGCACTCTGCTGCCAAAGGGACTGAGAAAAATACATTAAAGATATCAGTTGTGGTATAGCACTTGGCTGTCTTTGACTGAAATTCATAATGAAGTTCTAGCACATCTGGCATGGCAACACTCAGCAGCAGCGTGACTTCATTCAGGCCACATTAGTCTACTGTTCATCTCTACTATCCATCAGATTTTCACATTGGCCATATGGGACTATTAAAGGGTGAGCCATCTTAGTGATCGCTCCTTGGCCCTTCAGCTGACAAATCAGCTTATGGATGGGAATCAGAGAGTCTCCATTTGTGCGGTATTGCTGCCAGTGCACTGTACTGGTAACTATTGACACCTGTTGTTCTTCAGCCCCCAGCAACCTCACAACAGAAAGAGCCTCTGAGAAACTAGGTAAGCTGTTTAATTTCCTCTATCTCCAAGGCTGCTCTATGTAAAGCTCACCTGTACCCTTTTGGGCCCTTGAAATACCAGCTCCTGAGGTAGTCTACACCAAGGATGCACGAGGCCTCTGGGCCAGTCACAATGCAGTGCTTTTTGCCACTCATTCCCACTGTTGGCCACTCACTCATTAGCTCTTGGGATCCCCTGTCACTCTGGAAATACAGATGGGTGCTGTCCTGTTACAGTTTGATGGCATTTGGGTACATTGTACACCGGTGTCCTCTAGAGCGTTACATGCTTGTAAGCCTCATGTGCCAGTCCACTGAATCCACACAATCCAATAAACTCAGTTATCCCTCTCCTCCTCTTAGCCAGGATGAAAGGAGCCTTTCATCCAGCCATAGTATGCGTTCCTCATTTCTGGTAAATATGAGGGAGAAGACTCTTCAAGAGGATCAGATGAAAAATGATCAGATCAGAACTTCCCATTGGAGCAGCATTTTTCCTGGAAGAACCTCCTTCTGTGATTGTTTTTCCTTGCAACTCACATACCCATGTCTCTAGGGTGGAGGCAGGTTTTCCATCTCACTTCCTTCTGTCCTCTCCATGGTCATGCAGACAAAACCACAGGGTTGTCTTTGTTGTGTGTACCCTCTCTCTTGAGCAGAGGAACACTAACTTTTAATAGCTGAGATAGTGGTCCATACAGGTGGGAAAGTGGAAATACCCTCTTTCAGTTGCCAGACCTCCCGGGAGAGTTTCTCCACATCATCCTCCTTGAGTTGCTGGACTTCCTGGGACAGCTTTTCAAACATGTTTTTGGAGTTTTTGTCTACAGGCCAAAACACAGGCTTGTAGAGAGGAAGAGAGAATTTTTTTTTTGTATTGCCAGAGTTGGCCAGCCAGTTCATCCATTTGTCCCTCACCTTCTTTCCAGGCCAGTACCGCCAGTGAGTTGGCATATGACAATGGGGCACTCTGTACAAACTTCCACTGCACAGATCACATGCACTGGACATCATCGCAGCCTGTGGGTAACTGCTCATTATCTAGGTCATTACAAATTACCTCCAGTATGACTAATTCCCTCAGGTACACTGGATGTCTTTCTCCATGGAGGTCCACTCACCTGGGTGACATGTAACATTATCCTTAAAAGGGTGCCTTTCCTTCATGCCTGACAGGAGTTGTCAGCGGCTGAGGTTTTTGTGTATTTTTCTGAATCACCTTGTCAATGTCCCTTTCCTCAGAGATCTCGGATGGTTGGATTCCTTCCCCCCTAATTCCAGCCTACTGGGCCCATTATCCCAGCACTGGAGCAGCCAGGTAACACCGTGCTGGAGTGGATGTCAGCTGAAATCTTTTCACATATTTTGCAGCTCAATCTGGGATAGGGTGATTATCACTGGTTCTGCCACTTCCTCCTGTTTTCATGATGGCCTTAGTTCACCCTCATCCCTCACTAAGGAAACTGATTTTTTGTGTATTTCTTATTCTGTATTGGGGCGACTGAGTTGGCTCATGGTTCAGCTACAGTGCTGATCACCTACAGTTTAAGTAACTGCTGTGCTTGTCGCTGGGGTTGGAGTAGCCACCGTGCCTGTCACAAGGGTTGGAGTAGCCACTGAGCCTGTCTATTTGTTTTCCCTCTCTTCTCCCTAATGGTGCTGCGTAATGTTGAACAGAGCTCAGTAGGCATGGGCTCAGCTCCAGCACACTGCAGTCATTTGTGTCTCTTTGGAATTGACAGGGGAATGGCATGCTTCTTCCAAATAATCTACTAGTTTTTCAGGATTCTGTACTTGTTCAGGAGCGTAGTTCCAAAACACTGGAGGTGTCCACCATCCTAGGCGTTTGCCTGCACTATTCCAAACTCCCTGCCACTCATAACTATCAAGCCTCAGGGCAGATCTCTGGGTGGTTTTTTTTAAATAGTTGTTTAACCCTAAACAAAACCTGAAACACATTCAAGAGACAGAGCAATAGGAACATTCTGGCTTGAACATCCTAAGGACATTCAAAATTCTCAGGAGCTGTTGTAACTAGTCTGAGGAAGAGAACAGAGGTATCTCCCCTCCCCCATCTTCTCCACGAATTTGGTACAAACACAAACAAATTCTAAGAGGTGGCATGTGACATACAGACATGACAACAATACAGATACCAGCTGAATATTATTGCCAGTGATAGCATCATATCATAGGTCAATATTACATAAGACAGGAAAGTTGTAATCCTGATCGTTCTCCCAGAGGTGATAAAGAGCAGAGAATACACAGAACATGTATGGATTTACATAACACAACCATATGAACAAATAATATGACATTGTGACCAATGACTATTTAACTAATATAATAAATGCATAATATGGTCTGGTTAGTTCTATTGTTATCTCAACCCTTTGAGCTCCACACTGGATGCCAAAGGACTGTCATGGTTTAACCCAGCAGCCAACACAAAGAACCACATGGAGCACAGCCAGCAGCAAAGAACCATGTAGCCGCTTACTCCTCCATCTCCACTCCTGGCAAAATGGGGAGAGGAATAAAAAAGAAAAGGTAAAACTCATGGGCTGAGATAAGAACATTTTAACAGGGCAGCAAAGAGAAAGAAAATACAACAACTGTTAGATCAAAAGAACATACAAAATAGGGGTGATGAATAAAGCAACATCGCTCAACAACTGGAAACCAGACACTCAACCACTCCCAATCTGGAATCCTGAGTTGTGCACCCACACCGTGGGAAAAAACCCAAAATCATAAACCCAGCCCTGTTGTGCTGAGCCATGTCGACCTCCCCCTTACATATACTGATCATGATGTTGATGGCATGGAATATCTCATTAGCCAGTTTGGTCATCTGCCCCCACTGTGTCCTTTTGTAGCCTCTTCTGAAAATTAACTCTTTCTCTGCCCAAACCAGGGAACTAACCCTTTTCCCAGCCAGAACCATGACAACATTTAAAAAGTAAACCAAATCTGCCCAGGTTATGTAACATGACAGTACTCTCCTGAGATGTGGAAAAACATGGCTATAAAGTTCTTCAAGCTAAGCAGAGAATTGAAGCCCCTGAACCATGTACATGTATGGAAGCCCAGCAAACCATGTAGATAGTATGGAAGAGAATACTCAGTACAGGTTTTTGGATGAGAGTCCTTTCCTGATGTGTTTCATCTTGTCTTAATGCATCACTTACAACAGAGTGCCTGAGATGTAGACACACTCCATCTGTGAGCACCAGACCTTTACATGAGATGGATGCTGAGTAACAGATCAAATTGGAAAGAAGCATCACAGCACATGCAGAAACAGACCTTAAGCAAGCAGGGAATCTGCTGACTTTGGCTGCCAGGCAAAGTTGTTGTTTTCTTAGATACTGGATCTTAAATTAGATGCTAGATGCCTAAAATCTGCTGTCAAGTGAAACTTCAACATCTAAATGTCTTTGGAAACTCGGGGAAAAGAAAAGTATTATACCACTGAAGCTTGCTTGGAACAGATTTGTATAAAATGCTACAAGCAACACCAGATCCCTCTCTATACTGTCATTACTGCTGCTTGCTATCTTGCACAGCTAACAGTTGTTTATAGGAATTCTTAGGTTACTTTTATGTTTGGTTCTGAGGGAATTTGAAATTATCAGCTCTCTTCATGAGGCAGCGTCAGAGATAACTAAATTTTGAGAGGTTGAAAATCTGCATCTATCACAAAGCATTCAATGGAAATAGCCAGTAATGACTACTTATTTGTTTACAATGTACTTGTTAATCTGAACATACTTTAAACATGACAGTAAAAATAATTTGTTTCAATACCTGTGAAAACGTTAGAGTGTTTTCTAAGTTTCTCAAATGCTTAGTTCCTGAATTCATTGGCAGTCTTTTATGAATACATTTTTCTTCTTCGTAATCATGACTTGCTACTGTAGTACTTTCTACAAAGTTTTAAGAAAGTGAAAGGTTTCACACTACAACTGTGTCAGTTGTTACAGAAATAACACGTTTGCAAACCCAGCCTTAAGTAGCCATGGAGAAGCTGTATGGTTCAGCATTTTCCAGTATGTTGGGGCTTTACTGACCTTGCTCCTGACTTCTATGACTCAGGTAAACACAGCTTGTATGTTACAGTTCTAATAACTCATTGCTAAAAATGCAATAGGAATAATGACTTTCTTTATAAACGGTTGCTGAAGTCTGTCAGACTACTGAGACGACCTAGCTGTTGATTTAAAAAACACATTTTATTTAAATACTTTGAAGAAATGGGCTACTTTTTTCTGAGGCGTTAAAAATACTTGTTTAACTGGGTTTTTTAAATAAAACTTTAAATTAGTTTTGCCACTTTTTGAACAAAATCTTGCTTGAAAATTTTAAAAGAAAAAAAAACTTCTTACTTTCATAGAGTTAAACCCTCCCAAATTATTTACCTGTAACGTTATCCAAAACATTAAACTTAAGCCTGATGTACTTTATGCAAGGATATATTAGGTAATAATTTAAGGTGCTTAATGAAACCTCTATATAATAGTTCTACACAACTTTCTCACTCTCCTGGAGTTAGTCAGTCCCTTTTAAGTTTCTCTTCAAGGAGAAAACAAGAATGTTGAAATGCTGCTGTGAGGTGTGAGGACTGATTTATTGCAGTAATATTATTAAATGGACTAAAAATAAAGTTCTTTCAATAACCTAAAGCTTTTATTTGCTGATGAATCAAACATACCAAATAGTTCTCATCTTGAAAGGCGTAGTGCAACGTAGTAATCCACTGACAATCTCCATTCACCAAGACATTTCTCTCCTCTCGGAAGCAAGCTGTCTAAAGGAAGAGAGGAGAAAAAAGCCATTGTCAACATCAACAAGTAGTTTTCACAGGAAGAATACATATGGATGTTTTATGGGATTATTTAAAATTACTGAACAGAGGTCTCTATTCATTGGAATTCAGTCTGCACAAGTGACAAGCCAGGGAATCTCTGCAGGCTTGAAGCCAGACGTTCAATCACTCTAATCCTAACTGCAGCCTCGGGGAAAAAAAACCGAAACAACAAACCCCAACCATCAACACACAACATACACCCTCAAAACACAAAAAAGCCCACAAACCAATTTGATTCAACACTGACTCTTTGTCCCATAATGTATTTTTAAAACCCTGAAAAATGACAACTTGTCACTGCAAACTGTAGCAGAAAGATAATGGCTCTAGTAAAGTAAGTCTGATTCTTCAGAAAAAGGCCTTTGTGAAAAGAGAGTTTCATGTATATTTTTCTTACATCACAGTTCCAATTCCAGACACTGCCAACATGCTATAGGAAATAAGCAGATTTTACTATTGCTGTCTTATCTTTGCCCAGTAAAATACATTTTCATTTTCAATAATCTTTCCTCTACTTCAAATAGCAGACTGCAGCACTTCAGAGAAGCAAGCTCTGTGTAACAGGTTTTCTCAGCATTTTTACATAAAAACAACTTTCATGAACTTCAAGAGAGTACTCCTTAATAAAAATACATTAAAATTTTTATTGGATCAGGAACACCAAGATGCAGACTTTGGGACTCTTCCACTACTCTCAATTCAGAGAGACATTATTAGGATATTCAGTAGTTGTAGATTCAAGTGTTTGGGTTCTAGAAAATTGATTTATTTTTTGTTGTCAATGCCACTTCTCCAGATGTCTTCAAATATGTACTATGGAAGGAACATGCCCAGTAAGTCCAAGTCTTACCATTCACTGACTGCATCTTATAAAGGTATCTCAGTCATTTTTCTCTCTACGGAAGCAGAAGTCAATTTACATTTCTACCAAAGAAGGCCATACTGTGGCCACACTGTAAAGTCAGTAATTACTGGTGCAGAGATGTAAATTATAATTAATTGTTAACCAAGAGTGGTTTAACAGTTTATGAACGCAATGCCAAAGTATCACTCTACAAAAAATTTGGCAGCAACAACAAGTCCAAGTAATCCTATTCCTTGTCCTGAGCACCAGAGCACAGCTCTTCTCAGTTCCTTTGGCACCACGATGTGAGGAGGCTGCCAACACAGAAAACTAGTTTGTTTATTTTTGAAGACATCAATTCCTTGATCCAGTTTACTGTGCAACCTCAAATATCGAGGGAATGTTATGAACACTTCAAAACCAGTAATGCTGCTTAACACTTTGCATCATGAATTCAAAGTATAAAACTCTCCTTTTCTGCTTAGACTGGCTTAAAAGGCCTTGAGATGTGCCACAGAAGAGTACAACAGGCTACGTAATCAGCCAGTCAGGACCTATTTGGAACTGCCAGCAGCAATACATCAATTACTATGTATTTTGCTGTCAGAGCAAAGAATACAAATGGTCTACTTTACCAACATAAATGGCATGCCTTTTTTTGCTTGCATCCCAGTTGATATTTACTAATCTTTCCTGTATTTTTTTCTGACCATATGGGTTTTCTTCTTGCAGTTATTATACAACAAGGAGTATTTAGGTAACTTTTTGCTATATTTAATAAGTCATACATACAAATATAAATCAGTGAAATGATGTGCTGCTTAGACCACTTAAACAGTGGATAATAAAACACCTGAAGTCTGGTTTTCAGTGGAATTGCTCACTTAAGATTTTACTATATTCTTGCAGGTTTCATTTAAAAAACCAACAAGTTTTACATTTGGAAAATTTTAACACCCAGATGTTTTTATAACCAGCATATCAAGTTCATAAGTGTTGCTTATCCAGAAAAGCCACATCAAGCGAGCAAACAGAACAGGAAAAGACAAAGGGACACCACAGAGAAGATACTTCCTTTTTGTCCTTTGTGGATGGGGAAAATTAAGGGGAAGGAGAACTTAGCTGGACTGTAATTTGTCCTAAGTGTGTTTTGGGAAAACTGAGAAGGTGAGAGGAGTTACTTGCACAATCTGAAGACAATTTGTAAACAGCTGCCTTCTCACGACATCTCTACATGTAAAAGTTTCAGATATTTAGGTAGGTCATTTAATTAAGTCATAGCTGTATTTCCATTAGAGACTGGGAGGCCCCTAAAAGCAGCTGGGTTTAAAATAATTAACCCATCTGAAACCTGTGTAGAAATTTCCCAGATACAGGGGAAGGCTTAATGCAGAACTGCTGATGCAGCACAGCCAAGAGTGTGAGCTCTCCTGACAGCTAAAAGAAAAGCTGAGCAGCAGTCGCTGCCATTGCTTGGAAAGAGCATGGACAGATGGACCAGTGAGACTGCATCAGGCAATGGCAGTGGTGAAGAGGGGCTTAACAAGAGGGAGGAGAGTTATTCACAGGAAAAGAGCTGGCACTGACTCATTGAAAGGAAGGGAGGGACTAGAAAGGGTAGGCTGGGGGAGGAGGTGTCAGGAAGCAGACAGAAGAATAGGGATGGGAAAGGTCAACAGGCTCAGTCCTCAGCAAGCAGCCAGCCTTTGCCTCTAACAGAGCTGCTGCAGGTACTGATGCACTACATGTATTTTTCCCTCATGTATTTTGCTTGATGACTTATGTAATATTACATTTGCCATAAGGTTTTCCTCTACTGTGCAAGAGTAGGTGTCCTAGGAACACACCACTACCCATGGCATATTCTCAGTAGGTCTTTTCCTAATCTGTGAAGTACCCATTCACATTTACGTAATTTGTTCTGACAACATACATATCCTTTCATTAAAAATACCCTTCTTAAACAGATTTATCTTCTTAACACGTTTTGTTTTACAATCTGAATCTGCGATACCAAAATATTTAGTTATAGTTTCACCAGTTATATAAATCCTGTTACAAACAGTAGAATGTAAAGCTCCTTAATGCATACTTTCTGAATGCAAGAGAAAAAAAGATCTTTTCACAATGTTTTGTATACAGCTGTGAATGTTGTAGTAGCACCAATCTCAGCTTCCATGTAGTCTTTAACTTGCCTTTATTGTACACAAAAATCTGGCCAATTCAGGGTAAGAACTGGGGCAGACTGTCTGGTAAACGCATACACAGTAATGCTGAGAACAACAGATGCCTGGAAGGGACTGTCAGACTTGATTGCATTAAAACTGCTTAAGGGAAAAAGAAAAAAGAATGAAGCTCTTATGCTCATGAAATAATTCCTCCTAATCTGGAAGAGCTTCAATGTAATTTTCCTAATGTCATTTTAAAAATTCTCTGCGTTAAAGAACTGTATTACTTACCTCTGCCCTTTTAAGCATTTCCCACTTATTTAGAATTTTCATTGCATAAATGCGCTCTGTACACTTCATTTTAACAACTGCAACCTGAAATAATAAGGTATCTTTATTTAACAAAAGCACAGTCAGAGAAATACAACATGTAAATAGCATAATATACACAACAAAAGCATGATCAAAGAAATACAATTTTCAAAGAGCTTATGTTAACAAAACAATAAAATAAGTTTCTAAGGAATCATCAGTGATCAACTCACACATTGATAAATTACAGCTTGAGTCTTTGCTCCTTCTATATTCCTCCTACATCACTACCATGTGCCTGATGCATGGCACACGATTTGTGGTCAAGTGCTCATGATCAAGTACATGGGGGATGATCCAGGAAGAATATGAAGCTTTTCATATGAAGAAGGGCAAAAAAGCATAGGTGTTCACCAAGAACAAGCAGTGCTTGTATGCAATGCCTTCAGCCAATCAGGCAACATCTAAAGCGGCAGCCTGAGAAAACAAGAAAGGCTGCTGTAAAGAGAGATACATACCATTTGACTAATTTGTTTTCACATTTTAGGTTTCAGAAACTTGAAATATATTTGTAAACTAATGTGTTTTTATGTACTGTATGCAGATATTTAAAAGAAAACAGTATTCATTTACTTATTCATTATGCTTGAAGCATTTTACCATTCATCCTGTGTATCAGACTTGCTTAGACTGGTGTATTATGAACAGTAGATGTGCACATAGCTGTATGGTGCAAGAAAAAACAGAATAATACAAAAATTTCAAGGCTTAGGAATGCAAAAACTTTATTTTGATCAAGACTTGTATTCTCCAAGGCCAAAAATAATTATTCTTGTAGTAAAGCCACTGTTTCCACAAAATTCTTCCAGCTGGCAAAAGAAAAGCAGGCATCATGACTAAGGCAGCAACATCTTCACAGGACTATACACAGACTGCTTGAATATTTCTGCTGCTTCTCAGCTTGTCTTCATTTCAGAAGTAGAAAATCAACCAGCAGCCATTGCTTCAAACAGAGCTCTGCATAGCAGTGAGGAAAGTAACAGGAATCACATCAGCTCACCCCTTCTGCTGTGTAAAAACTCTGATTTATAAAGAATTCGGGAGCTACAGCAGGTCTAGGAAGATGCTGACTATTAAACAAGGTTGGAACTGTGCGTCAAGTAGCATAACACTATACAAAATCAGAAGTACTGAGGAGGGAAGAGGGAAATATAGTACCTCCCTGCACCTTACCAGCAAAGGAGCTCCTGAAGAGAAGCAGGGGGATGACTGCTCCTCCACAACACAAGTATGGGATATCTGCATTTAGACACCTGACTCTGGAGATGCATACTGAAGCCTCCCACCTTTGGTCGTGTGAAGCTCCACTCACCAGGTCACATAGTAGATGAGTGACACCGCGTACACATCTGCACCAGAGCCTTGTAACATAAACACATCTGAGAAAAAGAACTAGTAGGTATCCATCATGGTAAAGGCATGCGAAAGTGGCCCTAAACGCAGCTGGGATAGACACAGCACAAAGAAGAAGGATCCATAAAATATATAGAACATCCACAGCTACATTACATCCCAGTGTCTTCTGGCCTACAAACACCTCCCACAGACACTACTTGTGCTGTGGGGGAAGAATGAGTGAGATGAGAACTTCTCATCTGAACATGTGGGGTTCTTTGAGGAATACAAAACTTTCAACACTGACCTTCAGTAATGGCCTACAACATTTAGCTTTGATCCTGTCTTCATTGTAACAACCTCTCTGCATACACTTAAATGAATTATTTGCTTGATAAAGCTGAAGGTACACAGTAGATCAAACTGCACATTAAAAGCTTTGGGAAACTCTGAGATGCCAACATTAACTGCTTTAAATTTTAAACTCTGTTCCATACAGAAGACCATGACTCAGGAAATCCCCCTACCTCCACTGAAGGTGAACAAAAGCTCTGAGGCAGAACCAATTTTCAAGAATAGCTCTGCAAGCCCTGAAGTAGCAACATTCAGGTTTAATTACAACACAGCACTAGAACTGCTCAGTCACCTAAATACAACTGTAGCGAACAAATCAGTCACCCATCTACTGCACTCCATCTAAGGCTACCAGTGTCTGAAAGCACTGCAGGATGGCAGAAGTTTGAAGGATGAAGCATGCTCAACTGCTGAGAAATGACGCGAGCCTAGCATCGCAGAAGACAGGCACAGCTGAGGAGCTCTGCAAATGTTAAAACAATGTAGTAAATGAGAACAGGCATGAAAAAAGAAAACAAAAAAGGAAACCAAATCTGTAGGACCTATTTAGCAATTCCCCAGTTGCTAACTATATCAGTGCTATTTATTTTCAACTGAAAGGACTGCTAAAATAAAAGCCCAATTTAAACTTTCTGGAGGAAGATAATTGTCTTCTGTAAAAGAAAACATACAATTAATAAAACGAAAGTTGACTCATATTTTCATACAAAATGGTTATCAAATTAGGGCACAAGTAAACACACTGCTACTTTAGTTGTAAGGATAACAGTGGGAGAGCTTCTTGTGCCAGCAGAAAAAGTCATGTAACTATATAGCAAAATGGGTAATTCCCCAAGAATTTTATATCTGAAAAGAAGCCTGACAGGTGCAGAAGGTGCACAAGTAACAGAACCTTGGCCTGACTAGACCTGACTCTTCAACCCGTTCTAATCATTAGGATTTTAATTTTTTTTATAAGAAAACAAACAAACAGAAATGCAAAACCCAAACCTTGTTGATACCTGAATTGAACCAGGGAACAACAAACTAAATTATACTTCAATAAACTCAGTACTATTATAAACAAGGATATTGCCATAGTATTGCAAAAAAACCCACACCCTTTGTTCCTCTGCATTTCCTTGAGTTATCTTTCTTTAACTTTCTTCATCAGGTGGCAGCATTTCTAAGATTACACTCATCATATAACGCATTGGCTGCTTCTGAGATGCTGTTGTTTTTTCTTACTTTGTATTAATTCCTCATTCTCTGGCATACCTCAAATTCAATTACAACAACCACACTGAACACTTCACAAGATCAAACAGAAACCCTTTATACTGCAATTGTGCTAACCATGCAAGATGTTAGGGTTTAAATATGATGGTTCCTATAGTACGTAACAATCCACCACACCTACTAACATAAGAAAAAATCCTTAACCAGTGTCCAGAGGTATTCCAAAGAAGGCAGATTTGTACACTACTGCAAAGAACAAAAGCGTTGCTTTTATCTTCAAAGCTTAAAAGCCTACTGGCTGAACAAGTACTCATGTTATACACAGGCTGCAAAAGACTAAGATTTAAATTTCCTGCTCACTCTTCATTCCAAGGCTGTTACAACTTACAATGTAAGAGATTTTTAAAAAAAAATGTATGCCAAGGATAACAAAAGGGAAAAAGGCACAAGCAGAGGTATAAAATGGCTTCTGAATAAGAAGATTCAATAACCTAAAATATTCCAGGCCTGGAAGAGATAACAGCTATGACAGGCATACAGGACTATGAATGTGACAGTGAAGATGAAGAGAGAACAATTGTTTGCTGTTCCTCATAACACAGAAATTGAAAAGCATCACATGAAATAAAAAGGTAGCAAGATTAGGAAGTGCTATTGTTATGCAAGTGTTTTGGAACTCAGCCACAGGCTACTGAACATCTAAGTATTCAGAGAATATTTAAGTACGTGCTTAATACCTGAGTAACACATGCAGCAGAAGTCCTGGAGACTATGGACCACTGAGTTAAAGGTGTGGTTAGGGAGTCCTTGAACTCTCAGCTTCCTGGAAGCTGGGAGGCTTCAGCTGTGCTCTGGCATTTGACTTTTCCTACTCATCACCACCTGGCCAAAGGGATGGGATCTGTGTTAACTAATCCACACACCTTTGACCCAGTATAGTTACCTTTGACACCTGCGTCCAAGAAAGAAAATTAAAACTTCCCCACTTGGATCTCATTATGCTAGGTCAGAATGGAGAATCAGGGGTGCTGAACACTCAAACAATCACAGAGTGGTTTGGTAGAGATGGTGATTCTGTTTTACCCAGGAAGTCTTAAAACTCTGAAAATGAAAACTTCTAGATGCAGGGGTTCTCCTGTCACTGCAGCCCCACTTCCAGGCAAACCCCTTCTGGTCTAAGCTATCACCAGCTGATTTGATCACCGTCATTGTGACTCGACATGCTGAAGATTCACAGCAACAGGAACACTGCAATAAAGATCAAGTATGTTTCTGCAAGGACCTCAGAAAGCATAATGAATCCTAGTGCTTACACTTCAACCAACTTTAGACATATTTATGTCAAAAAAAAAAGTATGAATACTGGGGCTAAAGCATAAGTGAGAGACAGCTGTGGTGACTCCATGCCACAACACCCCATCATATTTGTACTACTTCTACCATCCATTTTCTTCCCATACTTTTTGCCTCAAAGCTCTGTTTCACTTGTATTGCAATTAAAAAAAATATAACATTTTCAGACTTTCGGAAGAGCTAGTAGTTTGCTTCTTGAATTGTTTTATAGAAGTATTTTGCTGCATTTTGATCGTGAAACACACTTGATATTGACATTTATGGCTGCAATGTGCAAAGCCATCCTAGGTCAAGTTCCACCTTTCCTCATGCCCAGATGAAACCTACAGGGCAAGAATCTGAGCCAAATTAGCCTCGACAAACACAGGACTTCCCACCACTGTACTTTGCCCTTTGAGTGACATGATCAGCACTAGGAAGCAGCATCAAGTTGCAATTTTTCTTTCATGTAAAGGGTAAGTATGGCATAAGAAAGTGCAGAAATCATTTCAATGCAAGACTTCATTTCCAGAAAACAATTAAGACAGTCAACAAAAAGACTTCTTGGAAACCATGCTGACATTAATTTCAAAGCAAAGATAAAAAAGCTAACCAGGACACTATGCATGCTCATGGACACGTTAAGCATTCAGGTAAAACTTATCCTTAAGGGCTGAAGGGATAAGATGAAACTCAAAGGCAAGAAGTTCTCAGTTGAAAAGAAGAGGAAGACGGACATATAGGTGATAATCCTTGTGCAAACAGCTCACAAGGGCAGGTAGCTAAGAAAAAGACAAACATGACTAGGTGTGTATCTACACATTACTAAGGATGGGTAAACAGTATTGCCTTGTAGAAACACAAAATTCTCATACAGACACACCTCAGAGAAATAAACTTTATCTACAGCAGGTGTGAAGGAGGACAATTGAGAAAATCAAGGAACTAAAGAGCCTCTCATACTACTGTGGGAAGAGAAAAAGCTTTGTGTTTTTAAAAAAGTCAAAAAGTGGCTATGATTGCTACCTACAAATAAAATTGGAAGGAAGGACATCAGTAATAAGGATGACAGAAGATGAAAGATCTGCTTAAGCTAAAGGACAATAAAATTACGTGGATAAAAGTGTAAAGTTACCATGAATTAACCTTTGGCAGGAACCTGGAATGGCTTCAGACATTTGAGCAGAGATTTTAGACAGGCCTTTCAACTGGGAGAAGAGACAAAATGTCATTTCAGATGTAAACAATTTATCCATAATGTCTTATTACCAGATTCATAATTGAATGTTACAGTCATTTCCCTCAGTTAAAGCTTGTATATGCCACTTCTACTCTATTTCTGTCTCATGCTGTTGATACCTTAGACATTAGCTACTGAAAAAAACACTGCAGGAACTGCTTTATCCTCGAGATACTCTTGGATATGAAGCCTTTGATACATATCTTGTTAGTTAACAGTTTTAATACTGCATCTTTGAAGAAAAACTGGTCTGGACTGCTCTATCAGGGTTTTTTATGCCCATTTTAAATGAGCAACCACAGTATCTTTTGGTAGAGTTCACATGCCACAGTATGCACTTCCAAAGCAAAATTTTTTTTGAACACACGGCGTGGATCTTCACGCTGTGCAAATAAGAAATCACTTAAAAACACCAGCCAGAAAGGTTCTGCAAAAGAAGAACAAAGGCCTCAAATAACACCTAAGCTCTCCCTCAGCAGTCAGGGGGGTTGCAGAAACAAATGGCTGGTCTACAACAGCGCTAAAATGAACTGTGTCTCTCTAGCTTCTTGCAACCTGCCTGTCACCATAGTAACCTGGGGCTGCCATATAAACAGACAGGGAGCTGGGAAGGACTAAGTTAGCAACCAGCTCTTTTGAAGCATTTTGAAAACAAAGCAGCTTACTTCTTCATCCATTTCTCCAGCACAAAATACTTCGCTTTGATATCTTTTTTTGTGATGAGCATATCGTAGAAAAGCAAAGCTAATTAAATATTTCTTCTGCATCGTATTCTGAATGCTTTGACTCTTTGAATAGCTGGATGAAAAGTGTTATATGTTGTGTGCAGTACTTATGAATCCAGTTAATCTACAATGTAGGAAGGTACAGTCCCTGCTGGGTACCTAATACCAATCACCAGAGCTTCTCTGAATAGCCTTAATTGCAGTCTGTGGGGTCACAGTGACCCAGGTTAATTTCTAGAAGAACATGAAAACATTAAACTGAGTGCCCTACAGCTGTGATTACAAGGTGGAAAATGGACAAACAGCTCTGCGTCTCACTGGCAAGCAGGTCTGTCTGCAAGGAAGCTTAGGTTTTGCATATTCACTTTTGAATCTCACTGCACCCTTAGCCAGTGTATCATTAGGAACCACATAATTTATCAGAAAGCTGTGGTACACAGGTGATCAGTCTTGTTCTCTCAAACATTATTTTCTTCTGGAAACACAATTTTACATCTGTTGATTCCAGCTAAGGCTCTGACTAAGCCTCCTGAGTCGAGGTGACATATACTTTTACTAAACGCTACACAGATCAAGCTTGTACACAGCAGCATTTATACGAAAAGGTATTTCTAACCCATCCAGAGCAGTAATACTTAGGTGGAGCACAAAGAGTTTTAGATATTTTTGTGCTAAGCAAGACCAAGCAGTTCCACCCTTCCGCTGGAAACACAGTAAGCGTTGCACATTCAAGAAATCCTTGCTAACAAACAAGGGAAGGAAAACAATTGTTTCAGTACCCTGCTGCCAAATTTCCAGAAGGTGTCAGCCACATTATATAATCCAGGTTCTCAAGCAAGGTACATCTTGACACAAGTCTTCCTTTGACAACTGCTCTTCACTGAAATTCATTAATTTACAGCACTGTGCCTAAATGGTCCTTCACACAAAATGCAGAAAAGCGATCTTAAAGACTTACAAGTACATTACTAGGAGGTCAGATGAAGTTTGGAAAGAAGCAAGTGCTATTATTTAGAGCCAGACAGTCCCCATACACAGGATCATCCTCCTATCCCTCGCACCACACTGTCCTTCCAGTTCCCTTGGCATGCAAAGCCAAACACCGAGCACACCGAAGGCACTTCTTAGGCTGGCATAAGTTTCTCGATAAGCACAATCCCACCAAGCATAGGTTCTCAGGACATTATCTCATTTCAAATAATGGTCCACAGTGTTTCTAGACAGAAGGAGTAGTCAGGCACATGCGAACTTCAAACCACAGGTAGGTTTGGTTTCTTTGTTTCAGTGTGTTTTTTTTAAAGGTCTAAAAGCTGGAGGTGTTTTCCATTCTATGCTCATGGTTCTTCAAATCTTCTCCTAAAGAATGTGTATTTTCTCTAGTTAAGAAAAAACTTCATCCTATACATGATATTCTTGTCAAAAAAGACAGACCTCTACATTAATTCTACTAATAGAAATCAGATTGAGGTTTATAGAAAACCATTTTAGTTCATATTATTTCAGGGGTATTTTTAATTATTATTAGTTGTATTCCTTACAGAGGTTGCCTCTCTATACATTAGCTATCTGCCTATATCACAGAATCACAGAATGGTCCAGGTCGGAAGAAACCTCTGGAGACCATGCAGTCCAAGCCCTGTGCTAAAGCAGATTCACCTTCAGCAGGCTGCACAGGAAGGTGTCCAGGTGGGTTTTGAATATCTCCAGAGAAGCAGGATGCACAGTCTCTCTGTGCAGCCTGCTCCAGTGCTCCATCATCCTCACAGTAAAGAATTTTTTGGCCCACAAAACAAAAAGACAAAGCAACCCACAGGCATTCATGAAAACATTTCACCCAGCTGAGTGTACACCCATGCAAACACACCTTAGGAGATGGGGAAGAGCTATAGGTAGTTTATTCTTACAGCTAGCATTCCAAATTATACGCTACTCTACACACTCAAAGAACATTTCAAACTTTCCTTCCTAACTATGAAACTTCTCAAAAAATTAGATTATGTTCTCAAGCCAGTGACTTTGCGAGTCAGAGCCTTAAATGTTGCTGTAAAAGATATTCAGACATGCAGTTCACCCTGCATGCAAAGTAGCTGGCTTAATTTATGAGAAAAGGAGAACTGCATGTTTTGGCAGGTGGCTAGAGAAGAAATCTTGAGGTTCTGAGCTAGGTTATTTCTGTCTTACCATAATAAGGAGAACTTTAAGAAATATTTTTTCTCTTCCTTTCTCAAATCTCCTGTGCTATAAGAACTTTCACGCAGGTGGTTTTGGAGTACCAGTTGGGTTTTCTCACATTGCTGGAAAAAGTGTAAAGAATCAGGCTGAGTTCTGCTGTTTTGAAAATGAGAAAGAAAAAGGTACTGACGTGCCAGTATGAATATATACAGGTGATTATTTTAATCTGCCTCAAATTACATACTGATTTTGCAGTTGTGTTCAATGGGACAAGCTTACACGTGAGCTCAATCCTTTCTTTTGACAAAGACCATATTTCCTTGTCTTACAAGTTGTGTAGCAAAAACTGACCACTGATCCTGATTAATAGCTAAGGTTAAACAAAATAAAGGCATGATGTATCTTTCTTGAAAGCTACTGGTTTAAGCAAAAGTTCTTTGGTAAGACTAAAGCCCATGGCATTCTCCAAAAAGGCCAAAGTAGCTAAACTGAGAAGAATGGATTGTAGTTCTCATCCTTTTTCAAGTCTAGTTTGTTGAGAAATAAACTAGATTTTCTTATTATGGGATTTCAACCTTTTATACTTTTTTATAATGCTTATATTTGGCAATTATAGTAGTGTAATACACAAAACAGTTGATGGACTCATTCATAAGCAAAAAGCATCAAGTAGTCCCTGGCTAGTGGGATTAAAGCATAATGAACTTAAAAATCAATGATTCCTGCCTCATTTAAATTGATCAAAAAATTTCAAGCTACTATAACTATAAACTCAAACTTTTATAATTAAAAGATGAACAAGACAATGTGATCCTAATAGGTAAATAACATCACTGACTTTGTGAGCACTCACAGCTCTAACAGAATGATGAAATTAATATACCTTCTTATTTCACTTATGTGGAATGTAATTTCCACTAAGGTGGATGGGATGCATGAACTGCTTTAGTTAAGTTTGTTGCTTTTCCAAAAGAAAGAATATGAAAGACTTTGTTGATTCAGGCACTCCAAACACTATTAATACAAGTTTCCACCCAGAATTTTTATCTTTAACACACCTTAAGACTCTTAATTCAGAGCTAAGAAAGGTCATCCTGCATCTCCTAGTAAGTATAAACTGAAGTCTCTTGAAGTTCATATAAATACTTAACCACCGTCAGAGAAGAATATCTTTTTGAAAAAGAGCAGAGCAAGCACTATGGAAAACAGCCCTTCCTTAATGCTATACTGTGTGAAGGCATTCCCAACACTGTCTCCATCTGCAAGTCATGATAAAGAGTTCCCTTGACCTGAAATAATTTGATAGCTATAGCATTCACAAGTCTAATTCTGAAAATATCCAGAAACCACTTCTAATCCCACCAAAAGACAAACTGCCAAAACACTAATCTGAAATTCTTTAGATATCAGTGGTCGCTGCCACTATACGAAATAATTTGGCACAGCAAGACTAGACCAGTTCAAAGTAGCCTGTGTTGAGCCTTCCCATCTATACTGCATGCAGTTCAGGAATTTTGCTTCAGACTGTATCTAGCCTGGTCTTCTGGACCAAATATGCTTTGAAGCTGTTATGAAAATCAAACCCAGCAATTGATTCTTATGTACTCTTTGGGGACAGAAGAACATTTGGTGTGCACCTGGAATGGAGGTTCTGGTTTAGTTTCCGCCAAAAAAAAATTCAGATCACGCACAACAAAATCAGGCCACAGTAAGTGGGGATACTCTCTTCAAAACTCTGCTACTGCTTTGAATCAAAACCCTAATGGAGAGGTAGACAGTCACCTACTACTATCTTGATCCTATAGCCCCTTTATCTACTCACAAACCTCTCTGCTTAGACCTCTTTTTTTAGACTTAATTTGTAGCTTCCACTCCTTCCTTAGACTTATCAAATTCTTTTCTACATCTGCTTTTTCCTGCCAAACTCCTCGCAGTAACTTATCTCCAAAAGTCCTGTTCAAATAATACACATCAGCTAAAAACACTCAAGTGAAACAACAGACTCTCATTCAGTATTTCCACTACCCAAAGATAACACATCCTTTTTTTGTAACAAATGTTGCACCTCAAGTGCAACATCCACTAGAAAGTGAAGGACAGGTCAAGATGTTCCCATTTATCTGGATATTTTACTTAAAATGCTCAAGTTCCTTCAGCAGCTACTCATGAATTACATGGTACCTCATCACATCGTTAAACGACAATACCGACAAAGAGATTTCTGTACTAGGCATCCACTTTCCTCAAAGACAGTCTCTGAAGTACCTTAAAATTACATGGACATGAAGCTATCACTTCACACGCTACCAAGTGCATACGCACACAGAAACCTCATTGCTTTCTGCACCCAGGTCGAGTAGGACCCTGGCATTTTTCTAGCTTAGTTTCTGGTCTACCTGTGATACCTCTGTCCCGCAATCAACCTTATGTGAGTTTGGACCTGCCTAGGGCACACCATGCTTGGAAGGAAAGCCCTGAACAGCACACAGTCCTGCTCTCCGTGGGACAACAAGAAATGAACATGAGGAAGCCCAGCCTTAGCCACCGGCAGCAGAAGTTGTAACCAAGTGTTAATGGGCTGAAGTGAGCCACTAATGGCTGTCATTACATTTTACTTTTGTGTGGTGCTACTTAAAAGAAGCTTCCTGAAGGAAATGTGAGGCTTTTTCACTTCTAGAAACTCTCTAGTTAAAAACCTCTTTTGCTGACAGCTATGCCTTTAGTTACACGTGCTTAAATGCTGAAGGGCTGTCTTTGAGGTCCTCTAGAAGTTTCAGGTATCCTGTGCCTACTGGAGGAGACAGGCTCATGAGCGCTTTTGCTAGTGGCAAGCCCTATCAGACTGATGAGACTCATCAAGCATATTAAGAAGCAAAGCTTCAAGTCCAGGGTCGTGGGACTAGCGAGTCCTCAAAACACAAGGCGTTCCTATCATCCCAGCATGATTCAACTTGCTGTCCAAAAAACCAGATCCAGCAGCCTTTGATCTTCAAAGATGACAGGGAACAGCCTTTGAGGCAGCCAAATGCGTCTTTCTGCATTACCAATTGCTACAGAGACTGGCAGATGGGTGGAGCAGCCTCCGCATCCCTACCATAGAAGCAGACCAGCTCTGTCTTAAATTATAACAGCAGAGAAGAACACATATGGCAAGTGGGAGAATAGATCCCAAATTCAGCTGTGCAGCTCCTCGGTGGGACCACCCTGTTCATACATGCATTGAAGAGACACTTGTTTTGCTACACAGAGGCCAGAATGAGCAGAATGGTAGAAGCGGACATTAAATACCCTGCTTCAAAAGGACCTTTCACTGGTACCTTGCTACACAGCCCACATTTAGAAGTATTTTAACTCATCTGTATGAATCTTTTGCCTTTGCGATGCGTATAGATCAACTGTAGCAAGAAATCAGATGCACAAATGATGAAAGTCACATTACTACAACTGAAAGTAAAAATCTCTTACCTCACCAAATGCACCTCTTCCAATCACTTTTATAATTTCAAAGTCATCTCGATGAAGTTGCATTTCCTTTACCAATTTTGTAAATGGTCTTGCTGTTTAAGGGAAAAAAAAGAAAATTCAATTACGAAGAGAAATATTGTAAGCCAAAATAATCCATAAAGCAGAGGTCGAAACCAGCCATTGCATACCCAGTGCAACAGTGTTTTTTTAACTATTATTAGAAGCACAGAAGGAAAAAATATTACACTATGTAATCAACACTTAGATTTTTTTTAAAAAATACAATCTATGATCAGTACTGCCTTGCTGCCAGTGAGTAAAGAGCCAAGTAGCCTTTCAGAAGGACTTTTCCCCCTCCTTTCTTTAGAGTTTTGTGAATCAGTGAAGGACCATGTGAAAAGCTGGTTCATGAATGGTAAACCCTAGAGAAAATCTGTCCTGTCCTTCAGTGACTAGAATAATCCTTTTCTTAAGCAGAGCTCAGCTTTAGTTTTTATTATTTCAGCTAGCACCAGCTAAAACTTTAACAACCCACTCTCAAGAGATAGCTGTCTCCACTCAATACCAATGAAATTGTTTCATTCAAGATCTGAGGCTAATTTAATATTTTCACTTTCAACTACCTTTTCTGTTAAGCAATATTTACCAGATCTCAATCAGACCACGTATCGAAGGGATGCAGCCTAAAAGATATTGAGCAGTTAACTAGCCTACATTTACTTTGTTCTGCTGGTCCCACAGGACTCAAGACAATTCTCAAAATATCTCGTTGATGAATTCCACAGTACCTGCAGATCCCATCAATATTCTTATTTCAATGTTTTATTTATTTCTAGCATATCACAGGATGAGGATTGCTATTTAGATACAACATTTGTTACAACTTACTGCTCTGATTATGAAGACCAAATCAATAAGGAAAGAGTGGGGCAACCTTAACTGCACAAGAAGCAGTGTCCACAAAGAAGCACAAAAAAGATTGCTCTTAGCTTCGTCATGAACACTGTTAGGCTAAAAAACTGAAGTTCTTAAACACATATATTCTCCCACTTACAACTGAATAAAACACCACAGAAGTACTACTTGTAATTCAGCCCAGATGCCCCGTTTCACCTCACTTCACATTATGATTAAGTTAATGAGCTATAAGCCAAACCAAATTCCTACAAGAGGGGTCACTGCCTTGACAATGTATTATTTCAGATGCTCACACAAAAAAAAACCCCAGACCTTCCAAACACATAGATGATACAGAAGTCTGAACTAGTGATTATAGACCACAACATAAGTCCAAAAGCCTGAAAATCTCTCAGCAAAAATGAACAGCTAAAACAAATTAAGAAATAGCTGTACTAAAGATCAGCTCTGCTGCTGCTTTGTAGGTAGGAGAGGTGTTATTGAAAAGGTTTCCTCTGTAAGTAATATCCCTTTTACTGGATGTTTCCTGTCTTTCCAAAGTATGAAATTTAAGAATGAGACTCCAATAGATTTTTCTGCTTGATTCCCCACTTCAGCAGGATAGAAGTATCTCCCACTGTCTCCTCTATCACAAGGCTACTGAGACTATAATCCCAACCCCCCAAATTGTTTCTAACAAATTTAGCCACCAACTCAAACCAGCTAGGGACCTATACAGGTCCAATTAGACATCTATACAAGTAAATGCCTCTGCTGATGGCTGTGATATATATCAATTATTTTGCAAGGTCCCTGCCTCCTTCCTTTCCCATCACATCAGGGCAGACTGAGGAAATGTAACTACAGGTAAGAAATATATGCTCCATTATCAAGTTATGGATTGTTACTACAGAATGCAGATCATTACATTAATTTTGCATAACATCAGCTCCTATTATTAAAACTCATGGGTAGGGTAAATGAAATCCAGTAATTTTACTTCTGATGGATACTAACCCAAAACCAACACTTTTTTTTTCCCAAAGAAATTGCTAAGCAGTCAAGAACTTCTCAGCTTCTCACACTGGCCTACCAAGGAGAAGCACAAGAAGCTGGCAGGGGACACTGCAAGGATATCTGACCTGAACTGGACAAACGGATAAGTCCATGCCACATGATGCCATGCTCAGTGGGGAAGCTAGCCAGAATTGCAGCTCTGGAATTAACTGGGCATTGCTCAGCAGGTGGTGAGCAATTGTGCTGCATATCACTTGTTTTGTACTTTCTTTTATCATTATTCTCTTCCTTTTCTGTCCTATTAAACTACTTTTATCTCAACCCATGAGTTTTACCTTTTTTCCCTCAGATTCTCTCCCCCATCACACTGGGGGAGGAGAGTGTACGAATGGCTGTGTGGTTACATTAGCTGCCTGCTGGGTGAAATCACAACAGTGACATCAAAAAATTCACACCAACACCCTCAGACACATGGTGTGAATTCTGGGTTTGTCCTATGCAGGGAAAGAAGTTGGACTCAGTGATGCCCTTGTGGGTCCCTTCATACTCAGAATGTTCTATGATGTCTATTTGGTGCACAACGTGGGGGTCAAATGGTCTGAGATAACAGATAAACCAGAGTATATTAGGGAATTTAAATCTATTAATAGTTGTGGGTCACAATATTGATTTATCTGTTCTCAATATTAGTTTATCTGATCTGCACCATGATGCTCCTTTTCTTGCTGTACATGTTAAAAATTAGTCTCTGTTTTTGCAGTTTGCTGTGCTCTGCAGTGCTTAGCGATGCTTTGCCTGGGAAATTTGTTATTAGAACACTGACCTTGAGCTTAATCTGGTATTTGAGCTTTGTACTGAAGCCATTACTGTACTTCGGATACCATCTCGTGGACACAACTAGCAATTCTATTTCTTTCTCTGAGAGGTTTTTTTATGGAGGAGATACAGAATTGCACCTTCACTACCTTCATTTGTGCCATTTCCTCCTTTGTTACAATAACTTTTCAGTACCTGGAACACGCCTGGGTAGTTCTTCTACTGGTATCTCTTGGGAATAGTTTCAACTTTGTCTAAGGTTACTAAATAATTTAAGACTATCAAAAAGAGATGTGTCCTGAGGACGGATAGTCACAGGTGGCATGGCACACAGGAGAATATGGGCAGGTACCTAGAGAACTTCTCAACTTCAATGGTCTGAAACTTCACTCCCAACAACTACAGGACCCTGATGAAGTGACAGACTATTTGGAAAAAAACCAGCTACGTCTGTTCTAAAGAGGCATAACTTAGGATGCTGTGCTGGGCCCTGGCCAGTATCCTTCAAAAACTGTTTGACACTATACAGCATCTTCAGGGAGAAAAGAGGGAAATCCAACCACCAGGCATTGCAGCTGAACCAGAGAACTAACTTACGCCAGTATCAGTTGCCCCTACACACAAGAATAAATGGACACAATAGTCAGCTCATTAAGTAAAGATTGACAAGGGGCCATCACAGGAATGGGAGGAAGAGGCAGAACCAGAGGTAACCACCCAATTCCTATCCCCGAGTGAGCTGTGAAATATGCAAAAATATTTCAGCTGACATTCGGGCCAGCACATTGTTATCTGGCTGATCTGATGCTGGGATAATGGGGCCAGTAGCCTGAAATTCAAGGGAAAAGAAGCCAAGCAGCTGGGATCCCTGTGACTGGAAAAGAGACACAAAGCCTCAGCTTTTGAAGGTAACCCCTGTCAGGTGTGAAGGAAAGGCACCCTCTTAAGGACAATGTTACATGTCTCTCCATGGAGGTCCACTTGCCTGGGTAAGGCATCCAGTGTACCTGAGGGTATTAGCCATGCTGGAGGTAATTTGTAATGACCTAGATAATGAGCAGTTACCCACAGGCCCAGATGATATCCAGTTCATGTGATCCATGCAGTAGAAGTTTGTACAGAGCGGCCCATTGTCATATGCCAACTCGCTGGCGGTACTGGCCTGGAAAGAAGGTGAGGGACAAATGGTGGATGAACTGGCTGGCCAACTCTGGCAATATGAAAAAAGAAATCTCTTTTCCTCTCTACAAGCCTGTGTTTTAGCTGTGGACAAACTGCCTAAAAAACACGTCTGAAAAGCTGTCACAGGAAGTCCAGCAACTCAAGGATGGTGTGGAGAAAAGGTCCCAGGAAGTCCAGCAACTCAAATAGGCTATTTCCACTTTCCCACCCGCATGGACCACTATCTCAGCTATTAAAAGTAAGTGTTCCTCTGCTCAAGAGAGAGGGTACACACAGCAAAGATACCCTGTGGTTTTGCCTGTGTGACCATGGAGAGGGCATGAGGAAGTGGGATGGAAAATCCACCTCCACCCTAGTGGCATGAGGACTTGAGTTGCAAGGAAAAACAATCACAGAAGCAGGTTCTTCGAGGGAAAATGCCGCTACAATTTCCAATGGGCAGTTTCCCAGCTCTAGAAGGAGGCTTCATCTTCATCTCATCCTCTTGAAGGGACTTCTCCCTCATACTTACTAGAAATTGGGAGCAAATACTATGGCCGGGATTAAAAGGGACTTTCATCCAGCCAAGAGGAGGAGAGGGATAACCAGGTTTATTGGACTATGTGGATTCAGCCATCTGGCACATAACTCACAAGAGCATAAGGCTCTACTGGACTGAAAGAGTCCTAGATTGGGCCTGCTTTTACCTTCTCAATTGGTCAATCAACTGAGGAACTAACATATTAAAGTATACTAGTTTAATACATGCAAATTAAAGTATTCCCTCTTAAAAGGAAGTTTCTATTTTTACAAGCTATTTCTGCACTTAACTAATGTTGGCTTTTAGTATTTAGCAGGTGTTGGTGCTCAGAAACACTGCAGCTTCAGTAGTCTCTCTTGAAAAGCTAAGCATCGAAAATGAATATTTGAACGTACTGAAAAGAATTAATTTGCACAGCACTTTTAAATTGGAAAAAGTCAGGTTTTTGTCAAGGCATCCAAGATTCCTCAGAAGTAAATAAAATTTGAAAATAAAACCTAATATCCACAGACCCTCATCATCATAGAGCCTACAACAGAGATTATGCAAACCAGAGGAGGCAACACACCAGTACTTCATTTAAAGTGATCCTTACTTTATTAGCTTTTTGGAGTAGGACCCTGTTTACACCAGGATGTGACCTGCTGCTTTTAAGTATTGGATTGCACAAATTTTTACTTCCTAGTAAGTTACCCCCACCACCCAGAAGGCTGCTGCTCCTCAACCCTCTACCATCCAGATCAGTAGCATGCACAGAACTGCCAAAATTGAGTGAGCAGAAACTTGCACCAAGAATTGTCAGCGCAACACTGTGCATGCCAGAACGATGCCAAGTGGTAAGCCCATCACTATAACAGGTAAAAAGCTCTAGCTTCTCCTTCTACCTATCACTATTTTGTAAATAGAGAGCTCAATGTAAATTTCTCTATACATACTGGAATGAATAATAACACTTTATTGACTAGTTTTGATCCTAATATTAAAAGTGGGACTTATGATTTGGAGTTGATTGAACACTTAATGAAAGTATTTCATTCTGGCAAACAAAAGCATTATCTGTACTGAGGGTTTTGCTGGCAGAGATTATTGAATTTTGTTATATATACTGTTGTCAGGGTAACATTAGCTGAGACCAATTGCAAGACTTTGTTTATTCATGACTGTGAGACTGTAATCAGAATTTGGGACCGATGTTCTACATGCAATATATTCGTATGCATCACTACCTTTTCTCTCAAGCTGATATTGCATTATTGTACTTGTTTGTAAGGAGAGTGTTCTCCATAAGACCAAACAAGAAAGAAAAAAAAAACCAACTAATTTTAAGGAGCCAAGAAATGTATGCTCTCAGGAATATAATACAAAACAGTAATAGCGGATGTTTTGATAAATATTCAAAAAGAGAAGTGAAATGCCAGCTTTTATTTCTTCTTTATGTTTATGAAAGACATAATTCTCCATCCAGAAATAAATTCTATTCTGATAATATTCTCCTATTCCTTTGATAGATTGGACTAGGATATTTTGTTGACACAAAAAGAAAACATCAATTTGAACAATTTGAAAACATAATTTGAAGCCTAGTCACAGGCAAACAGGTTTGTGATTTAGAGTAGTGAGCTGGTGCATCTACACTGCAGTCAATTTGTATTATGCCACCTGATAAAAAATATTCGAAGACTGTTTTAGAACAACTAAAAGCTGCAGGAAATGCCAGGGGAGATGATCCAACATAGCAGACCGGGCTCTCTGCAATGCTACCCCAGGAACGGGTGCACACTGGCCAAGGTCAGAAGCATGTGTCAAACCTCCTCTCATTTCTGAAAGCAGGTCAGGGAAGGAGGGTAGTATTGTCAACATCATTCCCAAAAATAATAGGACAACCTTTCCAAAGCTAGATTGTGGTTAAGAATGGGAAGTGTTTTGGTATGTCTTGCAATTTACTTCCCATTCAGATTCTGATCCATTCAATTCATGTCAATAATTTACTCTCTGGAATTACAAAAGCTACCACCTTTACACTACAGTGGACAAAAGACTACCCCTGCTGGATTTATAACGACTGCTTCAGTGGTGCAGCTAACCAATGGCTCCAGTTTGAGGACTCTTGTCTATTTTGTTAGGCAGCGCAAGTTTCCAGAAATTCGGTCTCACAAAAAACAGAGTCGAAGCTGCCAAATGTTCAAGAACATCTGATGTTTTGGATCATTGGCAGCTTCAATTTTAAATAAATGTGACAACTGCAGGAAAATACTACACAGACTTACAGGCCTCTCTCAACAATTCAGGCTGAAAGGGACCTCAGGACGTCCCTAGTCCACCTTCCTGCTAAAATGACAGTTAATACTTTTTTCAGACCCATTTATTCAGGGTTTTGCCTGGTTAGGTCTGAAAAACTTCCAAGGCTGGACACACCACGGCCACTCTGGACAATCTATTCATATATGGGCCTGTCCTGCACCAGCCAGCTTCACAGTTCAGAACCGTCCCGGGGTTTAAGTCATTATAGAACACTATGACAGCATGCAGATAGATCTACCCAGAAGGTATGTACAAACTGTCCGGTCATACAGAAATCCATCTACCACCACACTCCATTTATTTCCTCAATCCCTTTACAAAAAGTTGTGGTAGGAAACTATGCGAATTGCAAAATATTAATGTCAGGGAAATAACAAAATGACGCAGACAATTATCTGTGGAGCCATACGCCCACCAGGCTGATCCAATATTTTATTTAAGATGTTTTCTTTGGAGGAAGAACATGAAAGAGCAGCAAGTTTTACCATTTCCCCCAACTACCCTGCTTAACTTACATTCTAGAAATCAAGTAACTTGTCTGCCCTTTGTGCACCCTTTTCAAAGAAACAGCACTCCAGTGGTATTGCTACTGGAACGACAGGCTGACAGGTTTAACAAGTTAGTGCTTGTATACAAGTCTTGGGAGATACCCACACCCAGGTAGCCCCAACTTGCTTACTACAGTGATAAATACCTGCTACAACTCACACCCGAGGTTTAAAGAAGTACAATCCTCTGCTACCTGACTGTGAAATTTTTCCTGCATTTTAGAAATACAAATTTTTGTTAATTCTTCCATCCTTTGTTGCACCCAGTCTTAATTTTTCCAATTATAGATCCTTTTCCTCCCTTTTCCTGTGCTGGCCTGTTTCCTCTTACTGTCCACCCCTGTGAATGCTTTTTTTTTGCAGCTGGTTTCCTAAGGAAATAAGGTATCTGTGATCACACTGCTTGGCAGTCTGAGTCCATTCCTCCCACCTGGTACATTTGATCCCAGTGAAGACCCTTAACATGCCCTTTACCAGATTCTGATGATGATGTCCAAAGATACCAGGTTGCTACAAGTTTTATAAAAAAATCTGGCAGTGAAACAGGGAAGACATCCACTCAGGGAAAGGCTGCAGCAGGAATACAGCAAACACCTGCTCAGCTGGACAATCAGCATGCAGAGCAGATATATCTTGCTGCACCCAGTCACAGAAGTACAGTAGAGCCATACTGGAACACAAGAGGGAGAAAAGGAAACATACAGCAGAAAAGGGAATGTAGTGCAGTGGGACAGGCAGGGGGTTACCCCCCTGAGCATGGTAAAGGAGGGAGATCCCAACTCTACTGGAAGCCAAACTTCACCAAAGTTCTGCTGTTTACAAGCAAAAGGTGACGCATTCTCTGTTCTCTGACACATTGTCTGCTGAGCCCTTGCCTTCTGCCATGCCCTCTCTCCTGATTTTATGACATACATACACTCACTTTACTCTGCTGCCTCTTGCTCAATGATCTGATTCTTCATCATTCATCAACCTCCATTAGACGAATTCAGTGGTGCAAGACTTTGGTTATCATTACAATGACACAAGCTCCACTGGGTTAAAAACCTGAGAAGCCAACTTGGTTACCTCTTGCAAAGTGCAAATGGCCCTTGCAGAACAGCCTCTTTACACAGGACACAGCTTCCCATGCTATCAGTCCCCTTTATCCCCCAAGCAAGGCCATTCAGGTTTATAGTGCCTGGCTAGTGAGTACTTCCTAATTTTAAGATGTCCTCTTCTGACAGTATTTACCTATCTGAACTGCAATGCCAGTAGAAAGAGACATGTACACGAATACAACACCAAGAAAAGTCTGAATCTTCTGGAGACCGACTGCCAGTATTTTTCAAGAGAATTAATAAGTGGTATCTTTATCATGAAATTAAAGATTGTATGGTGATACTTAATCTAACATACAAATACTTAAAAAAACCCAACCCTTCTCGGAAGGAGGAGCACACAAACTGAGATCCATTTGCAGTTATGACCATTATGACCATCGCTTCACTTTATGAGTGCTTTCTGACATATGTAAAATGAGAGTGCCTGACCCCTTTCAATCAGATACCTTGCTGAAACTTACCAGAACTATGAGTTTAGACAAGGTTTGGATTATATAATTACACATGGAATCCTCAAAGGTTTGAAAGCATACTTTTAGGCACAAGCCAAGACCAAGTGCTCACAGCTTCTGCGTTAACTCCACGAGTAGTTTTACCAGTTACAGAAGAACCAACCCTGCCATTTAGAATTTGTATACTAGTTTGCAATAACTGCATGAAAAATTTATCAACTATGCTAAAGGGTAACAGCACTGAGAGATGTTTTGAGGAAAAAATGAGTAGCAGTTCTGGTGCTGATCCTATTAGTGTCACTAAATTTGCCAGCAGAAGAGAAAGGCATTTACCTCAAAACATCATCCCTATTCTCTCCTGTTCACTAAGCACTCCTTTTGTGTGGCAAGCCCCAAAAGTAAGTGCCAAAAAGCACTCAATCCGAAAGGATATGCTACCTTTCGCCAGCTCGTTGATGATCATTACCACAAACACTTAATAGCTGGCTATCTGCCTGACTAGCCCATTAACTACTCTTCATGCTTACAATGAAAGGATATCGAAGATAATACTCAAAATTTCTATAAACAAATATTGAGGAAGTGCACATGGTTCCAAGTAGTCCAAAGGACAAAAGCTAGTCAATTTAACTCTTGTCAAAGCCACTGGGTTTCTCTTCCAGCACTAAATAGCAACAAACAGAGTTTTAGCAAGTGAGAAAAAGCAAATGTTGACTTACATATCCAAGAATAACCACCAAAGGACTATTTGCTGTACTCATATACATGTAAGGCAGTAGCTTAGTAGTTATGGAAAAATAGTGGTCAGATAAAACAAAAACCACACACCAATCAGGTAATGGCATACGATAATGCTACAATGGATGCAGGTACAAGGGAAAGGCAGCTTATATCTGAGATCTAACAGAAAAGGAACCTCACTGCCCAATTTGTCATTTTCATCTTGTGTTACTATCATGGAATGATACATAAATCAGGAAAGTACGACTTGGTCTCTAGAACCAATTCAGGCAGGGCTTGCCTTTTTTTTTTTCTTAATACTGAAGTTGATCTTGGAAGATGGAACTGCAAGTACTAAGAATGAAGAAAAATGTGACCGTGAATAGCATGTAGTTTGGGAAACCCAGAAGTGACTCACCATCCACAAAAACTTGGTGCAGTTTCACAGTATGAAATATTTTACCATACAGCTATCAGGACACAGACTTCAAGCAGGATGACATATTTTGAACAAGAAAACCTGAACCTTTATGAGCACTAAACAGGACATTTCAAAAAACACCTAGCAGCTTGACATTAAGTTCTAGTCCAGCTTTCAAAGGAGAATTCTGAAAGCTTCTAGTGAAAATTCTGCTCCTGACTGTAGTCTGTAGTCCATTTTTGCAAACCTCTTTCTAGCCTACCACCTTTGTTAGGGTGAGGGAAAGCTGCCACGCCTCTCTAACCTTTCCCTAAGGTTCACAGCTCTTTCAGCAGACTATGCACCAACCTGGTGATCTATGAGCCTCTTCAGCCTTAGAGATTTCACCGACTAACTTACTGTGTGGAAGCCCAATAACATCTGCAAGTTGTGACTTTCTGAAGAGACTGAAATACCAGATCTTGCTTCTACTTGAATTTCATAAGGTTTTCAAAGGTGATGCTTTCCTTCCTCTTAAGTCTCGATAAAAAAAATGTACAGAAAAGATTAATATTCCACAATCTTGATTAACTGTTGATATCCAAAGTCTTAAGCTTCATCTTCAGCTCCTCTATTTTCCTCAAGACAATTGTACCCAGTCCAGAAGACACATGCACGCCAAGACATAAACAGGCTCTCTGAATTTCAGATTTTCCCTGGGACTGTCTGACAACCAGACATTTGGGACAACTGTAAGTGGAGCTACATGTCCACTTTAACCCAGGAAATCCATTCTGCTGCTGAAAGAGTTTCTCCTTGCTTCTTCCCACCACACTCCACTCTATTGTCTAGATCATCATTAGCCTTCAGGATGTATGCAAACCAGGAAACACTTCCAGGCCACAGCTAACTTGTCTATCCCATCCCATCCCCTCCCACTGAACCATTCACCCGAAGTGACTCACACACAGCTGTGACACTGAAGCCCCAGCCCAGGGCATGCACCAGGACAGGCTGGGAAAGGGAAAAATGGCCTTTTTTGGAATTGATGTGGATCTGCCTTGGATTGCTGTGAGCATAGAAGTGCTACCCAAGAATCTGTTTTGAGCCAACCTACAGCATATTAGGACAGTATCTTCCAAGGTTCATGTCAAAATATTGTACAACATGGATGGCAACAAACACCAGAGAACTTAATTTCTCTTTAATACAGCTTTATCTATACCTGAATTTTTCTATACTCCTAGTTCAGAGCCAGATTTTGCAGGTGCTGGAAAGGCCATTTAAGTCACAGCAAACAGAGATCACATGTTGAAGCACATCAGTAATGGAAAAATTGCTTCAGGCTTCTGCATGAATCACTAGTTCCAAACAGTAAAATTTCAATGATTCAATTTCTTTCGTTCCATTACAAGGTTGTAAATATTGCTAAAATCCATTCATTTTACCGCATGATGAATAATCTAATGAATTAATAATTTTTTTTGTAGAATAGTCTGAAAATTATGACTCCTCCAACAACCCATCAGTTATTTTTGTTTCAAATTAGAGATCACCTAAATTTCAATAACATGAATCTAAATTTCAGACCCAACATCTCTTGCACACCCTAAGAAATAAAACAATTCCAATCTGATGACCACACCATGCTGATATAAGCTCACATACACTTACACTAATTAAGAATGTATGAACCTTACCTCATCAATGTATGAACCACGTGCTAGTTTTCATGACTGCATGCTTTATTTCATCTTAAAAGTAAATGCTAGCAAGTGAACCAGCATAATCATTTTATCAATTATTTACAGTAAATACATCTTTTGTTTTCTGTAGATATCTGCAAGATGTTCTCTCAAGTTACTAAAAACTTAATACATGCATTATGTCACAGAACAACTCATACTTTACATTGGTGCTATATTTACCACACAGCACCTTCTTTATTTTAAAGGCAAGAGGTTTCTATTAATAAGCTCTTCTTGACAAAGCACCCTACACAACTGCACTTATAGTGACAGAAGAGAAACCCACCTCCCCTTTTCTCTGTTTATACACTCAAGATTGAAGCAAAGACGTAGTTCAAGGACACCACTGATGTGGGTCGCTGGGACCAGAGGGGCAGTTTCACAGATCTGCTCCCTTCCTTGTATCAGCTGTAACAAATTCAAATGGTCTCACCTCACTGATCTGATTCTGCTCACTAAACCAACAGAAAACTAACCTACCAAAACACATCATGCAACTATCAGCCTGTATTTTAATAAAGTGAATCATCATCACTGAAGGGTCGGGAGAGGCTGCCACACTGCACGAGCAAGAAGGGTAAAGGTGTGCAGCTCTTTTTTAGAGGCAGTCACCTTAAGTAACACACAAGTGAGATGGGCTGCCCACGCAACAGCCTTCACAGCAGCCTCATTGCTGCAGAGAGAGCTTGCCTCCTGCTCACACCCAGGCAGCTGCACAGAAAGTTGGGCAAGGGAGCTGACTCAAATGACAGTTACCTTCTTTTCAATACTTCAGTTCTCAGCCAGATCTACACCATGAACTAGGAAATGCAAGACTAAGGAGATGGGGCTCTACAACAGCTTACAGTGCTACAGAACTGCACCCAATTGTTACTTTTTTTGGATGGTTCAAGACTGAAACACTATGCATACAAACACCCTGAGCTGTTTTTCAATTTCAAGAGTTCAGATAGCAGCAGCTACTGTAAACACAGGTATGGCACATCTTTCTGTTCACTACCCTTCCCTTTAAATGGCAGCGGGCAGGAGGACATTTTCTCAGACATTAAAGAAGTTCTGAAATGGGGTGAATAGAGATCTAGATCTAATTAAAAGGTCAATGAAAGTCAGATTTTTGCTGTAGAAAAAGGCCACGAAGACATGCGACAAGCAATTACTGTATCCAGGCACTAGAATATTCAGAGCAGCTCAAGTTACTCAGAAGCAGAGAAGAAGGGGATTTAAAATCCGCATGCAACACTAACAAGTCCCATCTTAAAATTTGATACACATTATAGCAGCAAGCCCAGAGAGGCCTTTTTCTTATTACAAATACTTTCAGCTCTTCAGCTCCCTCTCTAGACCAGGAACTCTACAGCTATAGCCATTCCATCTTGCTCTGCTCCTTCCCGATGCCTCTGCTAGGAAGGATGAAGAGGAAGACCATTTACAGCAGCATTATTTTAACTGACTTGGAGTGCTAGAAGTCACTACCAACATAACACTGGGCAAGCAGGGCAGAAGAAGTAAAGGGAAGTAGTCTCTGTGATCAGCAAACTGCAATAGAACAGGCTGGGGGGTATCCAGAAGGCCAGCATATCTCCAAAAGGAAGGATGCTTCTTGATGCTTACTTGCTCAGAAAGGATGTAAAGAGAGCAGAAAGGGAAGAGAAATACATTTCTCCCCCTTCCAAGGTGTGATGAAAACTTACCCAGATGAAGCAACGTGCCTCTCATTTGACCATGCAACTCCTCCTTAACGACTGATGCTGGCTCAGAGCATTTCAAAATTTGTCTATATCCATCCCCAGGCCTTCCGTACACTACAGTTAAAATTTAAATTGAAAAAGAAAAGTCTACATCTTGCAGGGAAAAAAAAATCTACTGGAAAGCTATGACATCTTAAATCTGGTCTTAGATACAGATTTCTAGAAACAGCATCAAACTGTGGTAGATTGCTGGCAGCACAGAAGATTTTCTTTTTAAAGTGCTCATAGCGCAAAAAGAAGCCCAAAATTGTCATTATTAAGAAGCAAACTGAGAAGCCTGCAGAATTCTGGAATTCCGTTCTAGAATAACGCCCATTAAATTTAGCAGTTTGCTAAATGGCATGAACAAATTATTCTGAAGTTTCAAAGTAACCAAAATCAAAACACTTGTTATTAAATAATAATAAAAATCAATCTAAAGTTTGCTTGGAAGCAGAGGGTTTTTTTGAACACACATTGAATAGCCCTGAAAGACATTTCCAATAAACAAGAATTTAGAATATTAAACACACAAAACAGTTTATACACGTGTTCAAATTTTCAGTGTCCTTTAAATCAAATAGTTGTCCTTAAGGAACTTAAATCCTGTACCAGTTAAGAGTGTATTTTTAAAATGCAACTGATTCAGAGAATGACTAAAGAGCTTTAACATCACATGCATATGCAAAGCATACAGAACAAGAATCTAAAAATAGAACACCACCATGCCTTTTCCTACAGACATCTCCAAGTCCCCAAGTGTTCTAAATACAGCTCTCCTAGTATAGTTGGGATGGAGCTCTTCCTTCTTGTCCTCTCTTCATTGTATGTTCTTGTCAGCCTTCCTTACCCAACTTTTTCTATTTTATGTACAGTATACTGAATAAGCTCCTTCGCCTTATCCCAACATTTCGTGTATCAAAGAACACACTTTTGCTTTTGTTTTGTTTTAGTATTTGTGGTGGATGCCAGGTGACCAAGAAAGCTGCTCTATCCCCTCCCTCTCCTCAACTGGACAGCAGAGAGAAAATGTAACGAAGGGCTCGTAGGTCAAGATAAGTACAGGGAGAGACCATTCACGAATTACCATCATCGACAAAACAGACTTGACTCGGCGAAAATTAGTTCAATTTTTTGCCAAGCAAATCAGAGTAGGTTAACGAGAAAACAAAATGAAATCTTAAAACACCTTCCTCCCACTCCTCCCTTCTTCCTAGGCTAAACTTCACTCCCAAATTCTCTACCCGCTTCCCACCGGCGGCACAGGGGGATGAGGTTGCAGTCAGTTCATCACGCATTCTCTGCCATTCCTCCCTCCTCAGGGAGAGAACTTTTGCCCCAAGATTTATTTCCACACATTTAAGTAGAGAATTCCTTTTCCTTCCTCATTTACAGCTATTCCAGACAGGTGTGTCAGTTTGAAAACAGAAAACCAAGTACCAGGGCATCCAGAACAAGCTTGTAGTAGGCTGCCAATCTCAAATCTTCATCTATACCTCAGGCTCCATTCTGTTGGCTTCCAATCTTTGCTTTTACTCATACTTGGAAATAACAACCAAATACCTGCATGCTCCAGACTAAGACCAAGGTGAGCAGCTTCAGGCCAGCACAGATGCAGCTGGAAAACCCCACCAGCACAAATACGCTTTTAGAACTTTCCATCTACAGAGTAGGATCTAATAAAGAAGCATTAACTTCCTTCCAGAAATCTTCTGACACAGTACATGGCCTTTGAGGTGACCACAAACAGAAGATGCAACCACAGGCAGAAGAACAAGGAATTTCTGCCAATCTTAAAAAAGCTGTTCCAACATAAATGCAAACTAATACAGATGCTGAAGTAAATTATTGACAGAGCAAAATGAAATGGTTGCCTTTCTACTTCCTTATACATCATTTTACTTACACTGCATTCCTTTCTCCTCTTTTTCCATACAGGATTTAGTATTTTTCTTTACTAATTTAACTCCAGTGTCATCTAAGTAAACCTTGGCTGTTTTGCCCATTCACTGACTGGTTTAGCTCTTAAATAACATTTTCCACTTGCAGTGACTAACTTTAAAAGGTCATTCAGTCCCAAACCACAATCTTTTAAGGACTGTCAATTTTTTCCTCCTGATACTGTAGTTCATTTTTTATGCTAGTATTGTGGAATTGAGGCTGTGTAATCCTTTTGTGCCATAAACTTCTGAATTTTCAAATGGAAAGAAGTCTGGAAAAGATATTCTTAATATTTATGTTACTTATGTCTTCTTTTGTTTTTAACCTACATGAGAAAGGTGTTCAGGACTGCTTGTTTAGTAACACACCATTCTATCTTTGAGTTGCTACTGTAATTCCAGCAAGGACACGATTTTTTTTTATCTCTCAGTAGTTTCATTGTCTTTAAAGTAACATGCAAGCTTCAATCTGGTTCAACACAAGCCTGACAACGGTCTCCAAGACAGAGACAGCAGCATTGATGGGAAGGACGACTGCGCTTCTTGCATTTTTGTTGTTCAAAACTCCTGTAAACAAGTTCAAGTCTTGAAGACTATTCTTCTGGGAACCATCCTAATGCTTATACAACCACACAATTTCACTTTTATCATTATTTCTTGAAGCTTCACTCTTATTTCCTGTATAATTTGAAATTTACAAACAAGTTCATAGCACCACCATTTTTAAAAAAAAATATAGGTCCATGAAATCTTTAAAAACAAACATCAGGAACAGCTATGTGTCCAATTATTCCCCTGTATTACTTGCATGAGCAGCGTCACTTCGCTACAATTTCTGTTATGGTGCTCAGACTATACCAGAAGTCACTCTTATACACGAACAAAAAATGTACCAAATTATTTTAAGATATTTTACAATATCCAAGCAGTTTGCGCAGTTGCTGGCAGAAGTTCAGACCTTGACTCTCTCTGCAGCTGTATTTTAAAGGAAGGAAAAAAGCCAGGAGCATTTACGACTGTATTGCATGAAACAAAAATTTAAGCTTGCCTTTTCTGAAGAACCACTCCATAAGAAATGCTTTTTCAAAGTCAATTTGGAGCCTCATCTTTCCTACAGGAACATATTTTAACATGTGAAAATCCCCAGAAGTCTAGTTAGAACCTTTCAGTTATTACACATGACAATTTTTTCTTCAAGTACTATCAGTTACATCTCTCACTTTGAAAATCTTTTTTAACAGACATTCTAGCACATAAGCTCGACTTAAAGTTTTCCTTGAAGTACAGGCTACCTGGTACTTCCAGAAGTGATAAAGACATCTGGCCCGACCACTGTTGGCAGTGTAGTGATCAATATTTAAGATGATGCGATGCTTTTCCCAGTCCTTCCTAATCCACAAACCTGCTTATTTCTTATTCCAATACTGCAAATTTTAATTCAAATACTATGACTCCTAAACAATCTATTTCTGAACAAGTGTTAAAGGATTACAAGTAGACAGTGTTGATTTCCTTTTCCATGAATTGTTATGCACAGCTAAATTTATTTCCTTGCCAATTTATGTTTTTTTAATTTTTTTTTAAACACAAAAGTGATAACTAACAGCCTCCACCTTAGAGCCTCAGAAAACACAGAGGACAGGTTCTTAAGCACTATATGGGACATGAGGGGGGAGGGAGAGATGAGGGCAAGGAGATTGAAGAAAGAAGTAGGTCTTGCCCATGCTTCTCTCTTGCAGAAAGATAATCCATTATATTCCACCAGCTGTCACCCATCTCAGGGCTCCCCATAGAGCTCTGAAGGTACATTACTGGAGCACATTTTCCAGTATAGTCCCTATATTATCTATTCTGTAGCTATCAAGCATATACTTGAAGTAAGAGCTATTATTACCAATGTGCACAGTGACACATTACAGCCACTGACACAAAAGATCATTGCAGCAATGTGTGCACAGGCGTGCACTACTATTTTAAAGACATCACTGCAAAGTGCCTTCTCTAAATAGAAATAGGAAATAAGTATTAAGAAGTCTGAACAATCAAACAAAGAAGAAATTAAGGACAACAGAGGAAGGTGATGATCTTTCTCAGTAGTTTTAGGCAACAAGACTCAGTCCAAAAAAGAAATTATTGCCATCACTTCACTATATGTTTTTTCCTTTAAGGTATCTGCATAGTGTGCAGGTACCTCCCAAGAGGGAAGTGATGTACTTACACAGGAACACAGTGTGAACAACTTCCATACATCAACCATAAACAAAACTGAGGGCTCACAAGCACAGCATCTGAAACAACTACACAAAACTTCGTTCACAGTTCATTCTGAAAAATTGACACACATTATAAACTGCTCACATACACAGCCCTTGCCCCAGAAGGGTAATGGACCATAACACTATCTTACATAGAACTGTCAATGACTGCCTTCATGGCATAGCTGACAGTGTATGTTCTCTGATAAGGATGTCTACTAGACTTTCAAGCATTTAGATATCACAAGAAATCTGAAAAATCGTATTTTCCCAGGGATTTGCTGCAAGCAACATACTCAAAACTACACATATAAACTCATTGTATGAATTGAATGAAAGCTAAGTGTCATTTAGGATACCCTATTAACAATTACAACACAACAGTAATGAAGGAATCAGTTCTTGTTTTTTTGACCCATTTATACATTCTTATCCTCATCATTGCAACTTCCCATGCTATTTTCCATATATCAATATGATTTTGAAACACTGAATTTGCTATGGGTTTTGGTTTGCTAAGTGCATTATCATCAAGGAAGAACATCAAGAAGTCCAACTTCATGTAAATCCTACAAGCTTTTATTTTACAGATGAAACAAAAAACCAGATAGTATCTCCCATGAGATTTTTACAACTATAAGGAACATTGTTTCACCCTGTTGTTAGCAAATGCTTAGTCAGACTCTTTATATTGTCAGATACAAAGGTATTAAGAACCCCATTAGACTGAGATCCCTTCGTGATATTAGAACATATCCAGCAGAACATCGAGCCCTGCAATTTCTGTAACCGAAGATTCAGGCTCACAGTCATGAAAGGATTGCATGCTCTTCTGACAGCTCCACGGAACGAAGTCATAAAACACTTCAACTGCAATCAAGGGTAACAACTAGACATAAGGAAACCACACTTGTGAAAAAGCGCCAGACGTAAAACATAGGTTCAAAGTTCTTGAAACCTGTCCTGGCAATTCTCTTCCAGGAACAAGGAAACTGGTGCTTCAATCATTAAATACATGACAGGACAGCATGAATAAAATCACAAAATTTAGCTTCCTCTCATTTGCAAGCCTAAAATTTAGTTAAAAGGTCAGCAATACCTATTTCAGACTATGTGGTAAAATGCCAAGCAAACAGGGTGAATACCTGAAATTACCAAAAAAATTAAAAGTAAATTTACACCAGTTGTGTCAACTACTTTATCTACAACATCAAGAAGATTCTATTTCACATATTTCTTTTCATTCTGAGAAGAATGAAGAACATTTTTTTCTATTAGAACAGCTGTGATGTTAAATAAATTTGCTAACACAGGGGAAAAAAGAAAGATGATACTGAATCACAGTAATTTCAGGTTGGAAAGGAACTCTGGAGATCAGAGTCCAAACTCCTAAAATCTCAGATAACATCAAAGTTCAATCAGGTTGTTCAAGGCCTTGCCTAGCTGAGGTTTATCTCCTCGGATGGAGAGACTACAGCCTCTCTGGATGCCTCTTCCAGTGCCTGACCACCCTCAAGAGGAATATGGGGCTTTTCCGTCACACATAGTGAAAATCCTCCTTGCACAGCCTATGCCAGTTACCTCCCCTTCCTGGCAGTGCACCTGAGAAGAGTCTGTACTCTGTTCTATTCAACCATATATCTGGCGGTTGAGGATTATGATCAGATTTCCCCTTCTCCAGACTCACCAAACCTACGTATCTCAAGGCTTTTCTTGCACATTGTGTGCTTCAGGCCTTCAATCACACCAGTGGTTCTCTGCTGGACTCAGTTTCCCAGTGTTTCTTCTGTACTGGAAAGCCCAGAACTGGACACAGTACTTCAGAAATAACCTCACAAGTGCTGTAAAGAGCAGAATAACCATTGCTGATGCAGTCCTGTACACAGGCAGCCTCCATCTATACAACAATGCACTACTGACTTTTCAAAATACTTGTTTATCAAGATCCCCAAATCGTTTTCCGCAAGGCTGCTTTCTACTTGGCCATTCCCCAATTTTCACAGCTCCACAGTGCAAGCCTTTGCACTTGTCACACTGAATTTTGTGAGGTTTTACAGTGTGAAGTAACTATAATGCTGGTATGCAATAGGTAAAGTATAAAACAATCTCTGCTATTCCCACCCTCAAAAAGTGCCTGAAACATTAAACAAAACCTTTATGATGTTTAATATCACCCATAAGAACAGGAAGTTTATAACTAGACTATCTGTGGCTCTGATTCTGTCAAAATCAACCAGGGTACTTCTGCTCGTGGCTTGAGCCACTCAAATACATGCACACATTTAACATTGAGGATAATTACTGCAAAGCTCTTTCATAAAAGCAGTAAAAGCTTCACCATCACCGAATTTTTTTAAAATGACACCCCCACACCCCTTCTCAACATGTCAGATCTTTTGTTTTTACAATTCATATCACACAGAGGCAGCTTTGTATTGATTATTTCCAGCCACAGACATAGGTCAGTCTAGCTCTTGCCTGCCTGGGTCAAACCTGAGCAGTACAGCACTACACACAATCCAGTAAATCCTGTTGGCCTGCCGTAACATACACAGAGCAATAACCACAGTTCAGTTGCCTTAATAACCCCTAAATACTTCTAAGGCTAAGATAAAGACAGCCTGTGGGCCTGAAATAGCCTCCAGTTAGGTATCCCTACTGTATGTTGTCCTGTATTGTTTCATCTGGAGTACCAGGCCACAGTTTAGAAACAGCTGTTTGACACTGTCATCATTTCCAACTTAAACATTTAACTGTCCAGGAAACCAAAGGCTGAACTTACTAGTAATGGAAAATTTCAGCTACAATACAAGGGTAAATTAAAGTAGTCAAACTTAATTCCTCTATGCAGTGATAACATGCCACATGACAACGGCATTTTGCTCCAACTAGTTAAAGCTGGTCTGGAAGGAACCAGCTGGTCTGTTTGTGCTTCTTCCCTGTGACACAACAGCCTAACTCATCTGCAGCTTCTCAGAAAGTCTGCTCTGAAAGATGAAGTGTTGTGAGTTTAGGAAAAATATCATCTTACCCATAAAAGGCAGAAAGATTAAATACCACAGACTCCAGCCTTCACTCTGCACTTATAAATCAACATCTAGTGGTTACTAGTTACCAGTTATTCCATGAGGACCTTTAGATGACTTTTAGCCATTTGTAGATGTAAACATTTTCTCCTCCCAGCCTCCTGTAATAAGTCATATAGGGTGAGGTTCTGAATCACAAAAAAAATGTAGTTTCCTTTCTTTAGTTGAGTAACTTGAAAGGGTTGCAGGGCAACAAAGCTGCCCTAAAAGGAAACACTGATCTCCAGTGCTCACTGAGATCCCACCCTTGCCTTAATGTGCATACAAACAAATATGAAAGAAAATGTTGACAGTTATTACATTCCCGTTTCGCTCAGACACAGTGCAAATGATCACACACTAGATAACAGAAACCCACTTCCTTAATTTAAAATTTTTAATACAAATTTCTTACTCAAGTATATCTGGCCATAGAAAAAAATACATTAGCTGCTCTTGTTTAGGTCCACAGCCGAAGAACAGCCAGAGGGCTGCAGAAGCAAGACTGCAGAACATGCACACTACACATCCATTTCCTAGCGCTAGCAAGAGACAAGGAGGACACAGCCACATAACCCAACATACACAGAAACAGGAGTGGGGGGAATGACAACACATGACAACCCAACTAATCCTGTCAGAGGAAGGGCTAAATTTAAAAACTAAATATGTGTCTTAAAAAGCAAACCCTTGGGAACATATTTCAAAATGATAATACGATCTTCATGCCCAAAGTCACCGTCCTGCTGTTTCTACTCTGCCTTAATTACAGTAAAATAAGAGACACTTGGAACACTCCAGCTTTCAATATTGATAATCCAAGTCACGTGGGCAGCAATAAAGCTGGCAGCACACAGAAAAGCTCTGTGAAGAAGTCAACTTCTGGGATAGAGACGGACAAAATTCAGATTGTAGAAAACATGCTATACAGCAGTAGAAATTCAAAGGCATACAGGCAGTGGAAATAATCCTCATCCATCCCCAAGGTACCCATGGGCCTCTGGAAGATGGGGGAACCAGGGACAGAGTGGGAAAAAGGCTTCAGATGCCCCAAAAGTATTACCGTGCAATTACTAGGAACTTCACCCTTCCTCAGCTGAGGACAGAGATCTCCGACACTCCATTTAACGCAGCTCTAAAAGGGATTCATGTTCTTAGCACCTCCAATTAAAAAAAAACCCCAAAACTGGTTCTTTGCTGAGAGAGGGTATTTGTTGCCATTTTTTCCAGTATTATAGGGTTTAAACCAACTTACGGCACCATCTATTGCTACAAACCCTTGGAGAACTTGCAGCGAGAGCTTTTCCTTAAGTCTCATCTATCCAGGAAAGGCATACAGTTTAGTTCTAGCAGGGAAATCATAATATACTGAAAACCTCCACACTTCTATAGTTGTTCCTATATCATGGGTAAAGTTATACCATACATAAAAAGACTAAATCCACATCCTATGAACTACACAGTCCCAAATAAAAGTACAACATTGCCAGAACAGCTGCAACACTCCTTTAAGACTGACTTCCACTTCACTACTTAAGTGAGTTTAAAATTGGTTTAATCTTACTTATTACTTCATCTTCCACTGGGTTTTTTTTGATGAAAATTAAAGCAATAACAGACAGAATTTTGTATAGACTTTGAAAATCCTGAACATGCATGTCTCACTAAGCTGGCATAAACACATTTCAAGGGGACTTCACAAAGCAATTAACCCATGTTTATTTTAATGCTGGAGAACAATTATAAATGGTGAATATAGTTTGGGACCTATCCAGAATTGATGCTGTTTCTGGTCTTTTCTTTTGGCCTTTTAGGGAAAGGCAGCTATACATATTCAGCTGTCAATGGTAATGCACTTAAACTAATTAAGAACTATACCTCAGCTATAATTAATGCACGTCTGATTAATAAACGCCATACATTTTCAATGATTCAGTACTTGGTGAAGACTTCCCCACCATTTTCCAAAGGCCAGACTCCTTTCCAGAGGTCCCAAGGTTGGGCATCCAGAGGTACTAGTCACATTTGAAGCTTTAGGCCATGGTTAACTAATATCAGGTTTCAGCGCTAAGACCCTGATGGCATGAATGAAAGAAATTAAGATCTCAGGCACTTGAGGATGCCTAAGGCCTCAGCTGGCAATGATGGATGCACACACTTAATCTGAATGCACTCTAAGTATATCTACAGACATGATTACTGAGGTCTATGCAAAATTAGGGCTTAAGCAAACAGTGTGTAGTTTCCTATTGAAGAAAGCTACATTCATTATAGTGAACAAAGATCTTTATAAATGAAAGCCTGCATTCTGGCAATCTGCATACGCTGATGAGAAAAATGGAGTGGAATATTTTAGTACTAGGAGACAGCTAAAATGAACAGATCACACTGAACCACAGACCAAATGTACTTAGAAATTCTTAGACCTAGAAAAGCTTTTTAAAACTAAAACTCTTTTCTAAAAATAAAATAAAATACTAGAGCTTTAGTGGGATATATTAGTGAGCACAATACAAGCTCTTTGGTAACTACATCAAGATTATATTGGAATTTTCAAGTGTACCTTGCAAAAGACTTACAAAATTAATCTCAACTCTGTTTAAATCATTATCAAAGGCAAAAATAGAGAAAAAAGATTTAACAAGTCCCTTCTATTTTTCTAAACAGATTTACTTGAGGTCTATCATCCTATTAATTGTATCAGACATGGGTAATGAAAAAGATGAACTCATACAATTTCTCCTAATACTAGGCACTATGTTCTGTTAATGGGTCAGATAAATTTGTGATTGTTTAGGTAAGTGTAATTCTTCCTTTTTGTAACACCTGTCCAAAAAGAGCCTGCGTGAATTGCCTCAAATTACAAGAAGGGGATAAAGTGTAAGTTGCATACATTTGAAGAATCTGTAGTAGTTTAACATTCCCAACTAATCTCCGCTACAGGTCAACATTTCTAAAATGTAAAACCAATATATAACCATAAAGTAAAATCCACTTGCTAAAAAATGCTCATGAAACGAGTCTGACTCACACCGTTAGAATAATTTGTTTCTATTAGTAGGTGTAGAAGAAACTGACTCACTCCCACAAGGGAATTATTTGAAAAAAAAAATTCTTAGTTCAGCTTCATTTGATAAAAAAGTTCATTGCACTGTACCTGATGACTAAACCAACATCCAAGTCATTTCCACTGATAACACGTAATTGTTCCAACCACAGAAGCTTTAAGAACATAAATTAAGTATTTCTTTTGCAAAATATATTTTAATATTACTTATGAAAAAGCAATATGAAAATAATTTTGATTTCTAAGTGAAACAAGTCAGAAAAAATGTATCACGAGTGAGAAACTACTAGCTGCACACATTTTCTATATAAAGACAAATTTATCAATTACTTATTTAGTGCTTTCTGAGTATAAACAAAATTAAAATACAAAATATAAGTCATGGCCTTTAACATACCACGTAATTCCCCAAGCCCTCAGGAAAGACTGTTTATTAGCAACTTTATCCAGGAGAAAAGTGATATCAACTTCCTTCCATGGGACAAAAAATAGGCTTCACCCAGGATGGCTGTTATTTTAACAGCACATGCCAACCTCTCTCTCATCCTCCAGACCACATTACTTTCCCACTCTTAAAACATGACTGTGACATTCAGTGCCAATGTTTCACAGCATAAAGTTTTACAGAAAGAGTCATTAAAAGATACTGCCTCATTCTTAAAGTAACAGATCAGAACAGATGTACTGTAAATGGTCCATCAGACACCCAGGAGGCTTTGAACTGCACTCCTTCAGACCACCAGCCCTGCCCACAGTCATATCAAAGCTAATATGACAGTCTGGGTTACTCCAACATTAATTAATCCTAATATATATTTTTCAAAAGAACAAAAACAGTTTACATGACAGTAGAGAAACCTGAAAACTTGGACTCGGCAGCCATGTTTGCACTATTCTGACAAGTGACCAAGGCTTTATTGGCAAAGGGTAATGGCAATCCAAGTTATAGTGCCCCATCTCCAACAACAGGAAAGCTTTCAATGGAGGTCTCCAGCTGCATTCACACTGCACTGTGCACAAAGAAACCAAGGCCATCATCACCAGCATTTCCACAACCTCTGCAAAGCATCCGTAGCTTCAACCTGCCTCAGTGAGTCCTCATCCATACCCTCCTACCGCTAGCTCTAACCTAAGGGATCATAACGGGCTTTGATGGATAGAGGATGGAAGTAGAGGAACAGAGGCCAGAATCTGAAATTCAGTTTTCTTGTTCATCAGCCAACTTAACTACCCAACCACACTCAATTTGCACATGTACCCAACAGGCTTATTGCTCAATGCACAGCTTCTGTCTGCACAGAGAAGGACATTATGTAAGCTGGCAAAGCCCAAGGTCCCTTTCTGGCTTTCTAAGTGTATAACTGTAAGCAGGGGACGTGAGGAATTTAAGCCCTCAAGTCAAGAGAGATGAAACGTTATCAAGTTGCCTAGTCTAGTGGGAGGAGTCCCTGCCCGCGGGCAGGGGGGTTGGAACAAGCTGATCTTTAAGGTCCCTTCCAACCCAAACCGTTCTATGATTCCATGACAATTTTTCCAGGTGTAACCTAAAAATGCCAAAGAAAAGATCCTCATAAGCAACCTCAGAGCCTGACAACTCTAAGGTCATTGCAAAAATTCTTAAGGATAGTTTCTGTCTCCTATACGAGCATCACTCTCAGTAAGACATCATGCTCCCCACCCTTACCTAGCACTTTCTCTAGCACACCTCTGCCTGTGGCAGTCAGAGGACTACGTCTACCCTGCAGCTAGCTTTGAAGATGCAGGCTGAGGAGAACTTCTCTCAGATCCACATCCACATTTCTGAATACAACTACTTTCAGGCTGGGGAAAGAAGTTCTATGCTCTTTTGACAGAAAAGCCGCCTTGCAAGGTTCTCACAGTCCTCACTAGATATTTTTATTTCCAAGGTTAAGGTGCTGCTTTCAGCAGAAATGGAAAGATAATAAAGTAGGTCTGGGAGTAGACTTGCAAAGTTCACAGAGCCTTGCAAGGTTAAGGTGCCTCTTTCAGCAGAAACGGCAAGAAGAGAAAGTAGGTCTGGGAGTAGAGTTGCGAAGTTCACAGAGCCCCCTCCCATCCCACAACAGCAGTATGCAAAACTTGAAGTACCAGCCCTTAGAGTGCCCTGAAGCTGTGGATCACCACCAGTAGCATAACAGCAAACTTTCTTCTCATATTGTCATTTATGGTCCAGCCTCAACTGTAACAGAGATATATGTAAAAGTGTCAGCCTAAGTCTAGAAAAGTTGCTTTGAGTGCTCTTCATGCACCTCTAGTCCAGAGTGAGAATATATTGCTGTTACTACAACAGCATCCAGTGCTTGTTATGCCAGACTGTCTTCAAGGGTCTGGCAGCAGCTGCCCAGACAGTCTACTCGTGCTAATCATCTGCAATCTTCTTTCCTCTCCCCACAGCTTCAGCCCACGCTTAAAGTAAGTTCTTCTCAGGAAAAAACACTACGACCCAAAAAGAAAAACGCAACACCACCACCCAAAAGCAGAATACCAGTCTAGCTGGGTAGCAGACCTTGCACAGAGAATGCAGAAGATAAGCCAGTATTCAGATGGCTCAACTCATCAGGAGGTACCATCCACAAATGTACCCTGTGCACTGTCTTCCAGCAAAAACCACTACTTTTTTGACCAGACTGGTCAGAAAAGTAGTGTTTTTTCCTTGAAACTGACATGGGTTTTAAGGTGTTCCCACAGAGTGGACTAGCCAGTACACAGTCCAGGAGTGAGACAACACTGAATGAACTAGCTGGAGACATGTGCCATCTTGCCCTCCGTAGCATGCCAGCAGTACAAATCATGGTCAGAGGAAACAAAGGCTGAAGCAAGAGAGTCTATGCAGCACCAAGAGCATTTTGAATACAAATAAGGCCCATTCCTGTTAGACTCTTCTCTGAACATGCTTGCCTACTGGCTGCAAACTGTGCCATGCAGCTCTTCAAAAATGAAGCAGCTGGTTGCGACAGTCCTTGCTGACCGGAAGTAAGGGACAACAAGCACCAGCCACAGCCGATGAAAATAACCCCTGACAAGGTGATGTCAGACAAGCACAAATGTGGTGCCAACTAGCAAGGTGCCCTGCGAGCAGCCGTTCTAGCACAGGGTTATGAAAGATTCAGATCCCTCAGTATGACAGAACAAGAGGCTCTGCTCCATAAAGAGGAACACTCTGTACCTGAAAGGCAAAGGACAGGTGATGCACAGACACCTGAGGTGCAGCAATGCTGTTTCAGCACTCCTGCCCTTCTCTCCTTGTCAAGTGAAACAAGGGACAACATACATTCTTTGTAGGAAGAGCCTCCCAGGAGGTCCCTCTGCAGTGCATGGACAATGCCATACCACAGCACTCAAGCACTGGTGTGCACCATAATGCATCCAATGAGTCAAAGGCCACGCAGCCTCCTCTGTGCATGCTGATAGCTTTAGGTAGTCTTCACCAGTAGCCTCGGTCAGCTTCACCAAAGGAAATACCCTCCAGAATCTTTCAGGGCCATGCAGACTGTTCTACAGGCTTTCTCCAGACTGTCCAGTTCCAACTTCTCCCAACTATGCTGCTGGCAGCCCTAGGGTGCTGGAAGGACTAACAGCGATGGGTCAAGCAATCTGGCCTCAGAGGCACATGGGCTGTAGCAGTCCAGTTTCTCCGATGATTTTCAGAGGGGAAAGAGCAAGTATAACTAGAACAAACTGGACCCCTCACTATTTCTCACTCTAGGAACAACATATTTAGCAAAAGTTTAAAAGACACTAAGCACAAGTTTAGGAAATTCTTTCTGAACATGTAGGCATGAGTTTGCTAACTAACAGACTTGGATTCAATTCCCACTGAGAATACTAAGCATTATTTCAATCGCTATTTATAAACAATACAGTGACACCCAATTAGGTGAGACCTTATTCAATAGGATTTATAAATAAAAATAACTGGAAAAGAAGGACTTTTGAACTCTTCGCTTGCAGCTCAGCTAGCTCTCCTCCAAAGATACTTGGCATATGTGTATTATACTTCTAGTATAAGGGAAAAATACAGTCTATTTGAAAGCTCCATGCACCATGGGAAAGTTACAGTTGCCAAGGTTAAAATGGCAGATTCTTACAACATTTCCAAAGCTATGGAAGCCACAAGCTGCCTCAAGGCAAACAGCCACACCCTACACTCTTCTCTGGTTAACAAATAGGAAGAAGATTTTGAAAAAAATAAGCCTGTGGCAGGACTGCCAGGAAGCAGCAGCAGGGTTTATAGGACAGAAGTAAGGAGACCCACCATTCAGGGCTTATCAGCCTCTGCAGGTGAACTGTGAGGCTTCTACAGATGTTTAATAGACAAGGAGGCATAAGTCTCATGAGATAAACATGGGACTTAATTTCCTGACTCCCCACTTCCCTTCTCTCGCAATCACCAGCTCCAGAACACAAGTACCATCGTGCTGCTGTCAGAAAGCAGAGAAAGCCTCACTGAGCAGCTACACTACACAACTCAGCATCTCCTCTGCTCCCCACAGCCAGGAAAAAACGCTGTCTCAACTACTACACCTGAACACTTATATTCTCTTGGCAATTAAGAAAGCAAGCAAGTCCATTAGCCACACCAAATAATTTTAAGGGAATGTTACGTGTTTGATACCTCACACCCAGTTTTAAATCCAACATATTAATAGTAAAGAAATGCTTGCTACATAGCTCAGCTTAATTTAACCTTAATACCTTTGCAGCTTATTTCCTTTGTCAATGATAAGTCTCTGTTTTGTCAAAAGGAAATTCCTTCTGTCTCCAGTTGATAAAGTTGATGTTCAAAGTACATCCCAAATATTTAACCACACTCTCATGCTTCTACAGACACGTAACAGCTCACAAAACTCACAATCCAGAATATCTTCTAAAACAGAATCATGCTGTAATTAACACTGCACATCATGACATGCCGAAGATCAGCACCTTTGCCATGATATTTTCCTTCTTAGCTGACGGCAGAAATATGTTCCTTGTCAGTGGAAACAGTCTGAGGGCATTAGGACACAGATAAAAGGTGTCTTGCAGGTGGCAGTTATTTGGTTTTGACAGCTTGAAGGAAAGGAAGGAGCACATGGTACCAAGTGTAATTGGTTGTAAGGGTATTCCTTGTTGTTGGAACACAAATATTCAGCAGTCTAGATTTAGGCCCATCCCCTTACCATCAAGAGCCTGGATTATAAACTTTTATCCCTACTCTACAGCACCAGATGGTAGCTCACATACATTTCAATTATTCATTGAATAGGCACTTTGTTATACTAGGATAATCCCACACTGCAGTAAGAACTACATACTGTTTTTATTGCGAGCTATACTTTTCATCAAGTCAGTAACATTTTCACATTCCGTGAACACAATAAATAGAATTAAAAGAAGCGATTTTATAAACAATTGGATAACCAGCCTTGCCATCACACAGAAAATGACAACGCAGGGATCAATCAGTAAGACTCAACCAGCAGCAGTGCCACAGAAATAGCATATCATTCTTTGGCCTGCCCCAAATCCTTTCCTCGATTTCAGTGCTCAAAGTACCACTGCAGATTATCACATTTAACAGTCTGTAGGTGCTCCCATCACTTCGAAAACAAGAGTATAAAGACAATTTGCACTTTACAGACAATGTATAAAGCTCCCCAACACAAACCAAATAATCAATGTTCCCCAGGCTGCAGCCTTTCAGGGCAGATGTGATAAAGTGGTTAATTATTCAGTTGGCAATCGCATTACTGACGTCAATAGAAGAGTCCAGGAAGTGAATCCTCTTAGTTTGTTAGTGTGTGACAAAGAGTGGTGGTCCCCACAGAAATTAAGGAGAACCAGCTGTCCCTACACGTTAGTGCTCTGGTCTGTGGTGCCAGAGACAGACATTTGCACTTACTGAACTAAATCGCCCCCTCCCCCTCCCTTAGGAAATCCTTTGTTTTGGTGTTTTGTGGGTTTTTTGTTTGTTTGTTTAAAGAGGGATCTTTAAAAGCCTAATTAACTGTACACGAATGGAACAGCTGATAAACGGGACAATACACTCCTGAGCAAAGATCTCTCCTCCCTCCTGTCCAATTCTTTTTCCATGGAGAAGTCATCTTCGTCATACATTATTATTCATAACTTACTCAACTGAATAAACCAGTCAGCCACCACAGCCGTTTTAACATAAATTCATTTAGGCATGCAGCAGGGAAGGATCTCTCCCATCCGCATACCTGCAGTCTAAACAGCACCGGATGGGAAACTTTCATCCTAAGCTTTATCCCAAGTATCCACGTTTTCTTTTGTCAGCACGCTCCGGACTAGGGGAGGCTTCTCATTATCAGGCTGCTTAATCGTAGGAAATCATTAAACAAAGTTGTGATAAAGGCGCCCCGGAATCGCCCTGGTCGGTCCTTCGGGGCGAGCCCGAATCAAATAGGCTGTGCGATGAGCGGGAACTACTGCTCCTTCAGGACTCTCACCCGACACGGGGGCAGCCGCTCCCAGCCCAAGTCTGCTGCTCCCCCTCCCCCAGGCAGGGAACCCTGAGAGGAGCGCTGGATTAGCCTGACATTTCGGGTTAAGTCGGGCAGGGTTTCAGGCCAAGGACGCCCCGGTGCTACTCCTGCTGCCGCCTCCACAGGAGCCGGGAGGAGCCCGGCCGGAATCCCCAGGGAGGCTTCGCAGCGGCTGCTCCCCATCCTGCCGGGAATGCGCTCCCGGGGTCGGTCCGCCCGTGGACCGGGGCGCGGGGGACCGGCACAGATACCATACTCGCATGGATGGGTGGGAGTCCCGCACAGCCCCTCCCCAAGGGCGGCGGGAGTCCCACACACACACAACTCCCCCAAGGACACCCGCACAGACACCCTCCCATCCCCAAAGGTGGGTGGGGGTCCCGCACAGACACACACACACACAACTCCCATACGGATGGGTGGGGGTTCTGCACGGACACCCCCCTCCCCCCCAAAAGGCGGATGCGCGTCCCGCACAGACACCCCTCCCTCCAAGGACGGCTGGGGGTCCCTCACAGGCCCTCCCCAAGGCCGACGGGGGCCCCGCATACACACTCAAACCCCAAGGGCGGATGGGCGTCCCGCACAGACATCCGCCCCCGCAAGGGTGGGTGGAGGTCCCGCACAGAACCGTCCCCCAAAGGCGGGTGGAGGTGCCGCACAACGACTACCCCCACCAAGGCGGCGGGGATCCCGCACGCCCCCCCCCCCCCCGCCCCAGCCGGGCCTCGTCCCCCGCACCTCCCCTCCCCCGTGCTCACCCCACTCGAGGAACTCGGACACGTATCGGTCACGGCGGAGCGGCGAGTCGCGGCTGCACTCGGTGTAGACGCCGACCAGGAGGTCGAGCAGGGTCTCCACGCTCAGCACGCCGTCGTGCCGCTGCGGCCCCTCCAGCACCAGCTGCTCCAGCCTCTTCAGCCGCACCTTGGCCGACATGGTGCCGCGGCGCCGGGGGCCGCGCAAGGCCGGGAAACGCCGGGGATCCCGGCGGGCGGCGGCGAAAGGCCCGGGGCGCCGCTCTTGCTCAGCCGCGCCGCACCGCCCGCCGCCTCCCGCCCCGAGCGGCCGCGCCGGGGCCGAGCGGCTCCTTCCACGGGCTCCGCCTCAGGCCCGGGCGATCCATGGGCCGCACTCGGCCGCCCCCGCTGCGCTCCGGCCTCTCCGCGGCGGCGGGGAAAGGCTGATCCCGCTACTGCTGCTCCTCCGGCCCGGGCAGCGGTGGCCCCGGCCCTGGCGCTGGCCACGCCCACCGAGCGCACGTCCCGGGAGCGGCCCCGGCCACTCCCACCGCGCGGTGCCCGCGGAGCGGCCCCGGCCCTGGCCTTGGCCCCTCCCACCAAGCGCGCCCGCGCGTCCCGGGAGCGGCCCGGCCACGCCCCTCTCCGCAGAGCCCGCCGAGCGGCCCCGGCCACGCCCACCGCGCGCCCTCCGGAGCAGCTCTGGCCACGCCCACCGAGCGGTCCGCGCAGGAAGGTTGGGCTGCGCGGAACGCCGTAGCGCGGGTGGTCTGGGTCGGGCTGCGCTAGCTCTGCCCGCGGCCCCTCGGCAGATTCGCCGCGAAGGGAGTGAGGAGCGAGGGCGGCTACAGCTACGCATTCCCATCCGCACTTTCGTTTCCTGCCGGCGGGGAGTGTCTGTGCCTCAGCCCGTGCCATCCCAGCGGTGATCCGGGGGCGCAGCCGCCCAGCCCCGCGCCAGGCCCTGGCTGTCCTCGGAGGACAGGCTGAGAGAGTTGGGCTTGTTTAGCCTGGAGAAGACTCCGGGGAGACCTCAGAGCGGCCTTCCAGTACCTGAAGGGGCTACTGAAAGAAATCTGGGGAGGGGCTTTTTACAAGGGCAAGTAGTGGTAGGATGAGGGGAACGGCTTTAAACTGGAATGGGGAAGATTTAGATTAGACGTCAGGAAGAAATTTTTCATGATGAGGGTGGTGAGACACTGGCACAGGTTACCCAGGGTAGCTGTGGATGCCCACTCCCTGGAAGTGTTCAGGGGCCTTGAGCAGCCTGGTCCGGTGAGAGGCGTCCCGGCTCATGGCAAGGGGGCTGGAACTGGATGATCTTTAAGGTCCTTTCCAACACAAACCATTCGATGACAGGGGTGACCGTGGAGGCCCCGTTCCTGACAGGCCTTTGCTGTTCAGGGCCAGCGTGAGGCTTGGGAGGCTTATCTCCCCATGGCTGGAGCAGGACATTCCCTTTCCCTGCTGCAGCCACGATTTCCTGCTTTGCAGCAGGACTTGCCTCAGTGGAGCCACCAGGAATAGGCACAGGGCTGTTGGGGTAGACAAGGCACCACAGCAGGACATGGCAGCTGGAAGCTGTGGCGGTCTGTGTCTTCCAAAACCTGCCGGGTGCCAAGGCTGTGTTTCAAAGCAGCAGCAGCTAGCCTCAGCAAACAAAGCCCTGTGTGTTAACAGCTGCTGTCCACGCTCCCTTGAAGGTGAAGGGATCTCAGTGTAAGGCACTTAGACTCTGCAGTGCTTTATTTTTTTTGCATTATAACTTGTCCTGAGAACTGTTCTCTCTGGAGCCTGCAGCACCTTAAGGCAAGATGCTGAGTAGCTTGAGATGGGAGTTCACAGCTCTAGGAATGCAGCCAGTCAAGTCCTGATGCAAAGCTGAACTGGGAAGGATGCCTTTTCCTTGCTTGTCTCTCCTGTCAAGTAGGTGGAGTGCTATGTGCTTTCTGAAAATCATTACATCAGAAAGAAAGGCAGGTGAGTGCTGGTTCTGTTAGGGCTGGAAAACTTGCCTCTAGGAGCTGGAGCAGGCAGGAGTTTGCACTGTGGCAGCTGCAGTTGCCAGGGTCTTCATTGCAAGACTTGAATGTTCTCGACTGTCACCTTCAGGACTAATGGCCAGGCCAAACCTGACCGGTGCTGCACACAGGGAGGTGCCCTTTTCAAATAACCAGACACAGCTAGATGGGGTACTGTGTAGCAAAAAGTATCACTCCCACCATGACAGAGAGGTCCAGCAGGGGATTACAGAAATACTTGTTTCTGGGAGACCTAGCTCCTCGGGCATGTCTGCTACACATCTCTTTGACACCAAATACCTGTTATGTCTGAGAGCTATTCAGGTTGTAATAATACTGTGCTGTGCATCTGGACCTACTACCTGGATCAAGAAGGTATAAGCATGTTGGGACCTGTTAATTCTAAAAAATGCAATTCGATAGAACATCGCGTGAATCATATTTTTATACTGAGGACGTATAACTTTAATACAAAGAGAAACCACAGTGAACTAAAATAGTCCTGAAATTGGGGTTTTTGTTTTGTTTTGCTTTCCTAAATGACTTCTGTCACTTTGTACTTCCTTCTGCAAACATCCACTTGAAAAAATATTTCACAGCAGATCTAGAAGTTTTCATTGTTCTCTCTCGATTTTCCTCCCTGGTTAAAGTTTTTTTCACCTGACCTCAAACTGTTTAATATCATGGATACCTTCATTTGCAGGTTCCTTAGCATTTTAACAATTGCAATTGTATTTCTGGTGCTGTTGCTTTACTTAAAAGGAGCAGAGTTTAACATTTTCCATTTATTACCACTTTGGAGACTCATTTTTAGGCAGTTGATCAGAGTAATAACTCGGGAGAATGGAGTTTTAAAGATTCTGTTACAATATCTGTCTTTCCCCTTCTTATCTATTCCTGCAGATGGTGAGTATCACCACCTCCTTCAGCAAGGAAGACATTATAAAGGAAACTGCAGCTGGATGAAGAACTAGCAATTTTCTGCCTAGCAATCACTGTAGTATTTCCAATCTCCTTAGTCTGTTTTACATTAGCAGAATTCAGGGATTTCAAGAGCTGTTCCTGACTTACACCAGTCACAGGGAAGAATTAGATCCTGTGCTGGGAAGACAACAGATGGGTGACAGATGATATTGTAGCCTGCTTTAACAACTATGGGAGGTTTAGCGCGTCAGACCACCACGTGCAGGATTATTCCTGAGTTATACTGTAGGTATAGTTGAAAGATTTAAAAAAATGTTGCAAAGAGTTAAAAGCCTTGTTTATTGTAAATAGTGCTGTGTTTTCACAGCCAGGTTTGCAGTTACAAAAATCCTACCTACCTTAAAAGTGATGTTTGGTATACATGCTAAAAAATGCATGTAAGCTTGAAAATGTAGCTGAAGGTATTCTGCTTCTGTTACTCATCCGTGCCAATTTCATATACTAAAAATAAATGTGATCTGGCTAAAATGAATTAAATGATCCATCTCACCAGTTCCTTTTTCCTGTGGTGTATTTCAGTGGAAAAATACAGCTGCTTTTCTGGGACTGATCTGATTTTAAAAATCCTCCTCTTTTCTTTTTTTGTGAGGAAAAAATGTAAGCAAATGGATTCTCACTTATATATTTTCTGGAATCATTGTAGACTCGTGGAACTGAAGACACAAAGTCCGTATGGCTACTTAAAAGGTTTTTTTCAGATCTGATCAGTTTAGGTCTCCTTTTTGGGGGGGCAGTGTTTTGTTTGCTATTGTTTTTTTTTTTTTTTTTGGCTGTACTCCAAGTAACTTAGTAACTAGTAGAAGGAGAAATTCTGTTACAGAACTTTGATGGCAACAGGAAATAGCTGTGTCACCGCTTTATGACTTCAGGAAAATCCACCCACAGATCATTTTGGAATTTAGAAGAATAAAGAAATAGAAAGAATATGGACAGAAGAAAGAATATGGACGGAAAGGGCAAACACCACTCATTAACAATGAAGACCCCCATGCTAAAAAAAAAAAAAAGTTGAAAAATGTGTTGCAAATATCTGCTTTGTCACATTCCGACAGATAATTCTAGAAAACAAGAAAAATAATCGAGTTGAAATCTTTTATTTGCTTTTTGTTTGAATTGGTTTTACATTTATAGGCAAAGAAGAGACTCTGAACAGCTAGAAAACCTAGGTGGTTGATGTAAATATGTTCTCATTAAGAAAATTAGATGAAACTTCTTGCTGAGAGAGAAGTTGACTAGTGTGGAGCAAGGGAGGAGTTTTCTAAGGATTCGGAATACAAAATATAAATAAATTGAAATTGCAGAAAGCTCCTAGTAATGAATTCCAAAGGCAGAATGTAAGAAAGAGTTAAACATGCTTAAAAGCAACACAACTGGTTTATATCTTGTTGTTATCATAGACTTTCCTTCCTGAAATTATTTTTTTGGAAGCTGTCACCTTTCCAGCTCTGTTTGTATTTGGCAATATTCTAAAAAATTATTTTTTGCCAAAGGCAGTGTAAATCTACAGCTGTCATCCATACTGGAAGCCAAAAATAGTCTGTGAGTGGGTGCTGGCTTTGATGACGTTGCATTGTGTAAGCCTGAGCATTGAGCTCAGTATTATACTCAGTAATACTCAGTATTAAAACCAACAGCTAAGTCACCATTGGTGTGATGTTACCCATGGTGAGAAGTACATAGAAAATTTCTCACAGAAAACAAAATCTCTGCTCTTTTGGTAGGGTGATGGGTGCTAGAACTCTGCTTCATTCCAGGGAGCTCTGTTTCCTTCAGCTCACTGCTAATGCACTAGATGAGCAAAGAGGTTTCACAAAAGCTCTTGTCTTTGCACATGATGATGAGTGATAGGGGGGGAAGGAAAAGGCATTGCTCGTGGAGAAGTGATGGGAAGAGCTGAGAGTCTGGTCATTTCCAATTTTTAGTAAATGCTTTCTCATAACAATAATCAGAAGAAAAAAAGAGCAAAACCATTTGGCAGGCTGCCTTCTGTTAAGTGCATTCTGCCATTAAGTGCATTTGTTGACAGGGCTTCTATTTCTCTCTTGTAAGTATCCAGAATTTAGTGATATGATGGTGTAACCCAGCATTTTGAACTGGATATGAAAAGATTTTGTACTTGTTGCGTGCTTTCTTAAAGAGAAAAAAAACCTAAAGAAGCAAAAAATCATTAGGTGTATCAGGGGCTTTAGGATTACTGTAGATTTTGACTGGTTTGCTTTGCAGGATTCAGGGAGCTGAGTGCCACCATAGACAAAGAAATTATGCTAATCCCTCACTTCTTCCACTCCAGATGCAGCAGGTTCCCAAACACCTTGTTCTTTTCCTTGGTATTTCTTCTTTCTTGCATAGTTTTCTTTCTCAGTAATTGATGCATATTTAAAATTCACTTAAAAGAATGGAACTTGCTTCCCTGCTGCTCTTTCAAGAAACCATCAGTCATATTGATCAGTATGTTTCTTGATTATAGGCAGTTTAATACAAGGAGCCTGAAACAGATCACATCAAATTAATGAGCTTTCTAGACCATTCACATGCCGAGAGTGGCATTGACTGAAGTGGGCAGCTGCTTCCATCAAAATAATTATGAGGCTACTCATTTTTTTCCAGAATTTGTCTGAAGGTGACAGAAGTGTAGGGAACTGCGGGTTTAGATGAGGTCATTGTCATGGACATCTGGAACAGAATGTCATTGCCACATTTAGGCAACACAACAGCTCGATTTTATTTCAGTTCTGATTTCAAATCCACAGTATCCCAAGGAAAGCATTGGCTCAATAATCCAGTCTGTTTAGACACATGGTAATGTTGAAATACTGGCAAAACAAAACGTAAACACCCCCTTAGATTCACACTACTTCAGGGATTTTCAAAGGAGGTGGAAGCAGTGGTACAGGGATGACACTGAAAAACCCAAATAGTGATTGATAATTATGACATCTTGCAAGTAGCAGTACCACGTCTTGCTCTCTGTGCAGCTGTCATTTCATCAGTTAATAGTGTTGTGTTACTGCAACTTCACATCTGCCAGACTTAGACAGCTCAATCTTTGTACAAAATGTGAAAAGCATCGTTTAGCTAGAGGCAATTTTTTGTACCTGAATTGATGCTAGACTGAGATTATCTGATTTTGTTTTGTGGGCTTTTTTTTTTATTGCTAGATGTTCTGGCACTGTCCTCCCATCAAGCTGACAGTAGTACTGTTCGTTGCAGAGAATAAGACAAGTTTTAGGTCATGTGTGCAAAAATGAGGTAGGAAGTGTGTTCCCGTTTCTTAGCTAATCTGTAGGATTAATTCTCTTGGGTTGCTGAGAGTAGCAGTGTTATTCATATCGCATTTTAAATTATACTGCATTTTATTAACTTTTTTATGTCTTGCAAGGATTGACTAGAGATGAAAAATAAAACTTCTCCAGTATTCTCTCTTGAACCTTTAAAAATCTGTCACTGACTTTTATAGCAGTGTTTCCATGGAGATAAGCACAACTAAGTCTACCTACAAGGAAACGAACTAGTCTGCTTTAAATGAAATATTTTTGCATTTTAAGTAATGTTACTTTAATACACACTTCATTCTTCAGTGACAAAGTACACTTTGATTTTGAGAAGCTGCATAATCAAAATAAAAAGCCAGTTCTATTGTATGCTTTTCCTTGATTTCTCCTCCATAATGGACAATCCATAGATAATAATTTTGTGGTGATGCAAAGTTGAAATCAGAAAATATTCCAGTCTATTTCTAAGATATGAGTAGAGCATAAATAAAGTTCAGTTGTACACTGCCCTAAAAGCAGCAGGAGATATTGTGCAAAAAACATTTTTACTTCTTTAGTGATGACTGCCTGGCAAACCATGCTCTGCTGATCATTCTATATTATAAATTTCTGAGCACTGTTCAGAAAGGCAGAGGTGAGACCAAAATGGCATCGATTTATTCACAGTATCCTGGACACTGAAAAAATACACCAACTTAAGCACCAAATGTCCTGAAAGTCTGTTCCTGATATTCTCTGACAACATGCAAAAAAGACATTTTGCTCTTGTTAGTTTGCTCTGAACAAAGATTCCACACAAACTTAAAGCTGATGTTGACGGCACCGTTACACATCCAGAGGCACTCAGTCTGTATTTACACCGATGCTACTATCTTTGGCTTCTGTCATGCCCCATCTCAGCAAAGGGCTGCACCCAAATCCTCTGTCTCACACGTTATTCCAGCAATTACAAAAATTTGTAATAACATTGACATCAATTCAGAAAAGACCTGAACTCCACAGGACTGCAGGCAAATGTGAACAGTACCCATGCCTGACTCTCCTTCTCCCAGCCACTGCCAGTCTGCCACCCCACAGGAGTTAATTGATCCCAGCTCCCTGCTGGCATCTGGCTCCCTGTCATCCCCCATGTCAACTTCTTCTCTTTGGGACTAGTGATGAGCTTCTCATCCTCCAGTAGCAAATGCTGCAGGTATGGGTGTTAGCGCTCGCTTGAACTTCTCAGGGACCTGTGGAGGTGATGCAGTCTGCAGGAATGAAGGGCAAGGGTAGACAAAAAAACAGGGAGGACCCAGAAGAGGCAGACATGCACTTGCTAATGTGGAGCTGGGGGTTTGAATGGCGGCTGGCAGTACTCCTGGGAGGGCATTCACCCCCCTCTCAGAAGGAGTAGCAGCAAGCCTTGCTGTCCAACTTCAGTGAGGGAGAAGGAAAGGCTAACTGCAGTTCCTGCACAGTTCTCCAGCTGGCTCCATAGTTTCCAGTGCTCAAGCACTCCTGGCAATAAAAACTGTATAAAGTCCCCACACCTCTCTCTTGTTTTCGTTTGAGCTCTGTATAGTTGTCTCCATGCAAGGTTGAAATGACCCACACATTCTAGAGCAACTTGAAGATCTGAAAATCGAATCTGCGATCAGCTGCCTTGGGATTTCCACTTCACAGACAAGACCAAATGCAGTGTTACAGGTCCCTATTTTGCATATACATGCAATTCCTGCTAATGTTGGGGTAGAGACTGCACCCACCAGCGTGAATGACAGTGTCAAATATACATTTTATAACATCACACATGTCTTATCAAAGCCCTGTTTTCAGTGACAAAAAGCCAGACAGTGATTACCCTGTGGTGACAAGAGCTCATAGTCCCAGGCAAGGAGGTCCTCCAACCAGCAAGCGCTATGGGAACAGCAGCAAGGAGGGATTCCCCAAGCAGCTGTGGGTTCAGAGACCTGCTTCCCCCTGCCCCCATGAGATATAAGGGCAGAGGTATAGTGTAAGAGGAGGCAGCTGCTGTGATTATCACTTATTGTTATGGATCCGTTAGCTGTGATGGGAAAAGAGGGACTTCCGTGAGTGCAAAAATGATGACTCCACAGCGGCCACTGCCACAGGCTGAGGGCTCACAGTGGACAACCCAGAAGAGCATGAAGTCGTGATTGCTCTTTCTGAGAAGATCAATACTTAAACAGATACTGCTTCTGTTCCTGATGTTAAGCAGGAGGGGGGTAGATCCTCAGCTACAATAAATTGTCATGACTTCATTGGAGTCAATAGCAAATTGCAGAGACTCACCACGTCAATAACTAAACTCCCCAGGGCTGAATCTCAGTTGATAGAAATGGTCATAACTTCATTGAAATCCACTGATGTCCAGCTGACCCTGAGGTTTTGCTATTGATTATGCTGGGAGTAGGACAAGACCTAAATTTAATTTAGTGGTGGTCCAGGAACAGGATATATTATTTCAAAGCATCCATCATGACTGCAATTAACTGGTGCTTGTCCTGGGTATGGCTGTCTCTTTCAATCATTAAAATGCTGCTTGCCAATCTATGACTTGCCCTGCAGATGTGAAAATTTACACTGACATAATATATGTAAAGCAGAATGGGGTTGACTATTTCAGGTTTCATTTACGTGTGTAGCCTATGGTTGCCTCGGGTAATACCAAGGTAGTACTTAATCATGATAACATGATTAAGATGCAAATCCACATGCCTAATTTAAATACAGTTTTTCTCTGAACCTTCCAGCTGGGTGTAGTTCCTAAAAGCAAATGCAAAATACTCACAGCAGGTTTCATCTCAAGGCAGAATCTCAGGGACATTTTCCAAATGTAATCAGTCATTGTCCTAGTAGAAAGTTGAGGTCACCAGTTTGAAAGTGCTGAGAATCCAGGTGTTGCACATGATCCTCTCTCCTTGTGTTACAGAGTTGCAGATCACAGAATGGTTGGGGTTGGAAGGGACCTCTGGAGGTCATGTGGTCCAACCCCTCTGCCCAGGCAGGGTGACATACAACTGTTTGCCCAGGACTGTAGGCAAAATCTCCAGGGTTAAGAGACTCCACAACCTGTGCCAGTGTTCGGTCATCCTCTTGATGTTCCAGTGGAAACTCCCAGCTTTTAGTTTGTACCCATTGCCTCCTGGCCTAGCCCCATCCTCTTTGCACTCTCCCTTCAGGTGTTTATTTATATACATCGATAAGATCTCCCCCAAACCTTCTCCAGGCTGAAGAGTCCCAACTTGTCTCACCCTTTTTTTTTTGTAAAAGAGATGTTCCAGTCCTGTGATCATCTATGTCCATATCTGTCTTGTACTGGGGAGCCCAGAACAAGACACAATGTCCCAGGTGTGGCCTCACCAGTGCTGAGTACAGGGGAAGGAACACTTCCTTTGACCTGCTGGCAACACTCCTAATGAAGCCCAGGATATCTTTGGCCTTCTTTGTTCCAAGGACACATTGCTGGCTCAGGTAGCTGGCATCTTTTCTGGGGAAACAGACAGGAGTAGAGACGATATCCCTGGAGCTAAGCCTCACACTGCTCAGCAGGGCTGATATGTTCCCTTCTCTGAACATAATGAAGAGTGTACTGAATTTACCAATGGGGATCTACCTTCTCAGGTCCACACTAGTCATGTCCGTCCACCTATCTTGCTCCAAAACTATCTGGAGTGTTACTACTGAGAAAGCCTCCTTGAGGAGCACCCACTACTGAGCAAGGTGATGTGCAGCTCCTGTTGTGGCGTCCTGTTGGACTCCTCCCAAAGCTTGGAGATGGCAGTAGCTGGTGGCAAACACAGGAACACAGGGCAGCAACACAATGCCTCGGCCACACTGGATGGATTTTGACCCTGATGTCACATAGGTAGACTCTTGTGTCTAAGACACATCATAGCATCCCCTGACTTGCTGAGAGTCAGCCTGGTCAGGCTGGCCAACTCCCCTCCGGCTTTATCGGTGTTGCTGTGAGTAGTTGTCCCATCTGTGTGGGACAGGTGTGATATTTCAATTCAGTAGGCATGCAGTCTCCACCTGCAGATCGGGTTAACCCCAAACGTCTTGCATGTTAACAGCTTGTCCTGTTCTGCCTGCACCTCCTCTCCTGCCTACTGCATTTCCCCTTGAGAATAACTCCTGAGGCTCCACTGAAGTTCATTTGCTTCATTTTCACTACCTTGAGGCAGCACTGCAGGCCTCATTCATCACAAAGTATGAGCTCTAATGGTGTTTTAATGGCCTTTTCTCGTTATCGTAGGACCATGCAAAAGAGCTTTTGTATTCCCATGAGCATACAGCTAAACCTCAAGTAGTTTTGCTTGCAGACTCCTTCCCCCATCACACTGAAGGAGAGTGGCCAGGTTAAGAAGCCTGGTCCCTTAGACTGCAGGCTGGAATTATGCTTAATATCTCTCCTTGATTGTAAAAGCCTTGATTTGTAAGAAACTCAGATACATCTTGGGAAAGCTCTAACTATAATATGTGCAAATGACTTATGATACAAAAGGACTAGAAACTTGCAACATGCAATGTTTTGATCTTACACAGCTCAGCCCCCCCCTCCAAAATACGGCATTGCAACCAGAGGAGTGTCACAGCCATGCAAGAGTTGTGAAAGCTGGAAGACTGTCTTTTAAAAATGAACAAACCCCTGTTTTGTAGCAGAAGCAAGCCAACTAGATATGCAGTGTGAGCATGTATTTTGATCAGTCTGTGTTATTAGGACTCACCCTTTTGGAAGCCCTTGGTGAATAAATTTGCTGTTTCAGGATAAAAAAGAGACCCCAGTATCTACTTCATCAGTTCTCACTGCAGAAGTGAATGATGAAATTACAGGACAGTCCATGAAGAACTGTATTGATACATACTGGTTTTCTCAAGCTGATTATAAGAAACAGACATGACAACTACAATGCTGAAATAGGGAAAGAAACTATTCACATGGTAAAAGAGTCCTTGGGCTATGAATAGTTACAAGGGAATGAGAACAGCTAACTGTGCCAAGCTTAAAGATGTGGTTGTATAGAACGCCAGAGGTCAGGTCAGTATTAATCAAGTCAGTTAGTCAATATTGATCCAGGATGGAGAAGGTTGATGAGCAGCAGAACTAAGGAACCTATATTTCCAGTGGATCTGTGCTCTGTGAACTAGGGCTCACTCCTCCATTCATCCTCTGTGTCATTTATCAGCATCTTCAGATCTGCCCTGCACCCAGCACTCCAGCCTTGTACCCACCTTTCCTCCTATTCATGTTTCCCATGCCTTTATTCTCCAGCCCTGCAGGATGTCAAAGGGTTTACCACTTCCTTCTGGTTAATTACAGTATTTCCAGTGCCCCTGTTTTTTCCCACCTATCTCTTGTGGGCTCTCAGCTGAGCACCATGAGCATCCTGGCTGTGTTTGTTGCCAGACCCACGAGGTCAGAGCTGGAGCCAGTCTTGCTCTGGGAGAGTACAAACACAGCGTCTCTCTCCTCTGTTAAAACACCTGTTTGTATAGAACTTGCAGGAAGACAGCGTCTTTGCTGTGCTTTTGCCAGATTTGGTAGAAATTGGGTTCAGTAGTTGCTGGTGCAGGGGCAACACCAGGCATGTAACCAGAAAATGAGTTGCTGAGGCAACCAGAAATGACCAAGAACACCAGGTGCCTGAGGAACTCTGACCGTGACTTGTAAGAAAGCTGGTAGCAGAAATACCTGCATGATGGAGAAGCAGATGAAGAACAGCCATAGAAGTACGCCAGAGGCTTTGAGGAACCCAAATCTAGATAGGGACAGAAATACTAAGAAGAGCTTGAGGTTTTGACTGGGAATTATATGAGAGTTATTAAGGATGTTGATGTCTACAAGATATACACAACACGGGGAAGATGACACAAAAGCAACTGAAGATCAACATGCAGCATGCTGGGTTGCATTCAAAATCCAAATCAGTCTCTCACAGAGGGATATGATATTGCTGAAAGTTGATGCAAAAAGCTGATAGGATGAAGCAAAAGATATTTCTTTTGTGGCTTCCCAGACATAATGGGGCAGAGTAGAAGTCCTAACAGCATGTGAGCATTTTACAAAAGTGGCAGTGAAAGAAAGATAGCAAGTGGGAGTAAGTCTGATAAAGAACAAAACTAGGAGCTTTCAGTTATAAAGAATTCTATTGCAGAAAGGCAGAGGAAGACTTTAATGGGTTCCTTAACAGAAGTGGGCAAAGGTGAAGAGTAAGTGTCCATTTTGCAGACAGCTGAGCTGTTTGCAGCAGAAATTTAAAAAAAAGCTCCAAAAGATGCTTGGGAAGCTCAGGATCAACAAGGCAGCAGTGCACAGAGTGTTTCTGCTGAATTACTAAAAAAATTGGCAGTGGAGATAAGATGAAAGCCTTTACAAGCTATTTTTATTGGCTTGGAGGTTTGAAATAATAACAGAAGGTCTGACCATGACCTAAATTTCATGCCTGGTTTGGAGAAAGAAGGAAAACAAGAGTGTGAGAATGTCAGAAACTGCTCTTTAAGGGCTGTGAAATCTGACTGTAATACCTAGGAGAGGCAGACCCCTTGTGCCAGGAAGATGGTCAGGCTTTCCCAAACACAGGACTCAGGACAGGTTTTGCTGATGACAGCCCTGAAGACCTTTAGGCCAGTGCTTTAATTCAAATGGGCAGCTCTCTGGGTTCAGGCTGAGCAAACACAGGAACACACAAGCCCTGCGCTCTCCCCCTAACTGCTGAGGTTGTGTTTTTACTATATCTTTTTGTGTCTGTTTCTGGATGTCTGTGAGTTTCTTTTCCATATTTCAGCCTCAAACACTGCCCAGACAAAACCACACTATCCAGAACAGTCAAATTCCTGAGCAGCCTCCCATGGATGAGACATATGTTTACTGCGCCTTAAAGATTCCTTAAATGAAAGGGCAGTATAGAAACCTACCATAACTCATGTGATTTAACCCAGTTTCTAACCCAGCATTTATGGAACTACTGCTTTTGTTTTGTGCTGTAATCTCAGCAAAATGCACCTACCACAGACCGTATGGTGCAGAATCTGCATTCAATACCACCAGCAATGGCATTGTTTCTCCTATGTTTATTGCAGTTACATACAGTGCTGATGAGCTCAAAACTTTTCTGAATAGGACTCCCAAATACTTGGCAGTGTATTGCATGACAGTGTGATTTGCAGCTTGGCACTTATCCCTGATTTATTGTTTCACATTAGTCATCAATAGTTAAGCCCATCTCTCCTTTATTGGCTTTGGGTCAGAGACTGATGCCCTGATTCACTTTGAGAAGCATCCAACTCTACAAACATTTCCACTGATGTTCAAGGATCTCCAGTTCAGTTTTCAGAGCAGGTGCTTATGGAACTATCATTTGCTCGTACATGAAATATAACCATGTAAAATCCACGAGTATGTGATTTTCACAGTCAGCTTTTAGAGTAAAGCTGGTTTGCTCACAGACTAGCTCCCTTCCTGCTTATTAAATCTGATCGTTGTCTCAACCTGCATATTTTGGTAACTAATATTTTATATCCAAACCTAGTAATTTAAAAATACAAGACATTTCAGATAATTAAAGTCTTAAAACCAAATTCTTGCTGGTTTGCTCATATCCTAACCTCCCCTCATAAGCTGTTTTCAAGCCAGTTGTCTCTCTAACTAGAGGCTTTACTGCATTATCATACCACAGCCAATATTTAATTAATCTTTAACTTTTCTCTATAAGAAGTGTTTTTTAAAAATCTTGGCACAACATACCCTCTCTATTTTCTCTTACTATCATCCCACTAACAGCTTTGAAACATTGCAGTGAATTAGTTATGCAAGACTTCTCATAATTTCACATAGTCTATGTTCTCATTGTAAATAAGTCACTGAAGCACTGATTTACAGAGACCTGTCTCAAATAGATTACTGCAACCTTCAGAAGTAACAGTAATTTCTGCCTAATACATGTTTGTGTTGGGTTTCCCCCCTTCATATTTGACTGCATTTTTTGGGGTGGAATATTGTCTCACTCTGACAGGATCAGTTCAAGTATTTTTTGAGCTTTGCATATTCTACATTTATTCACCTTTAATTATCTTTCATATTTTTTGCTAGGCTGGCTGGCAAGATCAACCAACTCCGCATTCCCAGGGCAGAGAAAACCCAACAGAATTCTACTGTTTCTGTAATCATTCCCCTCAGCAGAGCTGCTGAAATGCTGAGGAACACCAGTCTTCGTCCTGGCAGCAAATCATTGCTTAAGCACACTTTATAGGTACTTCAACTGCTAGGACATATGGTACAAAATATGTGGTGGCAAATCATTTCCAACTTTCATGGTCTTTAAGGCCCCAAGACACCTCGTTCGGCAGCCTAGGCTGTGGTAAGTACATTGCTATGTCCTGTGGCATCCTCCTTTTTGCTGACTTATATCCACTTGAACAGAAGGAAAACAGTAACAGTAGCAGCAGATTGATTGCAATATAATTACCACTTTTGAACACAGAAGGTTTTATTTTAAAATTATATTTGCCCCTTATGTCATATCTTGCTGGTACCTGTCATGTCAATAGATACCAGGTAGGGAAAGGAAAAAAATACAACCCCAGATGGCCCACCAAAGTGATTTCTGCTGAAGAGGTCTTTCCACTTTGCAATGATTCAGCAGCAGCTGCCGTAAAATCTTTCAATGTTATATTTTTTTTGGTGGTGGAATAATAAAGAGTTACAAACATGTAGGGAAAAAACCCTAAACCAACAACAAAATACCCCAAAGATTGTCTTCAGCTTGCTAACAAACCTGGCTGTTTACTGTTTCAAAATGGCAATATATCTAGGAAAGCAGCAAGAGAAATTAATTCACACTTGACCTGACGTGAGTATCCAAAGACGCACAGTGATCCAAGCTGCAGAGAAAAAGCAACTTAATTCTTGTTTTTCAGACAGAGTGAAGCAAATGAAGTGCTCTAAAATGGCTTTTATATGCAGGACATAGCCAGGTCTGCCAGCAGCTGCCTATGGCACTTGGCAGGCATGCAGTGCACGTTGGGCTCATCCTTTGCTTTGGTGCAAGCACTCCCAGTTAGTTCACTCAAAGCTGGCCAGGCTCCATCTTAGCCAGTAAAAGAGTAATCCCCTTCTCTCCAGGATGCTGGCACAACATATCATGTGGTGCAGCACCGATCGCTGGCACTGCCAGTGTGGCTGGCAGGCATCCATGCCAGTGTGCAGAGAAGCCTCTCGAAGCACAAGCAGGAGATGCTAGTCCAGGCGCTGCTCCCCATTGCTGGCTGTTGCTTGCTGCACTGGCACAGTGAGTTTGGTGCTGCTAGGAACAACCTGAACCCTGGGGACATGTCCTCATTGGTGCAGACTAATGCACCTTCCCTACCACATGCTTTCTGCACAGGTTCCTTATGCTTCAGCCTGAGAAGTGCAGCAAAGGAAATCAAAGTCAATACAAGCCTTTGGGAGGGACACTGGACTGAGATCCCTGTAACACAGAGGTCTGCAGTGTGATAGCTACTATTAAGGGCAATACTTATAGCTCTGCTCCCTCCCAGCAACAAGCAAGCCCAGTGTAAATGGGAGATGATACCAAGAGCTGTCATGACTTGGTGGAGGTCCTTGAGAGCCTGCAAGCAACTCAGCAGGCAGTAGGTTATTTTTTCCAGTTTGAGGTAAGATGGATGTCTGTGGAGCAGGGAGATGGGATCAGTCACCCCACAGTCAACACAAAGATTCATGTCTGTGCATGGGAAAGGACAACAGCTGGTGGCTGTAGGAAAGGAGGAGTGCAGGGCAGTTGCGCCTGGCTGAGCTTGGGCTGAACCCTAAGATGCAGCCTTGGTCTCCTGAGACTCTCTTTGCTTGCTGGAGAGAGACAGGATCCTCTGGGTCTCAGTCAGAGAAGAAATCCAATTTGGATGGCCAGATGTGCTCTGTTTAGCCTTCTCTGAGGGCAAAGAAGAGTCTTGCTTCCTCCTAGTGTGGTGTGTGTGTGTGTGTGTATGTGTGACAAGGGCAAGCCAGCTCAGAAACCTTTGAAACATAAATCTGAGTGGTCAAAATCTAGAAGTAGGCACAGAAACACATAGAAAAAATGGAAATACATAGAAAATAGCTAGTCGAGAAAGCCAAAGGTGGGAGCAGTTTTGAATTAAATACTACTTAAAAGTGTGATGTTTGCTTCAAGCACAAAAGGGTTGATGATTTGGTCTTACACTGCAACAGTCACAATGTTAAAGCACATGATAGATGCTGAGAGTGGACACATAAAATGTAGCTAAGTTACGGTGGGGAGAAAGAGAGAGAAAAAGAGAAAGATGGATTTAACCCACAGGGTGCGGTTGAATAAGTACCATCCCTCCAACAGCAAGATTCCTCCTGCTGCTCAGTCCTGTGTGGGGTTGGATGCATGCTGCTCTCTGTCCCTGCTAGCACCATTATGTGTAGCTCCTCCTTGCCACAGTGAGACCACGCAGGGATGGGGGTACAGGTGGCATAAACCGCCCACTGTCATGTCTCAGAGCCAGACAGGAAGGAAGAAGGAGCAGGGAGATACCTGTAGAACCACCACTGCTGGGGGCAATATGTCCTGGATCTCCAGGCTTGGCAGGATCATTCCAAAGAGAAGTGAGGCACAAGGTGTAGGAAAATACTTGGGGTTTCTCCCCTTGGGTGATGGAGAACAATTCTTGATAAAACTGGAAGAATTCTTTCATACCAATTGAAGTGACAATTAGTGACAATGGCAGGCAGCTGTTCCACTATGACTGCAGCTTATTAAGCTAATCATAATTGTCTCCCTGTTACCTTGTGATCCTCCCTGTCTGTATGGGGCACCCATTTGTTTTTGCTTGTTCTGTAATTAAACCGGAAGCTCTTTGGGGCAGGGACCATCTTTTAATTATGTTGTGCACAAGGGGGTCCCAATCAGAGCCTCAAGCTGCTACTCCAGTGCAAATAAAGTGGCAGTAAATAAGGAAAAATACACTACTTCTCTTTGATTTGAATACCAGAAAGCATTACTGCTAATGAGATGTGGTTTGTGAGGGTGAAACGTGCTTTGTCAGAGGAGAAACACATGCACTTTGTGGCTGGTAGAGGCTCAAGGTTGCAGTGAGACTGACTCTCCTCTGGTTGCAGCGTGTCAGCTTTGGCACACCGTGGGAGAGCAAAGGCTTTGCCCGCAGCCCTCGGCGGAGAAGATGTCAGGGAATTTGCAACAGGTCTCTTACTCCTGAGACCAGGGCTGGCACCTGGGAGCTGAAACCCCACGTGCCTTTCGCTTACAGCCTGGATCCCCAGAACTGTACCCCATGCCAGCTGCTGTCTGCTCCAGGGACATGTGCCAGTTGTATGTACCCCATGTCCTGATGTGTGTGTGTGTGTGCATGGCCCCGGTGCCTGCGTTGAGGGCAGCAGTGCTGCTCTGGCTTAGGACAGTGTGTGGGACATGGCTGGACCCTCTGCTCTATTGGAGCTGGACACCAGAGCTGGACACCAGGATCCTTAACATCAGATCAGAGTTGGGGAAAAACCCCTCCAAATGAGGCCTGCAGTGCAACTCCTCAATCCAGGCAGTTCATTACTCACATCTCCTCTTTCTAAAGGATCTTTTCCATGTCTCTATAGAAGTTATTACTTCACTACTGTGTTAGTAGTCTGCTTCAGAGGTAGTAAACAAAAGCCCACACTGCTAGCTCATACTTCACCAGGTATCAAGCTTCAGATGTGTCAATATTCCTATTGGAACCTCCAGCAGTCTGGCTCTTTGCTGCAATTAGCTCTTTATTTAAAGCCCTGTGAGGCCAGGACTCATCTCTTTCTCCTGCATTGCTTTGATACATACCAAGAAGGGGTCCCACATGTGATGTGTGCAGCACACACTGTGCACACCTTTTTTGTGGAGCTGCCATCAGCCCTTGCAGCATCCCCTCAGAAATCTGGTGCTGCCTTTGTGATCGCTCCTGCTCCCCACAAACAAGCTCTAAAAAAATTCTCTGCTCCTGTAAGAGTATATTGCCAGCCCTTCCCAAGAGCGTGGCACATGTTATGAATATTAATACTGAAGGCTTGGTGGAAAAAAAACCCCGAGTGCCCTCTAGTGACACAGGATCTGAGCCGTGCCAGGGCTCCTGGGGGGACTAGTGGACTTGAGGTGCAGGGGTGTAGGGATGGTTATGAGAGCCCAGAGAGTTCCCGAGGAGTGATCTGGGGGAGAGGCCTTTGCAAGAGTGAGGATCTATAAAAATAACCTGTGGACTTGCCAGTATAGCCTACTGGAAACACTGGCTGTCTGTGGCAACCGTGCAGCGTGTATGTGCAAGCCAGCCACCGAGAAAGCCCACCGGTAAGATACAGGTGCTGTCCCTGACCTGACATTTCCCAGCTGCCCTAGCTCAGCGGCAGCAGCCTTGTCACTCATCTTCTCTGATTCTTCAGCTTTTTCTTGCTTTGAATTCATATTCCACTGTGACACAATATTTTCCATGGAAACCGGTGATAAAGTCACAGACAAATGTTCCTTGCAATTCTGTCATGAGCTGCCCTGTTGACTAAATGAGTCAAGAGAGGCTGCTGGCGGTACCTTACCTCAGCCCACTGTTCTTGCCTCTGTAGCAGTGGGGCTCAGAGCCAAACCCCACTGCCCTGAGCACATGCATCTCTCCCCTCCCTCCATACAGCCCCGCAATTGTCAGGGTGAAGAGATCTTTTGTTCTTCCAGCTGCCCCCTGCATGTGGACTGTATCACCTGTCTCAGGCAAATCCCTGGTTTATATGGGAGTTTTGGTGTATCTCTGCATTCACATTATTGCAACTGTGGCAGGTTTGGGTAGGAGCCTACCCTTTCCTTGGTTTCTTGGTGGAATTCCATTTACTGGGATAAGTCAAGTGAGGAGATGAATAGCTGAGCAAATTGCCAGCATCCTCAGCTGGCAGGCCTTTGCTCTACATGCAGGCTGGACCAGTATTGCATTGCTAAGATGAGGGAGTCAATTAAAATGGGCGGCTTGACTGCCAATATATCTTCCCAATCCAATGTGGTTGCTTGGAATAGAGAGAGGCTCTCATCTGATAATGCAAATTATGATCATAAATCAAATAACAATAATAAACAGCTAGGGTGATAATGGTGATAGTAATTATTGCATTTATTATGGCAAAGTCAGACATGAATGAAATATTGCTGAGCTGATCTTGTAAACTGCCCTTGTCCTAAGCATCGTACAGTTCCATCACACAAACCTGCACAGAGGCAAAAAGATGGAGACTTTCAAATCATGGCTCCTTAGGATGTTTTTCCTTACAGGTCTTCTTCTGTCAGAGATCCTGGGTTTTCTAATGCACTCCAAGTGTTCCGATGGTTTTCCGCATTTTGTTTTAAAAATGAGCCCAAAAGAAGCTAGAGAGGAGTGGATTATTACTTGGCTTTAGTCTGCTGAAGGATGAGGCTTTTTATATGCGTGACCAGTTTGCAGAGCTTTTTCTTTTCTGTTGCTCTTTTGCAAAGCATTTAAACATATTGACTTGGAACCCTAAAGCCAATCCCCAAACAATAATTCCTGACAAAAAGCCTTTTTTTCCTCCAGGAACTGATTAGGTAGCCAGTAGATGCACTTGATTTATAAAAGAGCATCCTTGCAGCTCTGACCCACTGAATATTGCAGCTGCCTTGTGAATATTGTTTTTCAAGCCCTGACTGCCCGTGAGAGGCCAGGATGTGCCTGCTGTGACCCCTGGCCCAGGTGTTATCCCAGGAGAGGACTCCAGCGCAGGTGTCTCCAGGGCCAAGAGTGGCAGTCCTGCCTCTTCCCAACCAAGCAGACTGCACAGCAGCACTTTCTGCCCCTCAGCTACTGCCAGCTGCAGCCCGTGTTGAGCTGCAGAGAGGAATGGGCAATCACTGCTACATGTCTGTGTCCATAAAATGGCTCCTAAATCACCCCAGCAGCAGCCCAGGGAGGGGACAGGAGCTTGTGATAGTATTTAACTATCATTTCCAGCCAGAATCCTACTTTCAAAGGGCCATTTTTCCTACTCTTAAATCTAAATCCAGTGGCCTTTACGTTGGCTTGCTCAGTGCAAGCCTCGGTATAGCACTGTGCCAGCTGATTCTGCTTGTCTGCTGCAGACCCTGCTCACTGCAGTGGAAAACCGTGTCCGTGCCCTCTAACCATGATGAGTATCAGCCCTGCAGCCCTGCATTGTAACCACAGCAGGAGCAGGAGGAACTGTGTCAGCAAGGCAGCTTTCTTTCTGTTGGATGATCTTTCCAGGATGTTTCTTTGTCTATAACCTTCATCGAATAAGATGAATGAATCAAGCAATAAGATGGCACATTGCTGCCGTGTGACTGGACTTCTCCAGCCTGACTAACTGCAAATACAAATAACTAAGCCAGCGGCCCACAAGTCCCTAGGGAATTAGTCAGAGTCTCCAGCACACAGATCACTGCAGACGAAGCCACTCTGGTTTCGTGCAAGTTGATGTGTGGGCACAAGCCTGGGCATGGGAAGGAGCAGGGCATCCAGCTAACAGCCACCAGCCTTTCTAAGGAGGCCTGAATTTATAGATTCAACAATCCAGCTTTGCAACTTGGATGTAAACTGAAAGAGTTTACTTTCCCCACCTCCTCCTTGCAAATTAGTAATAAAAAGTAAGTATAAAAAGGAAGGAAAGGTAACTTTTGTGCTGCCTCATAAGATCACCATAACACCAAAACCATGCCATTTCGCCTCTCTACTCAGAAGCCTTCCTACAGCCAGTCCCCAGGCTCTGTTTTGAAGTCATGCACCCTGCTGTTTCCCCCTTGGCCACTTTATTTCCCCCATGTAGGCAATAGTGATGCGGGATTTGTGGTCTTTTATTGTTTGTGGTTATGATTCTGCCTCGTCCTTCAGCAATTTCTAGAAAGCCCTCCCAAAATCCACCTGCCAACTGCCTCTCTTAAGTCATCTCCAAAGTTTTCTAAAAGGGTTTTTTGGGTGAACCAGGACAAGTGGAGATGAGTTTAATCACGGGCAGCAAAGACTCTCGTTTTGCTGCTGCCCTCTGCTTTGTGACCATATTGAAGTCCCCTATCCCCTCAGCATGAAGATCCTGGGGGAAGAGGGGACCACTCCTGTGGAGTTGTTTGCACAGCACCTCACCCCACATGACCCACCAGGAAGCCCACCAAAGTGCAGTGAGGATGGGTGGCATGCATACCCAGCATGTCCAGAGTGACCTCAGCCACTGACAAAGTCCTGCATCTGCAGGGCGAGGAAAGCATGTGCTTTTGTCTCCCCTAAGTACCTGCTGGTTGCCTCTCCTGGGCACAGGACAAGGAGGACTTCGTTCAGCCATTTTGTGTAACATTAAGTTGAATAATAAATAGAAAAAACCAAAAATAACCTGCCTTTGAAACATGATGAGTGCTACAGTGGTGAATAAAAGCAAGCAATCGTCCCTGCTTGAGGCTCTAGGCACCTCGGGAGGAATGAATAAGCTCTTATTGCCCAAGTGAGGAGTGAATAAACTTGCCTTCACCTTTGACTTTGATGTGCAGAATCAAAAACTCCAGACTTCCAACACTGATGGAAACAGCACAAAAATGTCAAGGTTTCTCTAGACCCTTATGGTCTTGTGATCTCCCCTCCTGCCCCTGCTCTCTGCCCCTTTATCCACTAATCAAACATTTGAATTCAGAAAGGCTGATCTTGGGGTAAGTGCTATGACTTTGCGCATTTTTATTATACATCAAGAGAGTGTCTGGTGCTCTGAAATAAAACCAGATCCAACAGCAAAGGAACCAAAAGGCAGAACCCAATTCTGGTTGTGGCCTTTCTCCAACCAGAAGACCAACACCTAGCCCCTCACTGCCGCTCCTGAACAATAAATCATTACTGCTGAAGACAAAGAAGATGCAGAGAGGCAGATGGAGAACATAAGCTGCTTCATTTAGCAGCACATTCCCAACTTGAAATGGATCAAGAGGCCAAGCCACTGGCCAACGTCTATACCTCCGACAAAAGAGTGATTGCAGGCTGCCAGGGTGGAGATGGCAGCAATGTGAGTGGCTGCTCTCTCTGACAAACACTGGCAAATGAATGTCACACACCTTACCCTGTGCCTGACACTGGGCTCTGCAATAGGGGTTGGTTGGCATTAGGAGTGAGGGCAAGGAAAGGGGTCTGCTGGCTGCTGGCCTTGGGAGGGGCAGTGCCTCAATGCATTTGCTTCGACAAGGGTCAGACTTGTTGTGAGCAGATTGCAGTGGGAACCTGGAGGCTGCACGCAGTGGGAGCTGATGCTTTAAGCTAGTAGCCTGATGCTTTAAGCTAGTAGCCTGGGTCCCCTCCAACACAGCCGGCTCCCAGCTGGAGCCTATGCTGTCAGCACTGAAAACAAGCCCCACAATGACAGCAGTCACAGCAGGAGCAGGCTCCTCTTACCCATCTCATGACGGCATCTCGTGAAAGATGAGAGATGCTTCATCTCTGCTTAAAGGTGAAAGATATATATATTATACTCTCACAAGGGTGGTTGGTCAGTGGACAGTGGTTGGTGCTGTGCTGCCTGAGGTCAGCTCTCCACTGGTGATGGCTTTGGAAAGATCTGTTAGAGAAAAGGGCTAGCACCAAGTGAAGAAAAAGAAAGAGTCTTTCTGTGGCAGAGAAGACTGCCAGAAGAAAGAGAACAAGGAGGAGGAAAAGGTGGAGTTGTGTGAACAGAAAAAACGAAGAAAGACTGAAGAAAGAGACCTGTAGCAAGTAGATATTTACATTGCTTTGACTTCCAAAGATTTCAAGCCATTTCCTACTGACTCATGGTAGACATGTTTTAGATAAATGCTTGACCGTACTCCTTTGCCCTCTGACTTCTCTTGTGCTGCAAGTGGCTCCTTTTCTTGCCTATGATGTGTAGAGCCCTTGGGGCCACAAGTGGATCTTGCCAGCGAGGTTGGCCTCATGAGGTGGTGGTGTGCCTGGGGGATGCAGAAATGAAACACACCATCCTCATCAGAGTGTTGGTTGACCAGGGAGATGCTTCTTGCCTGTGCTCTGTCTGGTACAGACTCTGCTTCCTCAGGCCCAGAACACCCATCCACCTTTTGCGCTCCATTTTTTTGCAGGCTACTTCTTCTAGACCCTGGCAATGCCACTTCACTAAATAAAGTATATGGTGGGAATAACCACCTTGGCTTTCCAATCCTTGTGCATATGTACATTTATACGCAAGTACTGGCTTGTGCTGTGGGAGGACATCACAGGGTGCATTGAGTGGGCATCCCATAAGCTGCCCAGCACTCTGCCCCATATTTTATGTCAGATTTTGTATCTGCTTTTGGCTGATCCCATAGGGTGCACAAGACTGTAAAGGCACATAAACCCCTGCAATATATTACATGGGCTTAGAAATTTGGGTTAGGGTTAGGCATCTTTACACCACCTTGTACAGGGTTGGTCCACGGTCTTTAGGACAACTGGACCTGGAAGTGCAAAGCTGGGGGCACCTGGACTCAGACAAGACAAGGTTTTCACAGGCATGCTGAGCTGAGTCATGCTGAACTGGGTCATACTGAGCTGAGGGGTGGGGGCAGCAACTTTGCAATCTCTCCTGTTGAGCTGCTGATGCTTGTCTGCTGATTTTTTTTTTTTGCATAAAACCGTTGTTTCTGCCCTGTGAGCTCTCCTCAGAGGAAATCCTGCCTCTCCCTGAATGCCTGGGGTGATGGAGCTTCCTCCAGTGTCTTTTCAGTGGTTAATGAGTGAGGTCAACACAATGACATTTCTACCCCTACCACGGCTCATGTGCAGCTGATGTTGCTGAGATCTGGATGACCAGACTGAAGAGACATCAAAATGGTCAAAGCAAAAACTATTTCCTCTGTCAGCTGTGAAGTATCTTGCTATCTAATAGCCAAGTTATGTCTTGATGAGGAAACCCACCAGTCTGAATAACACTATTTGGAAATAGACTTGCTTTGTTTTCCAAAGACTACAGATACTTCTAACATACACAATCCTTGCTAAATATTCTGAGCAAGTGACACATGAGCAGTGATTCTTGCAGAGAAAGAAAAAGTGTTTTCTACTTCATTTACGTCCTTTGTACTCTGAGGCAAAGGGCTCTTGGGTGGATCTGGGGCATGCAAGACCCAGCTGCAACTGGGCATGCTCTTCCCTCCTAAAGGCACCAGGGATCCCAAAGAAACTTGCCTGGTGAGAAAGGCAAGGCAGAAGCATAACCATATCATTATACAAATCGTATCATTCTCCCTAAATTTTCAGTACTCAGTGATTTATGTTTCCGAATAAAGCACATCAAACATATTGGATGGATCAGTGGCTGTTCTACGGCAAAATGCTCTCTAACTCGCTTTTTCATGTGCTGTCACTAGGTCTTATGGAGTATCTCACAAGTGGAAAATTAGTTGGAATTGAAATAAATTGTCCTGGAGGCAGCTGCAGGCTCATGGGTGTTTAATGTGTAAAAGTCTAGCAAACATGATTTTATTCACAATATATCCATTTGCCAAAAGTTTGTTTTACAAGCTGTATATGTTGCTGTTATTATTTGTGTTGTTATGAAGCCTTAGATTTGCACGAAAAATAGGACCTCTTTGAATCTAACATCTTACCCACAAGAGAAAAAGAAATTGTCCTGCACTCGGCAGCTTGGGCTTGAAATAGAGAAGACAGATGAAGGACAGAAAGAAAGGCATGGGAAGGCTCATTTAACACAATTCATACAGCAAAGCAGCAGACCTTAATGCACAGCTCTGTAGCTGCAGGCATGTCCTGAGCCTCGCGCCAGCTCTGTGTCCCCTGGTGCAGCTTTCAGTGGCACAGCTTGTCACTCTTTGTTTGCATCTCAGAATGAGTTGCAGCTGGGATAAAGGAGAAAGCTGAGACCAAAACATGAAAACATAAGAGGGGAAAGAATAAAAGGAAGGAGTGAAGGAGGATAAGCACATTTTCAGGTGCTTTGGGGTCACAGAGATGAAAGGAAGGAGTCAGACAACAGAGGTAGGCAGCAGTGCTGACAGGGCTGCCCTGACAGATTACAGAGTAAAAGGTGCCGAGAGAGAAGGAAGAAGGGTGAAAGGGCAGCCAAGCAGGCACAGAGTCATGGCTAGTGAAAAAGCAGGAGAGAGCAGAGGTGAAGTGGGTCGAGAAGGGGCAGAGAAGCTGGCAGATAGGCTGGGAATGAGGAAGAAGGAGACACCTCTTAAAACACTGTAAGCTGAAGACTCAGATGAAGGTTTAAGCCTGGATTGTGGGGTAGGTGGAGGATGCTAAACAGACAGGCAGGTCCAACCCAATTGGACAGAGGTAAGCAGCAGGGGAAGGAAATGCAGTGACACTGCCAGGCACACAGCTATTTCAGACTTCAGCAGAGGAGTGACAACTATGAATGATCTTCTTACTTGGGGAAAAGGGCATCTGTCCCTAAAACTGACGGTATAGCATGAAAATAAGGGCATTAAATGAACAAATCCCCATAGCTGGGGGCATGAGCGTAGCCGTGAATCTAAATACACCCTGGAAAACTCAAATTACTGTTACTCGACTGCATCCGAAGTTGTGCATTTTGGGGAGGCCCACGAGAGGGAGCCAGGAGTAAAGGAAAGGGGCTGTTGCCTCAGCCGCATCACCGGGAGCCCCGGGACCCCCGCCACGACCTGCACAGCTGGAGTTTGGCCTCCAAAGGGTTAATAATAAATTTACACTTCATTTTCAGCACGAGATAAAAGCTACAGGTGGGCTCGGTGAGATGTCTGTGAACGCCCACAGAGTGAATCCAGAACGTAACCTTCACTGCCAAGGGTGAACTTGATGCAAGTGCCTAAGGTGCTCGCTTCTTGTGCTACCCTTCCACCTCCTGCTGCCGTGCTTTGGGTCTTCAAAGAATGAGACTTGGGCATGGCAGGAACCTTTCTCAGTGGTGCAGTCTCAGCCCTGCTGCCATGGCCCTGCTCCCGGTCCGGGGGTCACTGATTTGGGAATGGTCCCCTCAGCAGTCCTTGAGCCAGCATCTTCCTCCTGCCTGGCGTGATGAAGTGAGGATAAGGAGGTCAGTGTGACAAAATCCAGCATTGCTGGTACAGGTGAAGAAGGCTGCTTTCTCAGCGCCCACTGAAGTCTCCACCTTTTCACATTGCTGGGAACTAAATGGGGTTTGGACTCGCCCAGGGGTGATCCCTTGAGCTCTAAGATAATGAGGTGAGTACATGCTTGTGCTAAGCCTTCATTTAAGTACTCGGCTGAATCCACACCACAGCACCTTCAAGGGGGAGATCTGGAACCAGAGGAGCCTGCATTCACTTATTTGTATTGCTGGAGTCTGCGGGAGGTGTGGTGTCAGACCAGAGAGCAGGGAGGTCGTCGGTCCCTGTACCATTCCCTTTGTGGGCTACAGAACAGCGTCCCTGCCGCAGCAGGGAGGCAGCGGCTCAGCTGACCAGTGTGAAGGGAACTCTTGAGGCTGCGTTGGTAACTTGACACATAGAAACTCCTGTTTTAGGAAGTGGCTACAAAGGAAAAATACAGCCCTTATTGAAAGGCAAATTAGTAGCAGGCTCTCTCCAGCGAGTGTTCAGGGAAAGCATACAGGGCCCATGTTGTTATTACTCTCTTGAAGCTTCCTACCACACAGTGAGAGGCACAGTCAGGGCTGGATAAATAATACATCATAATTTTCAAGTCCCAGAGAGGTGACTTGGAGGCAGTTCAAAAGTTCAATGAATTATCAGTTCCCCTTGGGTTCTTTATTTCTCTTGCAAAGGATGCTATCAATCTCGATAACTCGCTAGCTACCAAAAATAATAATAAGTAAAATATCATTATGTTGAAATATGTGTTGTAAAGCAGCATAGCAATTTGGAAGATTAATTCAGTCCAGAAGGGGCAATAACTGCTGGCTAGAGATGGGCTGGACACCAATTACTGCTCTCACTCATTACTTCCATGGACAGGGATTGGGAAAACACCTGCAGTGCATGAATAATTCTTCTTGAGTTAATATGCTTTCATTCAGTGCTGATTAACTCTATTTATACCACATCTGTGGCGACTAGAGCAATATGATTCATTCCTTTATTTCCATAACTCTCTGATAAACTGCATTTGTTTGCCACCTCTGACCTCCTCACGTGCACACTGCCTATTAAGCCTTCTCAGCCTGGGCTGCTGCTGCCATTTCAGGCCCTTCAGTAGCCATCAAACAGCTGTTTCTCATTTTCTTTCCTTCATTTAAAAGCACCTGCTACAAAAATGTGGGCAAGGAAGAAAATAGACTGGAGATTTCACTACTGTGGTGGGAGAGAGAGGGTATATTTTGTGCACATAATATCCAGGTCTGCAGGATGCTTGTCCTATAGTGAAGCCTCAAGGTACTACTGAAGAAGTAGTGATTGAACGTGATCTGTTTGGAGTGTCATGGCTTACATAAAAAATGGTGTGGCTAACAGGAGTAGGGAAGTAATCCTGCCCCTGTACTCAGCGCTAATGAGACTGCACCTTGAATACTGTGTTCCGTTTTGGGCCCCTCAGTACAGGAAAGACATTGAGTTTCTGGAGCGTGTCCAGAGCCGGACAACAAGCCTGCTGAAGGGTCTGGAGCACAAGTCTTGTGAGGAACAGCTGAGGGAACTGGGATTGTTTAGTCTGGAGAAGAGGAGGCTGAGGGGAGACCTTATTGCTCCCTACAACTACCTGAAAGGAGGTTGTAGTGAGAAGGGTGTTGATCTCCCAAGTGATAAGTGATAGGATGAGAGGAGATGGCTTCAAGTTGTGACAGGGGAAGTTTACATTGGATATCAGAAAAAAAATTCTTTAAGGGAAGAGTGGTCTAACATTAGAACAGTCTGCCCCAGGGAAGTGGTAGAGTCTCCTTCCCTGGAGGTGTTAAAAAAAAAGGTGTAGATGTGGCAATTTGGGACAGAGTTTAGTGGGCACAATGATGCTGGGCTGAAGGCTGGATTGAATGATCTTAGAGGTCTTTTCCAATCTTAAAGATTCTATGATTCTATGACCAGCTTGAAATCAAATGTTGCCAGTGGGGTCACTGAGGATGAGCCTATGTCATGGGGTATTTTTTCTACTTCTAATTTTAATTTTTATTTCTCTAGCTCTTGCTCTGAGTCAGGGCTGCAGGGTCCATGACCAGGCACTTACTCTTCCAGCAGGCTGATTGAAATGCTTTATGGCTGAACACTGTCTCCTGAGGCTAGCAGGGTAAAGTCTACAAAGAGATCTTGATTGTACAAAATGTTCCTGCTTCTCCCTCATCAGCATAACACTACCCAAGCCCAGTACTAAAACTTATCTAAGGATAGGATGTAAAGTAAAAATATCTGACTGCTTGCAAGAAGTAGAGATGCTCTTTTGGTCGGTTGCAAATGAAGATGCTTTGCCCAGTGGAAATGCTGGCTGGTAAAATCCCTCGCAGTCACAATGGGGCCACAGACATATAATCTACCCCAGCCTGGGAGCAAACTGGGGAATTTTCATTTTGTTTGACAGAGTCACTCCAGGAACGGCTTAGGTTTTGCCGAGCTGGTAGATGGCCTACATTTTTCTAGAAAGCTCTCTTTCAGGTCTTTAACTCCACGTATTTCAGTGCTTGCGTTTTCAGCACAGCAGGCTTGGGTTTCCAGTACAGCAGGCAAACACCTTGCAGCTTTAAAATATTGCCCTGAGATCATTTCAGATCCCAGAGTTACAGAATCATGGAGCAATTTAGGCTGGAAGCCACTGCCAGAGATTGTTTGGTCCAATCGCCCATTCCAAGCAATGCAGCTTCAAGATTAAACCAGATTACTCAGGACCTTTCCCAGTCGAGCTTTGAAAACCTCAAAGGATGAAGATTGCACAACCTCTGTAAGTGACCCATTCCAGTATTTGCCATGAAAATTTTTTCCTTTACGTATAGTATCTTATTTTTCACACACACTTCCATGTCATCCTATATCCAACATTTAGGACCTGTGGCTTTTCCCATAATCTAGGCAGGAGGAAACACGGCCTTTCTGCTCAGTCCTGCCCATGCTCTCCCTACAGCATGAGTGTGTGCTCCCCTGACGCAGGACAGGATTCCCTGGAGGGGCTAAGATACCACCTCTAATACCTGATCCCCCTGCTGAGCTGTGAATCTTTTTTTTTTTCACTTTCTGAGGACATGTTCCTCTTTTGCATTTTCTTTTGATCATTGTTTCAAAATCTTGAGGGGATTCAGCTGCCTGCTCTGTTTATCTTGCTATCCTTTCTTCTCATTCAAGGTCTCCGAACACCTTCCCTAGGAATGAGATAAAAGCTTGCACTGAGACCCTGGCCCTTTTGTCTGTTTTCCCAGTCTGCCTGAATTTCCTCACCAGCCTTGTCAGGCTTAAATGTCATTGTATGGTTCATGTAGGTGCTTCAAGACAGCTCACCATCCTCCCTTATCCTGTGTTTCAAATAACACACTTATTTCCGGTATCCAAGGTCTTTCCTATGCTCAGCAGAGAGTGGTGCACAGTAGTGCACTCTGCCCTGGTGGCACTTCAGAGCCAGGCCGTCCTGGCCAAGCCTTTGGTGAAGAGTTTGTTGGTGGTTGGCCCCTTGACACTGATGTCTGTGGTTCAGGCAGTGTCTCAGCTTATGCTTTTTGTCATCATCTCGTACCCATTGAATAGCAACCAGAAAGAGGTGGAGGCTCATTGCACCATGTACGTGGGGGAGTTTGGGGAGGAGAGGGTGAGAACTGGCAAGGGTGGATTAATTTCACCCTTCCTCACCACCATGGCAGTGATAGGTGCTTAGCTGCAGGGCCTGCTGGTTCCAGAATCAGCAACTTCACTCCCTCCTTGTAGGGTAGTAAGGAAGGTCTTCCCTTACTGCTGCCCCTGAAATCTGAGAGGACCTCTGAAATGACAACTGGCCCTTTGGGGAGAATGGATTCAGGCTTCAGTCCTTCAAGACTGTTTTGCCATGGATTACCATCTTTACCTGCTTTGAAAGCTGAACATCGGAGTCAGTTTGCCTTTGGCTTCTCTCTGCATATTTCAGTGTGACTTCTTCAATTTGAGCTCTCTTTCCTGAGACTTTTCTCACTCACAAGCCACCACAGGGCTCCCCAGAATGAGCCACCCCCCAACAAATGAGGAGGATTAGCTTTGACAACAACTCTCCTCACTCAGAGCACAGGCTAGCAGCGTTCCTCTCCCCACAGCCTCCCGCAGCTTGGTCAGCCTGCCCGCTCTCAGCGTGGTCCAGGTGAGGATGGCAGTGGATGCAGATCAAACACCACTCAATCACACCAGTTTGAGGTGTCTGAGACAGGGATCTGCCACTTACTCCTTCCCTGAGCAGCCCAATGCCTCCTGCTACTATGAAACCGCATCAAGTCCACCGAGGGTATACGGCATCTGAAGATGTTTTCTATCTCCAAAAGATCAACAGGATGTCAAAGGGTTAAACAAAAAGGAGAGGAAGGCCCTTAAAATGAACTTTCATAGAGCTCTTCATAGCTCTGCTGTTGCATTTCAGTATGGCAAGGGGATGTTTCAGGTGAAGCTGTAGTTGATGCCGGATAACTGCTGGCAGCACGCAGGGTGACTGAGGGAACACCGACAGGCAGGCCAGGAAAGGCTTCATCAAATGACACTGAGATTTATGCTTGGGAAAAGTACCATAATTTGGAAAAATTCACATAATTCACCTTTCCCAGGCACACTGTTGAAGGAAAGCCATCAGTACCAAGAGACGGTTAGACCTGACAGGTGGCACAATGGTCTACAGGTGGATGAGCATTGGAGTCAGGTCATATGGGGAATAATTCCTTCAGCTCCAGAAAATAACTGTAAATGGATAACACGGTTACAGCCAAAAAAAGCAAATCTCTTGACTTCTTGCACCACCCCACGAGCACGGTTCCCCTCCTCTCTACCCCTCCCTACGCTCCATGCTCGCTGCCATACGGCACATCCTGGAGTCATGGTTAACGGAGAAGTGATTTGTCTCATAACTGCAGCTTTACACAGTGTGCTACTGTGGGCGTTACAAATTGCTAAGCTGATTTAAAGTGTTCTTTGAATTGCAAACTGCAGTGTTTCTCCACATAGTTATTATTATTCATGTTTTCCAAGACACCGTGGGCCTGATCCTGCAATCTGCACTCCTATTAAAGTCAGTGCTGTGGGAGTACTGCCGGCATACAGACGGCAGGAGTAAGACCCAATTAATTTAGCTGCAGGAAAGAGTATGCCAGCAAACAAGCTTTTTTCATTTCTTTTATTTTCCTGTCCTTTTTTTCCTGTCATTTTTCTTTTTCTTTCTTTTTTCTTTTTTCCCCCCACCCATTGCACACGTGAATTTTCTTGTTCCGTGGGCACTTTCAGAGATGTCTGTGAGCTTCTGGCCGATCCAGAACAGGTGCGCTTGCAAGCTTTGAGGCTCTGTTCCATACTCCCTTACTCTGCTTCTTTTTCTTTCATTTTGGTCATATAAGCAGTAAGCCTTTCTCAAGGGAAATGTCATCAAAACTGGTTCACAGCTGTCAAAAGTTTTGCTTTGGTCTGACTAATGTTGTCCAACACCACCAAATTTAGTTTGAAACAGGTGAGCCTGTTGCACTGTAGAGTTGGTAATTCTGATTCTTCCTCCTGAGCTGTGAACATGGTGGGAAAGGGTGCAGACACAGACTTAAAATGATACATTTGAAAAAGCAAGAGGTCTAAAAATGTGGTGTCGATGTGTGTCTTAAGCCCTGATCCCCACCAGCAGCCTTCCAGGGCTTTCCAATGGAGACCATCCCCCATGGGATGCTGCAGAGAGCATTTATGACCCTTCCCCACCCTGCACCAGGATCTGTCTGTGGGCAACCTGGAAAAAGGCTATGACCTCCATTCTCCCTTTTCTCAGGAAGACAGCTCAGGCCTTTTCTGAAGGAGAAAGCAACTCTTCCCTCAGCAGCTGCCCCCACCCCTGTGCTCTCCCTGCCTAGAGGTGGTGACATCGGGGTCGTGAGCTGCTAGTGCACTTTGAGGAGTGTAAAGCCCAGGACTACTGCTATGGTGGCCCAGCCCCTGGGCTGTCCCACTGGTTCTTGTGTCATGGGAAGGTGACTCCTGCAGGACACGGCATGGGTGGGCAGGCCATGCCACCCATTATGTTTGTCCAAGGGTGAAGATCTTGTATTGGGCTTGCTTGGTAAGTGATGAGGCTAAAGTGAGGCTTGTGGAGTGAAGTGTTCATGGAAACGTGTTGCTAAGCAAAGAGGATATTGTAGTCTGTACCATCTTGAGTGTTTTCAGCTTGTGATATTGCATGCCTTGAGGTGAGTTGTGACAGATGAATCTAGGAGTCGCAAATATGTGATATTGAGGTCAAGGCTGACCTGAAGTTGTCCTGCCAGAAGGAGGATGTTTTTGTGTCTGTGACACTGGGACACTTGGTGTCCTTAGTAAAAGCTCCTCAAGTCCTGCTGGGCTTTGGACATGAGCTTCCATCACGCTGTGATACCTCTGCCTCCCTGCCGCACACCCCAGAAACACAGGGTTATGCCTGGGCTAAGCCAACATCTCCCCTTTACTTGCCTGTGAAACCTCATCGGGATTTTTCCTGGCCTCACAGAAAGCCATGACAAATCTCCTGTTCCCTCCCAGGAGGCCAGTGGCAGCCTGGGGAGTGAAAAAAAGCTCTGTCAAAAGCGTGAGGAAAAGCAAGTGGAAAAAGGTCATGATTAGTTACTTTTCTGCCATGTGCACGTATAATAATAATGAACCTTGGGAGTGAGGCCATGTTAGTCCTAATTACAGCTCTTTAAATATTTATATAGCTTAATCTGTTCACCTTGCTCTTTGGTATGGTCCGACATATCTGCAGGGCTGACCTTTCCAACTCAGCCCCATTTGTATACTTTACAGGCCTCTGGGTAGCTATTACTTCATGTTATCTGAGAGAGGGAAAATGCATCACACCAGAAGAGTAAACCCCAGGTAATAAGAATACAATGTTAAATAAAACCAAAAGGATATAAACACAGTCTCTGTTCTCAAAGTCACCTATGCAGATTCTTAACTAATGCAAAACCAGAACATTTCAGGGAAATCGGCCAACAGATATATCCTGAAGAATCAGCTGAGATAAACAGACTTATTTTTTTGTGTGACTTCCATCAAATTGGAAATGATATCTCCAGTAGTAACAGACTAGTATATTAACCCCCTCTTACACCTCTCAATGCTTAATTACAACAGGTCTGTTTAGAGGTAATGGGAATTGCTGGGAGACAGATGAGATGTTCATGGCTATAATGCGGAATTAGCTATGCAGCCAATACCTTCTTTAACACTCTTCTCCAAATCCTTCTTCAAATATCTTTATTTCAACAGACCTAAGAATCCCAGACTGATTTCCAAAGAACTACTCATGAACTAGAGGAGTGAATATGTTAGTTAGTATCCTCCAGCCTTGGAGGACGCCTACTCCCCATTCTGTACATTGTCCATCTAGGAGGTAAATCCATATAGAAAATGTGATGTAATGAGTCTGTGAGGAATTTCGCAAACTACGGGCAGTCTATAAACACCATCACTGAAATCACAATTGACATGTACAGAAGACTGTATAGCTCCGAGGATTTGGTCACCTTGGCAATCTGAAGAACCTCTAGTGTAGCATACTTCATCCTGAGCACCCTTATGAACCTATTATACAGGCAAAACAACACATCTGTACCTCCAGGTGTTTCCACAAAACCTTCATTAAGGAGATATTACACTAGAGAAACTAAATTAGTTTGCATAAAAAGTGCCTGATGCTCTCATGCTGCTCATTTTTATACCAAATTTGCTGGCCAGTCGAAGTCTGAAATATTAAATAACATCTGGTCAGGGACATCTGGCCTTAAAGCCAACTGGCACAGATTAGCCACTTCCAGTCCATAACACATCTGATTCTGGGTCTCATCTGGTCCCTTTGTGATGCCTCTGTGGCCTCAATACAATATTATCTTTCTTTTCTCAGTTCAAAGTGTTTGAAATAGTGTTGCAGGTTATCAGGGGAATATTTTTCTACTATGAAAGAGAGAGTAGAGAAAAGTGTGGCACCAATGGAGTGTTGGGGGACTGAAGACCAGTGCTAAAGCTGCAGCAGCCTAGCCCCCACAGCACATTTGGAAACAGTCCTCGGTGCCCGCTGCTTTGTCCTCGGTGCCTCCATGCTTTGCCAGGGAACAGGCTGGCACCTGCCAGTGCCAGACCAGGGAGCAAGACAACAATTAAACAGCATGGATGACAGCAGGCACCTGGGACCTTTCACTTGCTCATGTTGAGGGACCCGTAAGAAATCTCCATTAATAGGTGCTGGTTGACTTCCCAGTGAAGCCGTTTGGTGTCCAGGGTTTAAAGCTCTGGCTGGCCAGAAACTTTCCAGCAAAGTTTCAGGCCAACAGTTGTTTTCTTCACATCTAGAATATCTCATGTTGAATGTGTTAGGTCCAACCAACCAGATCTGAGGCCAGGTTCTGAAGATCTCTTCCTCTGGATCCCTAACACCCCCAGGCTGGGGATACTGCAGACTGTGGGGTCAGAAAGCTGTACTTGGAAAATCTGTTCCTGAGCTAAGAAGCCATGATGTTATGTGTCATTGGCCCAAATTTGCTGAAACTCTGGTGGAAATTCCCAGTGCTTGAGAAGAATGTGTTCATTTAGTAGCACCGCACAGCTCCTCTATAGACTCTGCAGGGCCCTGACGAAGCTGCCTCTCCAGAGCCACACATTCAATCTGCACGTGGAGAAGCACTGCCAGGAGAAGGAGAGCAACAGAGAAGAAGTAATCCTCCTGGAAGAAGCCTGGTGCTGCAGGAAGGCAAGACTACTGTGGCAGAAGTATTTGTAGGCAGACAGTGATCCCGTGCTTTGCTCACCTTATGAGGAGCTGTACTATATTTCTGCAGATAACATCTCTGATATTACAAGTGTGCTGTCCAAATAATGCTGCCAGACAGGACACTGCTGGAATAGACCTTTTACCCAGAACGACCCTGTTGCCAATGAGCAGCAAGACAAAAGTAATGTTTTTTTGACCTCAGAAGTGCCCTGGAGTCTGCCAAGGTGAATATTAGCAAAGCCAGTGATGGGCAAAGACCTAGCAGATTTGGGCAATGCTCTCGAATGCCTTGAGAAGTGCATCCCTGAACACGATGCTGAGACATCCCCCGGTAGTAAACATGTATAACTACACACAAATTATATAATATATACTTAGACAATATATATAAAACTCTTCTCCAGGTACTGGCTCTCTATTTACTTAGCATTCAACCCTCTTGCCCTTTGTACATGCATTACAACTCAAAATGAAGTCGAGTGTTACACGTTTGCTGCATACCATGTCCACATTTCAGCCATCAGCCAGACTCACTACATTGACATCCTATTCCTGCTTGGCTGGCAGTTTCCTCAGCCCTGTACACCAGAAACAGCCACACAAAGCAGGGTTCAGTGCACCAGCAACATACTGGTTAAATAATTAAGCATACTGCAAACCCAGTATGTGTGAAATAGTAACACATCCAAGGCAGAAAAAAAGTGTAGAAAAGGTTCTCTAGCTCACTGTTTCACTTGGATGATTAAGAAGCTGAGCTATCAGCAGTGAGCTCCTGCAACCAAGCTATGGAGTCTGACCAAGATGCATGCAGATTTTAGGGTACTGTGAAATGCTTAGGAAGACTACTGGGAAAACTCAGTTAATTTGCAGTGCACTTGTGCTGATCTATAGGACCTGTGTAATGGAAAACAAAACCCGTATGGCTTAGAACATTCCTGCAAGGCAAACACGCTCTTCCCTTCCACTCCTGCAGCCAGGACAGCCAGCCTGGCAGACACAAGCTCCCAACATGGTCCTGACATGACCATTGCCTCTTCAGAGGACACCTGCTTGGGATCTAGGAGGTCTGTACTGAGGTGATGTCCTTCAGCTACCCAACACTGCCCCATTTTCTCTAACATCTGCCCTGAGGACGCAGGCAGTACCGAACCTTTGCCAGAGGGATCTGTCCATGGGGAAGTATCACAGCAAGCATTGCCTCCTCTTGAAAGGAACTGAAGAGAGGGAAGAGGTGAATGGCATTCCTGAAATGTGGGAAAAGAAACATTTTACAGTGATTGCCATGGAAACTGGGCCTGGACAATAAGCACTTAGAGGTTTTATCATTTCCCTTAACACTTGTAGCACACAACCTATGAGAAGAGGAGCATTATCACACACAGGGAGGCTGACGGATACCTGAATGGGAAAAAATGTGTGAGACAATCTGTGCCAGGGCCAACTGAATGTATCCCAGCAGAGGGTCTCCAGAGACAGCAGGGAGATGGCACTTCCTGAGGTGCTCCCAAAGAATGGGGAACAGCGCACTCTGAAAGGAGGATTTGTATGGGTAGCATAGAGGTAAATGTCTAGGGAGACTCAGTTTGTTACAGAGAACCCCATGAAACCTAGAGCACATGCCATCCTGGGGTTCTTATTACTGCCAGCCCCACTTTGGCACCTTTCTGTGCTCCTGCACATCCTTAGCCCAAACAGGCATCTCTTTCACAGCTGTTATGTTTGTGTGTTTCCTCACTGCAGTCTTTGGGGTTTTAGTCAACATATCATGTACAACTTTCTTTACTCAAATTCATTTTAGTGCATTTGACTGGAAAAGGTTATATAGCTCCAGTTCAACCCCTAAATGACAGATCATGCCCACACTGCATAAATACATCAAACAAGAAGACTTTTCCTTGGTTACAGTGCATTCATAGGCCAAAACCCACTCTCTGACCTCAGCACACCAAGCATCCATTATGTTGTGGTAAGGACTGTTTTGGTCATTTAAGAGAGATGCTTTCCCCATCTGCTTAAAACACTAAACTTCTGCCTCCTGCTCCCACTCGCATTTCCTCTCCAATATTTCCTTCAGGATGTTTCTCTTCTTGAGGATGTGCAAAAAAACCTGCAGGCACTTATCACATAAGGCACATCATGATGAGAAACACCCACCCTTCTCATGAAGTACCACCTCCTTCCTATCCACCTTCTTGAAGTACGTGCCAGCAATCATCTGCAACCACTCTGCACAAAGCTAAATAGTTCTTCTTTTGTGCTGAAACCACCAACAAAGACCTTCCTTGGCCAGAGAAACAGAGTATACACTGAATCCAGATGCCCAGAAAAAGAAGTACCATAATGTTCATATCCTTTCTAGAAGTGAATAGTCCTCTCCATTCTAGCACCCAGTCCAAATTTTTGCAACAACAGTGTCACAGATGGAGTAGAAACCTCCCTGTTTCAAATTCTCTCAACGTTTGCTGTAGCTGATCTCCCAACCCCTGCTGCTGAGCTCCTGATGCACAGTAAGATATCAGAAGCAACGGTGGCATGGTTGCCCACTTGAATGGGAACACTCATGGCTGTTTTCTTCTCTTGTATCTCTGGGCTCTGCTCATGTCTCTAATTGGTCTTTTCCATCCAAAACCTTTTTCACTGGCAGCAGCCATCCAGTTCCGCACTACCACCTGTGTCCCACTAGTCATTGCTACCTATGTGAGCCCTGAAACGGGGATCTTGTCAAGTAAAACTGCTTCACATAAGCACTCCACAAAATTTGATCTCATCTTCCTACAGCATAACTTCCTACAGCTGTATCACCTCAGTATCCGATGTCTTAGAAAACCCCAGATGCAAATTCTTCTGCTTGCCCTGCACAAATGCATGTCCATAATCCCATCCATATTAATGAATCTCATAATCATAGCACTTAGCAGCGTGTCCTCCATCTGCTGCCCAACAGTAATCTGAAAATGGTGCCAGGAACATTAATGGATGGCAGAAAAGGATGTGAATCACGGGAACTTGGCAGTTTAATACACTTACCCCTCCAGACCAGTGTTTCTGTAGTTTCGGAAAGGCATCCCACAATGTGCTGCTAATAAATCTGTAGAACACAGAACAGAGAGAGGAATGGCTGGACCTCACAACATTTCCCAGGTACTGAGAAAACAGTGCATCCACAAGGATTGTCAAGAGAAGCATCTTAGACTATTATAAGAAGGAAGATGGACAACAGATTTGATATAGACTGTACAAACATACATATATGTATCTCTACAGAAAAGTACCATCCCAGTACAGATGTAGCCAAAGCTCTAAAAGAGTCAGTGGCCATTCTAGCTGGTCCAAAGACTTTCTTCACTATTTATAGAAACATGTGAATATTAGAGAGAGAAAAAATTGCAACCTATATTCCCCATTTTCACCATTGAGCTGTATGACCATATCGTGACAGGTTTACCATTTGGATATGGTGGGGAGATACATAGTTCACTTGACTTTCTGTGAAAATAAGGTCTCTCTGGCTATTTGAATGTGCATATTGGCGCACAGAAAACATGACCTGAAGCAAAGGTCTGCAGAGAATTACTGTTCCAGACAAACACTTATTTTTTCTTGATGCAGCACCAGGATGAATGGGCTGTTGTTAGGCTAAATTACCAAGTAGCTCTTCCAGTAGCACTTGTAAAGATAAGGGGATCAGATCTCCAAATTCAGGGTGAAAGCTGATCACTAGGTCACAATGGAAATTATTCTCTTGCTTTCAAGGTATCAGGTAGTGGCCATTACTGCAGGTTACTGTGTTAGTTTGGAGACATCTGAAACACCCTATTTTCTTCATATCTATTACTGAGATTGTTGTCATCCCATAAATAGGCCCTTCTTATCTTTTCTGGTTCTTCTTAATTTTATATGTAACTTTACACTTCGTTTTGCTTGACACTTTGCTCTGTCAACCTATATCCCAGAAGAATACAAGTGACTGTGGGTTGTGTTTATTTGGTAGCAGGTCTGGCAGCAGATTGCCTTCCAAGTTGTCCATTCTGGATATGTAGCTGGTTGGCATATAGTGATTTCTAACTTGTAAATCTGAGGTCTGCTCCTTTTATCACACTGCTTCACAACAGAGACCAGTATGTCCTGCAAAAACATTTCTGTTCATCAGAGTCTTTTTATGGATTTGCTCTGACTTTTTTCATGTTTGCTTTCCACAGTTATCCGAGGGAACACATTTTCTGTGAGGAATACTCACCAAGTGTGAATTTAGCGTGAAAACACATTTCAAACTCATAACAACCACTTACATGACAAAATAATTCCAGAAAGTTACACTCACTCACTTGGGAACAGAAACATATTACATGATCAGGATATCAATGTCTCAGAAGGAACTAGCCACAGATGAGACACAGAGCACAGATTATTATATTTAGAAAATAAGTCTAAGCAATAGGTCCATATGTAAATATTGTGATCTCTTCTCAGATAATCTATGAAGAGAAATTATTTAGTTATGCATCAGTTGAGTTATGCAGCCAAATTCTTGGAAAATAAGTGAGATGTAAAACATTTGCTCTTAAAGAAGTCCTCTTTTTAATCAATTCATTTTGTTAGCGAGTTGGCTTCTGGCATAGGAAAACCAGAAAGAGAATGAAGCGGAACAGTTCCTTCCCGAAGAACACTGATTATATGTCAATATCCTTGTTTTAAATCTGGAGAAGTTGTCTTTGAATGCTAGCAACTTTCTTAAATTTTTCTTCAAGTCTGTAAAGTCATGTCTAGGATCCAGATGCTACATCTCAAAACTTCTGCAGAGATGCTTGAGGTCATGGTTAATGGTTCTCAAAAAGATTCAAGAAATTAGAAAAAAAATTTTCTCATGCCACTCCGTGTGTTTCCTCTGTTGAATCATGAACTGTATTTCCTTCTTCTTGCACCTCTCCTGAGTTATATCACAGCACCCCACTAAGGAAAACCACACTGAAATGCTTCTCCAAGAAAAGCAGCCTGCATCTCCCTTGAGAAATTAAGTCTGCCATCTGGTAGGTTTGTTCTTTATAGTCATTTAGAGAATATTAAATCTTCTTTTGCATGAAGAGAATTAGGTGGTGGAGGGGCGTAGCATTCTGTTTAAGAAAAAAAAAAAAGGAGAAAAAACGGTTCAGAAAGTCATTGTGTCCAGAGAAGAATATTAGAGAGGCATTAAGTAGAAGGACAAAAGGCAAGCTAGCACCAGTTCCTTTAAAAGCTGTAAACCTTCCGACTCCTCAGGTGATTGGTTAAGTTCATTGTTAGGTGCATAATTATTGTCCTTCATTAGAACCTAAGCTTCTGAACAGATTTTGAAACAAAACCATCCAAAACGAGCAGACAGCAAGACCCAATGGTGTCAAGTGGGAGCCATGGAAAAAATACGTTCAAACAGAGCCTTTAAAGGAATCCATAACTTTCCATTTTCAGAGATAAATTGATTATCTTTGGAAAATAGGACTTTTTCGACAGTTTTCTTTGGTCACTGAGGAAGTGTTCAAGGCAGCTGGATCCTGAAGGAGAAAAAGCCTCCAGACAAGGTTGTCAGTTTACCTTGGGGACTTTCAGTTACCCTCTAACATGGAGAATAATGGAACAGGCTAATGCTTCTGAATCAGTTGTTTCAGCATATTCCAGGAGCATTTGCCTGGGTGGAGTGCCCCTTCTGTGAACTGGAGGCTTTTTTGCAGACCCTTCCATTTGGAAGGATCAAGTAAATCGAAGCAGAGAGCAAAATGCTAGCAAATCTATAGGCATGCTAGAAATTCAGGAGACTTGTGCAAGGTCTGATAATCTAAAGCAAATGAGATACAGTGATCGATTGCAAAGACATAGACTAGCATCTTCCAAAACAGATTTCACAACCCTAGCTGTTTTAAGACGGGCCAGAACTTAAGTTATTTTTTATTTTAATGCTGGTATTTGATGTTATTGTAAACCTTCTTTCTGTAAGTGAGGATTCAAGAAAAAGAAAAGTTGAGAACATTGAGCTAGACAGTGTTACCATGAAATGTAGAAGAGCCTTGAAATTGAAACCCACTGTAGCACCTGCACCAAAGCGTCCAGTGCCACACAGAGCAGCCCTGACCTAGGTTCTCTAGAAATGTGGGGGAAAGCAGTAGCAATCAGGAGTACCATTTTGGACTATCCTGTAGCCTCACAATGCAAACTTATCCAGACTTGCAGGACACAACTGGCCCAGCTGCCTATGTGGGACCACATAATCACCCCAGGTCTCACAGAAGTCAAAAACTCTCTAAAGTGGGAATTCAGCTGTTCTTGAACCATGGCAAAGACACAAGAAGCCCTCAGAAAAATACTGTACATCCATTTGAAGGGCTAACCCAGCCTAGGCCACCACCTACACAACAAAGTAGGTCCAAGTACATCAGCTGGAAGAACCAGATGCAAATTGGGGCAGCCCTCTGGCTCGCTTTGCTCGCTGTAGAGAAAAATAACCCTGTAACTAGTAGTGGCAGCACCACATCTTCAAACCTCTCCACTATTCCTCTGGATTCACAGACAGTCAATTTCCTCCCAAACTTACGTGTCAGCAGGTCATAAAAAGTTTTAGGTCGCCTTTTCTTTTCCTGGTGTTCTGGAAGAAGTTGTACTAACAAAGAGACACTGCTTGACAGCTCTGAATCCCAAGCTGTTGGGATACAGTGTGACTTCCAACATATTGCTGCCAGCCCCCACCACCCACCAGGAATGGCCTGGCAGAGGGAGCACCACAGCCTGTTAGGATAAGCCTCTAACAAAGAGCTCCCTTATTCCCTGCACTCAGCTAAAGGGCAACACCCACATCAGTCATTGCAAGGAAACCAGTTCAGCTTCTTGGAGGTCAAGAGATCAGATGAGTGATGAAAACTCTATACATTTTTCATGCTGTTTGGTCTAAATGAAAGGATGTAGGCTGAAAGATATCACATCCACAAAGGATGGAGTTTATTTTCACCTTCAACTCCATCTTCAAACCCATGCAGGAAAGCTAACCCCAGAGGGCTGAAGAAGGAGGAAAAAGATTAAACACCAACAACTGTTGTCATTGGACCTGGCTTCGCTCCAAGGTCTGTCAGAGCTGAGATTGATTAGAATATATGGTATCCTGGAAACAGTTGGTACCTTCAGCTGATTATAAAGCCATTTTAATTGTCTCGCTACCACCATGGCAACCATACTCCCAACCACAGCCTCCAGGAGGGGAGACGGGGTGCTGGAGGAAAGCGATTGAGCCTATGGACCACATATGATGATGATGCAGTGATTCAGATGGATAAAACCTTGCTTCAATGCCAGAAGGGACCAAATTTGGAGAAGGGAATGAAGCTAGTACTGTAATGCATGTTAACTCATCGTCATAGCCAGCATTAATCACAGTAATTAAAATGAACCTTTGGTATTATACAGGGAGGGCCCCATTAAGGCAATCCCTGCAAGTCTTATCCCACAAACAACCCCTGAAGTGTTCCACACCCGTGTGTGGGTTGTGCAGGGCCACATTCTGTGCACAGTGGCAAGGGATGAAGCTCTGTGGCCTTGAAAGCATATCAGGAAGCAGAGAAGCCTGAAGGGATGGGGAAAAGGTGCAAGTAGGAGCTCTGCAGGTGTTTTATTAAAAGTTGCTCCGTTTCTTCCAATAAGTTTTTGATATCCAATATCAGAAAGCTCTGTGTGAGTCTTTATTTTTTTCCCACCCTGAAGCCCTGGCATCTGAAGCCTCTGTGATTCTCCTGCACAGTGCATGTTAGGCTGTGAAGTATTTGTGATAGCGAAACGGAGATAGACTGGTGGAGTCACACCCTTTCTGCCCCCAGTAATACTTCCCAGGAGACAGAAGAGGTGTGTATTTCCCACCGACAAGATGAGGCGAGGGACCTAGTTGTTGAGGAGAAATGGGAGCAGGTCTGCTATCATGGGAGTAATAGATTTTCCTCTCTGACTCCCTTCAAGATATCGCCTTTCCAGTTGCCCTTACAAAACAAGTTTGGGGTTCTTCAATTTGACGCTCGAGTTGATGGTATTGAGGAAGACATTTCGACTGGGGAACCTCTCGATTTTGCTCCATCTGTCAGGCGGGTCAGAACCTCAAGTACTAAAAAGAAAAGGAGGGTAGTTGTAATAGGTGACTCCCTTTTAAAAGGAGCAGAGGGTTCTATATGTAGGCCGGACCCATCCCACAGGGAAGTCTGCTTCCTTTCTCAAGCCCAGGTACGGGATATTGCTAAGAGTCTCCCTGATTTAATTAAACCCTCAGATTATTATCCCCTGTTGGTTGTACAGGCTGGCAGTGATGAACTTCAAAAGAGGGGATCCAGAGTGATTAAAAGGATTTTAAGGAGCTAGGCTGATTAATCGATGGGGCAGGAGTGCAGGTGGTGTTCTGCTCAGTTCCTCCAGTGTCAGAGGTGTATACTGCAAGGAACTAAAAAGTCCACACTGTTAACAAATGGCTTAAAGGCTGATTAAAGAAAAAGTTCGGTTTCTGTGATCGTGGGGAAGCTTTTACTGCATCTTGCCTGCTAGACCCAGATGGGTCCCACCTAAGCAAAAGGGGCAAAAGGATTCTAGCCTGGGAATCGGCAGGGCACATTAAGAGGGCTTTAAACTAGGCCTGAAGGGGGAGAGGGATGTAACCAGGCTCACCAGTGATGTGACTGTAGGGAGTGAGTCACCATCAAGGGTGAAGGCAATAACCCAACTTAAGTGCATGTACACTAATGCACGCAGTATGGGTAACAAACATGAGGAGCTGGTTATCACGGAAACGTGGTGGAACGACTCTCATAACTGGAGTGCTATCATGGAAGGCTACAAACTCTTCAGGAGAGACAGGCGGGAGAGAAGGGGTGGAGGGGTGGCCCTGTATATAAAGGAAACTCTTGATGCCGTAGAAGTTGAGATTAGCGATGACCAGATTGAGTGCCTATGGGTAAGAGTCAGAGGGGCAATCAAGACTGACATCCTGGTTGGAGTATGTTACAGAACGCCCGATCAGGAGGAAGAGGTGGATCTATTGTTGTTTAAGCAGCTGGAAGTTGCCTTTGCTCCTTTAGGAGACTTTAACCTCCCAGATATCTGCTGGGAACTTAACACAGCCGAGAGGAGGTAGTCCAGAAGGTTCTTGGAATATATTGAGGATTGTTTTCTGTCACAGCTGGTGAGTGAGCTTACCAGGAGTGAGGCTCTCCTTGACCTGTTGTTTACAAATAGAGAAGGGCTGGTGGGTGATGTTGTGGTTGGAGGCTGTCTGGGATACAGTGACCATGAGATAATTGAGTTCTCCATAAACAATGAAGCAAGGAAGGGCATGAACAGGATGTCCACGCTGGACTTCCGGCGGGCAGATTTTGGATTATTTAAGGAACTAGTCAGGGGAGTACCCTGGGAAATAGCCCTTAAAAACAAGGAGGGTCCAGGAAGGCTGGAGTTACTTCAAGAATGAAACCTTGAAAGCGCAGGAGCAGGCTGTCCCGATATGCCGTAAGACGAGCCCATAGGGGCAGACAGACAGCCTGGATAAGTAAGGAGCTTCTGAAGGAGCTAAGCAAGAAAAAGAGGGTGTATCGCCTTTGCAAAGAAGGGCTGGTAAATCAGGTTATGTTCAAAGATATCGTTAAGTCGTGTAGGAGGAAAAATAGGGAGGCAAAACTCAGCTGGAGCTCAAATTGGCCACTTCTGTTAAAGACAACAAGAAGTGTTTTTACAAATATATTAGTGGCAGAAAGAAGGGCAGCAACGACCTCCACTCCTTATTGGATGTCAAGGGAAATATAGTAACTAAAGATGACGAAAATGCTGAAGTTCTTAATGCCTTCTTTACCTCTGTTTTCAATGCTAAGACAGATTTTTCACTGGACAACTGGCCTTCTGAAGTGGTGGATGGGGTCAGGATGGAATATAGCTCCCTTGTAATCCAGGAGGAAGAAGTTAAAGACCTGCTGAACCACTTTGATCCTCATAAGTCTATGGGGCCGGATGGGATCCATCCTAGGGTGTTGAGAGAGCTGGCAGATGAGCTTGCTAAGCCGCTTTCCATCATTTATCAACAGTCCTGGCTCACTGGAGAGGTCCCAGATGACTGGAAGTCGGCTAATGTGATGCCCATCTACAAGAAGGGCCATAGGGATGATCCAGGTAATTACAGACCTGTCAGTCTGACCTCAGTTCCAGGTAAAATCATGGAGCAGAAAATCCTGGGTGCAATCATACGGCACCTGCAGAGCGACCGAGAGATCAGGCCCAGCCAGCATGGATTTAGGAGGGGTAGGTCCTGCCTGACCAACCTGATCTCCTTTTATGACCATGTGACTCGGTTGGTGGACGAGAGGAAGGCTGTGGAAGTGGTATATCTGGACTTTAGCAAGGGCTTTGACACTGTTCCTCATAGTAGACTCCTGGAGAAGCTGACAGCTCGTGGCTTAGACAGGAGAGCTCTGTGCTGGGTTAGGAATTAATTGGTTGGCCGAGCCCAGAGAGTGATAGTGAACGGTGTCTCATCCAGTTTGCAGCCAGTCACTAGTGGTGTTCCCCAGGGGTCAGTGTTGGGCTCGGTCCTGTTTAAAATCTTTGTTGATGATCTGGATGAGGGGATTGAGTCCATCATTAGCAAGTTCACAGATGATACCAAGCTGGGAGGAAGTGTCGATCTGCTGGAGGGTACGAGGGCTCTACAGAGGGACCTTGACAGACTGGAGAGATGGGATGATTCCAATGGGATGAAGTTTAACAAGTTCAAGTGCCAGATTCTACACTTTGGACAAAACAACCCCATGCAGAACTATAGGTTGGGGACAGAATGGCTGGAGAGTAGTCAAGTGGAAAGAGACTTGGAAGTGATGGTGGACAGGAAACTCAACATGAGCCAGCAGTGTACCCAAGTGGCCAAGAGGGTCAAGAGGGCCAATGGTATACTGGCCTGCATCAGGAAGAGTGTGGTCAGCAGAACTAGAGAAGTTATCAACCCCTTATACTCGGCACTGGTCAGGCCGCACCTTGAGTACTGTGTCCAGTTCTGGGCCCCTCAGTTTAAGAGAGGTGTTGAGATGCTGGGGTGTGTCCAGAGGAGAGCAACGAAGATGGTGAAGGGGCTGGAGCACAAGCCCTATGAAGAGCGACTGAGGGAGATGGGGTTGTTTAGCCTGGAGAAGAGGAGGCTCAGGGAGACCTTATTGCTCTCTATAACTACCTAAAAGGAAGTAGTAGGCAGGCAGGGGTTGGTGTCTTCTCTCAGGCAATCAGTGACAGAACAAGAGGACATGGTCTCAAGCTTCATCAGGGGAGGTTTAGGCTTGATATTAGGAAAAAATTTTTCACTGAAAGGGTGATTCGCCAATGGAATGGACTGCCCAGGGAGGTGGTGGAGTCATTGTCCCTGGAGGTGTTTAAAAACAGATTGGATGAGGCGCTTAGTGCCATAGTTTAAATGACGAGTGGGTGCTGGTATTGGGTCATAGGTTGGACTAGATGATCTCAGAGGTCTTTTCTAACCTTGTGATACTGTGAATATACCTTGCCTTCTCAGGTTCAAGCAACACCACGGCATGACCAGATGTTCTGACTGTAAAGCTTTTGCACCAGGCAGAATGGATCCCTTTTGCTTCTGCCTGATATCTGTGAGAGCTTAGCCTGCTGTTGACCGCTTCGTCCATGCATGCTTGGACCCAGGAGCTGTGCTGCCTGTTTTTTTCTTCAAGATATGTAGCCATGGGACCTCACCTATTATGAGATGCTTCACAAAAGCACCTTCTAAAATAATCAAATATCTGCAAACAAATTGGAAACTTATCTCCCCTGTCTCTGCAAGGACATTACTCAGTCGAATGAAACCAGAAAATTGAAGGACTGAGAATTTTCAATCAGGACTGGGGTGATTAATTGTCTCAGAGCACTCTCAAGGTGACCTGCATAGCAAACAACGAAGTATGGCATCTCACGATGCAGAACGAGAGGTGTGTCCAGGAGGGACGGCAGCAATCCACAGAGATGGGAGAAGAAAGGTCAAATTTACAACATTGAATTCACAAGATTAATCATGCCTTAGCATCATGCATGTTTATCTCCTTCATTCACTTTGGCTGAGCCAGCATGGCTGTCCTTGCTTCTGATGTTACCCTGCAACAGAGGCAAAAGAATTTAGCTTCCTTTAATCTATACGAAAAACATTTCTGGTAAGAGACACCGTTGTACACAGGCGTTGCAGATGGGCAGTTGCCACCGCTCAGCTGATGCACTGACTTGCTAAGGCACGTGAAGAGAAGCAATATACACACCACATAGAAGCAAGGTGATAGCTGCATCTTTTGTACACAGCTCTACGGGCAGATCCTCTGCCTTCCCAGCTGGTGTCTGATCAACTTGCCTGTGGGAGGAAGTGAATTCCTCACTTGGGGCCTCAAAGGTTGCAAACACAACTCCAAAGCCCTTTTGGAGAGCACCAGGTGGATGCTGTTGCTTCATGTGAACATTTTCACCAGCTGACGTGGACACGTTTTGAGCCGACAGAGGCATGGACTGTATCACAAGTGGTGATGTGAGAAAAGAAGGGTCACATTTCCTCACCAGATATGTGGTAAACACCCAGTGGAAGTATTACTACAAACAGCACCTGGGAATTTCTAATGATTTGAAGGGACTTAGTTTAGTCTAGTTTTCTGCATTGTTTTTCATTATCCCTGCTGCTTTATCTGGGTAGTGTCTCAGTCAGATGCTCTTAAATCAGTCTCAGCTAGCAGTTACCCATTGCTCAGTGACATCCAAAGAAGGGAAGAGAGCCCTTGACCAGTGCCCAGCACCTCAACATCCTTGACATGTTGGCGGGGAGGAAGGACAGAGAGGCTCTGAGCTGCCTCTGTTACCTTAATCCCCCTCAGGAAGAGGCACAACTACCTACTTTCCCACGACAATCTTTGTGAGGATCAGGAGCAGAGCTACACAGAGTTGCAGGGCACTATGTGGCCTGAGGACAGACAGAGTGTGTCCCACAGTACCCACACAGAAGCATCTTGTGTGCCACCAAAGCTCATCTGCCACTCAGGGCTACACAGAGACTGTGGTGGGGACAGAAACTTTCTCTTCTCTTCCTTGTGGCCACAAACCCAAAATAAATAGCTTTTCCTGCCAAACTCAAATAGCTTTAAAACACTTTTTTCTGACAGCAGTCACTCCCAGTCCCTGTTCTTCTCCTTGCCTTTTGCAGCCCCTGGTGAAACAATTTAGGAAAAAAGCGCACACAGGAGCCTGCTCAAGGGAAGTAGAGAGTAGAAGTGGAAGCAGAGGCAAAGGTCCCTTGGTGACACCTCACCGACCACATTAACCTCCCTGCAAGATTCTGGTGCCATTAGATACGGAGGGTTGCCGCAGCAGTTTCTCTCTTCCACCCAGCAAAGCTGCTTGCCCAGCCCCATGACCGGATCCTGCCATGTCCCAGCCATCACCCACACTGCCCAAGTACCTGATGGGGCACACAGCCTCTCTAATATTGTCCTGGGGCTCTAACCACATGAATACCTCCTTCCTAAAGAACTCATGCAATTCCCAGTGCCACTGCGAAGTCAGTTTGAGCATCCACCATAAATCTGTCCTCAGGTTATTCTGTCCTCATACAGGAAAAACTCCCTATTGTGAGTTTGGGAACAAAATTGCTGTAAACAAACAGTCAGCCCATTGCCACAGGCGAGTTCCTTCTCAGCGCACTGTGTCTTTATACACTGAAGCTCTGTATTGCCCAGCTGGGTTTACACCCATAGTTACAGTACTTGCAAAAGTATGGTGTGAGAAACACACAGTGTGCGAAAGCTCAGAGTTCAGGAGCAGCTCCTGAAGGAGAGTGGACACAACCAGTTCTTGGGCAGCTGTTGTGTTGGGGCCCATGTCCATAACCTTGGCACTGGAAAACATCTTGGTATATACAATCTCTGTATAGAGATTGTACATATATCTATATATTTCCTTTGGGAAGCAGTTGACCTCTTAAATCAGTTTGCTGACCATGGACACATCCCTCCTGTCCACCATCCTAGGTGCAGGAGGAGCTGAACACAGTTGTGCCAGCACTGTCCCACTGCCCTAATTCAATCACCTGTCAGCATTGCCATAGACACAGATGGCTGTCTTCCCTTGAATTATCAGCAGTTGACATTCTTCCCACCAGCCAAGAATGAATGACACTGGAATGGAGGCCGAGCTCCTTATTTCCTGATAACTCAATGTTAGCCTGAGCAGAGGAGATCGAAGAGGAGGTTGCACATCACCTCCTGTTCCCCTGCCTGCTGCTGGCCAGGCAGAGGCTCCAGTGTTGGCAGCCATGCCACCCCTGGGGGCTTCACGTGCCCTGTGCCATCTGTGCATTTGTCTCTGGTTCCACTCCTGGCACTGGTTTTGCAGGACCTCACACAACCCAAATTCTGAAACGGCCTTCCCTTGGTTGACACCCATCTCCTGTTCACTGCTTGTCCTGCTCCATTGTGATCTTGTGTGCTTGTGCTGGAAACACTGCTCTTTGGAAAGGCATGGAAGGAAAGGCTTGCTCCAGCAGCTGTGGTGCATGTCCCTCCTCAGAGCCCCACGGCCACCTGGGCCAAGAAAAGAGCAGACCTCAGGGGCTGCATCTCTGCAGGCTGAGCCTGCAGCTTTCATCACTGGATGGGCAGAAGGAGGAAGGCAGGTCTTGGCTCTCCTCATACGCCTCAGTGCCTGCACTTGAGCTGCTTCCTAGGGAGATCAGCAGCAGTGGGGAGGACCATGCTCCTTCTTACAGCCCTCCAGAGGCCACATCTCCATACCATTGCTCCCCAGGCAGCTGCCAGAAGACTGCCTCACCCCACTGTGGGTGTTTTCTGTCTCTCCCCCTCGGCACCCCTAACAGAAGAAGAACTGCAAACACTGCATTGACAACCTCTCTGCAGTGGGTCTGAGGTGGGCTCCTGCCCACCCCTGGGAGCCCTTGCCTGCCAGCCCCAGCTCCATGGCCCCTCTGGACAAGGTGGTGATGGGATGCCACCCACAGAGGAGTGTGTCCCAGATGTGGGCAGGGCATGCAGCTGGGAAACTCACTCTGGAGGGATGTCACGTTAAATAGCAGGTCTGTTATACCCCAAAGGAATACCACCTCCTCTCACCCCCCGCCACCTGTAAAGGAAGACCCAAAAAGAACAAATAAAGAGTTTGTGCCTCCTAAATTCAGCATTTACTCAGCTGGGGCTGCTTCAGGAAGGGGTTGGGAGCCCTGTGTCACCTCCACACCCTTGAGCAAGGCAAAGAGGGGGACTGTTATGGGGCAGTGTCCCCACCCTCCCAGGCCTTTATGTCCTGTGTGGGGTGGGACTGTGCTGTCCCACACATGTCCATGGCCTCAAGTTGCGCCAGGAGAGGTTCAGATTAAACATTAGGAAAAAATGAAAGGGTTGTCAAGAGGCTGCCCAGGGAGTTGGCTGAATCACCATCCCTGGAGGTGTTCAAAAGATGGGTAGGTGACGTGCTCAGGGATATGGGTTTAATTTGTGGCCAGGTATGGTTGGGTGTGACAATCTCAAAGGTCTTTTCCAATCAAGGAATTCTATGATTCTGTGATTCTCCAGCTGAGGACTGGCTGCCCAAGGAGGCAATGCTGCCATTTGGGCCCCTCACTACAAGAAGGACATTGAGGTGCTTGGAGTGTGTCCAGGGAAGGGAACAGAGATGGTAAAGGGACTGTGGAACAAGTCTTATGAGGAGTGACTGAGGGAACTGGGGTTGTTTAGCCTGGAGAAAAGAAGGCTGAGGACAGACCTCATCACTGTCTACAAGTGCCTGAAAGGAGGCTGTAGCGAGGTGAGCGTTGGTTTCTTCTCCCAAGTGACAGGCGACAGGATGAGAGGAAATGGCCTCAAGTTTCCCCAGGGAAGGTTCAGATTGGACATCAGGAAATTTCTTCACTGAAAGGGTGGTCAGAAGTCACCACCCCTGGAGGTGTTTAAAAGATGGGTGGATGAGGTGCTCAGGGATCTGGATTAGTAGTGGACAGGTACGGTTGGACTCGATGATCTCAAAGATCTTTTCCAACCAAGCAATTCCATGGTTGTGTGAGAGTGCCAGTACCGCCTCCCGCGTGGGGCCGTGCCGGGGGGGGGTGGGGTCGCTGCCGGGGGAGGGGTTTCCCGCCGGCCCACGGGCGGGGAGGCGCGGCGGCGGGGACACGGCGGGGTGGGATGCGCTGACGGAGCTGCCGGCTCCCCGCGGCCGCCGTGCATGGGCGGCTGGCGGCTGCCGCGCCTCGCTGCCTCGCCGGTGAGCCGGGCCGGGGGGCTCCGTGTGTGTGGGGGCGCGAGTGGCGGGGCAGGGGACTGGGGCCCCGGCGAACAGCCGCCACCTGTAAGTCCTGCGCTTGCAACGGCGCGGAGCTGGCGCGTGGCAGCGGGACCGTGCGGGGCCGGCAGCCCGAGCCGGGCGCTGGGGCGGCACGGCGGGGCAGAGCGGGGCGGCGCGGAGCGGTGAGAGGGGAGAGCGGGGTGGAACAGGACCCTACGGTGTGGAGCGGTGCGGAGGCAGCGGAGCGGTGCGGCGCCGTGCGGAGCGGTGCAAGAGGCAGCGGAGCGGTACGGAGCGATGCGGAGCGGGGGTAGCGGAGCAATGCGGCGCCGTGCGGAGTGGTGCGGGGGGTCGCGGAGCGGGGTCCTTGCGGAGCTGTGTGGTGTGGAGCGATGCGGGGCTAGGCATGCAGAGCGGGGGGGCAGCGGAGCGATGAGGGGTGATGCGGAACAGCGTCGTGCGGGACCGTGCGGAGCGGCGGCAGCGGAGCCGTGCGGGAGGAAGCAGTGCGGTGCAGGGGGCAGCGGAGCGGTGCGGAGCAATGCAGTGCGGGGGTCAACGGAGCGGGGCAGTGCGGTGCGCTGAGCGGGGCGGTGCAGTGCGGTGCGGGACCATGTGGAGTGGTGCGGTGCGGGGTTGAGCAGGGGGCAGCGGAGAGATGCGGTGCGGAGCAGAACCGTTCGGAGGGGGAGAGTGGCGGGTAGTGCGGGGGGCAGCGGAGCGGAGCAGTGCGGTGCGGGGCAGTGTAGGAGGCGGTTTAGCAGCGCCGTGGGATGCGGAGTGGAGTGATGTGGTGCGGGGGATAGCGGGGCGGAGCGAGGCGAGGCAGTGCAAACGAGGGGCAGCAGAGCGATGCAGTGCAGAGCCGTGAGGTGCGGGGCGATGTGGTTGAGCAGTTAGCAGTGCGGGGGGTAGCGGAGTGGACCGTGGGGCAGTGGTGCGGTGCGGAAGGGGGGAGCAGAGCAGTGCGGAGTGATGCGGTGTGGGAGGGAGCGGGGTCATGCGGGAGGGAGAGGGCGTGAGAGCCGGCAAGAAGTGCTTCCCTTCCATGCCTGGATGCGGGGAGTTTCAGGGGAGGAAAAGGCAGAGAGTGCACCCCTGCATTGGCTTATTTCTACAGATGCTTATTTGTTCGAGTAAAGGATGCTAAAGAGAATTCACCGAAAACCGGGTTCTCCTTAAAAAAAAAAGCAACCAACTGTTCGGCAGCTGAAAGGGCTGTGTGGAGGAATCCCGATGAATGAGCGTAGTGCTGAGGGAGCTGTTGGTTTGTGGTCTGCGATAGCCTCAGCTGTTCATTTATTCCATTTTTCTTTTTTTCAAGGCAAGGCAACTTTTGAGGCATGGACGCAGGTAACAAAGCGCGAGTTTGAGATGATGATGCTTTTGCTTGTAGCCTAGCTGAACTGGGTAAAAGAACCCCGAAATCCTGCTTTTCGCCGTCAGATAGCAAATACCACATGTATGATTACTTGTAGAGAAAGAAAGAACCTACTTTGCTCTGTAAATGAGGACTATGTTTCACTCTGTGCAAGGGTGTGAATATTTTCCTACTGCCAAATGAGCATACCACAAAAATTTTCTTCTCATCTGGGATAGAGCTGGGTTTGTAGATTTCTGAATATAGCTACAGTCATGGAGGCGAGTTAGGTTAGACTGTAGCATTAACCCCTCAAGCCACAGTAAGCAAGATACAGAGAGATATTTGTTTCCATTAGTCTTTTCCTGACTGAGACCTTTACTGCAGTTATATAGTCAGTGGTACGGTGAAGGAAGCCCTCCTGGCGATAGGTTCAAATCTTATTGAAGGACCACGAAGCTGGTGTTCACACCTGGAGCCTGGCTCTCTGCACAATGCATCCTTATGAGTAGCCTGAAGGTGAAGCAGGGAAATCTGCCTATACAGAACCAGGCTCAAGTCAGTGTTTTCCATCTCTTAGATTTAACGAACAACAAATTTTGTGCCCGGAAAAGAATCCATCTCACAACTCAGGATTTCAGTAACATATATTCCATTTAAAAAATATGTTTTCAGAGTCAACATTATGATTACAGTGAGAAAACAAGCAAGCAGGGATTGGCTTGACCTGGTTTCCTTGCTTTCTCAATCTAGCCTGACAATTTGTCAATCAAGTGGAATTTCCTCTAGCATCTCTGGCATATTACTTCAGTAGAAGAAACGAATGTGCAGATATAGTTACTACTTTCCCTCCCTTCTGACAATGATCTCTTTGTATTAAGCAACAGGCTTTTGCATAGTTCTGATATCAACCCACAGTGTCACAGGCTGAAATTGCTCCTTCTCTCTAATTTCTAAAATAAAGCCCCTGCATTTGAGCCTGTTCAACCACATCTGTCTATTTTGGAGGGGTCAATCAGAGAAGCCTTAATCCAGGGCAGATCTTATGTCATATAAGGCAAGAGGAGCCCTGCTATGGCTTCAAGGAGACCACCATCTGCCTCTCAGCAACAGCCCTTCCCTTTGCTACTCAGATATGTGTATCTTCTCTGGAAAAACCTGTAAATTAATCAATTTCCTATGTTTTCTGTCTTCAAAGGAAGACTTTATTGCAGGCCCCAGGAAAACTGCAAGCCTGTAACAACCAGGTAGAATGAAAAAGACTGATACCAACAGGTCCTTAAAATGCTCTTTGTGCCTCTTGGGTTGCAAATCCTTAGGGGCTGGGATCAGCTCTCTTTTTCTGCTCGGATAGAATATGACCAGTACCGTCCTCTGCAGAGCAGATACCAGTGCTGGAAGAAGCTGTGGTCCAACAGAGAAGCCCCTGCTCTCATCAGGGTGCATTGCCTGATCCTGCAGCATTTTGCCACGTAGTATCCATGTCCCCATAGGGCTAGGAGAAAATAGTCCAAGTCTGTTGTGACCACCGGAATTTTCAGTTGGGTTCTGTCTCTGACACGCACATGCATGAACTGCCTGTGTGCAAATATTTAGGAGACATCTAGGTCCGGAAGGTGCTTGTTAATTGGTTGGCAGGAAGACTCATAGCCCTATTAATGCATATCTGTTTTCAGCATTAATGACTCATTCAAAAAAAAACCTGCCTTTTTTTAATAATTTCTTTATTTTTAGCTGTGCATTGTCCTTACACTCCATCATGCCCATCCCTACTGTGATAGCACTCAGTGTTCTCATATCCTCCATCTCAGGCTGGGGCAACTTCCCATACTTGGAAATTCAATTAAGATGACAGAGTTTTTAATTCCTAGAGAAAATCAGCCGCATCTTTGGTGTTAGGTTGTGACGTTGTGATGCCCATGGTTATGCTGTTAACTACCAACAGGGAACATTAAAAATCTCCTCATTGTCTTTATTCTGTTTGGAGTGTTTAGTGGGTTTGCATTTGCTTGGATTTAAACTCTAAAGTTTTTGCTGTGTTGGCTTTACTAAATTCTCTACTAAATGCTCAATATTGCATCACATTACAGCACTAATAGAACTGTATTCCAATTTCCCCAAAGTTACAAGGAAAGAGCTAGCTTACCTTTTAAGTAAATACCATTCTAGGTAACTGTACCTAACCTCTTATCCTATTCTGTTACCTAGAAATGAGCTCTGTGCGACAGGCTATCTGGAATATTCTTTGACAGTGCCAGAAAGGCATTTTGCAATCCATTTACCATGGCATTTCCATCTAACGATCACCTGCTCTGTTGATGTTCTAAGACAATTTTTCCCCCTGACTCATCTGCCTGTGGGACTGTGGCCTGAATCCAGGACTGTCCATAAATACCTAGAGAATAGTAGAAAGAAGCACATAAAGGAAGTTTTCATCTGTTGCTAATGCCTATGAGGGCCATAAGGTAAGGGGCAATTGTGGCATAAAATTGCGGGGTGAGAGAATCATCATCTTACAAGGAAGATCCTAGAAACAAAACCATTTATTTCTGAGACCCTTTAGTAACAGTTGCTCTGAATTAGAAAGAATGATATACTTATTTGTATATACTGGCTTTGTAAGGTTGTTTTGAGAAAATGAAGCCGGTGCAAGGTTCATTTCTTGAGCAGAGCTCAGAAACAGTTTGATCAGCACAGGCATTTCCAATCTCAAAACCTAGTTCTTGGATGAGAGAGTATTTGCACAACGAGTACCAGAAGAGATACTTTTAAAACCATTTAACAGCTTGTTGAGGCTTATCTCTAATTTTGATGGGGCGGTTTTCTTAATGAGGTCCTCTCACATCAATTAGCTGCTGAATCCAATGTTAAAAAGAATAAATCCGAAGTTTCTCTTGGCACATGGTTCCATGAGGACTCTGTGGAGATTTCCATGATACCAAGGTCTACCATCATTTGGAGGAGCTGGCTTAGTCATTCTTCCCATCTGCTCTACTTCTTCCTCCCTCCGCTGCTCCGCACATGCTTTCTGGCTGTCTGCTTCTCATCCCTATCTCCGAGCATCCTGGCTGGCTGCCTGGCTCTCCTCCCTTGCCGTACCTATCCCCTGTGGCATCTTCTGCGAGGAAGCTCAGGTAGTTTAGTGCTGAGATCAAAGAGCTGGAAAAAATTACTTTCTCTAAAGCAGCCAGGAAAAAGAGAAGGAAAAAAGAAAAACCCACCAAGGAAGCACCAGTAGCAAGTAGCATTGCAAACATCATTTTTGACAAACTTTGAGTTAAATCACCCCCAAATCCTGAGACTGCTTTAAAAATTGTGATAGTTTAACACAGGCATATTTAGTTCTTTTTCCTTCTTCTTTGACCATTTATGAGTCAAGTTTCCAGCTCTTTTTCAAAAGCAGGGACCGTAGGAACTTGGACAACTAAAATAAACTGGAAGTTGAGGTTTGTGTGCAGTCACAATGCTCCAGGACCTGGGGATATAAGAAGAGCGACGGCTCCCCGATGCCTCACTTTGCAACACCAGGAGTCAAGGAAGCTGATCTGCCAGTACCATGCCCTTTGCAAGCCTGTGTTTTCTAGTGTTCCTAGTCCACAGATGAGTGTTTGAAGAACTCAGCAGGGTGATGATTACCCCAATAGCTTCTTTGGAGCAAGAACAGTAGAAAATGCAGCTCTGTACAAAGTTAGTGGCGAGAGGCAGCACGGTCTGAAAATAGCAGCCTCCTACCCCTTTTCACTCTCCCAAACTACGTGCTGTGTCTCATGCTGAAATGCCTGCACCTCCACATCGACAGTCATTTCATTGGGCTGCTTCCTGAGAGAGATCGACATCTTCTGCGGAGCACACACCGCTGAGGAGAGGAAGAGAGCTTTGGCCTGCGGGGAGCAGAACTCAAGTACTGCGTGGGTGGCCGAAGACAAGAGCTTCTGAAACGAGGGAACAGAACAGATCTCTAATCTCCAGACTCTGACACATATCGCACTATTCTCAGTTGCTTAGGGAAGAGATTTGCATCCAAAAAGAAGTGGGAGGTTTAAATAGGAGTTCATACATGCACACATTTATCTTCTGTGGTCCACACGGTAATTTACATTTCGCTAGTCCCATGGAACCTACAACGCTTCATAAAATGCACCCATTACAAATGTGCAACCAGCGAAAATGAAGAAGCTGTCCAGATTCCTATCCACAGTATCCAAAAGCTGAGCTCAGTAGGCACTCATGGAAATTGGAGGCTGCAGGGTGTCACTGAGGTAAGCATGTATTTTTGGTTGTGATACGGTGCTGAAGCTAGTGTCCCACCCTCAGCAGAGATACCTGGCATGGTTCTTCTTCTGGATGGCTTGTGTGGCCTGAAGCACTTCAAAGCCTAAGCCAGAGCTCCATCCTCCTAGGACAATAACATAAGACCAAGACACAGGAGCGCTGGATCCACAGAAGCACCTCGCTGTGGAAAATACTGACTGACATGTTTCCTTGCAGGAACATGCACCTTCTGGTTCTATGTGAGCAACCCCTTCGTGGCTTCCTCTGCCACAACAGCCGTAGCTCTGTTCTACATTGCTTGCACACCTGCCCCGGCTGAGCTGAAAGTCCAATCTGCTGCAGCTAAGTGGCCCAAATAAGGCATTCTTTCTTCTTCTGGGTGGAAAAACTCCTTGGACTTGTCTGCCTATTGGGAATTGCTGAGCAGAGTTCACTGTGTCTCGTTGAAATTTTCCTCTTTGTCAAAATCAAGCAGTAGACCATTGCTTCTCCTGCTGAACACTATTCTTATGCATGTCCTGGCCCAGTTTTGCTTGTAATCAATAGCAGGGGGTTCTTTTTGTAGCACACACAAAGACTAGACTCCTTGAATGAAGAGAAGTTTGCATTTATACAGAGGCTTCAGTGGGGTGAAGCAGGGGGGACTGGATGCCCAGAGCTGAACTCCTGGTTTGTTTGAGGCACTATCTGAAATCAGTGGGAACCACGTGTGCACTACAATTGCATGGGCGAGTTCCCAGAGCTCAGTGTTTGTCCTCCCGCATGCGAGGCTGAGCCTGCAGAGCCACATGGGGGATGTCTCTTCAGCACCATTTAAATATGAGGCTGGTTAAAGCCCCTGGGATTGTCCCATTGAAGTAAGAAGGTGAGGGCTCCCATTTCTGTGGTGCCAGAAGATAAATTTTCACACAGAGTAGTGGTTCAGGGCCAATTTCTACTGCCTATCTACTCTTATTTGTTACAAGGTGCGCCTTCAATATGCTATTGTTAGGCTGTTATCATAATATTTCCATGAGTGTTCAGTGGTGGAATGATTAACTAGGGAAGTCTGGAAGGGGAGGAGGGAGATGGGAGGAGGCTGTCCCGCAACCCCTGCTAATCTAGGGGAAGACCTGGCACCCCAAGGTCACGTCTCCCTCTGCCATCCAGTTGTCTCCTATACTGGGGCAGCTGGGAGAGGAGGGGTAATTCTTTTAGATGCATCTCAAAATGAAGGTGACCTGATGTTGAAGGTGCTGTTGTCTCCCAGGGAAGCATTCGGGGCTTGGTGCCTCCGAAATGCGGGGCTTCTTTATCAAGTGGCCAATCTGCAGGCTGCTAGGATTGCACCCCATAGATGTTTCCTACTTCTCTTTTGCTGATAAAGCACACTTGCCTTAGAAACATCTACTTTGCAATTCATGATGGATTTATCCCAAGGAAAGGCCTCCACTTCTGTGCATGGAGTTTTTTCCCCACACGTCATGTCTGGTCATGACCCAGGAGAGACAGTCAGGCTGGGCTTCCCCCACACCCAGCTGGCCAGAATTGCTGCATAACATCCACCTTCTGTTCCCTGATGCTGGTTGTCCTCTGGTGGGTGGTTAGACCACCCTGTCAGGAGAGACTGTGTCATCGTGGTGTAGAAACTCCAAATATACGACATACTCCAGATGCTTTCCAAAGTGGGAGAGAAGCCCAGAGAGCACCTTTTGATGCCTGGGCTTTTGGCTCATACCAAGCAGCACAGGTGGAAATCCACCCCTTTGCATGGGGTGATATGCAGAGAGCCCTTGATCTGGCCAAAGGGGCCACCACTGAGACATTGCTTAGTCTCAGTGGTGGAACTAGCTCTCCTATCACCCCCTTGGTTGTACCTCCTCACAGTTTCCTTGGTGGTGTGACTCCTAAAAGGCAGAGCGTGGCCAGCTTGTTGGAGTGGTTCCTATGTCCATTGTTCTTTACTGGGAAGTGTAGCAGAGCTCCCTAAGTCCACTGTAAGGGTGGCCAGCCAGTGTCACTGGTCTCTGAGGCTTGAGACTTCTCAGTCACCATTAACAGCAGCATGTGTGTACACTGTTGCATGGCTCTGCTTGGCAACGCCTCATGGGCTGCATGAAAATAGTTATTATTTCTGTTGTGGTCAGGCACAAACACTCCTAGATCCCAGGCCAGCCCCAAAGTGCCATACATAACACATCACAGTGTTTTTCCTCAGAGAGGTCCACCAATGGCCCAGAGTGAGGGCACATGATAAATAGGAAGAGGAGGACAGGGTGATAACATGGTGCCCAGCTGATGCCCAGCTGATCCATTTCAGGTCATTTATAGGTTTTGGGGGTTTCTCCCAGAGATAAAGCAAGAGGGACTGGCCGGCTGTGTTGGTACTTCTGGAGTCAGAGAAGAGGATGGTTATCGAGCTGAGACAAAGGAGGGCAGGTTAATTTGGGAGAAGGAAGAGGGGTAGGTCAGGAGAGAGCACACTGAGCAAATGGGCTGCAGGCTGGACTAACCACCAAAGCTGGATAAAAGTAAGAAGAGACAAGAGGAGATAAGCAGAAAAAGGCTTTACTATGATAGTTTCCAGACTATTTCCACTGCAGTAAAGGCTCGTTACATGGTCTCAGTAGCTGTGCGTTGTTTTTAAAAGATTAAGCAGTATTACAGAAGGAAGGGTATTAGCTTATGTTTCCTCTAGCGTCAGCCAAAGAAGATAATCTTATCTATTAGGTAGGTAAAGTGAGTATTTCCTCTTTAGAGAATAAATACATTCCACTAGTTTTATACACTGGAAACACTGAAGTCTTCAACAGTCTTGACTGGGAAGAAGTTTATCTGTTTTGAAATATGGCTGTGTGGGGATCGGAGAAGGAGTTGTTCCATGCTTCAGTCCTCAGGTGATTTCCTGTTCAATTACAGCTTTCAGTAGCTGAGCCCGAGAGGCTGATGTCCCCTCTTAAACCTTGCATACACTGTATTATAGAGTTCCCCAAAACTTTGGAGAAAAGATTAGTCTTAGGTTAGTTCAATCCAGAAGTCCTTTGCTGAGACTGGAAAAGCAAGCAAAGTGGTTTTAATTCATTCAGAACTGCATGGATCCTTATATGCCACTAACCAGACATCTGAAGATACTCTAAATAGCAAGTGGCCTGGCTTGGATTCCAACCAGTGGCCATGTGGTGCCTGGTTCATTATCTCTCACACCATTTTGTCTCTTACTGAGAGGTGACTCAGTATAATAACTGTTCTTATTACATCCAGTCTTTTCTAAAGGCGAGATTGAAGGTAGATGAGTTCTTGCTGAATTTTCATGGGTTTAATAGCAGCGATTTGGTAATGTGGAGTGGGATAAAAAACTTTCCCTCAGAGTACTGGGTAACACAGTATCAGATGTTCTCTGATTTCCATACAAGAGACAAGCACTGAGTGTAGTAATGAATTTTTTAAGGGACAAAACATTAGCCTCTCTGAAGTTGGTTTGATCATTATTTAGGAAGGAAAATTGCCAGACAAGAATTAAACCTTCTGAATCGAATCCTGGGGATGGAGATGTGATTTCCATCTTCCCTAATTTGCAATAAGCATGGCCTGTGGCATGAGAAGAAACTCCAGAACACAACACACAATTTTGCCTCTGTCACTGTTTTTGAATAAAATCAGTGTGCAGTTAATCCGGTGTTATAAATCTTGGTAGGAAGGCCTCCAGAGCAGGTAGATTCGTTTAATCACTTTGGGCTGAAATCCAAGCCACTGGATGATATAAAATATATACACTAGTGCCATTCACTTCACTGAAAACACCTTTTTCCCATCCAAGGAAATAGCTGTGGCTGGCATGAATATGTATTTGGCAAGCCGTAGGGCTAAACAAATTTCTCAGAAAAATAATTTTTGGCCAAGATACTGACTGCAATTCAGCACTGTAACTTCTCAACCTCTTCAGCTAAGACTTTCTGACAGAATAATCATAAGAAATCAGCGAATCACTCTTTGAAATGGTGGAAACCTCTCCTCTGCTCACTAGACTGCCCCATCCTGACACCAGTCGAAGCATTACCTTCACTTTGGAGTAGACCTTTGCGAAAATCACTTCTCTTGTGACATCTGTAAGAAATGCGCAGTAATGTAATCCTAAGTTATCCTTCTTTCAGCCTAATTTGTCTCCTTTGTGTCCTGACCAGTAGATTCTTGAGCAGGAATCTCATTTTTTGATGTTTTGAACTGTGCCTCAGTAAGCACACTTATTTTGCCAAATAAGGCGATACTTGTTTTATTTTCTAATTTTCTAAATATCATCAAAATTCTTGCATGAGAGAGTTTCAGAGTGTCTCAGTTTCAGCAGGTTTTATGTAGCTTACACTAAAGAATATGGTTTATCATAGTGAAAAGAGTCAGATTGCAAGGTATTTCCATTAAGAGCTTTGGGTGGTTTTGGGACATTAATTGCCTCAGTAACTCACTAGGTATGCTACAAGCTACATATTTAGCGAGATCAAATCCCATCTGGTGTAGAAATTCTGTGGGCCTTCACAGTAGGAGTTTCTGCAGCAAGTTTTCAGTAGTGCGCTTTCACGCTGGTCGCTGCCAGCATTGTTTTGATTGCACGCTCTGACTCTGTCGTATTGTCTCTTTCAGGCACTTTTAGGATTTGACAGAGTTTGCCCAGCATTTCAGCAACAACGTGAACGTCTGCAGCAAGGACAGTTTTCGGAAGCGACATTTGTTGATGTGATTGAAGGTAATATGCTCCCTTCTGTCATTGCCCTGTACTTGCCATTTATGCCCCCAGAATCTTGTCCTCTGGCCGGACGTCCCCTTTGCTGCCCATCCTGTTTGGTGTGGTGAGAGCAGGATCTGGCCTCATTTCAGTGCATGCCTGAGAGTCCTCCAGGCTGATCCTTGCTTCAGGTGACACTTGCTGCCAACTGTGGCTCAGCCTGTCCCATAAAATATGAGTTTGCCTCTCATAAGGAAATCTTTGCTTGCATCACACAACCTGCCTGTTTTCCATAGCTTCATAAGTGCTTCATGGTTTTTGGATTCTGAAGCTGGTCCTCAATCAAATACTGTTTTGCCGCTAGGAGTTTTACAGGTCAGTTTTGCCCTTTGTTCAAAAACTAAAATAAAAATGTGTGCGCTCTTTTTGAGCACTTTCTCATGGTAAGTGGTTTAGCAGTTGTCAACCTATATATTGCTCTGTGTGTTGCTGATCTTGTTAGTACTTTCACCAACAGCAGAAAGTGGGCTGTGCATTTGCTTCATGCCCCTGGAAAAAGATCAGGATAGTGTGGTCCTCAAACTGCAGCTTTTGCATTCAAGATAATCTTCTGTAAGTGTAGTATTTGCATAGAAAAGCAAGAAGACGTTTTGCTTCCCCTCCCCAGTTGGTATATTTGAGCTTAATTAAACATAGGGGAAGTAAATGCATCTCTTAATTCACTGCTACAAGAATCTGAAGGTTTAGAGTAGGTGACTCATCTATCAGAGCAGAATTTATTCTTTGTTTGTAAATGCTATTTATTGCCTTGTTGTTCATCACTATGGCTACTGGATGTCACTGGTGGTATCAGCACCTACCATACATAAAATCAGTGCAAGACTGAATTTAAAAGAGATACAGTTCTTCTTATAATGCTGTGCTTGTATCCATCACTTGTCTGTTGTATGTAAGTACTTCTCACATAAAAGCAGCAGTAAAAGTGGTTCGGTATTTTTTCATCATAACTGGCTGAAAAGTAAAAATTCTCCTGCATGTAAATTGTATCATAGATAAAAAAGCCCTAAGCAACACCCAACCCCCCTTTTCAGATTCTGTGGCTTTATAAACAATTGGTAATGTCCTACAAGTGATTTCTAAGTTTAAGATGAACTGATTTGCAGTGGTATTTTCAATTATTTTCCATCTAGTTATTTTTAATATTAAATACCTAGTTAATCTTGTTAGAAGCATCACTGCTTTCACAGCCCATATAGATTCTTCTGTTTTCCTTTACTGTTTCTAAGTGAAGACTGAGAATAATTAATCTATTCCAGTTGCAGCCTAATTTTTTTGCCAATTGCATGTCCCCATGTTCTTTTCTGAGACACATCAAGTACAATCACTTCTGCCATCCTATTCAATCAAACCCTTAAGTTGCACAGATTTTGTGAAATGGCCTGGGCTTCAACAGCTTGGGAGCTGATTCACTGAGGCATCTGCTGTAACACTGGCAGGACTGTAACCATTTCCTTAGCCAGAATCATTTGTCTTTGTCATTTAGAAATAAACTGCAGAGTGTAATGTGGTCTTAGGGAAGCACAAAGCCCATTATTGCTCAATTATAGAATTTCATGAGGTCTTAACAACATCTTTGAGCTCATTATGACACATTTGACAGTGCATGTGTGAATATATATCTCTAATGTCCCCTGGAACGATGACAGAGAAGTGTTTAAAATACTTGGTACGTATTGAAAGGCTGCTAAAATAAACCAGCCAGCTGTGGGCAACTGCAGAGGTCTGTATGGAGTCCCACAGCAGTGGGATGTGTCTTCTCTGTGGTAGCCAAGCCAAAGACTTCATAAATCCTGTCCCCCAACAAAGCCTTCTTTCCTGCCAGGCACACCTTCTTATTTCCCTTTCCTTGCAGTCCAGGGCAGCTGAGAATGGAGCACTGAACCCCAAAAAGGACTAAAAAAAGAAAGAGGTTCATCTTGGACATGGTCAGAGTGTGGGCCCTGTGCTCTTCCAGGCTCACAACTGGGTCTGGCTAACAGACGGTGTGAAAGCCCCCCATATCAAATCTTCCCAAAGAGGTCGAGTGGGAAATGGTGTCCTGCTATGGCCCAGCATGGCAGTGCTAGAGGGGCACCAGGAGGGATGCAAAAGGGTCTCTCTTGGACCAAGGCAGAGACCAGGACAAGGAAGAAAGACAAGAACTACATGAACACCGGAGGGGGGACCAAAGGGAGAACGCAACGGAGGGAGTGCTGTTTTGCTTTTGGGTAGAAAAGGGTCCAAAGGCACAGCTCTGTCCTTTTAAGTGCCATCTTGGGTTGTAGGACCAGTAGGCACAGCTCAGCACATGGTCAGTACTCCAGAAATGTCTCTCATTTCCATATCACCAGTCCCTCGGTGTCATTCATGTGCACCCAGTGGGATGCACAATGGGTGCTGCAAGGAATAAGGGTGTGTGTGCAGAAAATAGATGTATTTTACTAACTGTGTGGTTTGTGGTGTCCTGATGTGGTATCCCTGGGGAGGGGTAGAAGTTCAAGCAAGGGCAGGAAGCTCAAATCTCTTTCCTTAGCAGACAGAGTCTATCCGTGGCTCTGGGAGGATTCGGGCTGTGTGATCTGGTGTTTGGCTCAGACTCTTACTGCATTTTGGAGCCTGGTTCTGCTCTCCAGTTATGTGTGTGTGTACCAGGGACCATGCTGTTTAACTCAGTGTTGATTGGGTCCAAGGCTGGCACTTCAGGTCTTTTCCCTGAGCTGATGGATGCCTATGGATTTGGGTCTTGGCCCATAGCTGAGCTCAAGTGTTTCCTGGGTCTGCTATGCTCTTTTTAATATATGATGTAGTGGGAGTGAAAGTCTCTGCAATATCACGCTGCTCTGTGTTACAGCTAATTAAAGTCATTGTGAAGGGTTTTGTAGTAATTGCAGATATTGTAGAATTTAGATTTGTGGGGTAATTGGTAATGCAAACCTGAAACGAGTTATCCTTAAGATGTTTTAGTTTGCATTTCTCAGTAGGAGCAGCCTTTACAAAGAAGGCTTTTGAGTATGAAGCAGGACCAGAATAAATGGCAGCATTTAGTCGTGCCTAAAGGGGTGCTTGCTGTGGTGTAATTGATGATGCTTACATTCTGTGTGCTGCAGGAGGTTCTGGCAGCCAGTAGCTGCTGTCCTGACAGTGACCTAGGGAGAGTGAAATGCCCAGGGCCAAACCCATCCAGGGCTGATCTATTCCCATCCAAGATGAATGTGACTCCTTTAGTCTTTAGGGCAAAGAGAGTGGTTCAGGCTGTGTTTGCTCTTATGCACTTAATATGAGCAAATTTTTCAATGGAATGCTGTATCTATAAATTGCAGATGTGAGGAAAACCTTAATGCTGTAGAAATGCACAACTACCCAGCCATGGGCTGTGCTGAGCTCTCTGCAGCCGGCTCTCATCCCTCTGCTCTGAGGTGCCAAGTGCCCAGTGGAAAAAGGAGAGCACAAGGGCCAGCACTGTAGTGCCTCGAGTGCCAAGTGGTGCAGGGGTATGCTTAATGGGCACATAAGCAGCTTAGGTTCCTAGGTCCCTGATTTAAATGAGATTTAGGTGCCAAACCTTCCCCGATGTGTTTGAAAAATCCCTCTGAGCAACCAGGCAAGTAAAGGCTACTGAAAATCTGGCCCTTAGACACCAATACAGCTGGTGTGCCTGGAATTAACAGTTTAAAACAGTGCTGCCTCATTACTAAATGGTAGAAACATCTAGGAAGAGCAAATACTGAAGATGTTGTGAAGAAACAGAATGAAAATTTAATTGAGGGCTAATATTTCCATGAGTAACTTTGTTTGGTCAACAGACAATTTCTGAGCTCATATGTTAGTAATGATCTGATAACATAGGAGGGCTCATATTTTCATGCTGACGACTCTGCGAGTCTATGGGGGTCCTGTCTGCTGTCTTGGGGGGTCAGCTGGGGTCAATGCCCTACTCTGCATCATGGCATGAAATGGGCACGGTTGGCTTGAGGGGGGTGCTGTTTAGAAAGGACAATCTGCAACACAGTTATTGTAACAAATATGAAAATCCAAAGTCTTTTGTTGAATTAACTGTGGGGCCGAAGCTTAGAGATGAGTTTTCCAAATCTGATTTAATATTCACAGCATGACAGAGGTGATGAACACACGGGAACCGGTGATGGAGGAATTTGCACTCAGCCAGACTCCTGAGGAAGAAGGAGGCCCTTCTAGCCAGGTAACTTGAAAAAAAACCTGGAAATTATCCTGAGTTGTGTTTCAAAAGCAATGTAATGCAACCAATAACTGTCATACATTGCAGAGCATGCCTGGAAAAGAACTAGCCCTGAAATATATGTTTGATCCTACTTAGGTTTTGTTTTTAAAAGTAAGAGTTTTGGTGGGAGGTTTTTGTCGAGGCCTCCAGGACCCAGTGGCAGTGATGCTCCTGTGGGGATGCAAGCAAAGGGGGTGTTTGCCAACAAGAGTTCAGATCTGAGCAACCACTGTGTGATGAAGGCATCCAACCAGTACTGTTCCACAGCTTTTATACAGCCGCCTTTGTAATGAACTAGGTTTCTTCAGGCTCAGAGGAGAGATACCTTTTTCTGAAAAGAAACCGTTTGAAACGATGAAGTAATTCACATAAATGGTGGGGGCATCATAGCAGCAGCACTGGTCACAGCCATTTGCTGGCAGGTGCAAGAGCTTTTCTGTCCCCAGGTGGTCTCAGACACCCACTCTCATACCCACCTGCAGTGCTGTTTCCAGCAGGAGTGTTCACGATGTCTCAAGCCCCTCTTGTGACAATCCCTGTGCCGCAGTTTGTGCTCTGTGGTTGTCCTCATGTCTCTTAATGTCATTGCTGGGGACAAACCACCCGACGTGTCCTGGTGGACCTGAGTTGCTTCTCAACGCAAGATATATTATTGTGACCAGACTCAGAAAGCTACTCTAGGAGAAGCCTATTGCAGGTTCAAATGAAACATTTGGAGGCCAGGGAAGTCAGAACTGAAATTTTTCAAATTTCTTACACATCACTTGTGTGTGTAATGAAAGGCTGTATGCAATTGAAGAGCGTACTGTAGGCTTTCCTATGCTTCATTGACTGTGCAGGATTGATGCTGCTCACTCAAAGAGCATATTTTCAATGTTCTCTTTCCTCTTTTCACTGACTCCCAGGTTTTCATTATTTTTATTCTTTCCAAACTCTGTGCCAACTCTGACTCCACCTATGTCTTTATAGAATCACAGAATCATAGAATGGTTTGGGTTGGAATGGACCTTAAAAGTCGTCCAGTTCCATCCCCCCTGCCATGGGCAGGGACACCTCCCACTGAATCAGGTTGCTAAAAGCCTCATCTAACCTGGTGTTTAGCACCACCAGGGATAGAGCATCCACGACTTCTATGGGCATCCTATGCCAGTGTCTCACCACCCTCACAGTAAGAAATTTCTTCCTAATGTCTAATCTAAATCTCCCCTTTTTCAGCTTAAAACCCTTCTTTCACCTTAAAACCATTACCCCATATCCTATCCTTGCACTGCCTGACAAAGAGCCCCTCCCCAGTTTTCCTGTAGACTCCCTTTAAGTACGAGAATAAAGGCTTTTCTTTGGTGTCCCTGATCATGCACTCCAGATGGTTTCCCCTATCGCCTTTACCCTACCCTTCTAGGAGAAAACAATACCATCCAGGTTTTAGTGATGGCCAACTGAGGCAAAAAAGAAAAAAAACCCAAGAGGTAGCACAAAGTCTGTGACTCAGCGGGAAAAGTAGGTTTCTTCCAGCAGCTTCCAAGCACTCTGGCCAGGAGACCAGTCCTTCTCTTCCTGCAGTCTCCTGCCCACTCATCACACACTCCAGCTTCCGCAGAAAAACACAGTGAGGCCCGACAGGCAGCTCTGCTTCCTGCCAGTCCTGACTCATTCCTGGAGGGACGTGGTAAATACAAGGCTCTGGTGGAAAAAAACATTACGAGATTGGTGTGAGAAGAGACCAGATGAGAATGACACAAATAAAAATATCCAAGCTGAGGCCACACAGGTGCCTTTCCTAAATTGTGCCACAGCTGTAATAATTGGCTCTTAGAACAGTTTTAGATCGGTGTGGGTAACTTTAAGGGCTTCAGAAAGCAGATGAAGAAGCAGAAATTTTGTTGTATTGAATCTGCCATCCAGGGGTTGCTGGCAGGCTTGGGGACAGGGGGGATGTCATGCAGCCCTCTTGTCACCCAAGCAGGCTGAACAGCAGCTGAGGGAAGTGGTCACTGTCACCTGCATGTGGAGTTCTGGGAGGAAATAAAGCAATTTCCCCACAGTTTTCTGACTATTTTCTGCCAGCTGAGCTGGGAGGCCGAGGGAGCTGGGTCTGAAGAAGAGTGCAGTGGTGCTCAGGAGGTGTCACTGAACCTGCCCTGGCCAAGGATATTTTGCCTTGTCTCATATTTGGAAACTGCATGATCGTATTAGCACCTTCTTAAAAATTCCTCCCAGTCAGGACAGCTGCCAGGGAAATGTCTTTCCAAATTATAAACAGCTCAGGAGGAGGCTGTGTAATGGCAAGTTAGGGAGAACTTTTCTGATAGGCAGCATGAGCAGTGTTGCTTTATCAGCATGAGTTACGCCCATGTGTGTGCAGCTCAGGGAGGCATTAAAAAGGTTTGCCTCAGTGATTCACTCAGTAGTTGCACTGAAGGGGCTTTCTTACAAAAAAATTCCTCTTAATTGTGTCTCACTTTGCGACATTGACAGTAATATACAGCATTTATCAGCTTCATGTAGATTTGCAAAGAGTAATGAATGCCTGCAACACTTCCATGGGGAGTGAGGACATTCACTGTCTCCAGCCACACAGATGGATACAGGCGTCACAGCAATGATGAAAATGTGCTTCCTGCTTCCCAGACACATAGGAAGAGAATTGCCCTTCCCAAGGCTCCCCGTGCCAACTCTCATGCCAGGTGGGACAACTAAACCCTAAGCTCTTAGACAGAGCAACTGCTGGGATGAAAAAAGACTGCAAAAGCCATGGAGCAAACCTCTCCAATGGATTACGACACCCTCATGTCCCTGGCAATATCGTGGGAGATGTACCCACTTTTAGTGGTGGTTTGGGAACATCTGTGTGTTTCTGTGTGTGCTCCTGGCAGGAGCTATGCTGAGACTGCCTCACATAACAGCAGTGCTCAGTTTAACCAGAGACCCTGATTCAGCAGTGAATGTGTTGCAAATGTGTGGGGTGGTTCCCACCAGCACACAGCAAACCTGTATCAGTGTCTGGAATTGAACTTGGTTGGTTCTTGCTCTGAACCCCTAGTTCAGTCACCTAGACTGCAGCTTGATTTTACTATTAAAAAGGAAATAAAAAAACGATAATAAAAAGTCAAATCGAATCACATCGAATCAAAACAAATCAGACTGAGCTAGCACAGAGAAATTTGCAACCTGTTAGTGCAGGTATACAGAAGTTTGGGAAGCCAGGAGATAAGGTTTCAGTGAAGCAACTACAGAGTTCGTCTCATGTTAACGTCCTAGAGGAACTGGAATGATTTTTCCTCAAAAGAACCCAAACAAAACCAAAAACAAACCCAGGAAAAAAAAAAGTATAGAAAACAAATCAGTCTGAGAGATTTAAATGAGCCAACAATGTTGAAAACCAGAAATCACTTTTATGCATTACAATATCCTTCACTAAAAAGACCTAGTTCAGCTTCAAGCTCTAATCACTGCATAGTGTTTGACCTGCAGCTTCAATGTGACAAATGAAAATAATAGCTGGCACTGTCCTCTGTGTGAAGATGATCTTTGAGGCTACGTGTTTTGCAGGAATACATCATAAAATACAGTGTTGCACATTTCAGAAAATAACTCTGCAGAATGGTGGCTTCTTAATAAACTGTCATTGCAAGAAAACGTGAATATCACATCAGAGTAAAAGGACAGCAGCTAGAAAGGCTGCAGCAGCCATATAGCTTAGCATAACAGCAATGACCTTTGTGTCCTAAAACCCCACCAGAGCTGAAGCCTGAGTGTTTGTCAACATAATGAACTTTGTTGCCTAAGTCTCCATTTTGACTGCTCGTTGTGCATCATATGAGGAGAGGCAGTTGTCTGCCTGACACATTGGCCAGCAAAGTCAGTTCTTGCCCAGTGAGGAACAGCACATGTAGAGGAGAGTTTGCTGAAACCTGTAGCCCTTCGGAACCCACACTTGGCCATTGAGCAGCTGGATTTAGCTGCTTTTGAAATCCTTCCAGTACAGGATTTCTGCCCTGCACCAGTTCGAAGGAGGTTTCTGGTGGGCACTGGAGAGCGTGTCAGAGGTAGAAAGGGTGCTTAGACGAAACATGTGCTCTGCTTGCTCTGAATATTTGTCCCTGGGCAAGGCTTTGACAGGCACGTACTCACATGTCTCACCAGGCCTTCCCAGACTCACGTGAGAAGTACCCCAAGCTGTCCAAAAGACTGCCATCGATTGTGGTGGAGCCAACCGAGTCCGGGGAGGTGGAGAGTGGGGAGCTGCGCTGGCCTCCTGATGACCTGAAATCAGCAGAAGACAAGGGTCTTCATGGTGACCAAAGAGTCTATGTCCAGCAGCAGCAGCAGCAGCAGATGGATCTGGAAGGTTTGAATGTTCATCCTTTTTCCTCACGGGAAATTTGCAGTTTCAGACTATGCCATGCATTGAAGTTAATCACGTACTAAAGAGCAGTAGGTGCTTGAAGGTGCCCAGAAACACCTGCTCTGGAAAGAGGGTCCTAGGGACTGAAGAACCTCCTTGTAGCTTTTGAGAACATGGTGTTTACATCCATATCAAGCTCAGTGCTGGCTATTCACATGGCCAACAAGCAGTTTACTGCACAATAGGAGTTCACTCTAGGAAACCAGTAATCCTGTTTGATAGCATATAACTACCTCCTAGTTTCGTAGCCTAGGAGCAAAGTATTTAACAGCTGCATGTTTTCAAACCATCTTGGTGTCCCAGGAGTTTATTAATGTAAGAGAAGCTTGTAAATTTGTGAATACAACTTGTAGTGTCACTGTGGGTTAAATATGACTGAAGATAAGAGCTTGTTGCAGTGTATCTTGCACAGTGAATGCTCCAGTGAAGAACCGGTCTATTTATTTCTGCTCTTTGCATCTCAGTGCTTTCTTTTTCCCTTAAACAGTGAGACAGTTCCCATTGCAGTGCACCAACATTTGCCACCCAAATACCCAGAGACAGCAGCCAGGGTGGGGTGCAAGATGAAGCTTCCCATACCTTCAAAGGAGCAATGACAAATGGTCTGATCTTAAAGTGTCAAATCACCTGCTATTCCAGTTGGCATTTCTGGGTAGTGCCAACCACAGGGTTTGATCATTCAAGGAGAAGTATGAACCAAATCTATGACCTGATCTCTAGGTTGCACAATATGGACTCTGTTGGTTTTGTGCAGTGGTATAAGGGCTCATTCTGTCTTCAGGACTGAGAGTTTAAGCCGATTTCACTAAGAGAGCTGCTAGCCCTCCCCCTACAAGGGCTGTCCTGCTTTTAAGGAGAGGGATTATTGCCTCGTCTCACTCCCCATCCTGTGGTCTGAAATCCCCTGTAAAGTCAGGCTGTGATGTACTGAGAATAACATACTCCAGGTTTAGCTACTGTTTTGCAAGTAGAGTGAATTGCTCATGTCAAGTCTGAGCAGCTGTATTGGATCATCTGCCTGGTGGAGCAGGGCATCAGATCAAAGCTGTTCTACCTGAGTGGGGAGATAAATGCTGATGAACTATTTCTTTGCAGATACTTCAGCGCGTCCAGCTCAAGAAGTGGAAGACAGTACAGATACTGTGGAAGGCAGAACTGAAGAGGATGAGTAGGGACTCCATGGCATCAGAAGTGGAACTTCATTGTGAATGTTGTTGGAAAGCTAACACACTCTGAAGACATGTCAAAGTAACCTGTATTCAAATCTGCAAGGGTTTTATTTAGTTAGTACTTGGTAAGAAGCATCTGGGCTTTAGAACTGTTCTTTTCAACGTTTTGATTTCAGGCTGGGATTCATATTATTTGTTTAAATTTTCCTTGGAATGCAATGGGTTGTGTTAGGAAATACAAGATTATCAAGGAAAAAATGCTCCTAATTTCAATTAGCACGTTTCATTGGATTTAGCTTTTTTCAAGCAAGGCCACTTTCAGGTATCAACAGCAGGACCAAGGGGTTACATTTTTACAGGAGGGATGTCTTAAATCTAAAACCTTTCTTGTTTTTAGCCATTTAAAACTAGCACTGTGATATTATGGACAATAGATGTAATATAATGTCACCATTTGATTTTTTAACTTTTGTATAGAGATGCAAGTGTAAGATTTGCCTCCAGGCTGCCACCCTGGGGCCGCTTGGAGCAGTTCTCTCCCGTTGGATAACCTGTGCAAATTCAGATGAACCAGCCTTTTCTTAAGCTGCCTTTTCAATAAGGCTGATGCCTTTCAGAAACGCTTTCTTGCTGTACATTGGTGAAGCGGATTAGGTAGTTGCTGGTGTTTGTGGAGTGCAGCTGTCTGTTGTAGGCTTGGTGGGGTGGATTGTGCCGTTTGTGTGCTCTTCAGGCCCAGGTCTAGCCATGGCGTGACACGCATTCCTGTCCGTTGAAGACAACAAGATTAGTCTCGCTTCCGCCAAGGCTAGATTTGTCCCATCTTGTTAATAGAAATTGTGTTAATTCTTCTTTTAGTATTTTTTTGCATATAACATAGGTGCAGAGGCCCAACTGTTCCTCCATTGACCTGGGCTGGGCGGTTGTTGTGAGTGGGTGATGGGAGCTCCATAACATGGCCTAAACCTGCCCTGAATTTTGCCTGTTGCCAGGTCCTCCCCAAGCCACCCGCAGTAGGAGGGAGTGGAGGAAGGCTGAGGTGGTAGTAAACATACCCACCTCCCTCCTGCCCGAGCACCATGCCCGGAGTGCCCTCACCTGCAGCACAGCCCCCTCAGCTTCATTTGCATGGCCACCTCCTGGAGACCAGAGCTCACAGTGGGACCAGCTGTCTCTGGAAACCTCAGGACTCCAGTGGATTTTCCTTGGGGATTTGGGGGCCATTTTGACAGGGGTGAATCTGTGCCTGTACGGGGACCTCCTAGAGACTCCCTCCCACCATCCCAGGAGAAGCACCAATCTTGGACCAAAACTCTACCCTTTGGACAGTGTTGGTGGAGATAGGTAATGCTTGTACTGAAAACAGTTTGACTATGTCAGTCACGAATGACTGTAAGCTATGAAGTTGGCTTTCTCCATCTGTAGAGCTGGATGAGGTCTGTACTTCCAATTAAAATTGCAGCCGGAAGAAGCCGCTCACTGTAGGTGGAACAAAATAACAGGATTTCTTCCAGCATTAACTCCTAAGTTGACTTCCAAGTGCTTTATTTTCTCCAGTAATAAATTTCTTTAACAGCAGATTTTAGTTGTGTGATAGTGGGTAAAATTTACTGGCCAGATATGTTAATAAGATAAGTTTATACCTTCTTTGCAACCAAATTTAATATATTTACTTACAAAGACTTCTGTGCAATGAATGTTTAATACAAAGGAAAGAGACTATTTTACTTCAAAGCAGCATTACTTTATGTACAAAACTAGAGCTCATTATTTGGGGTGTTTGGGATCTAGAACCCTTTTTATAAGCAGTGTAGTATAGTATAATATGATACTTAAGATAGACTTTGCTCTCTCAGCCTGTATAACAATCTGGTTTGTTTTCTTGGTGTAGACTCTCTTACCTATGCTGTCACAGAATTATTTTGTTGTATGAGTGGGATTCTGGTCAGAGCACTGAATTTCACCAGAGTAACTGAAGGTTTCAGAGCACTTCCTGAATCTAGCTGCCACCCCTGTCACTCCCTTCACTGGTGACAGTTTTCTGGTAAAGCTAATGAAGCGAAAACAAGCTCAAGCTACATGTTTGGGTAGCACATGAGCAGTGAGAAGAGGCCCCCAGCTCAGACCTATCTATAGCTGGTCGTAGTGGGAAGAAGGCTGCACTGGTGAGGCAGCCAGGTGGATGTAAGGTGCTCTTTAATGCTGCTTTTGCATTGACTGTCAAGAACTGTTACAAAACTCCGGGGAAAAGCAACAACGATGACGACATATTTTTAGCTATGTGATTTCCTTTCAATCTGCTTCTGCCCAGCTCCATGAGGAATGACGTTAGACATATCACTTAATTTGCTTTTTGCTTTATAAAAGGAAAACCAGTTGTTTCAAGCACTTCCCCCAATTTTCTGTGCTCTCTATCTGCTTTCAGACGCTCCCTCCCTTCCTGCTCTGGATAGCCCTTATCCTATTTCCACCTGAGGTCAATGGCACTTCCCTAAATAAGTTTCCCAAAGAAACAACAAAATTCTACATACACCCTGAAAAAAACGCCGTGTAACAGTACTTTTTTTCATCCTAGTATGTAAAGATACAGCCCATGTAGAAATGCCAGATTTTCTCCTTCCAGCCTAATTACTCCTCTCTTTCCTTTAACCTCTTTCACACTGCACCCTTGAAGTATTTTACATTAAACATATGGATGCTTGAAACCAAGGCTTTTTCCTAAAGTCGTGTGGCCTCAGTTTAACGACCATGCAAAGCCAAACTCCTCCTCCCATTTTTGTTTTTCTGAACATGGGCCAGAGGCCCTAAAATAGGAGAGCAAGATAGAGAGAAATTGTTTCATACAAACAAGCCCTATTTATTGAACTTGCAGGTCTATGAATGTCCATTTAATTTGTGTGCAAGTGTTGTCTCTCTAATAAACTCAATAGTTGTTTTGTATTTTTTTTTGGGATTAAAAGCTTTGTAGAAACTAAAAAGGAAAAAAAAGACATTCAGTCATATTTTTCTAGTCTAGCTTGTAGAATTTTTCATGTAGTGAAGAAAGGAAGTTTTATGGATTAAGACATTGTTGGATATTGCTCTATTTCAGTTCTTTCTAATTTTGTAAAAGGCCACCTGTACATAATGTTCAACTAATGTATGTCCTGTAGATGTATTACAACATTTAGCCTATTAAATGCCTATTCTGGACTGATTGGAAGAAGTGATGTACCCACGGTGTCTTGGTTTGAAAATGCAAAGGGTTACTTGTGGTGGTGTGCAGCTCCTGTCCTACCAATACAGCTAATACGGGGGAACGAAGCCTGCTCAAATCCTTGCACTAGCTCTCCGTACCACATGCTTCTACGCAGATAAATTCAGATTTACATGAAAGGCAGTTGCTCTCTTTCCTTTGAGCCTTTCCTCAACCAAGCAGCTCCACACTCCCTGCTTCTATCTTGGGATTTTCTTGCTTGCCTTCTTGGCATGGCCTCCTCGCCCTGGGTGGGACCCTGCCTTGCACAGCAGTGAGCCAGTTGGCTCATCTTCTTTCGCCTTTTAATGCAATGCACATATTTAACATTTTCTGGAAAGGCTATTGTGGAGCCCAGCAGGAACTCGCATTACTGGAAACCTATACCCTGTGCAAAGAGAGCAAGGTCATGTGGCAGAGAAGATGAGAGGCAGAGATAATCTGCCACTGAACAACCAGTTTTTTCAAGTTACCAAAAAGCAAAGGATCAGATAACTGGAGGATGAGACTCTTACTGTCACAGTTCGAAAGCAGCTGCTGCTCACTGAAATGGGTCTGTCAGCATGGCAAAAATCATTGCCTGGGGTAAAAACAGTTTCTCTCTAGCCAGGCTAGGGACCTGCCACTGCAGGACTGTGGCTGGTCAGCAGTGGTGGCATGGTTAGGGAAATTTTCTGTATCCCAGGCTGGAAGGAATGAGTCCAGCATCAGCACCACAGCACTTGCAAACCTGATGCTTAATGTCCCTCAGTAGTGGAGTTTCCATGCAGCATGCATGGAAAATCTCCTCTCCAGGCATATATTACCCTGGGTGTGGGTTCATAGAGAGACAGACACTGTCTCCTTTTCACCTCCCTGTGAGCCATCCCTTTCTTCTGGGGTTTTCCTGCGTGGTGTTTGGTGTTCAGCTGCATAAGGATGCAACAGGTGCTACCTGATGGGTCCAGGGAATGCAGTTTCAGCTGGTGCTAATTTTATGTTGCTGAGATCCATGCTGAGTACTGGCTGTTCTATTTCCTTGAGTCTGAAGGCAGGGAGAGTTTATCTGTGTTTAATTATATAGGATGAGCCTGGGAACACAGTCCTCAGGTTGATTTAATGTTATCCCATTGGCATTCTATGAGACATTTTCATTTATCTTTAATCAGACATCTGCTTAGTAGTTCTTTCTTTTAGATGTATTCTACTTGAACTTCTGTCTAAAGGAGCAAATAACATTGTCAGTGGAATTAGCCTTTATTTAAACCACCAATAAGAGATGGAAACTGGCTTTTATGACGTTAAACTGAAAAATGTCACATCAAAATCAAATCAATCCTAATTTGTATTTTTACCATTTTTTTTTCTTTTTTTCTCCCAATCTGATATTTGTGTGAATTCTTTTGTGAAGAAAGGTGATCCCTGGCAGCTCCAGGAAGCCATGACTCCCATAACAAGAGGCATGTGTTTGAAATCACATTGTGGCTTTCATTTCAGAGATGGTAACTCTCTGAAGTTCAAGTTCACTCAGTTGTGGAAAACTAGGATTTTAACAAAGTTTCTGGGTTTCCCTCTTAAAAAAACTTTTGAACACTCCCCCCCCAACATAATTTTACAGTTTTCTTCTAAGAATGCTGATAAAACATTCCCCCCGTTTTCTCCAAGATTTCTACCACGAAGAGTCCAAAAACGTCAAATCTAACCTTGGAAGACTTCCCTTGTGGAGACCCTCCCTGGGCCCAGCATGGGCAGGAGCTGAGGAGCAAGGGCTTCTGGGGAGGTGAAGACACGGCGGACAAAAATCTTTTCATCCTGCCTGACAATTCGTGCCCACACACCAAAGCAAGTCTGTTTAAAATAGCCATGATTGCAGTGAATCCAGCCATTGAATGGATGTTTGCAATCAAGCCAGCATTCAGCTTCAGCATGGCTCCTGGTGTGTGACGAATTCTCTTTATGAATAAGTCATTTAATTTATGAAACATAGGTTGAGTATTGTCACTTACCCACGTGTCTCCATAACACTGACGTCAGTACCCCCACGCGTTACTATTCAGTAGGCGATGAAGCCATGAAAATACCTGGAACTGTGATGCTGCTGGGACGTACAGCCAGACTCAGGAGCTGGGGAAAGTTCCAGATACCACAGTGCTGGAAACCTAAGAATAATTTATTGTTGCTGTTAGTTATTCACTGATGCAGGAAGTTATTCATTGAGCAGGAAGAAATAGTACAGGCACCTATCTCACCAACCGAGCCTTTCCTTGGCAGCCCTGTACCTTCTCCTGGATTAGCTCTTCAGGCTGGTGAGGTCTTGAAAGTGGAGAACTACAATTGAAAACACAGGGGCAGAACAAAATAAACTAAACATAGGATGAAACTGAGCAACTCAAGTGCTCTCTTATTTGTATTGGTATTTAACCAATACAAATGGTGTGTGTGGGAAGCAACTAGCATATTCCCCCAAATTTACATCTGAGGAAGAACAAGCTGAATCAGAAACAAAAATGGTCTCCAGGTAGCAGTGGAGTGCAGTGGCTCAGGAAGCAGCACAGTTGAGTTTTTAGTTCTTAATAGCCACATCCAGCCATTAGCCCTTCTGCTCCCCAGCAGGACACGTATGTGGCTGGGGCGGCTCATCCTCCCCTCTCCATGAGCCTGAGGGCTGAGGCCTGCTGCAGAAGAGGTTTCTCTAAGTTTCAGGTGTTCTTGTCCATCCTGGTTTTGGTTAATTTGTCCCAGTTGTGTAGCCTGGAAATGCACTGGGATGGCATCCCTTGGGGGGACAGGAGCTAACCCCACTCCTGCGAAGGGTCTCTGCAGAGAGGGAAGAGCAGCTCCTGGTGCCTTTTCTGCCATGAAGCCCTCAAAGTACCACAGGGATGAACAGTCACTCCCACCATGCTGAAACCAGTCTTACTCTACTAGAAACAAGATGAAAAATTAAGATGGGGTTTGGGATGCTAATCACTAGGAGGATTTCAAGCTTAAAGCACAACCAGAAAACATGAGCAAAGGCAAAGCAGCCATTTGACCCCAGCACCTTCATTCTAGCTCAAGGTATCTTTCTTTAGACCAGACTTGGTGCCTTCACTTAGTTTTAATGACCCTTTAGCGTGAGGACACATCTCACATTGAAGCTGTGCCTCCTGAGTGAGACCGTAACTGAGGAGACACATCTGAATTCCCTAGTTCACATAAAGGCTAAGGTGCTGCTTCCTATTTATAGCCAGGCTGGGTTAAATAAAGTGCCTTATTCATCACTGAGGTTTTAAACAAATTCCAGAGAGGACAAAGGGCCTTGTGTCTTTTTCCCCACCCTTTTTTTCCCCTAGTTTATACATGCAGAACTAAGACTTGTTCCAAGAGCGATTCAAAATAAAACCAGAAAATGATTTGTTGACTCAGCATGAACCACTGCCCTGCTAGAAATCGTATAGATGATTTTCATATGCATTCTCTGAAAAACAGGGTATTAAGATAACACGAAGTTTTGACTTGTGGGCACAAACCCTGCTTGCAGATCCACTGATAGAAATCTTCTAAATTTGGTGGCGTTGGTTTGAGTCCGCTGCAGCTGAGAGGTGAGTGGATACCAAGAGGGAGAAAAAAGGAATAAAATGAGGGTACTTAAAACTCCTGCTTTTTAGAAATGCTCAGTAATATATTGAAATAAGCAGAGCAGGAGATGATGCTTATCACACTAAGCTGCTGTCCCAGCTCTGCTAGTCACTACAGATTTCATTGCATTCTTCAAAGCTTTTCAGGTTTCTAACAGTGATGCATGCCCTGCTCACTGTGCAGAACCACAGCATGCTTGGGGAGCAGTGGTGCTGGAGGTGCTTAACTGTTTGAACAATGCAGCAAACTGCATTGCTTTGGTGCTTGCACTTCATTTCAGCAAACGACATCAGAACTGATTCAACTTACAAATAACCCAGACATGTTATTACCTTGGTTTTATAATAGGTGATTTTGTCACAACCTAGCATCTGGCTCCAGCCATGGTAAACACTAATGTAACAAAGGCAAAGCTTTCCTTCCAAATAATATGATTTTTAAACTCTTTAGGGTAGCACCTGTGTTTTGGTTGCTTTGTATTGGAAATACCTGCACAGTGCCTATAGCAGCAGGCTCTGGTCTGCAAGGATGAGGGTCCCATGTGGTGGGAGTAAGCTGGCAGGAGATGCTGGCAGTGCTTGTGCCTGTGCAGAGTTGCCTGGTCCATCCTTGCCCAAGGCTCAAGCTCTGCTCGCCCCACTTTGCTGCAGCTTTTGGCACATCTCTCCTGGCTGCCACCAGCCTTGCTCTCTGCTGCAGCCACCCCAGAGAGGGGTCTGGCAAGAACAACCAGCAGGTTCTTCTGTGTTCCCCCTACAGGTGCCCGGGGCCAAACTGAGAGTGGACTGAGACCAAAGGAGGCAGGTGAAGTGGTCCAAGAGCTCCCAACACATTTGTCTAGAAGTAGAGTAAAGGTAACAGATCTGAGTCTCTCCAGTTATCTTTCATGGTTACTGTTGAATTGCCAGGAAAACCATAGACAAATTAACTAATTTGTTCCTCATTCTTTTCCCTCTCCCCCCCACCCCCCTTTCAGAAATCTCACGTGCATTTATATGAAGACAGAAAGTGTTTCTGCAATGCAGAACTCTGCCAAGAGCTGTGCTTATTATTCCAGATTCACAATAAAAGTTGTTGTGCAAATACATACATAGAATACAGCACTTAAATGGGGATTTGGCTAAACCCAGCACACATATCTAATCAGAAAACATATACAGGCTTGGGAAAATGCTGTGATTTGGTATTACAGAGTCTTACTATATGGGTGTGCATAGGTTACAGGAGAAGATACAGGCAATACTGCATTAATGCTGAAAACTATCTTTTGTATCTGTTTATAACATCTGCTGGCCAAAGGAGAGAACTAAGATGTATATCAACCTGATCAAACTGAAGTCATTTGACCTCCTGTGTCCCCGCCTTAGAAAACTGGGATAAATTACTGGTTCCCAAAATGAGAACCAGATGCTTCTACATTTTAGCAAAATCTTGCTGCTCCGGAAACTATTGTTACTTAGAAGGAAAATCCCAAAGGCAGCAATTTTTGTGTCTTGAACATAAGAGGATGTAATCTCTTAGCAGAACCATGACTGCAGATGGCAGGTTAAGGCCCATTCTTTACACTAGCCTACAGCTGGTGCTGGAGCAGAATGCAGCTATGACTATAATGCTGTCATGCCTGGAGTGTCCATAAACAACAGTGTTTCTGTAGCAACACATGCTATAGGCGAAGCATCGCAGTTGGTGGGTTTGTAAGTACTGTACCACTGCAGAGTAGTTAATTTACACAAGTTAAACACATGCAAACCACATAAGACACACTGGCACAGAGCATATGGTGCAAACCATCAAATACTCAACATTCTTAGAGTGACCATCAGCTCTGCTCCAGAGAAAGATTTCAGAAGACATTGGTAGAACTCCTTTCTAGTCCAAATTTACTGTGATTAGCACTGGGCTCAAGATACTGATGTTGATACTTCAGGCTTTACAAGGCACCAGTATTCTGTTTTACAGTGTCATCTTCCTTTCCAGTGCATTTAAACAAACTTTAATATCATGACTAGAACATACAAGTTGAATTTTATCAGGACTGTGTATGCCAGCACTAACTCAGAAAACTTGCGTACACCAGTCTCTCTACAGGCTACCAGGAGCACATAACACTGTACATTGAATTATCCCATACTTAAGCTAGATCTCTTTGTGATTTTTTTTTGTCTAGAATGATACCATTACCCTCTGAGTAATGGTTTGCTACCAACTCAAAGCAAAGTGCTCTGCACACAATATAGATGAAAGAGTAGGGATTTCCAGTGTTTAACGTGAAAAGAGCTAACACAGATACTCAACTTTTATCACAAAGGTATAAACCAACCCCAGCTATGTCCACGCTGTTAGGCTAGGTCTGGTGAAGTTGTGCTCATGAACTTCTAATCCAGTGTTCCTCTGAGATTAGGTAAAGAGGACTTATACTTTGTGGACCTGCTTCTAGATGGACAATATGCTGAATGTGGGCATTTGGACTGTTATTGGACCCTACTTTTGAAATGTTTGCAGCCTGGCATTTCTTGGTAGCATTGCTGGGCCTCCACTGAGAACCTTCTTCCTGTGTCTTCATGGAGAGATCTAGGAGCTCAAACAAAGGAAGGATTAAAAGACACAGGATGAAATCTCTTATGGTGCTGACAAGTTTCTCTCTCCTTTTTGGAAAAAGTTTGCAAAAGGACATATTATCTCAAGTCGGTCTCTTCTGCATCAGAGGCTGGTAGATTTGGCCCATAGCCTGAAGTAGAAGTCAGATAATATGCCCCATCTTTGCTTTGCAGCTTATTTCCTGTGTTGAATTCCTACATGACAAGCACACAAAAAGCATATTAAAGATTAATGCAAAAGACCCTGAAGACTGGAGCTTCCTGAAAGGCATCACACAGCAGGTCTTCGTTAGCACACGAGAGCAGATGGACACACCGCTGGAGGGCTGACAGCACATGCAATGCCTCTCCACACTTTCTTCTCCAGCCTAATGCCTCTGAACTTCATAAGCAGCCTCAAAACATCCATAAATGATTCAGAAGATGGATTAACCAGTGGAGAGAAGTGTTGCTTGCTGGGTTCAGGAGTCCCTAGATCTCTTTTCTGCATCTTTTTTCACCCCAAATCTGGGCATGGCCACCTCAGCTATCTGAGCTGAAGTCACACAAGAAGTTTGATATGTTCAGTCCTCAAATTTTCAATCACTCTATGTTTACTCTGCTGGGCGCATCTGCCTTTCCTCACGTATGCATCTGTGGGAGTTACAAACTTTCTCATCCATGTGGTCTGGTCTAAGAGACAGTGTCCCCACAAAATAGGTTTTGGCTGCTTCATCTCAGGGCAGCAGGAAGGTTGCAGTGCAGTTGTTAGGTGTTCCCTGCTAAGAACATAGCATCGAGATGATACATTGGTTAAAAGCAGTGACAGTTCTCCCTTTTCACCCCAAACTTTAGAGCAGCAATTTATATGCCTAGCATTTCAGAAATGTTTAAAATTAAAAAAGGCTACCAAATAATACTTCTAATGCCCACACAACATGACACTGAAAACTACTGCTTAGCAAATTGGACAAGAATCATTACATGCGATATAAAAGCATGAGGATAACAACAGTTTCTTTACTTGCAGCTCCTGGAGACAGAACAGTTTGCTTAAAACATACTCGTGAGGCTGGCATGATTTAGGGATTACATCTTCAAACTAATTGGTGGTAATGTGCATGTAGTTACCAGAAGCTGTTACTCTTCAGTTCTTAACTCTTCTTCTTTTTGACATTTGCTTTCCTGTTGCATTTTTCGTGCAGATGCTGAGCTTTACACACAAAAAGAGAAATAGCTCAAATATTCTCCATTCCTATCAGCAGTTGCCTGATGTTGCCGCATATCCATCCCTCTTCTCCAGGATGCAGCTGCCTCTGTTGGATACAAACAAGAGAGAGCTGAGGAGCCAAACCTGTGGCTGTAGCAATAGTTCACCAAAACGTGCTGCTGGCAGCAATCTTGCTGCCTGCCCCGGGCCTTCCCCCATGTGCTACCAAATCAACACCTACAAACCAAATTGTTGCCCTTTAGCAGCCCACGTGCACCTTAACACCTTTCTGCTCTGCCTTCTCTTTGTCCTCATCTGCCAAAGGGGCTTTCACAACAACTGTCACTCACTACCAGTCACTGGCTTGTGACACCCCTAGGAACCTTTGGGCCTGGCTTGAGCTGTTGCTCCAGATTAGAGAGCAGAGGGAAGGAGCAAACTTTGTCAGATGTATCAATGGGACCTACTTCTCAGCTCTGTGTCCTGTGCTTTAATGCTCAGATTTCCTTTGTGTTATGTTCAGCCCCACCACTCTCCAGCATCTTGCATCATGCTGTGAGTTTGCCATCCCTCTCCTCTGGGGCAATTCACTGGAGATGCAAACTTGGGCGATGCCTAATTGTTTTCTGCACTTGCATCTAGTTTTGTGGCAACTCCGTGTCTTGCTAAATATTCATCTAGTCATGCAATTTACCCCACAGACTATAGCATCATGCAAATGAATTTTGTTATTAAATGTTCAAAAGGGAACTTTTATTCAGAAGAAAATATTTCAGAGCATCTAACAATTTCCACTTTCTTCATCACAATGTTGCCAAGTAGAGGAAAAAAAATATCTAGCCCAGCTTCCAGAAACACCCTACTCACCATAGAAACTATAAACTAAAACAAGGCTAGTAGTGATGGCAGCTCAATGGAGCATTTTAGTTAATAGGTTATCTGAGTAAGAGCAATATTTGCACAACATCGCTGCTAATCTCGCACTTTGCTGTGTGTGGAAGTGCTCCAGTCTATTTCAGTGGAACTCCACCCATGCAAAGTAGGCAGCAGAAAGAGGGACACGCTAAGCTCTTGCCTTACCAAAATAACCTGTCAGCAGCCATGTTTCAATATAAACTAATGAAGAATAAATAGGGGTTGTTTCTCCATAGCAGTTTAACCTTTTTTTTTGCTCTCTGTCTCTGCAGAGCAGTTCAGGATTTGCTTTCACATCAGCTACACTGGATGACCATCTCTGGCTGTAGGGTAGCCAAAGCTGGATGTAAGTCGTGGGGTAACCTGCCTTTTATGCCACCCCAAACCAACTTATTCTACTCTTTCCCCTGGTCGGTACAGGGAAAATCTCCCTGTCTTTCTTGACGCAGGCAGAAGATAACAGGAGTGGTCCAAGCAGGGTTTTTAAGCCTGCATACTCCTCTGCAAGCTCTACTCCTACTCACACCAGCTCACCTGGCTGGACGTGTCACCAAACTCATGCAGAGGGTCTTGTGTGCACAGATGAGTGTAATGACAACACTGGGCTTGAGCTCAGCTTCACTCCACAACAAAGAGCACATCCTTTGGACCAGATTTCTCCTTCTGAAGTCTTAGCCATTTCATTTAGTGCAGGTTGATTTATACCTACCCGTCCTCTGTTTCCCATGAGAAGTCACAAGCAGAGTTTTAAAGGCAAACCTCTAAGTAAATTTATAGCCTACATCAGGTTTTTCATCTTGGAAGAAGCAAAGCCATAAATTTCCCACACCAGTGCTTCAAAAATCATCCCCTTTTTGATTCATGGTATTTGAAAGTCATTCTGAGCCAGAAAATGCAGACCTCTCTGGGATATTCATTTTGAAAGTTGAACAAAGGACTGAGGCATCATTTAGGAAGTCTGTTCAATGCTCCAGAAGATGAGCAACCCAAATGTGCTCTTGAATATATTATCTTCCTCTGACTGAGTGGTGGCAGCCTCTCCATCACACAGACAAAAGCACATGAATACTCCAAAAGAGACCAGTGCTTAGGAATTATTTGAACGTTCAAAGTATCTAGTGCCTGTTTCAAGAAACTGAAATAGCTGTTCAAAAATACATTACAAATTGAAGACAAATGTATCTGTGAAGATATTTGCAAAGGCTGAGTGGTCTAGGCACAAGGACCTCTGGGTGGTAGCATTGTCAACTTCAGGTGTTCAGAAGTTCTATGACTGGCTTAAAATTACAAGATTTAAAAGAAGTAGATCTGGGCTCCCTAATTGCTTTTTTACAGCAGAGAAAGAGGAGAGATACTGCATTTTCAGTCATTTCTCTGCAGCACAAAGGGCTGAGAATATCCTTTAGAAAATCCTCAAACTGAGATTCTCTGACAACCTCAAGATTCCAGGCACTGGATTTCCAGAGAGAGAATTGGAAAACATGATCTAGTGAGCAATAAACCCCAAGTCAGTCTTACTACCTTGGAAACCCACGTTCCACCAGCATTTCAAGCCTACTCCCTGATGCTGGGCTGCTTGCAGATTGACTCTGTGCTAAACCCACATAAGGACATTAAACCCAGGACCAGCCTTCTGTGCATCCTGCAAACCAGTAAAGTCATAGAATAATAGAATCACTTGATTGCAAAAGACCTTCGAGATCATTGAGTCCAACCATGCCTGTCCACTACTACACCACATCCCTAAGTGATTCATCTACCTGCCTTTTAAACACCTCCAGGGTTGGTGACTCCACCACCTCCCTGGGCAGCCTCTGCCAGTGCCTGATAATCCTTTTGGTGAAGAAATGTTTCCTGATGTCCAATCTGAACCTCCCCTGGCACAACTTGAGGCCATTTTGTCTCGTCCTATCACCTGTCACTTGGGAGAAGAGACCAACACCCACTTTGCTTACACCTTCTTTCAGGCAGTTGCAGAGAGCAATAAGGTGTCCCCTCAGCCTCCTCTTCCCTAGGCCAGTTCCCTTCATAAGACTTGTTCTCCAGCCACTTCACCATCTTGGTTGCCCTTCTCTGCACACACTCCAGCACCTCAGTGTCCTTCTTGTAGTGAGAAGGAAACACGGAGGCTCCCTAAGAAGCACATGGAAAGGTGTAGTGCCTGAGAAACGGGACTCTTTACAGACAGCCTGATACCCACAGGGAAGCCCAAGTCATGCTGCAGGAAATTCTGAGGAAGGAGATGGTTCAAGTTCCACCTCTCCCAATCACTTACACACTGATGTTGAGGGGTGCTTGCCTTTGCTCAGCACTTGCAGCCAGCAGGGAAAGGCATTTCAAGGACTCTCCTCCACCAGGTGAGATGGAAAGAGCACAACTCAGCCTGGTATTTGGGGAGATTGTTTGGAAAGCGAGACTCCAGGATTTCAACCGTTGCTCTAGCGAATCCTTATTCCAAAATATTATTTTAATTCACACTTTTCTTCCAGCTGGCTGCCCTAAGAGTCTTTCTCTTCCCTTCTCAGACAAACAGCTGTTTGATGCGAAGTGCAGTGTTTTTTTTTTCTTTTTAAGATGTTGATACTGCAGCTTCACAGCTCCTTCACACAGCAAGCAACTCTGAGGTAGGAAACATGGCCAAATCCTCCAGGCTGATGTTAAAACTCCTGAGGCTTCTTGACATCTCACTGTGTGCAGCAGACAGCTGAGCCTCCGGATCTGAATGGCTTCATCTCCATGCTGCGTCCTGTGGAAACCAGTTAGACGCTCAAACAGGATGGGGAGCACACTAGTGACCTTTTAAACTCAGAAAAACTGCAGAATAATTTAGTCTGTGAGGGTTCTATAGACTCTATTTGGTCCAACTCATGCTCTAACCATGGCTGTCTTTAGTGGTAGAACAGGCTATTCATGGCTATGCACCATTGAATCTTCAACACCTTCAAGGACGGAATCACCACATCCTCTCTGGGTTCCTGCTCTCTGGTTTGACCTCCCTCACGGAGAAGTTTATTTTGCCTTATGTCCTATGCCTTACTACAATATGTGACTGTCACCTTCTGCCCTTTTACTATGCACACCTGAGAAGAATTTGTTTCTTCTCCATAACCACTCACTGGTGATTAGACAAGACAAGACAGAAAGGAGATCTCTCTTTAGCCTTCTGAGGATTGGAAAGGTGGGCTTCATAAAAAGGTTAACCATTGATCTAGGCCTGGTGCTCAGGACATCTTGGCTTAGTGACTCACTCAAATATCAGCCCTGCTGACACTGTTGACTCCGAAGTGTCCTGGTCTCACAGGAACAGCTCCTCTCTGTTCCTAGAGGAAGTCAGTTTCTCACTGCTCCCACCTGGACATACTGGAGCAGATTTTTTCCTTGTGATGATAAGCTGCTATGAAGATCATTCTTGAAAATCCAGGTGTTTCTTTGACACTTAAATAGTAATTTTTGAAAAATATACTGGATGTGATAGGTGCAGAGCTGACGGTCTGCGAGGTCGCTGTGCTTAACCTCTCCAGCCATAAATGGGATACCGTAAGACTCCCTTTCTCATACCTTAATCTGTCTTCTTCAGAGTAATTTTCAAGGTCCTTGGGAAAGGGCTGTCATTCCTGTGCCCAGACAGTGTTCAGTAAAAGGAAACTCTGGTCCTGTTTGGGTCCTGTATGACATAAGTCATAGAAAGTCAGAAGCTGGGACTTTCTTTCCACAGTTATTGCTGCAGCAGTGCTACCAGTGACTCACAAATCAATACTCTCCACTTACACCAGGCTTTTCATGGGTAAAGGAAGTGTTCCCACAACACAGATGTGAAGGAAGCCACGGTGACAGTATGTGTAGGAGTGGGGTTTTGCAGGCGCCTCACATGCTCCTTGTCACACCAAACACATTGTGCACTGCCATTGCTAAAAAGCCACAGAGGACAATAGTTACTGCTATTTTCTCCTGTTGGGACAAGTATCCCCTTGTTTAAAAATCCACACCTCTATGCACACCTACACAGTACTCCAAATCATTGCAATATGTGGACTCAGATGATATGAATAGTATAAAAAATCCTTTATACTCGTTAAGAGATTTAAACTCTCCCCTCCACACACACACCCCTGCTTGCCTCTATATATCTGATAATATGGTATTATAAAACAATGCTATTACTCCTGTGGGGTTTGATTATTTAACATGGTACTGAGCAAAGTTATCAGAACAATCCTGATGGACCAAAATAATACTTTGTTTCTGATGTGGTGTGTGTAAAATGGAGGCCAAAAAGAGCTGCTGACTGGTTGACTTGAAATATTGCTGACCTTTCTGCTCACCCAGCAGAATCCGCTAGCTTTGGGTTGCTTTGGGTATGCAGAGCAAACCACCCCCTACTTGTCTCTTCCATTCGACTCCTACTAAACTTGGGTCCAGCGCTGTTTGCTTTCAGTCCCCTTGCGAACATGCTGAAGGGGAGAGAGTTGGCAGCCCTGCCTGGTAAGACTGACTGGTCTTCCAGGAGATGAGAGGTCTGTAAAGGCACACTACCACTTGCTCCATTTCTGTGATGGTTTTAGGTGACCCAGAGTCAGTTACAACATGTCTTTTGAGCTTTTTCATCCTCTATACACTGAGGCAGACTGTGGCCTGGATGCAAAGTGGGAGACAGGAAACAATTTCCAGTTCTGCTCTGGCAGAGTATCCATCTTTCTGGTCTGTGTGCTCTCTTTTCCTGCCTGGTTTGCACTTGTCCATCCTGTTCAAGGCTTTGCTGGCCAACACATTGATAAACACCTAAAGCTCTTGAAGAAGTAAAACACGTTAGGTGTTTGTCAAAGCTTAGGCCCATGAAGCCTAAAATCCTGCAACTAATTTCTTCCTATTTAACCAGCCCTCTAACTCTTGTGTTTCCCTTGTGGTTTAGGAGTCTCCCTTGATCAGGGACGGTTTTATGCTCTGTCTCACACTGAACCTACAGTCTCATAGCAAAGGGCAATGACTTCAGAATTCCTGCGTAGGCCTCTTCTCAGCCATGCAGATAACTGTGAGAGAAGTGCTTCCTGCTCATCTCTACTCCTTCTTACAGTCTTCTACCCATCATTACTCCTTCTCACCCTTCTCCCACCTCCTTCATTTAAAGAAAAGACCTAGGGCACACATGAATGAAGACAATTCATAAATCAGGGAGCCAGCTGAAGGTACAGAGACATCAGGAGCAAGTTCAGGCTATAGGCAGAGAAAAGGGGAGATGTGCTCCTTTTCCAGGGGTCTGTTCCTGCCTTGATCCATGGGACCATGAGTGGACAAGTCCAAGAGGCAGGGAAGACCGTGTTGAGCTGAGTGGGTGACACTCAGTAAAGAAGCCTTGTGAGAAGCAGCTCCAACTTTTCCCTAACCATGCCTCCACAACTTGTCACAAGGCACATCATTTGGTTTGTAGGATACAAGGTGGTATAAGACAGGACAGGAAGCGAAAACCTTTTTGCTGGCCACATTTGAAGAAAACTTCTGCTCGTGCTGCACCTTGAGGGAAGCTCCAGATGACAGAGACTGCTCTGGTGATGTGCAGAAGTTGCTTCAGGGAACTGGGAGTGCAATGCTGCTTTGACATTTTCAAGGCAACCTTCCCTGCAGTGCATAGAGTCTGTTGAAATGAGAGACTCTCAAAGTACTCAGCTGTGAAATTCCTGCAAGCCTGTCCTGTGCAAACTGTGATTATTTTGATGGTTCACACATTTCACTCCATTTAGGGGAATTTTCACAAAGAAAGGTGGCCTTGATACCACACATCCATCAAATTTCAAATCACTCCTGCAATAATTTCATAAAATGGCCAAAACAATATGCTTTTTTCATGTTTTATTCTCAGAAACTGCTACCGTAGGTTAATATTTTTACATATACAGTGAATATCAAGTTACCTGTCTCAGTCAGAATGCTCTTAATGTTACTTTTCAGCCCAAACAGGAAACGGCTGCAAACTAAACAACAGCTCTTATAATGGGAAGCACCAGGAAAACAGCTTGAGTAACAGGTAGCACTGGGAGGACAGCCCGTAGCAGAATGCTGTTGAGCCTTCCAAAGATGACACTGTCAACAAAAGTATTCCTAAATGTGCTGTAGGAGTACAAGAGAAACAGCAAAAAGGACAAACCTGAAAATATTAATGAATTCTACTGATTTGGATAATACTCCTCCTGTAACACTGAGAGACGTGCACAGGTACTGGCTAAACACTATGAAAAATTCCTTACTATGAACCTGCTGGGAAGGGACTAATCCTACTTTTTAATTAGTTTCTAATGGTGTTGGCACCTGATCTGTTGTTTAAGGGATGTTCCTTGCCAGCAACAACCCCACTAGCTTACCTCAAATTTGATTCACATTGGTGCTGTGGCTCATTATTCCCCGCCTGACACCCCTGGTGACACCAGAAGATGAACAGGAATATGCAGCAGATAGATACTTCATTACAGGCTGGATCTTCCTTTAACCCTTTCAGTGGTTATGAAAAATTCCTGCTCTGCTGCTTTGATCACAAATTGCCTTCAGGAATTATCCACAGCAGAATCTGTCTCAGAAGACATCGGTCTCAGATATGACCTGCTTGTCTTTTTTTGCTTCACATCCTTATTTTAACATTCTTCAAAGACACGTGTATTTCCTCTGTAACAAGATCATCTCATAGAGGGTTAGCATACAAAGGGCAGATTACCTGAGAATCAAGAGCAAAGCCCTTTGGGACACTTGTGCAAATTGCAGCTGAAACAGATGGTATTTAAACAGAAAGTCTGGGCACAAATAGAGGCAGAAGAGGGAAGCCACAGAGGACCTGGAAAGCAGACTGACAAGATCTCGTAGCCTTGGCAACAACTTCTCCTGATTGCCCACATCAAATGCAGAGGATAGGTCATGAAGGAGGTTGATAATCAAGTGCCATCTTTGACGATCTTAGTTTCTGCCATTCTGCTCTGAAGGGCTTCTGCCTTTCTCTCAGCCCATGAAGAGGTGGTGCAGGTTTGCTCTAAGGATCAGTGAGCAGCTTGACTACAACAATAAATATCTCAGGCTGTCCAAGGAGCTGCATGAAAATGTGCTGATGGCAGGACAGAAATACAAAGGACATACAAAACAAAGTTTTCAGACATAACTGTGGTCAAGGAGGGCTTTCTCTTTGTACACCTTGTTTGCTCGTTCTCCGACCCATGGTGACATACCTTGGCAGCACACTGGTACCTGTCCATGAGCTGAGCTGGAATCAATAGCAGTCACAGGCAACTGTGCAGTGCATTAGCAACTGTGAAGAGAGACTTCTGCTGGACCTGCTGCTCAGATATTTATGGGCTAGGAAGCTGGAAATAACAAACTGGGTGAGCTTTGCCTTCAGCAACTGCCTGGGGAGGGAAAGAAATAGGCTACTGAAGGTCTCAGACCTTATTATCTTCACACAGAGATTTCCTAGGAGAGATGGCCCGAAAACACACACACAGAGCAAAGCAGAGTCAAACTCCCTATGGTACTTTTGGTAAAATTTGTTGTTAATATAAGGAGCAAGCTCTTGGAAAGCAAGTAAACAAGAGCCCAGTGAGGGCAGCAATACCGGTTGGCAGTCAGGTCCCTTGCAGTAGCTTCAACAATTTGTACACTCCAAGCAGTCTATAGAGAAAAGTAGACGTTTCTACAGGAAGATCCGTCTCATCTTCGAGTAGATGTTTAAAACAGAGGGAAACCAAGAGGCTCACAACATAAAATACATAGAAAACTACATGCAAAACTCATGATATCAGAGGGCTTAAGAGATTTCCGAGAAAACTGAAAAGAACACAGGAATATTTTCTCTCTACCCTCTCTGGTATAATCACCTTGGTCATTACATGGAAAAACTTTCATTTAAATGGCAGAGATGCATAATTTTTAATTTTACGTCTCTAAATTTCAGAATAAAACTTTCCACATCACCTGCCAACCTATCTAAAATGTGCAGCTTCAGTATTTTACCTGCAAAAGTGTTTTGAGAGCTTTGTCTACTAAAGGAAGCATTGGATACACAACCTGAACTCTTATGTAAGCAATTCTTATTACCCTGGGATTGTAGGAGCAGTAAATAAACAAGGAAGGTCTGCAAGTGTAAGTGTTCAGGGGAAAAATGGGTAAATAAGGAGCTGAAAAATCTGAAAGAAAAGAAAAAAAAGATGTGGTTCTTTTCAAAATCCTCCTGAGTTTATGCAAATCATTTGAAGAGGATGTGGATTCAGGTCCCTTTTGGAGGCTGCAGTCCCTACAGGACTGAGCAGCCACCACTCTTCACCTCTGCACTGGTACAGATGATCCAGCACCTTCTGGCCAGCACAAGGATAAACCTCTTGCATGAAATTTTCACATACTTTTTTTTGCTCCTTCAGTGTTATCTACCCTGAACTGCTCCTCTTCCCCACTGAGCAATACTTCCTCAGCAGCATAAATGAGCACATTTTGTATCCCACAACAAGTCCCAGTGAGGAATCCTGGTTGGTATCTGAGCTCTGATCATCACTGGCAGTTTGGTCCTATCTTTTAGGATTCTCCTGCTTCTCAGTTTTACATATGCCTTACTTGAATGCTGGAACAACACACAGCTTAAAATAAAATCTTTAAACATTTTTCAAGAGCCAACATGCTTGTAAACAACTCTTTTATGCTCCTATTATGGACTACTGACACAGCTGTTCTCTTTTATCACTCAGTCTATGGAGTAAAAGTATGACTTCAACATGAAAATAACATTAACAAGATTTTCTGTGCATCTCACTAAACTGCTTTCCCATGTTAATGATCTGCAGTGTCAGGTTTGATCAAGTGTCAGCATCTGGAGTGTGGGGAAGATATGAGGATCCATCCATGGGCAGCAAGGAAGGTGACAGATGAGATGTCGTGGGAACAAGGGCAGAGGAGGAAAGGCTTGGAGCACCTCCTGCAGCTCAGCAGCTGGCTATACATGGCTTTATGAGACTTAAAATCCAGGGGGGGACTGAGGAGTCATGCAAGCAAACACTCACAGGCCCTGTGTCCAGTTTGACTTGGGAGGTCAGCTTCCTACCTTGCAGCAGCAGTCCAGGGCCATCTATATGGAAAGAGGATAAGGACCAAAAAAGGTCCAAAAGCTCCAAAAGAGGACCTACACAAAGGCCTAGGCTGAAGCAGCAAGCCAGGCAGCTCGCAGCTGATGGTTACCTCTACGTGGCTGAGCTGCAGCTCTGTTTCTGCAAACAGAGGATACAAGAGGTCCCACGCATCCTGCTCTGCCTTCACTGTCCCAGCATCTCCCTGGCAGAGATCATCCCTTCATTCCCTGGACACCTACATTGCCATACCTATTGCAACATCTGTGTCCCTATCCCCAAAGCAGGGTGACACAACAGATTCCTGGGAGCAGAAGCAGGGCTGATCCAGAACCATTTTCTGGATATGTTATCAGACTTCTATTTTTAAAATGGGAGAATAATATTTCTTTTTGCCTGTGTTGGGAGTATTCTGGGTGGGTTTGCAGAGCTGCTTCTGGGAGAGCATCCAACGTCCTTTGCCGTGTTTGGAAAGGGTGGCTCCCACCCCACTGCCGGGCTTGTCGTTGATGACATTGGCAGCTGCAGCAGATTTGGCTCACAGACCTTCTGTCCTGGTTCATTATCATCTCATCTTTTGTGGGTTTTTTTCTACTGTGCCTCATCCCTCCAGGAAAAAGATAAATGCCATCACTGGCTGCTCCTTGCGGTTGCTCTTGCTGTGCCCCCCAACAACTGGTGCCACGCGTGTGTCCCTGGGTGCTAGCAGAGCTTCTGTATCCACCGTGGCCCCTGTTTTCCAGCACAGCAGCTAGCTGTGGGATGCAACCTGAAACCCTGCAGGAAGCTCACGCCTGTTCCCATCCCTCGTTAGCCGGGAGTCGCCTGTTTTTAGCAGCTTTCTGCACCGCAATGCTGTGAAGGTAAAGAATAGCCTCTCCCCAGCCCAAGCCTGTTCCAGGATCCCGTGTCTCTGGTTGTGACAGTGTGAAAATAGTGATCAGTCGGTGGTTCACAGCAGCCAGAGAAGCTCCATCCAGGCAGAAGCCAGGCAGGGGGAGAGCATCCCGAGGGCTCTGGGAGGAGGCAGAGAGCAAGTGCCTGTAAAGCCACTGCAGGCTGCTCCAGGACAGCAGGGGAAGGACGGAGACGCGCTCCCTGCAGGGGCACTACAGTGAAGAAAACCAGAAAAAGTGGGTTAGCTTCTACACCGATGGCTCTGCAAGTCCTCTCCGTGAGAGCATGAACATCTCGCCTCCCTGAGGGCCTGGGGCACAGCGTTTCTGAGCAAGCCCCGAACACGTTTGCACCAGTGGCAGAAGTGCCCTTGCACTCTGGCTGCTACGGAGCTCCTGGCCACCTGGAGCAGAGCAGTGCCCACTGGTGCCGGTGCCTCTCACGGCAGCCCAGCCTCAGTTCAGACGAGTCTTCAAGGGACCCTGTTGACCCTTACCCTCACCCTGAGCTCTTCAAATAAACCAAAATTCAAGTGGCAGATTTTGTGAGCAGGAGAACAAAAAACTCTTTGGTGTAGAGAAGAATCAAAATGAGTCACAGTATAAGTAAATGGTGTTTGCAATTCAAACTGTTTTTTCTCCCTGGGTTTCTGCAGCCCAGCAGCTGTGTGTCCTTGCATGGGGACCAACCCTTTCTGGAGACCAGCGCTCCCTCTGTCTCTCCATCACCTCCAGGACTGGACTGTGTGCCATCCCTGCTTGCACCAAGCAAACAGAAAGCTTTATAAGAAGCACAGACAGCTGTCCATGAAAAGACCATAAACCATCTGTCATATCTTTGCTGCACCTCAACACAAATTTAGCCTGGTACCTGCTGGTGGCTGAGCTCCTTCATCAGCACAGTCGCCTTGTGTTAGTTGTTGACTTTAAACCATCTAATTCTCAAATATTTGCATTTCTCATCACAGCAATCTCAGCTTCCCTCTTTCCCCAGTTTGGCACTCAAACCTGCATTGATATATAAGCCAAAGAGGTGAAATCAGCATTGCTATCCCCCCATTTAGGCAGCCCTTTCTTTGCGTCTTCCAGATGATGCACTGTTGGTGTGAGTGTGAGTTCTTGGAGCAGCTCAGTGCCTACAGGTTCATTCCTGTCTGATGAGCAACTTCAGCAACAAGAGCCCCAAATCTGTCCTTCAGAATCTTGGAGGCGGCTTAAAAAAGTTGAGGTGTGGTACATTGGTTGTGATTAAAAAATACATTTATGTTCTTTTTAATTTGTTGGTTTGGTTTCTGTGCAGTTAGGAGAGGTGCTTTATATTTTATACAAATCTGACAGCTAGAAACTTCTTTTCCATTTAAACAGAAATGAAGCTCCTGCATCTAGGAACTGGGGTTTTAAGAAAAGAGTAAATATAAAAATCACAAGACTTAGCTACACTCTTATCAGTAATAGCAAATTTCTGAGAACACCAAATGGCTGGGTAGCCAAAGGTTGGGTTACGAGATCTATGTAACCTCCTCACAAAAACATATGTGTCTTTCATAATTCCTTTCTATGTGCTGGTTGGAAGGATGCTCTCGTAAAGAAGATACTTACCTGGGTTGCTCAACATTTCAGGATCTGATGCCCAAATCTGCTGCAGATTTTCTCCTTGAGCTCGAGAAACTGATGTGCAAACTCTCTCTGTTTCAGTTTCCTTATTTGAAAACTAAGGAAACAAGTGAGCTCTCAAAACAGCTAAGATTCTAAAACTGTTCTTATTTTATCCAAGTTTCTAAAGAACTTAGAAAATGTCGCACAGAACTATAGATTACAAAGCATTATTTTTCATAAGAACTTTGTCTTGAAACTAACTCTCCTCTTTGACTCGCTGTCCTTAATTGACACTGGCATGTTCCTTCCTTCATGCCTTTAATTGCTTCAGTATGTCGTAACTGCAAGACTTATAAAAATTAATTAAAATGTAAATTAAATGATAGCCTATGGGAAGATTGAAATTACCATGATTTCATCACTCACTGTTACATCCCGTGGTATCAACAGGTCTGTACAACAGGTGTGCCAATTAGTAGCTGGTGGTAGAAATGTCTGCAGACACTTACCTCTCCGTGCTTTAGGTTATTCAGTAAACGTTGTCTTGCACAATTATTATACAAGTACCTATCCCGAGTCTCCAGTTCCGTCATGTTGAGAGATGAGAGAATGAAATATTCATTAAGAAAGAAAACAAAGAGAAACCTGCCCAAAACCAATGGATAAACCTTTAAGAAACTTTGCTGTTGATTTTCCATGTAGTAAACAGATGGCTGTTGAGATATTTAAATGAAGCAGCGTATTTAAAGTTTTATTTTGTCACCGTGCCTTTGCTTCCATCCAGCTGAGAATGGATTGGCCTTTCCATAATATCTGCACATTTAGAGCTGTCAAGTTCAATATGTCTTTATGTTGAAATTACTAAATATCAAAAAGAATGTCAGTAATTAACTTGATTATACCAAATCTGAAAACAAAGCTAGGCTGGAGGAGCCACATTTTTTTCTTGCTTACCTAGAAATAGAAAATAAAGTATTTCTAACAGAGACATGAAAAAACATCATCAGGGCATTTCCAATGACTCTGAAGTAAGTGTATTTTACTGATTTTCATCATAAAAAACATGAGTATTTTTGAAAAAAGGGAGTGGAAGGTCAAGTTGTTTAGTATCAGAAAATCCCAGAGCTTGTGATCTTCACTGGCTGATGAGCCAGAAGAACAACAGCAGTGCTGGCAGTGTGCCTTTGGTGAGGCAATAGCCACAGCAAAGGTGAGCATTTTCACAAAGACCTGGCTGAAGACAGTACATAAGGTTTTTGGAGCCACTCATAGAATGGGTGAGATTGCCAGGGACCTCCAGAGACCATTTGTCCAATCCCCTTTTGCAGGGCAGGACCACCGAAAGGAGGTTGCTCAGAGCCATGCCCAGTCAGGTTTTGAGTATCTCCAAGGTTGGAGACACCAAAACCTCCCTGAGCAACCCCTCCTGGTGTTCACTCACTGTCAAGGTTGAGCTTGGGAGAGAGTAGGAAAAAACAGATGATTTGTGTGCAAGACATCTTGTGATAGAAATGTATGAATACAGAGTTAAAATTTCCTGCTTGTGAGCTGTGGAGAAATGAGGGTTCTGACTGCAACACAGGCGCTGAAGGAAACTCTCTATCCTGGAGATGCAATAGTGAAACTATAGGAGGTGAAGGTAAAGCTTCAGGTCATGCTGTGAAAGACTGTAGAGAATTAGGGAGGCAGAATATGCAACAGAGAAAAATCTATTTGAGTCATATTATTTTAAGGAATGATAGTCTACCAAGACTGTCTTTGGCTCCTACTACAAACTCATCATGGACAAATATTGCTGTTATGATACTAGGCAGAAACGTGCTGAAAGAGTCTTAAGACTATGGGACGGGGGACGGTCAACTGCACCAAGCAGCAGCCTGTGTAACTGTGTAAGTGTAACTGGTGATGATATTTCTGAGTGTCGTGGCTCAGAAATGAATAAGGAGTGCCAAGAATCAGGCTGAGTTAAACCTTGCACAGGAAATAATAATACAGAGGTCATTCAGGTACATAGCTAAAAGGAGAATAAGGACAGAGCGATTTTGTTATCTGGTGAGAGCATGGTAGATTAAAGGTAACTGAGATAACTCCCCCAAATCAAGAACATTGCTTGAGTGAGAACACTGGCACTGAAAATAATACAGAAAGTGGTCTAGGTAAGGAGAATAAAGACAACAAAATGGAAATTATACCTAAAGGAAAACCGTAAATCTAAGAATTTGTTTTGTTAGAGTCAGCAAATTTAATGGCAAGAATAGACAGAGAATAACAACAAATAATCTCTGCTGGAGCCTTCTGGCATGTGAAATCATTGCCCTAGTAGCAAGGCTCCTCAGGGAAGTTGGGGCAGTCACACCTGACTAAGTAAGAACAAACATAGCACATACATGGCAGGACGGTAGTACAAAAAAGCGTATAGTACAAATACATGGATAAAATGGGATAAAAATGGAATAAAATTATTTTATTTAACATTGGGACAGACTACTTATCCTTGTCCATTCATGTAAGATTTTCCAGCTATGTATTTCATCAAGCTGGAGAGCACCAAAGTCTTCTTACATAATCACACAGAAAATATTGACAAAGTTCAGGGCAGACAGAATCAGTAGAAGAAAAGAAAGGACATTTTTCTTGAAAGATGGTTCCTTTCAAACCATGGCAATCCCCACTTCTAAAACTGCCTGGAAACAGACTTGTCTTTTTAAATTTTTTTCGGTAGTAACAATGCAACAACATTATTGTAGCATTCTGAATCCCACTCCCCAAGTTTGCAGGAGAATCTGCAAAGAGGAAGGTGTCTCTTTATCCGAGCACCTCACAAATGAGAGGGGGACAAGGGATAATGCATGGATATGCTCGGTAGTGGTTTTTGAGGAGGCTAAGGAGGTCAGCATCAGTGATGTACACCTTGAAAGAGAAAGGGCATCAACTTTTCTCCCTGGAGGGCTATGAATGACCTTGCAAGGGAAGTCAGGCAGGTCAAATGCAGTGGCACAGAGAAGAGAGAGGCATGAGAAGGATGCCAAGGGAGTGGCATACTCAAAGCAGTGGTGAGGATGGTGATACCTGCAGCAGCAATGCGGATGGATCAGGGTCACAGACCGTTTGTCCAAATCAAGTAAAAGGGGGCTTGCAACAAATAAAACACAAACTAGGGTGAGTCTGGGCAGGAGCTTTGGTCCTAGCATGACTAGATGCACCCTTTTGTAGAGATGGAACATGAGAAGAAATCCAGAGGGTTTAGTCATGATCTGAATGCTGGAGCCAAGAGAGATCAACAGCAAAGATGATGCCTTCTCAGCCATGGACTCTGTGGAGGCAGGATCTTAGAGAGATTGCTAAAGCAACTTAACCAAGTACTTAACTTGTTTCAGCACTGGAGAACAAACAAATCCAACCAAGGCAGGTACATATTTCAGCTAGGCAACTGGTTCAAGTGGTGAGAAACTGAAGAGGCCTCTCAAGAACCAATGCCTGGACAGTGATTTACACCAGTGTAATAACAGAAAGATCTGGCCAAGTAGGATTTTGTCTCTGTATAGAATATTCTTTCTGTGAATTGTGAAAACTTTGGTGCAATAAGCTTTTCTTGATGTCTTTATTTGGTACTGGAATAGAGGCTGAAGATGAAAGTACAAATAAGTGCATAAAATGTAGTAGTCAGTCTACAAGGAATAGGTTGCTCGGATATCATAATGCCTGGTGTGCCCTCCCCTGGTGCACAGAGCCACCGAAGCAGTGCCAGGGTGCTCTGGAGCCACTTGCTCTTGTGCTACCACTGCACAGGAGAACTCTACATAAGAGCACTGAAGAGTTCTACAGGGCCTAGCAGCACCAGCAGGGTGTTAATGTGTAAAGAGCCAATGTTATGACAAATAGTGGTTCAGAAATAAGGCTGAAAACTTCTAAGGGAGCACCTTTCAAGGAATACTGGGTAACAGTGAGGAATGATGGACCACAAGGGCTACCAACAGAGCTCACCTGAGGGCCAACTTTTGGAGCTGAATCTGGGTCAGGAGACAGTTCTGTGCAAAACACTGTTCACACATCCAAACATGAAGCTCTGTGCCTTGGCGCTTGTAGGGCACAAAGAGAGAAGTTGCTGTATTTATGCACTCCCATCTGAGCAAAACAGGGCCTTCAAAGAAGCTGACAGTGAGTCGGGATAAAATCCACAAGATGTTCCCTTCCCTCTCCTTTCCTCACATCCCCAAGCAAGCAGCTGCTTCCTTGCTTCCCACTTTGTAAAACAAGAAAAGCATTTCCATCCATCGGGAGAATGGAGTTCCTTGGTTTGTTTTTTTTGTAAGAACATGGACTGGCCTTGATCCATACCAGAGTAGATTTCAGGGAAGACTGGGATGTAGCTTCTTAGTTCACATCCATTATATACTTTTAGCCAGGAATGTTTCTAGTTAATATTCCTCTAAACAGCAAGCAAGTAAGGGAAAGGAAGTAAAATAACCCATAAATAGCCTCTACCTGAGTCTGTGGAAGGGTAGACAGCATGAGGACATGGAAAAATACTCCTCAGAGATACTGTCCTCAGAAACTGGACATACTGCACTGCAGCCCATCCCATCCCACTGTGCTGTGCTGGCACAAACTAGAACTTTGCAAAATCTAACTTCTGTTTCAAGGTGGCAAGGGGGGATCTGGAATCCTGCCACCCCTGCAGTCATCCTTGCAGCTCGGGCAACGTGGTGAGTGCTCCCTGCAAAAGGGTTTTACATACAGCTGCAAACTTCAGTGCAGGCTACTCAGGCAGCTCCAGCAACATTTCCAGTAGGTCTCCTCGAACAAACTCTCGGGTCCTCGGGTGCATGTGTCTGCACGTGGAAAATCAGCATTTGGGCCATGGTGCTATCTATGTATGCTGCCATTTGTCCAGTTCCTGAAGTCAAACAAGCCTGGTTTTGTAGGGCTGCTGAAAACATGGCCCTTAATTACTGCCTTTGGCAGGGAGCAGGATTATCTGGTGGAGGAGATTAGCAGCTTTATTGCTCTCAGGGATGGCATGTTGGCAGGCTGAACTCCAGTCAGCAGTCGTGGAGTTTTGTGCCCTCTCCAAAAGTAATAGTGCTGTTTTTTTTAAATTTGTAGAAAAGTTTATGCCTTGTACTTTTGAAATCAGTCCTGTCTTGGCTATTTGCATGAAAGATTAAAAAAACCCAAGAGGTTTGAATTTGGCTTTTATGCAGTGGTATGCTCAATGAAAACATACAGCAGTAAGGAGTGCTGTATGGTATGAAAAATATGTATTTAGTTCTACAGAGACTGGGGAGAAAGGGAAAGTATGCCTGAGACCTGTCTCTCCATCATAGGCACCCCCATGGGAAGCCGAACCAGACTGAGGAGACACAGCCCATCAGAGGAACATTGTCAAGACAAAGAAAGGGGGAGTGATAGGACAATATTAGTCCTTTTTAAATTGTGAATGTTTTTATGCATTGCCATGTCAGAGCATAACACCTCCCTTTCGCTACCTTTTAACGCATTTTGCTTTTGCATTGCTTCTCTTCTTCCCTGTTGCTTCCACTTGCCACTGAGTGACATTAATGTTATTTTTATCTTAACTAGGACTCTCCTACTTGTGTTCCTGCACAAGAATGGCTCCACACACAACCTAGAAAAATCAGCATTTTTGTTGTCACAGTTGTTTTCTTTTTCCATTCTCTAACTTCTCCAAATTGAAGTTTTGAAAGGTTAGACAGTGGAAAAAAGGAAGATTTGGAAAGACTATCTGAACATTGTACTTTCCCTGGCAAGCAGATGAAGGAAAAGCTGAGGAGAGGTGGTGATGAGAATAGGGAGGGGAAAAGAAAATCCTGACTGAAAGAAAAAAAAGAAATTTTTATTTTGAAAATTGACAAGTGGAGACAAAATCAATATTTTCACATTTCCTTAAATTTCTCATGAAATTGCTGTTTTGGCAAAAATGAAACTTTCCCATGACTTCCCTCCCTCCTGTCAGAGTAAAGTATATTCCCATTGGAAAGTATGTATGTATTGAGACCAGGATGAAGCACAAAATAATGCTGCAGTGCTGTGCCCAGGGAATGGGATGAGTGCAGTTGTGAGCTGGGCTGCTGCCATGACCAGGAGTGCTGATGGGCTCACAGCTTCCCTAGCTAGGTTGGTGGTGCTGGAGTCCAGGAGGCTTCCCGTGTTGGGAAACTGTCTGCAATAACCCAACAGCTGTAATCAAGGGGTACAACAGTACTCAATCATTGTACTCAAGTGTACTCAGTGATCAGCCACTCACAGTGAGACTGGAGGTATTTTCAGTCCAAAACACGTCTTTGCAGAGTCCTGCATCCTTCAGTAAATAAGGATTAATAATGGGATAGAAAACATGATTATTATATTCACAAAGAGCTTCAGCATGGGGCAGGCTGCTTCATGCTGGATAAAAAGTGAATATAAAGTAACCTCAAAAAACCAGAGCAATATTTTGAAAAAACAAAGGATGAAATTCAATGAGGACAAAATCAAAGTCTGTAGGAAGGAAACGGCATTCATGTTTATGGGAGATAAGAAGCCAGTTTGGTATCAGCTGGGTAGGAAAGGATTTGAAGGTTTTAGTGGGTCACAACTTGAGTGCAAATCAACATTGCTGTTGCAAAAAAGTGAAATACCGTACTGTGACACACAAAGAGGATTGCTGATTATAAGAAACAAGAAGTAATTCTAGTATGTGTAACACTGGTAAGATCTTAGCTTGGGTTACTGTGTTCAGTTTGAAAGCAATTTAAGAAGGTCATGAGTGCCCTGGAACGAGTTCAGAGGAGAAAAAAGCTGGATGAGCAAGGACCCAAAACCACAACTTGCTTAGGAAGGTCAGATGAAGTGTGTCTGTTCTACCTGGAGAAGAGAACATGAATTCAAAGGACATAAAGAAAAGAACAAATACTTTTTTTCCCCATCTCTACTGTGTGTAGGACAAAAATAATGTGCATAAGTTACAGCAGGGAGATTCAGACAAAATCCAGCAAAGTTTTGGGTCTGTGGGAGTAGTGAAGCACAGGAGCTGCTGAGCCAAGGCATGTGAGTCTCTGTGGACATTTAAGAAGATATCGGTCAAGTACCTTGAGAAATGGCACAGGTATGTCACCTGAGATAACAGTGTCAGTGCCCTTCCACCCAGTTGCCTGTGATTTTTATGACGTGTGTTATAACACTTGAGGAAGTGAGGATTTTTAAAAATAGCTCAGCTTCAAGCTCGCCGAAGACGACCAAACCTTCTGTCTTTCTGCAAGCTTTCTCCACTGCCTTGTGTTTCCACTGGCTTCAGTGAAATGAGGGCTTGCCAGCTGCAGCTCTTGGACCACATCAATGACTGCTCACAGTCAAACATTTAATTTACCTCCCAGCCACACTCAGAGGCTCTGGAGTGATCAGCTATTTTTAAAGTCGCCATCCTGCCACATTGGAACATTTGCTCGGCAGTAGAAGAGTGTGCTCGAAGAAATAATGACTGCCTTTTTATCCAAAGACTATTATAGCTAATGTTTAAAGTTCACTAAAAACATGTTTCTGTATATTTGTATGGAAGGTATATTTAAGGCAAACCTCCCTCTAACTCTACTCAATAAGCAAAGAGCACACAGCAATACTCCACTCCTGACATTTTAAAAAGCCCTCTGATGTTCTTTTCTTCCTTTAACAATGAGGCCAGTTTTCCCTTTCCTGGCCGCCAACATGCCCTTGCTTTTTCTTTTAGCACCTCTTGAAATTACCTTGACCTCACCTTTTAAGCACACTCTTCTCTAGGACACTGACCTCAGACTGGGTGGGAGGCATTGAGGATGGAGGAATGAAAGATCTGACATTAGCATAAGGGTGAGAATATTATCAGCACTTTCCATCTTCTCTGACACCCGGGGGACAAAATTAACATTGATCATGGGCATCGCCTCTGCCCAGTCATTTCCCAGGACTGCAGATCCCCGATGCTTTTTGGTCATGATTCTCCATGAAGTACTGACTGTCTGATGTACATGCATCCGTGTTTGGAAGAGGAAAGCAAATGGACCGGGTTCAGTCCAAGCCCTTTGCCAGCCGTTTTCTTCATGACACAGTTTGGTCTCTTGCTGTTTTACTGATGACCTGATGGAGACAGATGTTGACTGCTGCCGCTGCCACACACTCATCCTCACCAGATTGGAGACAGGCGCCTCTCACAGCTGGAAAACAAGCAGTCTTCTCACTTAGAGATTTAAACACCACAAGGGAAAAAAAGTACGAGCCTTCCCCTGATAAAAATAGAAAAGTCATCTACCAAGAGGAGCCCAAAACTGTGAGTGTGTTTGTGCTGTAGGAGGTGAGTTCCCAATTCACAGGCACTGGCCCAGCACAGATCTCTGACTACAGCTGTCTCACTTCAGGCCAGGTCTGCCACAGGTTTGTCACTGTCCAGGGACAGATGAGTGATGGACCAGGTGATGAGGGTAGATTTAGATTAGACATCAGGAAGAAACTTTTGACAGCGAAGGTGGTGAAGCAGTAGAACAGGTTGCCCAGAGAAGTCATTGACATCTCATTCTTGGAGGTGTTCAAGGCCAGGCTGGATGAGGCTTTGAATAACCTGATCCAGTGGAAGGTGCCGCTGCCCATGATGGGGGGCTGGAACTGGATGATCTTTAAGGTCCTTTCCAACACAAACCATTCTATGATTCTATGGGCTTTGAGACCAGGAACAAAAAAACAAGGCGATGAGCCAGGCTTCCCTTTCCCCACCAGTTGCTCCAAGCTTGCTCACATCAGCATCCCAGGCTTGTGAAACTCAATGGCCTTTTTGTGATGTTGTGGTCCTCCCATGGTGTTGTAGATCCCAGTGTTCTTGGTGTTTTCTCAGCCAGCACTACCAACTTCTTTCACTTCTTTCACATATTCTGGTACAATCACAAGCACTGTTGTTTTGGTTTGTGGCTGTGAGCTACTGGCCATATAAAAGCAAGGAAGAGGAAAGTCCAGCCTGAATGTGACATAGGAACAAAGAGCTTGTAGCAACTACAAGGAGGAGACACGAGCATGCCTGTTTATCATCTTCCAACTGATTCAAATGAGCAAGAAGAGCTGGAAAAGCTGCAAAGCACACTGCCCCAGCTGGTCCCATAACAGTGGTGCACCAGCAGTGTGACTGAGAAGTAACCATCTTCTTTCTAGGAAGAACCACCTGCACATGTGGCTGTCACCATTTCTGGGTGACTCTTCTTGAGTCAAGTCAGTTCCAAAGGGTCCACAGCTTTGCTCCCAGGACTTAAGTGCCAGCAGTTTGCACAGTCACCAGCAGTGTGGTCTGAGATGGGCCATGAAACTACAGAAGAAGATGGGAAGAAGTGAGGAGAGAGGGCAAACCTAGAAATCCAGACAAGATTTTTCACAGCTGTACAGTCACTTTACTATGTCTTCAGTTCTCATGAGGTGCTCAAAATGCAAACACAAACACAGCCCAACCTGTACAGAGTCAGCAGTCTCACAAACATGGGGAAGAAAGAAGACCTTGAGAGACCTGGAGGATGCACACATAATGTGTGGCATGGAGTAATATTATGCTGTGGGTGACAGCAGAAACGTCTTATGGGGAGATTTGAGAAATGAGACTTGTGTGGCTTGATGAATTGTCTCTCTTATCAGCAGGCAGAGGCAATAACCCACACCAGAGAGCTCAGGATAGGGCTGTGCAAATAGCTGAGTTCTTTTGGCTTTAATCCCAACTAAAGCTATTTTAATAAACCAGAATCAGAGCAATGTGAAAAAAAAATGCTTTTCTCTTGGGCTACATAGATTGGTTTCAGCCACCCATCCCTCTCCTTCTCTCCAGTGATACTGCAGAAATATTTGTGTAAGGATGCATTTATTTTGGGACACTTGTGGAAAAAGAAAAAAAAAAGAAAAGAAAAAGAAAGAAGAATTTCTTCCCCCCTGCTGCAAATGACTTTGGGAACCTTCCCTCCCTGAACTCTTAATTGCAAGTGGCTGGCATTTTGGGGCTCTTGACCCTATCAAGATTTTATCACAGTGTAGATCTGGGCCAGGAATGCTAGAGCGAGGCTAAATTCACAAGCACATAAAAGGTAGTGGTAACCTTGTAGGGAGCCCAAAGAAATGGAGAAACCAAGACTGAAGCGCATGCTTAAAAGGCAACCCCAGTTTCACTAATCCAAACACTGATGGGGTTCGTACGTACTTGACCCAGAATTTGTTGCAGGGTGACTGCGTTGCAGGAGTATGGGTGTGAAGAGGTCTGAATTGCACCACCTGAGGGGGACAGCTTGTCAGTATTGGGCTGGAAACCAAAATTCTGCTTTGTAGCAAATGCCCTACGTAAAAATCTCAAAAATTGAACTGATTTCAATCAAATATTTGAGTCAAATATTTAAGAAATAATTTTAGGGCATACATTTTGACATAAAAAACAAATTTGAGAACAAAGATTTTCTGAAATTCTTTATCCTCAGCAATACCTTTCCAGTAATATCAGTTAGATTATCAAAATGCTGTAATTTTAAAAAGTATTCCTGCAAAAATTTTTCATTTTTCTGGTTGAAGATGATCTATTGGTATTTTTCCAGCTTGGTCTAATGCTAGGAGTTACGTGCTGTTCTCTATGATGAATGCACAGCACAACTGGGAAACCCTGATTAAAGCACACATATGACCTAGTCAACAGGGAAATATTACCAAGGAGAGGGAAAAACATGTACAAATTTTACATTATCATGAATTGTGAATATTTTAATGGAGTAATGGAATTCTGACAGCCTGATTTTTCTTTTACATTATTAAAACAAAATTCAGTCTTTCAGAAAGTATCCTTTAACTGGCGTTTACTAAAATTTGTTTTAAGCTACCCTTTTAAAACATATTGAGTTTTTACTTCCTCTGAAGGTCTGCAAGTATCTTGAGCATGGAAGAAACCAGGATGGTGACCAATTGCACTGACGAAGCAGTGAAACATACTGCACCCACTGCAGCAACATGCAAAAAACAGATTGAAAAATAGGAAAACTCTCCTTATTTGAAATGACTCAGTTCTAGGCATGCTGAAGGCTGAAACAAGAAAAATAATCATTGAGCTCTTTCACAAATATCTTTGAGGTCCCTCAATGAGGAAAAAAAGCTCTGTAAAAGCTATTTACATTGTTTTCAGAGAAGTGTGATTTCTACCTTGAAGGCCCTTATGCTCTCAGGCAAATCTTGCTTCAGTTGGAGCTTTGCAGTTCTGTTGCTTAAGAGTTGAAAAGGGACAGTTTCTTCCCTTCCCACCACTCAAGTAATGGCAATGGATGCTTAAGACTAGTGGAACAAAATGTTTTGTGTCCAAAACCCATCTTATTCTGGTTTGGGGGAATGGTGTGGGAAGCATAAAACAGCTTCATGCCTTCCCCTAAAGCAGCATTTATGGTCTCGTTGTATTGGTTCTGTTTATGGACCCTTTAGGGCCTTTTTTAATTGCACATTCATCACCTTCTCTTCTCCCAAGCCTTGCTGTTCCCCTCAAACTGTTTGATCAGCCCATACGCCTTCTCCCTGAGCACTAAAACTCCTTCTTGGCCCCAGTTTGCCTCACCTGGGATCCATAGCCACATCCTGCCCAGACCTGGCTCATCGCTTGCTGTGTTTGGGACTGTTCACAACCAGCCTCACTCTGCCCACGTCTTTGGTCACCTGGAGACAATGCTGTTGGGGCAGGCACACCCCACCTGGGGCCATCTGAATTCCTGGCTCCTCTCCCCTTCCTTGCAGGCAGCCTGGCCCTACCTGCTCCCTGACGTGTTATGAATGCCTTTATATCAATGCTTTATACCACACAAAGCACCAGCGTGGTCTGAATTACAGACAATTTCAAATTGCAGAGGGAAGAAAATATTTAGTAAACTTACGTAACTGAAGTTCAAAAATAGCCTGTTGCCAGCTGGTTGTGCTATTTTGAAGACCAAAAAACCCTCAAGTCTTTTTAAAGCCAGCTATACTGTTTGCAAACTCAGCCAAATTTTTTACAAAATCTCAAGTTACACATGCTTGGTTTACCTCCAGAGTTTTGCCTGCACACAAGCCATACCCAGTCATCAGCTCCATTTCATATCTGCTTTCAAAAGCCCTATCACATTCCTGCAAAAGCAGGTACACGACATCAGAAGACTGTAGAAAAAAAATTAAATTAAAATAAAATAAAATAAATAAAATAAAAAAATTAAATTAAAATAAAATAAAATAAAATAAAATAAAATAAAATATGAAATACATAATCTTCAACATTGCAGATTAATCCCTAACCCACTGTCCTGCCTCCATTTGGCATCAGGAGGCAGCTATTTTAACAGCCCAAGCTGCAATGAAAACATCATTCCCTTACCTTTTTGGTTTTCTAAAGCAACCAGAAACTGCAGCGAGTCTGAAACAGTGCCCAGACATGAGTGTCTCCATTAAACAGAGGACACCTTCATGCCATTTTCACCCAGCTGGAACATCAGCACGGAAGGGACTATCGCCCTGAAATCCCTCCAGAGTGGCAGCTCACCACCACAGGGATGGAGCTGAGCATCCAGCATGTAACAGCTTGTCAGGAGATGAGGTTTTCCAGCCTGTTCTAGATCAGCCACACATCACCAGTTCTTAGGTCTAGTATTCAAATATCCTTACTGCCTACTAACCTTATCAACAAATCCCAAGAAATCACCCTCCTACAACTGCAAGAATTTGTGCATGAGTGAGAGCAACTTGTATGGAAACCTTTAGTGTTTAATATTGGTTATGTATCATTCTCCAGTGCATGGAAGAAAATAAAGCAATGCTTTCAAATGGATTCTAACATAATCTAGCCTGAATCTGACCCCTGCAGCAGGGATGAGGGACAACACCTACCTGCTCTGCTCTCAGACTTGCCATTGCAGCACTGAGCTAATGACATCCACTGCCAACACACCAGACTGTTTCCCTTCAGCAGTTTTATGTGTTTTGCCTTTCAGCCTCATTACATAAGGTTAATTATTTCTGACTCGCTGCCTCTGTACATGTTGGCATTTTACTCCTATTGCCTGCCCTGATGCTTTGCAGCCCTGACTGCTTTTCACGCTTGTCTTCCAGCAGAGAGGCATGGGATAGTCTACCAGCAAGGACCTTCATCACCTCTGGAGACCTCATCTGGTGTTCACAGGTGTCCAGACATGGAGGGAAACTTGGCCTGAAGCAAAGCCTGGGACTAGGAGCTTGGTTGAGGTGCTCTTGCAGGAAGGGTGGTCATGGAGCTGCACATCCAGTTGTAAGTAAATGCTGAAAGCAAGTTATTTAGCACTATTATAATCTTACTTGGAGTGACCTATGAGCTAATAGTCTGTAGGGCTCCATAGGGCTTTTTCTCCACTGGAAAAATTAAGAATCTGATTAAGATGTGTTCCAGATGCAAATCTGTTTATTTATGGTGACTGAATACAAAGCTTAGCTTTGTCAAGTGTGGAAGAACAGAAAAAGACAATAACAACAACAAAAAGAGAAGCTTTCTTGCTCCCATTTGCCAAAGGTGCCATTTTCCATGGCAGCTTAGAACTATCCAAACACAGACTGCTGCTACCTGCCTGCTCCCTGGCTGTGCAAGGCTGTCCCCCAGTCTAGGATATGTAGAATCTGATCAGACTGCCAAGAAGGTGAGGAAAGAGGTGGAAAGGATGTCAGAGAAGTATGGGCTTCAGCTGTCTGAAGCTACACTGTTGCTGGGTTTCCAAAATGCCCTATCCTTGATTGACAGCAGAAGAATCTCTTCTGCTTTCTTTTTCAACCACATGAGGTTATGACTAATCAACGACTCTGACCCTGTGATTACAATCCCAAAGAAAAGCTCCACCACTCACTTCTCCAAACTGGGTGAGGCTCCTGCTGGCCTGGGCTTGACTTGCAAGTCATGCTTTCTGGTCATGTTGGCTGTTGAGTGACAACACCTGGTCATGTCAGGCTTTCAGAGGGAAAAGAGGTGCTCAGCACATCTGTCACCCCTACCAGCCTATGGATAAAGGTCAAAGACTGACTTGATTGCAGCCATTATAAATTCTGCAGGGCGGTGTTTTTTCCAGCCTCATTTTCCACATCTCCTTGGCAGCCTAACACCCTGCTTGCCATGCCCACCTCAGTACTGCTTGGGGACCCAGAGCCAGCTAACCACAGCAACATGCTAGTCTGCTTTCTCCTTGGGCTGTCATGGTTAATTGGGAAATCAAATAACGTATAAGCACTTCAAATTAATCTTCTGAAGAACCATTACTCAGCCTCTGTCAATGCTGAATTTCATCTAAGATGCATTTGGTCCCTCGCTAACCTCGGCGCAGCACTTTGCCAGCTCCATTCAAACCCTTCCTTGGAGGTCATTCATCAAGGTGATGAACATGAGCCCGTGAGACATCCGCTCTCACCCCTCCATCACCTTGAGCACCTGCTGCTTGTCCTGGCAGTGTGCAGTGCCTTGCCACGCTCTCCTCTCATTCACCCCAGGCAGGGCTTCTTGCCTTCCTCTTTAACTACTTTTTAGTCAGATGGGGTCAGAAAAACATCAGTCAGTGAATGGTGTTTGACATATTGTGCTTGTCAAGCTGAAAACGTTCTGAGTTCAAGACAACAGTTCCAGCTGGAAAAAAAAGTACTTTTAAAAAAAAAATCAAAGCTTTATATCAGCATTTCTGACAAAAGGCATCTAAATGGCATTTTTAGTTTGAAACTTTTTATTTTTCTTGGAAAGAGAAAGTCAACAGGTGAAGGATGACATGGTCAGACAAGTTTCTCTCCCTCCGTCTCCATATCACAGTCTTTGCAGCACATGACCCTACAGGAGGGAGAGGGGAGAAACTGTGTTACCCATTTAAAAAAAATACATAAAAAAATCAAAAACTGACAGGGCACTTAATGTGATGATGAAACACCATCTTCCCAGCAAATGTTCCATGGCCGGTTGTGCCTGTTAGGTTTCTTGATGAAGTTTCTCCTTCAGCCCAGGTCAGAACCTCCCATCAAAAGTAAACAGTTCCATGACAAACGTATTCAAGATGCTGTCCCGTTATGGGCATGGAAAATCCTCACTGTAACCAGGGTATTCCCTGTCCTGAGCTGGCTCCTCTTGGAGCTTTCCAGTCCCACCTGTCTTTAAAGGGTTTGTTTTTGTTTCAGAAGAGAATCACATTTTCATTCTGGTTAGATCCGGTGCATATCAGCTCTGTACTCCGTAATGGCTGCTTGCATCTCTTCATCCTCTGAATGCATGATCATCCCTTCCACTTGTAATTAAGATAGAAGAGTGGCAGTTAACAGTGCAGAGGTTAATGGCAATCTGATTTACAGTACATCATGGGCAGTGCAGTGCTGAGTGGATGGATGTAGCCATGCACTAATCTGTCACCTCCTCCACCCAGCAGTCTGCTCCTGGCAAAGTGTGATGTGCACTGTGATGCCATCTTCCTTTAACCACTTTGAGTGCTTTGGGTTAGGCACTGAGCAGGTGCTCCAGACAGAGCTATGCCTGACTTGCAACACTCAGGGAGGAGCAGGGTAGGGGGATCTTTTCTTAACTAACTATACCAGGCAACCCTGGTCCTACATCTGAGACCATAGTTTAGTGACTGATATTAGGTGGGATGATCCCAAGCCATATGAAAGGCTCGGTCTCCTGTCTTTCTCCCATTCCCTGCTCTGCCTTCCTTGGCAGGTAGGCTAGATCAGGATGCCCAGGCACACAAAGCCTGGATGCAGCATCCAAACAGCATCTGTGCCAGTGCTGAACAAAGAGGAAACAATCTCACCACTCCAACTTTTGCACCAGAGAATTATGTTAGCTCTCAGTCATCAGCACAGCACACAGCCACACCTCCTCTTCTTATTGTCCACCATGACTTTTACCTCTGCATCTCCAGCAGTTCTCAGAAGTGCTGGACTCCTTGAAACCCCCTCCCACACAATAAGCCTGGGCCCAACTCTTCGCTTCTGGGTGAAGGTCCCAATATTTCGCCGTGCTGACAAAACCAAGCTATTTTCTTTAACCTAATTTATCAAGAGGCTCCACTTAACATTAAGGTCCTCTTCATGAGTTACTACTCTCCCAGCATCTACACCTGCAAGCTGTCAACATTTGCTTTGCAAGTTACTCAGAAACTTAAGCTAGACAGGGCAAAATTCCAGGACTCTCTATCTAATGTAATACCCAGCACAATTTCCAGAGAACAGCCAACTCAAAAAGGCAGCAGCCACCACCTCCAAACTGCAAACTGGAGCTTCAGAGAAAGCATTTCTGGAGAAGTACTCTTTGGACAGCCTTTGTGATTGGCAAGAAGGGTCCTAGCAGTGGTGCAAGTTGTCAGTAACCTAAGGATTTTTTCCTGTGTTTCCTAATGAAATATCTGTAATGATTTGTGTGTTTAGCTTGCAAGCCCCAGAGTTATATCTATATCTGAGTTGCCCTGAGGCAGGCCTGGGAGATGTGGGATGTTTGTTAGGTTGCAGTATTGCTTGTGGAAAGGCTGTAGAAGAAGTCAGGCTTGAAGCAGGTTTCACATACTGGGACCATGGAATTCCAAGCGGTATTTGAGGAGAAAGCAGAAGAGCAGGAGATGCTGACATTTCATTTTCTAGCAGTAGAAGCCCTGGACACATGCTTAGTTCAGAGAGGTACCAGGATTCTGCATTCCCTTGCTTACAACATGCTGAAGTTTTTATTTTACATTGCAGCACCTGATGAGAGTCTTTCATGGTAGTTCAATGGACTCACACCACTTTGTCAAGCACTGATATTTCTTGACCATCAGTCAAGCTGTGGTTGCATTGGCCCTATAAGGGAACAATAACAAGAAAAAGATTGGAAAACCAATTCATAGGTGTACATGAGAGATTTCTCATGCAAGAAAGCCTCCTATGACATTCTTCAGGATGTCTAGAGACTGAAAAAGAGGAAGAGGTGAGTCCACCTTCCAAGCAAATAATCTTTGAGTTGTCTAAGACTGTCCCTGCAGCTTCAGCTGAGCAAGATCGAGTTGCAGCATAAGTGAGATGCCAGAGCAACTGATCACCTGTGGCTGGTAAAAGCTGGAAAGAAGGTAATGGCGTTCCTATAACCTGTGGTCTTGTAGGCAAATAAATGTGGGGGAAAAAAAAGAGTTTTTGGAGGTCTTCTCTGCCATCTTGGAACTGACTTTGCCTACATTTCAATGGGAACAGGATTTAACTTCTCGTGCATAGTAGGAAGAAAGAAAGCCTGGCTGCTGTTAGTGTTTAGGAGCCTGCAGTCTCAGCTGATCAGCAGGTTTCAAGGATAAGTGTTTCTGGACAGGAAAGAGAAGTAAAATAGGCTCTGAAAAAAAAGCAGTGTTCCAGTTTCCTGCCACTGGTTGTGGGGTGGCATGTGCAGGCTGCTGCCCTGCAGACTGTCCCAGGGCCCCGACACACACATTGCCTCATACTAGCCAGGATCTAATTGCACAGGGCTCATTCACTTGTCCTGACACCTTGTCCATGGGCTGGCTAGGAGCCTCTTCCATTGCCTTCATGTGAGCTTTGTCCACAGCGGAATGACGAGGCAAGTTCCCAAGGTCTGGGCACAGCTCATTTCACCCCAGTACAGCCTCTCTCTGATGCTGGCAGGAGACTCTGGGCAGAAGATCTCTGCCTGCCACCTTCCAGGCAAGCTCTTGGGAAGCCTGGCCATACACTGCTTTGGAAAAGAGCCTCCACACCCACAACCTGCATAAGAAATGGTTAACGACCACAGAAACAGTGAACTGCAAGGGAGACCCAGAGTCCTCAACATGGACTGGTGGCATCACTGAAGAGTTCATCCCAAGCTGTCAAAGACAGGATCTCATTTGCTGCCAAACACTTGGGAGTCTGGGAAGGCCCCAGATCTGGTGCCCACCCTGAAGAACAGGATTACGTTGGAGATGATAGCCTTGATACTCCTCCTGCCAGAGAGTCAGAACAAGGCTGGTGGGCACAGCATGCAGCAGAGTGCCTTGGTTGCCTTTTGTGAGAGTACATGTTCAGGAAATATGGGAAGGGAAACAAATTGGGCTCGTGCCCTGTTCTGATTCTTTGTGTATGAGAGGCTGGAAGTGTTTTGTTTTCTGCTTTTTCATACTTAAAAATATCAAACATCAAGTTGTGTTTTGGCAGAGGTCTCCTTGGAAGATCTGGAGAAGTGGAGTGGGAGGTTTTGCAGTTTCTAGTGAAAGGGGGAGAGGAGGAGGTGTTGAACTGCAAAGATTTTCTCTTCCAACTGTTGGTTAGGAGTGGAGTTAGATAAATGTTAGCTAAATACAGACTACTTAAAACATTTTGTAGGAAAAGCAATTCTACTCGAAATTCGTCAGCTTTTACTTGCACTGTCATAATACTATTAGTTCTCCAGAGAAGAAAAAACAAACAGAATAGACAAGACCTGAATTGCTAATGTAAAAATAAGAAGCAAAACAATTTTTGTACCACACTCGCACAACAAAGAAGTTGAATGATTTCCCATTTCGCCTTAGCTTTGCACATTCTTTGCTACTTCTTCCTCTTACTGCAACTGTAAGGGAAAGAAGCACATGGGACTTACACTTAACTACAGCGTGAGATGCCTCACCCTCCTCATACTCCCAGTGCACAGGACCCGGGGGATTTCTGATCTCTATAGTGACAGAGGTTCTAGGAGATACAAGCATAAAGGCCAGCCAAGACTGGTTTCTCAGGTCTGGAAACAGAGATGAGGATTGGAGCTTCTAGGTGGAGGACAAGGCTGACAGCTCAGCCTGTCAGGAGAATTTTCTCAGGTCGAGGAAAGAGCATGCAGATGGCTATTTATGAGCCTTGGACCAGTCAGTGATCCTCTACTGACTGGTTCTAACCAAACTGTCTTGGCCAAAAGGCAAGACCTCGAAGAGCAAGCTTGGAGCAGCAGACTTATTACAGATCGGCTTCCAGAATTTACCTACAGAGTAGCCAGCTGGAAAATCAGCTTGAGTCATAGGCAAGCTGGAGAAAGTGATCTGCTCACAGCATGAGTGAATGCAGACAGCAAGGAGTAGGTTGCATCAAACTGAAGGATAAGAAAGTGATGAAACTCTGAGGGACCCTGGCTAGAGGAAGAGGGGACACTGTCCTGCCTCTGAGTGACACTGTGCAAAAAAAGATCAGCAAGATGTACAAGACTTGACATGAATTATGCTGTTGAAAATCATCTAGCACTTCCCCTAAAGAAGAAGAAACATGTGCCATTATGGAATCATAGAATGATTTAGGTTAGAAGAGATCTTAAAGATCCTCCAGTTCCAACCTCTTCCACTGGATCAGGTTGCTCAAAGCCCCATCCAGCCTGGCCTTGAACACCTCCAGGGAGAGGGTATCCATGACTTCTCTGGGCAACCTGTGCCAATGCCTCACCACTCTTACACTAAAAAATTACTTCCTAATATCTCATCTAAATTTCCCCTCTTTCAGCTTAAAATCATTACCCCTTGCCCTATCACTACTCTCCCTGATAAAGAGCCCCTCCCCAGCTTTCCTGTAGCCCCCTTCAAGTACTGGAAAGCTGCTATATGTTCTCTCCGGGAGCCTTCTCTTCTCCAGGCTGAACAAGCCCAACTCTCTCAACCTGTCCTCGTATGGGAGGTGCTCCAGCCCTCGGATCATCTTCACGGCATCCTCTGGACTTGCTCCAACAGATAGATGTCTTTCCTGTGCTGAGGACTAAACACAGTACACCAGGTGAGTACTGCCTTTTTATCAAAGACTGCTACAGCAAGAATATAATATCAAACATTTCATAGATAGGTCACCGTGTAAGTAAGGATAGATAAGGATGAACTGAGTAACACCAATGGGTCACAGGGAGCTGTTTCATACGTTAGATACAAAGACAGTAACTTTGCCAACAAATCATTGGTAACTTCTAATTTTCTCCCCTCCAAAAATTGAAAGTGAAACTTGTATTACCAGGTAAATTTTCTCATAATTACAAAGAGCTTGTGTGAGCATACAAGGCAGCTCTGAATAATACTGCCAGGAACTCAAATGCTTCTCTCCCGCACCCCAAATAATTTTTTAAAAAACAAATAAAACTTCTAAGATACAGAACAGAACCTGAACTTCAGCCCTCAAACAACTTATTCACATGGGATCCAGTTCTCAATAATGTACGCTAGACGTGAATATTGCAGAGTTTTGTGATTTCTTGAGGACAGGAGGCAAAACATAAAAATTATGTCAGAATACCATAAGAGAAGTCCTCATGAAAATGAACAGGCTGCCCTGAGTATCCTCACTATTAATAGATAGGAGGAAAAGACTGATGAAAAACATATTCCAAACTAATCCTGATAAAGAATAGTTAAAGAAAAGAGCTAAACATTATTGACAGGTTTGCCCAGCAACATGAGGGGGAAGCACAAAAGAGTATGTGAGATCCCTTCCAAACCTTAGAGACCTACAAGTGAACCAGTTGCAACTTGAGCGACTCAGTGAAAACTGACAAGAAAATAGTCTCTGTAGTTATGAAGGACAGAGAAAACATTTAGTAGACCTTTTTATTCATTATGCTGAATAGATATTACTTGAAACAAAATTCACCTTTATCAGTATAAAGGTAGAATTCAATATTAATCGCAAGCAAATATCATCTTAGAGGATTTCAAAGCGATTGCCTAAAGAGTCACAGAGCAACATATAAGGATAAAATTCCTGTCATTTTCTTCCAGCAGCTCTGTGAAGAAAGCTTTGAAATCTTCTCAGCTGAGTCTGGGAAAGGAATGTATCCTTAAGGATGGAAAAAAAAAAAGATGTTGGAGAGTTTCTCAGCAGATTTAAACTATTGTAACAATCAGGAAGGAAACACACTGTTGCCTGTTTCAAGGCAATTCTTTTGCATAACAGCACTAAGCAGAGCCCACAACACTGTCAAGAACAAGCTTTCAAAGCAACTTGAGGTTTTTCCTATTCTTGTATTGACTATATTTTCTACACCGTTTAAATAAATGAAAGAACAGCAGCTATCACATGTTCATATTATATTGTCTTTCAGAAAGATTTTGTTAGGGCAGACAGAGTCTTTCCATGGCAGATATTCTCCAATATCAGAGCAGTCACACTGGGTCACACTGAAGGTCCATCTAACCCTACATCCTGGCTCTAACAAGAGATGATTACAGAAAGAACACAGGTACGGAGCATGCGTACAGTGATCTTCACACACACATAGACTCACCCGCAGGTATAATTCCTTTATTCTCCACCCCAAAAACCTTTGACTTAAGGTCTTACTGAGCCAGGAGACCATCACTGTATTTAACTGCCTTCAGTGAATTTCATTTTCCTTGATTACCTACTCACTTTGTGAATCCTTGTAATATTCTGTCACCTACAACATCCCCTTGCAATGCAATTCACAGCTGAACTGTGCGGTGTGGAAAAAAGTAACCTCTTTTACATTTTGAGCCAACCTCCTACTAATTACACTTGATGATATTCTGTTCCTATAATGACAGAAAAAGGATATAATCATCCCACATTCAGCTCTTCCATTGCATCATGATTTCATAGACCTTTCTTACACTCCCCCCGGTTTCTCTCTTTCAGATTGAAGATTTGTGGTCTGCTAGAAATCTTTAGTTATCTAAATCTAGAGGAATCATCCAGACACCCAATATGATCTCCATTCATGAGTTAAGAAATGCTCAGTGCTACCACTGAGTAACAAAATAAAATGTTTCTCCTTCCCTGAGCTGGAACCAATACTCACTTCTCTATAGGAACTGGACTTTTTCATGGCAACTACTGTTCCAGGTTTGGACAGCATGGTCGGTGATCTGGGTTTGTTTAGCAGCATTTTTCTTCTGAGTAATAAACAGGATGCAACAGCATACAGACAGCCTGGTTTGAACCAGCTAACAGCAAATTAATCTTAAAATCAGAGCAAAAATTCAGTGTGTACTCATACCATCTCCATGGAAATTTCTGATGCATTTACGTACCTAGGCAGAAGTTTTCCTAAATCTGGTGGCTTTGTCCACAGTGGATTGCACTTCTTTGTGCAGGATCAGCATTGGAATTCCAGAACTCTCAGCACCAAACTACAGTTCTTTAGCAATAGCTCACTAAACATAGGTCAGAGTCTTAGAAGAGAGGTAAGGCAGCCAACAGCTGCTGAATAGCCTTTATCATGAATGCCTGCAGCAGACATGCAGAATAAAATGGTCAGACATAATGAAAAGTACTGAGATCTTACAGTGCATAACTCCACCCACAGCTGTGCAAACAGCACACGAGAGAATTGTCTTAAGTACACGCTACAAAATCTCAGCAACAGGGTCTCTAAAAAACCTCTCTTACAGGCAAGCCCCAAATGACAATCAGCCTAAGGTGATCCCTGCAACATAAAACCAACCACAGCAGTGATTTTACAGGGGAACAGTTTGAGAGAATTAAAAGCATTTGTCCATTACAGGGCTGCCTGGCAGGGATCAGCTCTGCCTCCTGCATCTGGCAGGTGAGTTGTGTGTCGCGATGACCAGAGGCTGGTTTGGGTCTTACCAGGAGCATCAGAACCAAGTATCTCAAGTATCATCATCTCTGCTCTTAGAGCAAGGCCCTTACTCTCTGCCTGATTTTCTGGCTTGCAAAAGCCTCCTTATTATAGCTTTCAGGCTTTGAGATGACTCAGGCCTCTGTCCCATCTCATGACACTCAGCATTATGATACTGTAATAAAAAGGATCTCAGCTGTTCATGTAGCTGGCCAAAAGGCCTAATTTTATTTTCAAAAAAGCATTAAATGTAATGTTAAACCCACACATTTTTGCCTTTGAATTGGTGCATCAGTATTACCTTGACTTGCATCTTATGGTATAGCATTACCCTTAAGAAAGAAAAGGAAACCAAATTTTAAAACATTCCTGTTGCAGGCTTATATAACTTCACAAGATAACATTGCTAGACAACTTAATGTAATAGTTTACAGACTTGTAAGCTTTTTAATAGCAATCCAAAATTATTGTCTCCTAACATCGCCTGACTTTGGAGGAGCCTTGCCAGTTTCCATCAGCCAGGAAATCTGTTCCTTGGGCTCATTAACAGAACATTTTGAGCATCTCTGGCAAAACATTGGCTTGAGCAAGAGAGGAATAAGTTACTCTGAAATAAACTCAAAATTAAGTGTATAGACAGGAGTGAGTAAAATTCCAGAGTAATTTCATTTTCATGGGCACAGGCACCAAGATATCCACAACATGACATTTCAGCATACTTGTACCCCTGGCACAAAAGCAAAACAGGTCTCATTTCTCTGCAAATAGTCCCAGAGCTGATTGAGGAACAGTAAATTCCACTGGTCTGCTCCAGTGCCCTGAAGCACAGATAAATCAAAATAGCTCCAGCACAAAAAATATCAGTTGTTTTTGGTCTTTTTTTTTCCCCCCTGAAGGATAAGACCTTCCTTTAAAATAAGTACACAGAGCACCTGATGTGGGATTTCTTCCTAGCAGCAGCACAGAGGTAGAAATCTACTGTGGTCACGTTCCTGCTGTTAACAGGTACTTTGTATAAAGAGAAAAATTTGCCCAAGACTCCACAGAAAAAGCTTCTTCAAGACAGACCTCAAAGTCCAGTTGTGGAAGCTTAGGGCATCCTTACATGGTCTGACACGAAGGACTCATCAGACCCACGAGAGAGAGCAAAGGCAGGTGCCCCAGCAGCAGTCTCTCCACACAAGGCATCTACAGCCATCTACCAGTTAGGGGATGCAGCTGAGGTCCTGCCAGCTCCAGAGCTCGTCACTGCTTCAGGTACTGCAATTCCAGAAGTCCCAGACCCAAGGGGTGTAAATGCCATGGAAAGCCAGCAAATTAAAGAATGAAAACAGTCTTCGGGTTGGCTTACTTAACAACTTCAAGTTACTACAAGAAAGAGGCTTCCTGTGCCAAAAAGGATCCTGCTGGAGCACTGCACCAGCATAACAACACACAGAGCCAATCCCAGCTCAGCCTAGAGTCACTTTCTCACTTTAAGGCCGTCTGCTCTGGCTGCCCTCTCACTCAAGAGTTTTTAGCAGCTTTGCACATACCCCACACTCAGCTTCATTTCTCCTTCCCTCCAGCTTCACCCTCCCTCTTCAAGGTGTCAGAGGAGCATCATCCACCAGGGAAGAGGCAGCACTACAGCTCACCTTGCCCTAACACTATCCCAAAGCACAAATTCAAGGACTTCAAGGTGCCTCTTTGTTGATTTGCTTTAGCAATACTGCACATGGCTGTGGAGAAAACTGCATGCCCAGCACTGACCCTAGTTAAGAAGCTTTGTTAGCTCACATGCTTCAGCTGGAAATAGTCAGCTAATCAGTAATATTCACTTATCATTAAAGTCACTTAAAAACACAGTCCTAAGGAGCTGCCAGTGACAAAAAAAAAAGTTGTGCAGGGATTTCACCTGCTCTGTATAATTTTTCACTTTCCAGAAACAATGTAGCTTTAATGACTCCTCTTCTGTGGGGCCCCTTGCTGCCTGCTGTTCATTATGCTCCAGTGCATTACAGATGCCCCATGCAAAAAGAATGGTTTCTTGCTGGGATGAAATGAGGCATGAAGTCCCTCAGCAGGGCTGTTTCACGGATTACTTTCACAGCAGATTCTCTGCCAGCACATCTCATCAGCGCAAGGGGTGACACCTCCCTCACCCCTTTCCCTTGGGAGCGGTAGGGTTTTGGGCACAGACAGGTTGCCCATGGCCTCCTCCGTGCCCTATGCAAGGGAGAAAAATCACCAGATCGTTGAGCTTCCTTTTGTTTGCCTCCCATGTCGTCACTCTGAGTCACCATACAGAGAGAGTGTGGTGCCTCCAAGTGCTGCAGTGACACACCAAGCCCTGGCACCAAAGCCAGGAGCACCGAGGAGTGCTCACGCATGGTAGGAGAAGGCACTATGACGTAAATGAGTCGTGATTTTTTCCCTTGCATTACTATGTGATCCTCACAAAAGAAACATAAATCACGCTCTCCATCTCTCCTTTTCTGAAGGAGACCAAACCCACGCCATCACCCGGTTTGCAGGCAGCACCCTGAGGCTTCCCCCCACTTCTGTTCACTGCTTCTCATGCTGATGCTGCCAAACCCTTGCTCCAGCTCTGCATGTGTGACCACTCCTTGGCAGGGTGATGGTGGGGGACCACGAGACAGGAGCACCTCACAGACACCAGGTTTGAAGCCTGCAAATGGAGCCTGATCATCCTGCATTTACAAAGCTTGTCTGGAGACCTGAAACAAACTCTCAGACAATGCTACTTGCCTCAGTCTTTCTGTAGAGACTGGATAAAGCAAGAAAAATTTTGCACAGTAGCTGCTTTTGCCTTTTGATAACCTGTTTCTCCAGCACAGACAAAAAAGATAAAGGGAGCTCTATGGGGAAGAAATTTGCACTGAAGAATATTTCTGAGTCACTGATCAGTGAAGGAAATAAAGGGCCTTAGAGCTTCTTGCTCATTTAAAGAAAAAAAAATGGATCATTGATTTTATTGGGACTCCCCTAGGCGAAGCAGTTACCTAAAGTACAATATATTTTTATTGTGCCACTGGGAACTGGATGTAAACATTTATAAATCTTCATTTGAAGAGGTTATCACTCAGCCATTTTAAATAGCTTTGTGTGATACAGATATCCTTAAAGAAGACATTCCCTGCATTTCAGAGATGCCTGCAGGAATGCAAGGGCCCACATTTGTAAATGCACTGCGTGCTCTCGTGCATGAAGCCTTCTTCCCCAGTAAGGAGGCCCCCATTTCTGGCACATAGACCAGGATCCACTGGAGCTGGTCCAGGCTCAAAAGGGCAGAGCACAGCTTGCGCATCTGTGGGATCCCCTGGGGCAGGCTGGGGCCAGTAACTCCCCAGCTCAGGTCAACTGGATGCTAGGGACAAGCAGAAACGTGGTTGGCTCAAGGCTACTGGAGCCAGGTGGAATTAGCTGCTGGGCACTGCTAAAAGGAACAGAGTTTACTCATTTAAAACTCCCTCAGGTACCCCTGCATTTACAACATTCTCTTCAGGACTGGAAATCCAGCACAGTGTTAGCAAGATGCAGTTGTGCTGAGACAGTGTCAGTCTAAGGCTGCAAGAGAGGTAAGGAGTGCAGCAAAATACATCTTCTCTTGTAGCAGCTGATACTTCAGAAGAAATGGACAAACTCTGTGCCGGAAAGGGTTTGGGTACCCTGTGACTTGTCTTTTTTTTGCAGTTGTGTAAGTTTATTGAACAAGAATGGAGTCTGCAGAAGCTGTGGAAATCACAAAAGGCTGGTGTGCAATTGGTTTGGTGTGGCTTAGCTGCACTGAATTAAAATCAGTGTCACTAAAGCAGCATAACTCACATTTCAGGCCATACAACAATTAAAAGGTGTCTTTGCTCCTGTACATTGAAGGACACATTCTTTGTCTCTTCCAGTACAGGAATGTGGGGCAGAAAATGAAGCCGGCTTCAAAACAAGCAAAAGAAAGTGGTTGTTCAGAGAATGGAGCCATGTGGGACTCCTTGCTGCATGATGTTTTTGATGCTAAGAGTTTGCATACATTCAGGAGGAAGCTGGAGAAGTTCCTGGAAAAAGAACCTACTAAGTATTGCTGCACACATGCTGCAAACCACATTTAGCACAGGAAACCCCTGAGCCAAAAAATGACTGGAGGCTGGAGGAGTGTCTAATCTATCTGTTTTCTTCTTACTTTTCCCTGCTCATTTGTTTATGATGGCCTTCAGAGACAGAGTGCTGGGATAGATGGACCTATGGCCAAATGCACTACTGTCAGATTTGTGCTCTTTTAAAACAAGCCACACTTATCCAAATTGTCTTTACACCAGTATGACAGTGTCTGTTCATTGCAACCAAAATAACTGTGTGGGACCGGTGTAAAGGAAGGGATGAGGGATGTAGGAATCTAAAACAAGAAGTGATAAGAGAAGCCAGCTCCCAGGAGCAGCTGTTCCACAGAAAGCAAAGTTTTCTCTAGATGATGCCCTGGCACTTTCCTTTCCTCCCTGGGCCTCAATGAGGAGAGGTACAGCTCTCCAGTTCCTGGACCAGGATGGTCACAGTCCCCTCAGCAGGCCCAGAAGGAGACCTGTCTTCAGAGATACAAAATTACAAATAGGAAAGGAACAACTCCTTTTTGGGCTGGGGGCCCACCATTCCTGCTCCTCATGGGCAGCCTCATTTATTTGCACAGTGTATTTTGTACTTGTTTCTCTTGGAATACCAGCCCCAGGTGGAAGAGCAGAGGGGGTACAGATGTGTGGAGTCTACCTGTACAGCTAATCATCAGCCATAAACACCAGCAAAATAAAGCACTATCTGAGGCTCCCTTATTTTTTATCCCCTCTATATTTTAAAAATGGTAGCAAGAAGTAGTTTCCACTTCTTCTGTTCCCCATGTTGCCCTTGCTTCCTAAACACTGATCTCTTCCCATTTGGATACTCCAAGGTAGCAGTGCACATACCGTATTTGGAGGCATGAGCATAGCTTGGCCAGTAACACTCTGATGTGGTCTGTTCCGCCCAGGGAAGCTCAACAGGAGCAGTGGAGCTCCTGGCCAATTCCTGTGGGCAGAGAAGGGCTCAGGAGCAGGTGTTACTGGGATTACCAGCCACACTGGGCAGCAGCACAATGTTCCCAACATGGGCACATTGGAGCCAGTTTTCGCAGTTCTCAGACCTTCTCAGTTCAAAATACCCAAAGAAAAACCCAAAGAATAACAGTAATTAAATGCAAACCAGTGCCTGGATGTGATCAAGCAGTGCTGGGCTGAAGGACGTAGCAGAGGAAGCCAGCAAATATATACCCTAGTGTCAGAGTAGCACAGATCTGTCTCCACACCACGGTGAGCCTCACCAAGGCCATCAAGCATGAATGAAGAATGAAATCCAATTAGCAATAGGCAGTCAGTCACAAGAAAGCATCTTCCTGGGGGCTGTTGACATTATTATTCTAGATCAGGAACCAAATCCTACTTGTTAGTTACTTAGTAGATGAAGTTACCATGCCAACTCATATGCTACCCTTTTTTATTATTATTATTATTATTATTATTATTATTATTATTGCAAGAGTAGGCAGCACTCCCTTGATTTCACAAAAGGGGAGGAAAAATGTCAAAGTGCCAAGAATATAACGGAATTTCTAGTCTCAACCCTCTTCCCCATAGATCTGCTTTTCAGCATACATCCTGTTCTTCTCATGGCAGCAGCGAGGCTAAGGCAAGAGACTCTCTGAATGATAATTTAGTGGCCAGCCCACGATATTGTGGTGCTACACTCCAGTAATCCACGACTCTCTGCCCCCGCCTTGCACAATTTTCAGGGAACTAATGTAAGAAGCCGGTGCCAGATGATTGCACAGCCTTCCCCCAACCTCTCCTTCACTTCTCCACATTTCTTTCCTTGTTCACTGTTTCTCTCCTGTCTTCCCATCTGTCTTCTTCCCCTCTGCTGGAATGATTTTTATTTCTGCCAGTTACTTTAAATTTTTCCGCTGTTGTCTTTGATGTCCTTCCCACAACATATTACATTCCTGTCTTTTCTCCCACTCAATGCTGCCCCTTCTGTTCTCCATCACCTCTAAGGCCCCCTTGCAGAGCACGGACCCCACAGGAGAGCAGACGTGGGTGCCTCCAGCATGATGCTAGGAGGCAGGGAATTAGCTGTTTGTGCCAGTAACAATTTCAGACAGGCGCCAGTTCAATATGAACACAAGGAAACCTTTGCCTGATGGAGAAGTGCTGCTGTGCCTAACCTTGCTGGAAGCAGAGTCCAATGTCTATCTAAATTTAGTGCACTTCGCTATTTGCCTTGGGCTTAAAAGTCACTCAGGTTCAAGAACTGTGGGTGCTGCAGCCTCTCCTGAAAGAGAGGGGCTATGGGAAAGAGATTGGAGGCAGGATGTGATCACCAGCTTCCTACACCTCTCTGGGAACCTGAAGAGGGTTTGTTAATTGAGGAACAACAAGACTCTTGAGGGTTTACAGAAAAAAAAAGGTGCATTCAGTTAAACACAGCCACTCCTGGTACTGCTTCCTGGCACAGCTGGGAGTCCTTGGCATAGCACAGGAGACACTTGTGCCCATACACCCAATGGCTGGTTGTGTCAACATTGCCATTTGTTTGGAAGACACACAGTGGTGATGGAGAAAGGATGTCTGGCAGGGGCTGTGTGGGAGAGATAGGGAGAGTGGGGGTCCCTGAGCTGCTCACTGTGGCAGGATGAGGGGAGTCAGACACTGACTGTTCCTGTGGCAGATGTGGGCAGGGAGATGTCAATCAACACATTCAGATCTTGGTCCATATTTACATCTCTTGTTGTATGAAGATACTTGAATTCAGGATTTACCTTCACCATCTAAGAGCTACCTCTGCTTCCTAAGAAGGAAAAGCATACATATTTGCATTAGTTTTGTTCCCCATTTTCTTTAAGATCTCCACATGAACAAAAAAATTTGGATACAGACATCTGTATCACATAAATGTTCTTTCAGATCCTGTCTTGCACCATTTTACCCTGCTTATCTGTTCACAGCCCTGGTCAGTTGTGCTCAAGGATGTGATATCAGTCGTGATGCAGCAGCTGGCTCTGGCCAGCACCAAACAGGATACATTAATTTGTCCTTGTCAACATCCAAGGCCAAGTTCTGCTTTTTATCTTATTTAATGATCTTGGCTATTGACCGTTGTGTTCAAACATGGTCAAGTGCAGTGAAGACAGGCCATCCAGAGGTGCTTCTTGGTTTTTCAGACAATGCATCATGAAAATACGAATAATCACTGCATTTCTAATATTATGCAATGTATGCTGATGCTTGGCTTTTTGTGGCCAGGTTTCACATACATATTTGGCTTCTCTTGTTACCACTAGACCCAGCAACACATGAAAGCCTGACTCAGCAATGCATAAAGGAGCTTCTCAAAAGTGCCCAGGGGCTGCCAGCTCTTCTCCAGCCGAGATAAATCCACACTGACTTCACACCACCTGCTTCCCCAGAAATTTAAGAAATATTTTAGAAGTATCAAGCTCAAGCAGAAGCATTCGTTATGTTTTGGAGAGGCTGCTCACAGGAATGAGGACTATCCCTATGTATCAGGCCTGCTGAAGAGATGGAGAGTTTGGAAGCTGTGATTTGAGAAATTACACAAATGTAGTTACTGATTTCCACATAATGACCTGAATCATAGTTTGTAGGGGGTTTATTTTCATCTCAGCACAGTGCTGTAGTGTGGTGGGTTGTACAATGTGTTGTAGTGTGTAGTAAATCTGAAAACAAACTGTATTTGCACTGAATAACTTGGAGCCCGCAATCACAACTTGAGCAGAGGGTGAATTGCATTGCAGCAGAGGATGATGAAAAAAACCAAAAACAACAAAAGCCCAAAAATCCCAGAGAGGTTTAATAAGGAAATTTGAAAAGGCTTGTTGGTTATTTTATTTCCATCGGATAAAAGTGAATAACATAATAGAAAGAACTGTTCAATAGGTCAAAGAAGAAGAGATGGTTGATATTCCTCTGTAATGTGGTACAAAAATCATAGAATCACAGAAGCATAGAATCTCCTGGTTGGAAAAGACACTTGGGAGCATCGAGTTCAACCATTGTAGACCACTACTAAATCATATCCCTGAGCTTCTTGTCTATCCATCTTTTAAATACCTCCAGGGATGGTGACTCAAACACCTCCCTGGGCAGCTGTTCCAGTGTCTGATAACTCTTTCAGTGAAGGTATTTTTCCTGATGTCCAATCTGAACCTCCCCTGCTGAAACCTGAGTCCATTTCCTCTCATCCTATTACTTGTTACTTTAGAGAAGAGACCAACACCCAGGTTGCTACAACCTCCTTTCAAGTAGTTGTAGACAGTGATAAGGTCTCTGCTCAGCTTCCTCTTCTCCAGGCTAAACAACCCCAGTGCCCTCAGCCGCCTCCCATAATATTTGTTCTCCAGCCCCTTCACCAGCCTCGTTGCCCTTCTCTGGATGGACTCCAACACCTCAATGTCCTTCTTGTACTGAGGGGCCCAGAACTGAACACAGTACTCGAGGTGTGGCCTCACCAGTGCCTAGTACAGGGGCACAATCACCTCCCTGGTCCTGCTGGTCACACTGTTTCTGATACAGGCCAAGATGCCATATTCAGCTGGTTGTCAACCAACACCCCCAGATCCTTCTTCATGAGGCAGCTCTCCAGCCAGTCTTCCCCAAGCCTGTAGTGCTGCATGGGGTTGTTGTGTTCCAAGTGCAGGACCCAGCACTTGGCCTTGTTGAACCTCATATCATTGGTCTCAGCCCATCAATTCAGCCTGTCCAGATCCCTCTGTAGAACCTCCCTACCCTCAAGCAGATCAACACTTCCACCCAGCTTAGTGTCATCCATGAACTTAGTAAGAGGACACTCGATCCCCTCATCCAGATCATTAATAAAGATATTGAACAGAACTGAGTCCTGTAGAACACTGCTTGTGATCAGCCTCCAGCTGGATTTAACTCCATTTGCCACCACTAACCACCACAAGGCCAAATATTTTTCAACATCAGTTTAGTAGATAAAGCCAGAGAGAAAATTAAAATGCAGGAGATAAAATGTGAGATAGCCACAGAAGCAATACAAATTTTACTTCATTGTTTATCTTTTGATTTTTTTTCAGTCTGGGTAAGATACTTGTGTTTGGATATAAAATGGGATTTACCAATCCCGTTGCTATTTTGCAGTCATAGAGAGGGTGAATTTATATACCTTATAGCGTCATCTTCTCTCATCCTCATTCTCCTCCTCCAAGAAAAGGAGTTTCAAATGACTCATTAGAAAACAAAGAATGTGGAAAACTGGAGAAATGTCCTTGGTGTTCTGTTAGTTCAAGCACATCTGTGTTTGCGCTTTTGGGGAATTGATAGAAGTGGTCTAAAATCCAAATTCCTGCATAAGAGAGGGCTGAAGCCTGACTCCAAGCAGAGCTGTGTAGTTCCAAGCGTACTTGCCAGGCACTGCTCCAGAAGGAAGGTGCCAGTCTTCCTTTTGGAGCCTGCTCTGCTTTGCATCAGCAACAAAGGAGTCCCCAGGCAGCCACTTCTGGCCGAGTGATCTTAATAAGTATGTAGGTGAGGATCTGATTGGCCAAAGTGTGTTTGCGTGACAGGGGACACCAAAGAGGACACCAAGGATCACCTATCATCATAGAATCATAGAATGCCTTAGCTTGGAAAAGATCTTTAAGTTCATCTAGTCGAACCAGAAACCTAACACTGCCAAGTTCACCACCAAACCATGTTCCTAACTACCAGATCTAAACATATTTTAAATATCTCCAGGGATGGTGACTCCACCACTTCCCTGGGTAGCCTGCTCTAATGCTTGACAACCCTTTCAGTGAAAAATCTTTTCCTAATATCCAGTCTAAACCTCCTCTGGTGCAATTTGAGACCACTTCATTTTATCCTATTGTTTGTTACTTGGGAGAAGAGATTAGCACGTGCCTCGCTATAACCTCCTGATGAAAGCAAAAGGGGGAGAGGGGCAGGAAAGATCAGGCAGTATTTCATACAAAACTCTAAAAAGAATCAAACAAAAAAAACCTGACAAGTTTAAAATTCAGTTGAGTCATTAATTGATTTCTCTCCCTGGCTGGTGGCCTGGCAAACCAGACAAGAAGGATGCCCTGTGATGGGCCATCAGCCTGCATCGGTGCTGTGGCTCCCTCCGTATCCAGCCAGCTCCAAGGTTTCCATCTGTGTGGCCATGGCAGAGCTCTGCAGCCCTGCTCTATGCGTGGGACGTGGGTTTGAAGCAGCTGGGTGCTGAGGAGGGAGCTGTTGCTTCCCTGCGGGAGAAGAGAAATATTCTTCCTCTGAGAAGGGACAGTGCTGACAGCCACCAGGAGCCAGGGCCTCACATGGGGCTCCATAGAAACAGGCAAAAACTTGCCTTGCTCCCATCTGCTAAGTTCAAAATTGGGGTTTTTTATAATTTCTTTCCTGCAGCAACAGTGGGAAGCCCATCTGGCACTGACAGCACTGAGAAGCAGCAAGGATCACGGGTGAGGACTCTGTCCCTGGGTGTGATGTGGGTGCTGTGCTCGTAGTGACATGCTCAGCAGGGGCACCAGCACTGCTGCAGAGGGGCTGGCTGCAGGACATGGCTCCCAGGCAGAGGGAGCAACACTCCCTGGAGAGCCCAGCTCTGTGGTGACACAGCTTAAGATGGCTGCATATCCTCGGCACTGAGATCTTCTTCTGTCTCCCAGCTTTTCATCTAATACCAGGCTTTCCAGCACATCCTCAGCTCTACGGAGGCAGGTTTGGCTCAGCCCTAGGGGGGATGTAAACCAGAGTTTCCTGTATACCATACTAAGGCTATGCTGTGGCTTGTAGGGCATGGTTGTGTCCTTAAAACTGTGTCAATAGTGTTAGGTCAAATTAAACCACACCAGCTGGTGAAAAAGAAGAAAGGTTGGCAAGGTTTGCTCAGCTAGGAGGCAGCACAGACTGATGCGTGTTGCTCAACCTCAACCACGACGATATGTGTTGGGTGCTGCAAAAAACACACAGTCATCACTTGGAGGAGTTTTCTGTGAGCTCTTGGCCCCATCTTAGCAGTGAGTGGGACAAAGTGGCCAGGCTGCTGGGCTTTGCTCTTGGCAGTCATGTGAGGACAAGGATAGAAGTAGGGTCTGGTCCAGCAGGACTTGGGCACCATAGGGAACAGAGCTCTCTGAGATCTCCATCCTGCCCTCTCCTGCTTTTGCAAGCACTGGATTTCATCTGCTTCCAGAAGGGCCAAAAGAAAAGCTGGGCCTTAAGTCTGTTACCATGTTTTACTTCCATTCCTGCAAGATTTACTGGGCAGAGACAGACTGACTTTCTGACCCAGGAGTGGAAGATTTCTCACCAAGATAATTCAGAGAGTGAAAAATAAATAACTGTGCTTTAATACTCCTCACTCTGTCAGTGCTAGAGCATTGCAGAAGGAAGGAAGCAGAAAGTGACATGTGCCTTGCAAGAGTCCATATGAAGGGAGTTGTGGTGGCCTGTGGTCCTTTGGCTTCCCCTACATATGTGCATGTGTTGAACACACCTGTCCATCTATGCCAGCACATGTAGATTGCTTAAAAATTCAGCGTGCATTGGGGCGATGTAGTGGCATGTGGAGGTAAGTAAATACTCAGTAAATCTGAAGTCTTTGCTTCCCAAGTTGGAAGAAAGTCAGTTTGTCTCCCCAGGTGCAACACCAGAGAAGATTTTTGATGCTGGAGCAGACAGAGGCAATTAAGTAGACCTTTTACTCTCTGGTTTTGGCTCCAATGCTGCGAGACTTTTACAAGAGCACCTTGGGAGCTCAGGACACCCACGCACCTCAGTGGCAGCTCCCCAGCAGTATGCTGCCCCCCAGCAGCACAAAGCCCGCAGTAGAGGGTAGTGTGCTGCCAGGCAGCCTCTCCTTGTTTCAGCCTGGATAAATCACAGCTTCCTGCTAACACATGCACAAAGCCAGCCCCAGCACTGCAGAATTACATCTGCTCCAGTTACCTCCTTTTTTTTTCCTTCCTTCACTGGGAAAATCTTATATATAGGGTTTCCTTAAAGGGCCACATGGCACATATATATATCACTCATCAGGTTGTGCACATCTTGTATGACAGCCCCAAAACACCACTGATCGGCAGGGAAAATTGCCACTGCACCACACCAGTTCCCTACTCCAGTGGCAGCCCTGACTTGCTGAAGGAAGACAGGGCTGGGGATGTGGAGGCAGGGGACAGCCAAGTGGTTTGCAGAGAGTTTGCTGACAGAAGCAATGCCGGAGGAACAAGGCTGCTGCTGTCCAACTGGAGAAGATGCACAGGAGCCTGTGGGTGAAGGATGGACATGGAGGGTGGCTGGGGAGTGCCAGGCAAATGCCCATGATCCTCTTGAGCAGCCGGTCCGTGTTCAGCAATAGGTTGGCACATGGCCCCAAAAAGCTGGTCCTCACAGGGCTGCCTGTGGACTTCGCCCGTGCCCCTGTTATCGGGCTCAGGAGGGTCATGGTGGCTGGCTGGTGGTGCTAGACCCTCCAGCAGGCATGTGTGCCACCATATACTGCTTTTTCACCCTTTTCTGCAAAAGCCACAAGGAGGAGGGGCAAAATCCACCACTGCACGTCAGCAATTCATTGTGTCCCTGTCACCACCCTAAATCAATTTGAACTCTATGAAAAAGAAAATGACATTTTTACAGCAACACCTGTTATGCTACTGCAATTAGGGCTCCAGTATAACCCCTCACACTAAAAGGTTTCAAAACATGGCTTTATAAATCCCCTTGGACTGAAAAAAAGTTAAAAATTGCCAGTGAACAGGTCTATTTGGAAAGAGTTGTGAACAAACAGGACTGACAGATGTCTCTTGGGGCTGAGTGCTTTGGGGATACTCAAATTATACACCTAAACCACTTGATTTCCCAGGTGATGTTCAGCCGGGGTGTGACCATTCCCACCAACCTCCAGGGCAGCTGTACGTGCTCCTGCGTTCTGGAGCCATTTTCTACTGGTCACCATCTTTCCGTAGGGAGTATGCATTTAATAAAATAAAGGATAAACTCCTAAGACTGGTTTACAACATCATTAAATGGACTCCAGTCAGGCTGAAAAGGTGCCCAATGTTTTGCAACAGCAGCAAGAGTTTGCAAACACTCTAATAACTGGTTAGGAGCGACTGCCTTCAGAAGCTTAATAACCATGTATGGCTTAATCAGTTCACTATGAACAAAACGACATCATGATTTTCATACTGGCCAGATGCAGACATGCCAGAAAGGTCTGACCACCCCACCATTGTAGAAATGATGCACAACTTGCTGCAAATGACGGGAAAGACTGTGAGTGTCAGATTGATGGACTGAACATCAAACAGTTTGGGGTGAATCAACCAAAGAGTGACCAGGCCCTGATGCTCCTTCTGAGCATGGCTTGGTTATAAAATCTTCAGCTGCCTCACATGGATGAGTCTCCTCTGCCATTAATGACCACCTACCCTCACACCAGTGGCTCCTTAAGTGAAGTATCTCCACACTGATGAGCCCCTGCAGGCATTCATTGGCACAATAGATTAGAGCAGTTTCAGCAGATTTATGGATTTAGGCTTTATGTAGTCATTGATATGTGAATTAAGCACTGACTGACTGAGACTAACTCTTCAAAAGCAGTCATTATAATCTCTATAGAAATATAATAATTCCAGTGACAACATCTTCAATTAAACTTCAAAAACACTTATTTTTTTAAAAAAAGTACAGAAATATATATTTAAATAAAGCACTAGTTCTCGTGTTTTCCCAGCCACCAAAGGTAAAGAAAAATCAGCTTTCCAGAGTTCAGACATTCAAGCTGTATCTGGGTATATGTTCAGTAACAGCTGCTTCCCCCTTCCCTGGGGCATTGCTGTGGGCAACACAGCCCACAATTATGGGCAGCGTAAAGGCAAGACATGTGCTCTCTGGCACTGGGAGAAAGCCCTGGACTCATAGTCTTATATCAGCCCGTACTTTTCCCCTCTCCATTAAATCAAGTCTAGGATTAAGCTGGAGAAAGTTCAGCTAAGAAGAAGAGGTCAGAGAGGTTTCTTATAAAAGTTGGCTGTTTTTCATTAAAGTCCTTGTGCTTGAGAATATCCTGCAGCAATGTGGCAAACAAATACCAACCTGGTTTTGGTAAAGCTTTTGAGCACTGTAGACTGGAAATTTTGGTGCAGTAAAGCAAAGCTCCACAATGGAGAAGGACAAGCTCCTGTTGACCATGACCTCCCTTTCCTCTGCAGCACAGGCAGCGCTGAGCTTTCGGCTCAGTCCCTGGCCTCAAGGACACGTTCGTCACAGCAGACATCTAGCTATGGTGACGTGCCCAGCAGGAAGGTGCCTTTGCTCCAGAAGTGGTCTGCTCTTTGCCACCTCATTTAAATAGCAGAGTGGTTGAAGTTTGCTTGAATTGCTTAGCAGGGCTTAAAGCTTGCTCACAGGCTGCTGGCCACCTCCAGGGGGAAACTCTCCTGCTGGATGCAACCACCTCCAGGAGATGGGGCTGGTTATCCTCCCAGCATTGACCGACCTGAGACTCCATCCCACTGAAGCCCATAGAGTCTCACCATGGTGAAAAACTGTGGCATCAGGCAAGTGTTTTGGCAAGGTGCAGGGCAACTTATGAATGGAAGCAAAGCCATGTAGATAATCCATGGTCACTGTCATGCAGAAAGTATTTCTATTCTTTGAGGTCTGGCCTGGCAGTTCCTGTGGTGAATGGGTTGATAGTACCCTGCTTGGTAGAGCAGTAGCACCTTTCTGAAGTCAATGAGCCGTGACATTTCAATCTCAAGGCTGCTCCAAGGGCTGGGGTGGGATGGACTCCACCCTGACCTTGCTGAGGTTCACTGCAGACTAATGGGCCACTGAGAGCACAACCTGGACAGCTATTTTTTTGTGTGAAGAGCAATTATCAGTCACCAGCTTGTCATCTCTCCACTAATGAAAAGCAAGCAGAAGGAAATGCTCAGTGGGCAGCACCACAGCATGTCCCTGATGCACCAGCTGAGCACCCCTGGGAGCAAAGCTGCTGCCAGTATAGAACAGAGCCCATGAGCACTGCACCCTGGCCCTGACTGCACCATGAGGCACCCGGGTTGACAGGGACCAGTCCATCCTGTGCTGGTGAAAGTGCTTGCAGAGGTGCTGTGGTGAGTGGTGAGCACAGGATTTGTAGCTCAAAAAGGCCAGTACCAGATGAATGGGAGAGCCTGGCTCCCAGCCACACCATCCTCCTTGGCCTCACATGATGCCCAGCAAGCTTCAGCACAGCTCCTGGCATAGCACACAGGGCTGGTGGCTTCCTGAAAGTGTTAAGCACTTCCACTATAACAAAAAAATAAGAAAACCAGTGTGATACATCCTGCTCACAGAGACCTATTTCAGACCTATTCTTGGAGAAGGAGAAGGAAAACTTTGATGATTTTTCTCCGAAACCACCTAGGATGGGCTTTTGTTGCAGCAGCAACTTTCATGGAAAATCCTCCTGGCACACCTTTCTGCTATGAAATGGGCACTTGTAGTTTTGTTCCCCAGTGTAATATTTACTAACCCCAGTGTTCTTCTTCCATGTTACACAGAAACAGTGTAGGATGCCGTCACACATCCTTGAGTCTGGATCACCATCCTCTCTCAGACAACACTCCTGTGCTTTGTGGAAATGCATCTTCAAAACGTTTCCACGCAAGCTCTATGGCCATCATTCCCTCTACAAATGTTGGTCTCCAAATCACAACCTACTAACGTACTCAAGGCTCAGCCCTCCTCCACCTCCCCCCTGCACCAGGAAGACAAATATTTCATTTCACTGCAAACCATCCCCCCAGAGGCAGTGGCTGCATAGGCACATGCAGCCTCTAATAATGCATTACTCATCCATCACCAGCAATGCTGTTAAAAATATCAGGCCACTTCTCTGCTGCAATAAATCACTGCAGCTCAGGGCTCTCCTCCATCTACACAGACTGATATTTCAGCCCCACCACGGGGTGAATGAAACCTGCAGAAAGGGAGCAGGTCACAGCACACCCCGCTGAGGTCATGACAGTTGGGTTGCCGAGGCTGGGAGTGGGGATCCTCTGGCATGGCTTTCTGCAATTGCATTGCAGAAATATTCCCCTACAGCCTCAGCAACAGGTTTTTCTCCTGATACTTGGATATAATGAAAACCTCAGAACTGCAGAGCAGTTTGCAGGACCCCCCACGCCACTCTCTCTGCCCTTGTCCCCCATCAAGGAGCACTCCATCTCTGGAGCGTTTCACTGTGCTCCACAGGTGTTAGATGCAAGAAAAGAAATAAGCAGCAAGAAAATAAGCATGAATAATAAATGCAGAGAAGGGAAGAGGGAGAAAATAAGCCTCAAACCAAATACTGAGAAGCTTCAAGAGGCAAAGCAGCAGGTGAAAGCCTCTGAGATGTTAGTGGGTGCAGGGCATTAGGGAGCTGTTGGCCAGCAACTGTCCTGCAGAGTTGGGCTGTGCATGTCCTTCACACCATGGCCAAGGAAACCACAAGCCCCCAGAAATTTTCTCATAGCAAGAGATCAAACACATTTCATCTATCTGACCCTCCCAAGGAGGGTAAACCAAATAGCTGCACTTCACAGAGGCTGAGGGCATAGCAACATGATCCAGAGGATGTCCTGCTTCAGCCATGCCTGTTAAATCCAGATTAAGCCACAGTCAGGACAATACAAGCAACACAGGGGCTGGGAACATCTACGAGCTGCACAAATACCCACTGGGAATCATAAAATGCTTTGGGTTGGAAGAGACATTAAAGATTATTCAGTTCAAGCCTTTCTGCCATGGGCAGGGACACCTCCCACACAGACCAGGCTGCTCAAGACCCCATCCAACCTGGCCTTGAACACTTCCAGGGAGGGGGCATCCACAGCTTCCCTGGGCAACCTGTGCCAGTGTCTCATCACCCTCATTGTGAAGAATTTCTTCCTGAAGTCTCATCTAAATCTTGCCCCTTGCAATTTAAAGCCATTCCCCCTCATCCTATCACTGCTTGCCCTTGTAAAAAGTCCCTCCCCAGCTTTCTTGTAGACCCTTCAGGTACTGGAAGGCTGCTGTGAGGTCTCACCGATGCCTACTTTTCCCCAGTCTGAACAACCACAACTCTCTCAGCCTGTCAAGAGACTCCTGAGTTCCAGAGGGATGGAGGTCGAAAAGAGAGAGCAGGGGACCCTGTGCTTTGTCTTTGGCCATGTCCAGAGATGTATCTCCCATGCACAATGCAGATAGGACAGAAACTCTGCACCTAAACTATGGCGGATAAGGCACGGACCCCACGGCAGGTTCAAAATGAAGTCTGAATTAGAATCGTTTATTTGCAACACAAATTGCTCTTTTATAATAATCTTTTTGCAAAGTCATTGTCCACGTGCCAATTTAACATCAGTGATTGGGTAAAACACTTGTACACGCTCCTTGATCTGTTTCTTAATTGGTAGCACAAATTCTGTTTTTCCTTACCTAATCCTTGCTGATAAACTGCTTGGGACTTTCCACTACTTCAAGGTTAGCCAGTTCTCAGCTCATTATCAAATTCTGTCAAGGCCTCTGTGTTATTCTCTGTGTTACTTCCCTAGGCTTTAACCCTACATCTCCCCCTTTTTGTTTTTCTATCATCATGACCAGCTGTTCTGATTTTTTGAACTACGTTTTGCAGACAGATCATTATACATGGGACTGTAATCTGCCAATTATTATCAAATTATTTGCCAATTATTATCAAATTATTTCCCAAAACTTTTAATCAATCACTGGGACAAACCCATCAAATTTTTTCCCAAATCCTTTAACCAACCACTAATTAGCTACTTGTCTAAACCCCAATCCCCCAATCCTCATGGATCAGGGTTAATTTTCTTTTTTCATACAACACATTCCCTTATTCCTCACAACCGTGACCTTGTGCTTAACAACAAAAATGAATAGCACTGCAGTGTAGCATGTGTAACAGCATGTAAATCTACTAACAAGTTAACCAACAAATTGTTTAATCAACCTTGAATAATTCACAAAATTCTGTCACTGAACTAAAATCTGCCAATGGTACTAGTCAAGGTAAGTCACACATTTATTCTTTCATCTATCTGTATCCATGACGTTGTTGTTGGCCAAGTCACCAGGGTGCAATAGATCAGCATCATCAGGTTGTGGAGTTACAGTATCATCTTCTGGTATTCTTCTGTCTGTGTTCCTCGCAAGGTAGGGTTGAACACAGCAGGCAGGAATCCACTGGGTACCTTGATCTGTAATGACACAAGCATAACTTCTCCCCTAGGTTATTAACTCAAAAGGTCCTTCCCATTTTTGTGATAATAATGACTTTACCCATACCCACGGTTTGTCTCTCTGTGATATCATCTCAGATGACAACAAAGAACAAAAATGCTGTACCATGTCAGGTTCGGTTGCTGTCTCAAGAATGTTCAAATAGTTCAGGGTATATACTGCTTTATGTAGTCGTTGTTGCCGGGGTTCTCCCAACACTCCCCCTTTTTGTTTTCCTAGCATGCTCTTTAGGGTTGCGTGTGTTTGCTCAATAATAGCTTGGCCTTGGGGGGAGTTCGCAATGCCAAAAAACATGTTGCACCCCCCTGAGCAAAGAAGGACTGCACGGTTCGGCTGGTGTAAGCCGGGCCATTGTCTGTTTTGACTTGTTTAGGGAACACCGAGAACAGCAAATGATCCTAATAGATGTGTGATGACATCATTTGTGGATTCACCAGTTAAAGCCGTTGCCCAAATGGCATGAGACAAAATATCAATTGTAACATGTACATATTTCTGTTTCCCAAATTCAGGAATGTGAGTCACATCCATTTGCCATAGCTGTAAGGCAGACAAACCACGAGGGTTTACTCTGCTGGATAAGGTATTTGCAAAAAGTTGACAACCAGAACAAGATTGAACAATATGGTGAGTTTGAGACCATGACATTTGGAATTGCCTCCTCAGGGCTCTGGCTGACTGGTGAAAAAAGGCATGTGACATAACTGCTTGCTGCATAGCTTACTTTGCAAGATGCTTCCCTTTTCTGCACCGTGGACGTATGTCTGGACAAACCCCTTGTAGTGTTTCTCTCCCTACATGTTCTAAAGGGCAATCTCTTCTTAAATGTCCAGACCTTCCACACCGATAACAATAGTGGTCCTGAAACTTTATTGCAGCAAAAGCTGCCGCCATTGCAGAGGCTTGATATTCAACATAACCAACGTGTGAGCATGCCTCTACCATTTCCACTAAGTTAGGATTTCCCAAGGAGCCATGTAAAGTCTTCAAGATTCACTTACAGTCTGGATTGGCGTTCTCTACCACCAACTTAAGCAACAACGCCTCCTTTGCTAAGTCATTCTCTACTTGTTTGTCAATTGCATCTTTTAATTTTTCCACAAATTGCATAACTGGTTCTGTCTGTCCCTGTTTTATAGATACAAAAGATTGTGTTTGCTTGCCAATATCTGGGATTCTCAAAAATGCCTCATACGCTAGTGTTTTGCTCTGCTGTAAAATTATGGGATTCAATCTCACTTGTAATTGTGGGTCATGCATTGGCAAATAAGCTATTATTTGTTGTAATATTACTAATCGTAAGGGATCTTTCTCTTCCTAAGTTCGCTATCACCGCTTGTTCACACGCCCCGCGCCACTGATTCTCAAATAAAACTCTCTGGGTTGGGGTTAGCATGAGTGCATCCACCTGCTTCACATCAAAGGGTGTTAGTTCATAGGATAGAAATACTGCCTGCAGTCGTCCCAAACCATGATCCAACACATTCCTCCTTAATTCCTTTATGAGCTGAAACGGTAACCCCTGCCATTCTCGGTGACCCTGCTGATTGCAAACCACCAGACATGCCAACAACTTTGCTACTTCACTGTCCTTTTCTTTAAGAGCAAGTTCCCGTAATTGTTTCGAGTACTGTTTAGGGTCGTGACCACCACCACCCTTAGCTGTGGAATTACAAATGTCAACTGTCTCAAGGCTTTTTGAGTCAGATATCCTCTCCTCCTCTGCTTGTAAGATAGGTTGCAGCTGGTGTTTGGACATGAGAGGCAGTGGCCGATGTTTGGGCTTGTTATACTCCCAGCCTTCCGAAGGTAGAGCAGTCGGTATTGCCTGGCTTGTTCCGCAATCTGCTGAACCCTCCAGAGCTGCTGCTGCTTCTGTCACAACATTTTTTCTGTTTTATGTTCCTGCAGTGACTCTATGATTATTTTCCACGTTGTTAATAAACCAGCTGCCAGTTCTTCTCCCCGTGTGGCAGCATCCCAAAGTCTTTCTTTCAAGTCTCCCCAAGTTCCTATGTCAAAAATATTCGCCACATCTATGTCTTCCTGATTTTGCTTTATCCACGTAAACATTAATTTCAGTTGTGTTTCGTCATACTACCCATTTTGAAAGGATCCTTTTAAATACATTTACTAACGATTGTTCCTCAGCTGTCATACTATTTCCCACAGTTCCCAGTTGTGTAGCTCACCTGTCCTGCAGATAACAAGGTGCCTAGATCCTTCAGCTCTCTCCCACTGGTTAGAACTCACATCTGGGAGCTGCTGCCGGTCGCTCTCTCCCCGCAATTTTGATTAGCCCAAGGTTCCTTCCTGTCTCTGGTGCCAATCAGCCAGGTCTCAGGCAGGTCTCTGTTCGGGCGCCATTTGCGGCAGATAAGGCACAGAGCCCACGGTAGGTTCAAAATGAAGTCCAAATCAGAATCATTTATTTGTAACTCATATTGCTCTTTTATAACAATCTTTTCCAAAGTCATTGTCCACGTGCCAATTTAACATCAGTGATTGGATTAAAACACTTGTATACGCGCCTTGAGCTGTTTCTTAATTGGTAGCACAAATTCTGTTTTTCCTTACCTAATCCTTGCTGATAAACTGCTTGGGACTTTCCACTACTTCAAGGTTAGCCAGTTCTCAGCTCATTACCAAATTTTGTCAAGGCCTCTGTATTATTCTCTGTGTTACTTCCCAGGCTTTAACCCTACACTAAACCACCGCTCACAGACACTTGTCCAAATCCATCCTGAAGATTTCAGGTGGTGTAGCTTCAACAGGCAGAAAACAACTATCCTCTCCCCATTGCTGACAGAGGATAAATTACTCCCTTTCTTTTTTTCAGCAGCCTTCTCCATATCTGAAAACTGTTGTGTGGCCTCTCTTAACTGAAACAACCCCAGTGTATTCAGGCTCTTTCACAGCCCTTATTTTCTAGATCTCTGAAAAGCTGATCTGACCGCCTGCATGACTATAAAATTTTCTGCACCTCTTCCACCCTGCTTCTGTCCACCTCGCTTCTCTCCACCCCTATTTATCATCTTTTTTATGCACCTACAACTTGACAAAACTCTTTGCAAAAGCCACGTGGCAAAGTGTGCTTGCACATGTGGGGATTTCACTGCTGCAAGACTCAAAGCTCAGCAAGAGTAAAACGAATGACGTTAATCCTGCTTTCATGGGGAAGATCAACACACGGGAGATTCCTGCAGCTTCAGTCAGTCCTTGCTTTGAGATGGGCAGGTTGCACTGAGATAACCAGACTTCTTGCACTGACCAGACTCTTATCTACTAATAAACATCAGTGGAAAAACCTTCTTTTGAGGAGCATCCTTTGCACTGTCATTGACGTTTCACTTCAGCTACACCCCAGAGTTTTGATATAAGTTGTGCTGGAAGAAGGGGTAAACCAGCATATGAAGAGGAGCTGCCTTTGCCAGTGTTCTTTGCTCCTGTTAGTGCTGCTGTGGCAGGGCACGTACTAAGAGCTCTGCTCCCGAGGCACTATGCATTAACACAGTGAAGGCTGGAGAGGGTTCTGCCCCATCTGGGCCACGGTGAGCAGTTCTGCAGCAGGATCCTGTGGGGACATCTCCAGGTATATGTCCTCTGTCATGAACCAGCAGGCTGGGACTGTCCTGTCCAGGGAGTGTGTGGCAATGGTGCAAGAGCATGTGCCTTGGCCATGGGAATCAGGGAGAAATGTGCTGGACTTGAGGATGAATTTGCTGTGAGAAGGAAAAAAGAATCCATTTTCTTGCAAACTGAGCATAATGGATGGGGAATGGGGCAGGGTTACTGTGGAAACCCTCGAGGCCCTGAGGTTGTCACTTTTTGCCACAGTGCGGGGAAAGCCATACGTGTTTGAAAGCCTTTGAAGTAGAAGCCTCTGGTTTACCCCAGTCCTGGCCTGGCTTTCACCTTCTGCCAACATCTCCAGAAATACCCAAGTATACACAGAGCTTGTACATAGTTCTCCAATCTTTACCTCATTTCTGGATTTCTCCTAGCACCTCTGCACCCCCATCAGCCTGGTATCTGGACATCAGCAACTCCTCATCATCAGCATCTATCAATAATTGGGCTAACACTAAAAAGATAGAGTGAAAACACTTTGATGCTACTACATGATGAGGTTTAGTCATAAAAAGGAGCCAGTTCACACAGTCAAGCAGCTGAGAACAAGTCTGATTTTCCATTAAAGCCATACTGCAAATTTCACATTGAAAGCAGTTTGCAGAAATTGGTTGCTGGGTTGCAGCAGCTACTTGTCATGAGATCCCTGAGCGCAGCTCTGAGGCACTCGTGCTTTCATCTGGATCTCTTGCCTAAGTTCTCTCTTACTTGTGACTTCTCAACCTGTTTTTGCTTCATTTTCTGTTTGCTTCTCCTTAGTTGAGTTATCCTGGTGGGAAGGTCCAAACTTAGCCTGGTCCACCAGCCTGCTACCAGCTCAGGCTGAGAGCATTTATATTCAAACCCCCTAGATGATGATTAAGCAGTTCTCACAAGATTAATTTGGTCTCTTGGAGACCTAAAAGGCAATTTAACTGTTGCTGCTGGAAGGAAGGTAATTTCACCATGTTTCCTCCAGATGGCCAGACTTTTTCAGGAAAATGGGTTCCCGTTGATGGCAGGGCTGAAAAATCCTATGAAGAGTCAGCTGGTGTACAAAGGCTGGCGCAGCCAGGATGCTGCATGGCTGTTGCTGCATCAGTGGGTGGATTAGCAAAGGCTGAGCAGAAGATAACCCAAAGCATAGCTTGGGAAAAAACAGTTGGAATCCAACTACTGCAAGGATTGGCTTTTCTCTCCAGATCACTCATCCACTTCAAATTAAGAGCATGAGTGTGAGTTAAGCATCAGAGGGCTGAGTCCTCCTGGTGCTTGGGAGGGGTGGAGGAGCATCATGGACCTGTGATGCCTGGCAGAACTGGCTTGGATACTCCACAGCTCGTTGGAGACAGGGTGCTGTCCACGTGGTGCCCACGGCACTAAGGACCTTAGTGCAAATTTCTCTGAAAACTCATGAGCTCCACCATGGTACTGCTGAGAAAACACAAACCTGATGATACTGCAGGGCTGTTAACGGTGGTGTGGGAGGGAGCAGGACTTGTTCAAGACTTTTTCCTTCCGGGGCTACAAAGAGTAGGAAGAGATAAATGTATTATAGAGTCACCCAGCTTCACCATTTTATTCAACTTCACCCAAATCAGTGTTTGTTTTGCTTTGAAGCCCTGTCCTGGAGTAAGGAGACCCTTAGGTTTTTCTTGTCCCCTCCTGGAGTAAGGAGACCCTTAGACTTCCTTTTTAAAGCAAATTAAACCTCACAGCTAACTTGAGGGTTATGACCCTAGCAAAATTGAAGGAAAATGGTGAACAACTGCACAACATAGCAATTTTTTAAATTCTTATGACCTTCTGGACCCAGACTCCTGGAATCAGCATTGCCCTCTTGGCATTTCCAGGCGCAAGTGCTTGTGCTGGGAGAGCAGTGGGGAGAGAAGTGACCTATACCGTGAGATGCAGAGCTCCCTCAAGGTTGTGTTTATTAGCATCCCAGCAGGCCCTGATGCTAGCTGTGTTTTGGGGTAGCTGATTGCTCCCAGGGAGGTCTAGATCAGACCCCATCCATTTTCAACCTGCCACCTGCTCTGGCTGCACCTCAGCCATAACAAGCCTATCAGGGGAAACCAACACCCCATAAACGCCTGGCAGAGGAAGCAGTTACCAACAAGTCGGAGAAAGGTTTAGTTGGACTTCGTACCTCAAGGGGATTTCCACACTTTGGCATGTGCCTGAGTGAATAGCTCTCTCTTTTTGTGCCCATGTTCACCTTGCCAGAGTGGCAGAAGCATTACCCGTTGCGGTTTTCCCCAGCACGGCAGAGCAGTCTCCAGTCTAAATGTGGCTTTGAAGAACCTGAGGACCTGGGCCCTCAGACTAGGGGAGGCTCCAGGAAGGATTCCCCCTGCACCTTGTGTCATCCTCAAACAGTGGTCTGCCCAGTCCTATCTCACCATCGGGGTATCTTCCCTCCAGCCTGTGCTACCACTCTTCCTTGTTTAGTTAATCACTATTTTTCTCACTCCACACACTCTCCATTATCTGGACACATGGCCTCTCCTAGCCTTAGGGAAGTTATGAAACCCTCTCTTCTTCTCTACACAGTAAGAAGTCCAAATGCCACAGGACTTTATTTTATTACATGAGTCCCTCACTAAACCCTCTTATCTCCCCTATCACACTGACATGTAATGTGCCAGCAGGCTCCTAAAGCAAAGAAAGACACGTTACCCCTGTCATGGTGGCACCTCCTGATTTACCACTTTTGCATTACACCAGGGGTCCTGGCTGCCTGTGACTGCCTGGTGTGCCCAGCTGGACAGCCTGGCTCGCCTCTGTCTGGGCACTGCAGGGTCCCCAGGCTTAAATCACTTACTCCACTCAATGACAAGCCAAGTGACTGTGTCTAATGTAATTTAAACTTTCCAGACTCCTTTTTTGCTCTTTTGCTTTGAGTTTCCTCTGAGGTGCCCAAATAGTCCAGGGACAGAGGGATCAACGGCCAGCAACTCTATGGAAATAAGTTCCCTTGGGGCATACTGAGGAGTGAGGAGGTGAATATATAAATGTATAACTGCAGGACATGGCCCTCCTTGTCACTCACACCTGTTAATCATTACTGGGACAGAGCTACCCATGACCTCCAGAAATGGGGCAGAAGGGCGTGAAATGCAGCCATTCACAGTCAGCAGCTCTGGAGCTGCTTTTGAACCCTGACACCCAGATGCTGTGGGGCTTTGCCCCACCAGGGCAGGATCAGGTGCTGAAATCTTTCTCCCCTGGATGTCCCCTGCCAGCTCAACCCAGTAGCTCACCCTGTTGTCAAGCCCGTGGTCTCACCTTCATCTCCATCTGCAGGGTAAATAATTAACCTTGAATGCCTGGAGCATTTCTTCCCCGCCTCTTCCCTTCTTTTAAATGCCCAGACATAATGAAAGCGAAACAGTGCCGGGTCTTTCCAAGAAAGCAAAGGGACTAAGGTGCTGGAAGACTTTGGCAGGTGGAGACGGTCTTTTTTTCCAGCTTCTGCCCACCCTTTTCCAGAGGGCAAAGGAGGACGGAAAACAGCGCCATGCCCGGAGGGAGCCCCTTGGCCACAATGGGCATGTGGGATGGTGCTCCACTCAGTTGAGGTGGGTGACCTCTGCCCTGCAGAGCTGCCCACCCACCACAGCATCTCCCTGGGATTTCCTGCGGCACAGAGCTGCTCTCAGTTATTGTGGGTAACACCTGCGTTATCCCAGCTTGCTGCAGAGTGGATCCATTCAGTCAATACCAAGGTATGTATCCCTTCTCTTCCCTTGACCATGGGGTCATATCTTACGGTCCTTCTGCCCTCTCTCCACTTTACAGCTCACCCCTTTGATTGCTGCTGTGGCTCTGGCCACAGATCCCCCCAAGCAGGGTTTGAGCTAGGGACTCTGCACCCTTCCGACTGAAATCTATGGAAAATGGGATGCCCTCTTCTCTCTCCTACCCTCTGTATGGGCTGTGATGAGGTGAGCTCCTGAGCAAGGCAATGAATGATTAAATACTCTTTTGAGAGGGTGTGACACAGGGTCTCAGCCTCGCTGTGCGAGGAGTTCAGCAAACCCCTGAAAAGGCACAGTCCCTGCAATTTATAACCTGTGAAATAACTGTGCACAAGGTAGTGAAAATCTGGCCCAACTCAAATTGAGGAAGACTGAGATTTATTTCCAGAGTCTGAACATGTCTGTTCACTAAGACTGTATTTCAATCTCTGGCTCCTGTGAGCTGGACAGACCTGAGGCAGGCAGTTCCTGGGTGACCAAAACCAGTAGCTGATTCTAATGATGTAAACTGTGCTAGCTGCCTTGAGCCTGCCGTGGGGAAAAGCAGCATTTTCTGTCCACAGAGCTCTGCAGCACACAGCGTCCCCCTGAGTGGGCTGTGTTAGTAACCTGGTGAGATGCCTTTGTAAGAGAGGGAAAGGAAGGCAAAACTTCTTCCTCTGCCCCCTTTCCAAGCACCTGGGCCAGCCCTCAGCTTGGGTAGAGGGGAGCTGATCTGTCTGCAGCAGGAGCAAGTGCAGGGGTTGTGACTACAGCCCAGGAGCACTGACAGGAGCACTTCAGTTGAAATCTGAAATCTCCTGCAGTATCCCCTGCAGCTCATGCAGGGGCTTGTTTAGCCTTTGAGATACCCATTTTCAGCATGTCAGGATGCAGCACTCTGAGGCAGGATGAGTGATGAGAACTTTTACTGCATTGTACAGCTTTCTGTACTGTAACTATGACAATCTGGAGTGTGGATATAACCGCGGGTTTGGATGGAAGGGGCTAGAATAGAGCTCAACCACCTGCTGTTGGGGACCACCTGGGCCACCTTCCAGCAGTGGCAGGTCAGGGTTCGAGCAGGGCAGAAGCAGCAGCATGACACAAACTAGCTGTATCCACATCAGAAAGTGACAACACCGCAGTGAGACTTGGGAAGCATTATCATTCCTACTTGGCTGAAAATCCACTTTGGATAATCTAAAAACATACCTTGTTACCGACCAAAAAGGTATGTTTACACAGATTTCAGCATCTCTGATATCAGTTTAGTGACTCCTTGGTGCTGCAGAAATAGCTGACACTTGCCTGATTCAAGGAATTATGTAGAGTCTTCCAGAGCTAAAAGCAGGACAGCTCCTGGTGTCTGTGGGTAGAGACATCACTTCAGTAGCTACAGGGCAGAACAACTTGCTCTGTCCTTGGATTAAGCACAGGAAAGAGATGGGCCAGATTTTCAGTTCAAGACTGGCTTTGGAAACACAGTAATACTCTGTTATGAACCTCTCATCTAATTATGCTGTTTTATGCATTTCAGTGATTACTGACAACCTGTTTGGAAAACCCATCATTGAAAGGCAGCAAGATAAATAGAAATATGGAGTTAGAAGCAAGGAGCGTAACCTCAGAACCAGCCTCTCCAACGAACAGAGCAGGGGAAGAAAAGCTGGAGGTTGCTTCCGAACTGAGCAGCCCAACTTTGCATGGTGGGGACAATGGTTTCTTTGAAAGAGGTGTTAAAACAATGTTAAGCATCCGGAAATCAAAACGAAATCTGAACAAAGAGAAAGGAAAGGAAGGCACTGGTACTTGGAAAGGAATACGACTTTCTTTGCGATCCTCCAAGACCTGCCAGGAGAACAAAACCATAGTCTGTAATGGTGTGGAGGAGGTTAGTGAGAAGATAGCAGCAGTGCCCATTCAAGGAAAACCTCTTTCAGGTAAGAATCGAAATCAGCAGTGTAATTTGCTTGACAGGATATATATAATATTCAAGAAATTTACACTTCATGAGTCTTGGGCCTAACAGCGGTGCTGAAGAGTCAGGCATCCCATTACAGGGCAGAGACAACAGTCACCCCTTGCACAAACTCATTAGGCTGTTACTTGGCCCAGCCTGGGCTGGTCACCTGTCACTGAACAGCCTGCTCTGTGGCCTCCACTACTTTAGTTTAACCATATCCACAAGCTGCCTACAAACAACACATCAACCTGTTGACTCATATATCAGTGGACACATTGCACATCATATGTATCAGTCACCAACCTGCTGAGCCCAGTTTGGGAACCGCTGGTCTGACAGTGTCTAGAAGTGCAATGTGGGTTATTCCCATGCTATTTGCCTGCACTTTTGGATGATTTCTACTCCTCAGATGTCAGAGTGATGGCCCCCAGAATGCACTCTGTAGGCTGCTGCAAAGCCTTGAAAGGGAAAAAAGATATTTTGGATGTGATCTACTTGGGGAGCTCCACCTTGGTTCCTAATCTCAGAGACTGCCTTGCAAATTAACCTCTGCAGAGGCCTTTACTCTCTTACACTGGCTTTCCATCTATTCTTCCCACAACAGTGGTGCTGCAAGTATTTCTTTGGTTTCATATCCCCAGGCTGCTTATTCTCATGCATTTTGTTAGCAAATATAGATAGGTCTTAGTCAAATTATAATAACTACCTTCAAGTACAGCTCTCACCTTTCCCCAAGTGAGGACTGACTGCGATGAGTTTGATCTTGTTTTGAGCACTGTTCTCCTCCACCTTCTCAAGGCAGAGACACTACAATGCATCCACCAGGAGACAAACTGAGCTGGGTCAGCATGACTTGACTTTTCCTCAGCCTAAATTTCTAGAAAGAAATGCTTGGTCTACTGCACAGGATACGAAGGGGATCAGACAGAACCTTTGACATCTCACTGCTATAACTTGCCCTGCTGTGCCAGGAAGTTATTTACTGCTTTGCACTGATACACTGTGAGGTTGGTAGATGGGTCTGAGCCCATCTCATAAACTTTTCTAGTCTGTTCACAAAGGGTCATAGATGAGGAGAGACAAAAAATGTTATCCTAAGACCTTCTCATCTCCTGCAATATACAAGCTGAGGAATTGCACGAAAAAGGCCCATCCTGTTCCAAATAACTCACAGCTGGCCTTGACTAGAGCAACTCTGTCAGAGACGCATCCCATCCCGAGATAAATATGGCAAGCGATGGAGACTCCACCATGTGCACCATTAAGCTTCATAATGGTTAATTGCCTTTCAATTGTCTTCCTTCAACTACCAGCTGGTTGATCTTGTATTGCTAAATTAAAGATCCATTTAGCACCCAAAATCACCTCCCTGAATAATTATCCTAGATAATGATTAAATGGTGTTTTCTCACTTTGATAAACAGAACATAATGTGGTCCTTAGTCTCCTACTGCAAGCACTTGTGCAAACACAGGTTTTATATTAATTTATCTAGAAGAGACTAAGTTAATTGGCACAATCTCCCTTCCCTCTGAGTGCAGAAGCAACTGTAGCTCTACACAGGCACTCAAAGCTCTGTGCATTGTATACTGCATCAATAGTTGAGTTATTCAATATATTTCTGTCTTCATGCAGATTTACTTATGCCAAACAGATCATTTGGTGCATATGTTATAAAACCTGTGTGCAGGGTATAATATAACCAAGGGTATGAATTATGGGCTAGGAAACAGTCCTTCATATCTTCTTTGAGTGCTCTCCAGTTTTTCTGTATCATTTTATATGTATATGTTCCAGAAACTGTAGCCACACATGCCTAAATAATACCCTTTGCCTTCTCATATTCTCTTTAATATTCACCTTATGCCCAGTATCACAGTGGGATCTCCTGTTCAGAGCCTCTTTTATGATGCTGGAGATAGTGAGAGCTTCCCAGGGCATCTTCAAAAGCTAACAGTGCTCTTGAATCTCCTGAACATATAGCAAATACTTCTTATATTACTGGCAAATAGCAGTGGTTCTTGCATCAGTAGGACTTTGAAAAAGAAATGGGAAACCTGGTGCACCTCAGCCATTCAATGACCTTTCCTGAGCCTCAGCCAACACCAGCCAGCACTGGCAGTGGGTGCCAGAATCAAAGGAGGTGGGGAAAACCAACATGAGACCTGAGTATCAGGAGAACGCATTCACAGGTTTGGATCCACCTCCAACGCACACAGCTCCTCAAACCATCCAAGGACAGTAGTGCTCACGGCTTGGAAAATAAATGTCACTGATAAGAGGCAGTGCTTGCCATCTGACTGTAGGTTTGTATACAGGCAGTGAACAACCAGGTCACTCAACCCTGAACCACCCCAGGAGGGTGAAACTCACATACTTGGCATATTTTGGAGTTTCTTCATTTTGTCCTGCTGGGACCTGGGCTCACCATCCCAGAGACTCTCTTCCCTAGCCAGAGCATTATTGCAATTGGCAATAATTGCAGAGGTGAGAAGATGGGGCTTCTGGTCCTCCAGAAGTCTTTTGTTTTGGCTGAGAACAGGCTGAGGACCACAAGCATTCACAGCACATCTCCTAAATGTCTGGAACAGTTAAGAAGCATCTTTCATTGGCCATTCACTGTGCTAGGCACAGGCTGGAAAGGGTGGCCAGTCATGGATGGGCCAGCTTACTATGTGAGTCCCTGCATCTCAAGGAGTCCTCATAATGCAAATCACCAGTGACAACCTCTGCAGTTCGCATTAGTGTTTTGCTAAGTCCTCAGAAACGTAGGATCTAGTTTAGCCATGACATTAGCTGGGAAACCATCTTAGGAAAACCTCATAATTCACAAAATCAGGACAAGAGGAGAGACCAGGGTTTATTCGGGGCTATATATGAACAGGGAATATTCCCAGAAATATACTAGGAGCATCCTAAAGCAAGTATCCCACTACCCCAGGGCCGCAGTATCTCTGGAGGATATGCTGGTGGGTAGGCTGAGGATAGAAAAGACCCTCTAATGAGATGTCTGACCCAGAAGCTCAGAGGTCCCAAGAGGGTCTGTTCCACTGTGCTCCTTTCACTTGTCCAGCTGGACCCCTGGGTATCCTCCCTGCCTTCTTGGGCAATGTGCTGAAATGCCCTTTCAGCCAGAGATGCTGCAGCCAATCCAGCAGCAGAGCTGTGCTGAGCACACTGGTGTGTTGAGAAACAAGGGCATCCCTGATAAAGGAAATCCTGCTGGGAGGGTGTATCATAAACTGTTCCCACTGCCAGTCCTACATCAGCTCCACACTAACAGGGAGGCAGATCCAGCAGCAGTTTTACGAAGCCTGAATCCCCAGTGCCCCTCTATGCAGCCTCATTAGCCATTGCTGGAGGTTTTCCTGCAGGCCATAATCAGTTTTGTAGATATTTCCTCCTTCTGAAACCAGCAGTTCAGAGATGTGACTCAATTTGCAGTGAGTGCATTTCCACTACTTTCCTGCCCTGTGTCGAACAGGAGCTGGACAGGTCAGTCTCAGGGGCACTGCTGGGATCAGCCCTGCAAGCCTCCCTGTGGGGCACCTTCTCCTATTACAACCTGTCAGTCACCTAACGCCAGCTTTGTCCCATCCCCTTCCCCTCTTCTTTCTGCAGTCATGGAAATCAATGAACTTATACAGAAAAAGCAACTTTTGGAAGCATTTGCAAGTATTAAATACTTGGAAGATGAGACTATAGCTGAACGAGATGCTGAGAAATACAAAGATAACCCCCAGGAGTTTGTGAGGAAATCCAAGGATGTGGATTTGCTTTATAGTTCCATCGCAAATGCAATCCAATCCATTGTGGTGGGGACACTGGAGCATCCCACTGTAGAGGATACCATGCTGACCTCCCTGGTGGCTTTAATTGCCTGTGAAGAAGCAGCTCATCCTAACACAGGCAATACTGGTCCTGGGTCGGACTTGCTCGGCACACCCAGAAAGTGGAGGGAGGAGTGGAGGGAAGCTATCAAGGAGAGTGCTAGAAAGAGAGTCCAGAGCATACCCATGGCATCAAAAGAAGAAGAAAATTCTTGGCTTGATCTCCACTTAGATCTCCTCCAGAAACACCTGAGGGAAGACTTACTAAAAATCAAATTATCAGTAAAAAAGTGCTATCCAGAGGAGTACCAGGTGTGTGAGGTGTATGTGGAGGCTTTTCACAAGGCCATTGCCTCACACTTGCAAGATCTCTCCCACCAACTTCTGGAATTCAGTGAGCTCTACACCTTACTCGACTGGGTGGCCAACACCTACCGCAGGTAAGATGCTGCACTTGCCACACTGCTTCAGCCTCCTTTGGAGAGCAGCAGGGCTGCAGGGTGCTTCAAAAGCACCAAGCTGTTTTCAGTTTCCTGAGTAAACAAGAGAGACACAGTCACTTCTGAAATAGAGCCATATAGCTAATCTGTTAATGGATGGGGACAAAGGTTTGTGAATAAAACACTTGCTGCTTTTCACAGATCTAAATTAACTTGTTATTCCCTCCCTCTCCCACTTGCTGTTTTTACATGCCAGGAAGCTCCTGCTTTGCAGCTCTGACAAACCTGCTCCCTTTCTGCTGGTATCTTCCAAGGTCCTGCAGCTGCTCAGTGACTTTTCCAAGCACAGGGAGGGACTTGTGGCGGAGATCTGCCTTCATCCTTTTTTATTAAAACCGTGATGCATTTGGAAATAGGCCATGTTACCAGCCACGTTCAGGGGTCAGAGTCATCTAGGGGAGCTGCCAAGACATCACTGTGTAGAATTAGCCACATTAAAATAAAGGCTCTGTCTCAGACCCGCCCACTAGTTGAATATGTACTCCATGGTTTTTAGGACCTCTTAAAGCTCCCTGTAATTCAGGGGTGACTAAAACACTCTAGAAGCTGCATAGACATATCAAGCACCACCCTCAGGGCATCCTATATGTGGGGAAGTAAAGGCAAGAATTCTTCATAATGACAGTAAAAACAGTTGCTGCTGGACATGCCCTCCCTTTACAGCAAAAGGAGAAATCTAAGACAGGCATCTTTGGAAGGTCTGGGCATTCTGTGTTCTCAGTCCCAAAGAGCTCCCTGACTAAAACCCAACAGAAACACACAGTGGGGTGGGAAGGAGGAGAGAGGCAACATCCACAGGACAGAGGTCTGCTTATAAAAACAAACAAACGTCTAAGTAAAATCATGTCTGCCCCAGTAGCTGGTCTCCAGGAATGGCCTGAAACAGATGCCCAAAGATAGGACAAACACAAACCAATTCAAACCAAACAAAAACAGGAATAAAGGCAGAAGTACCAACACAGAGTCAAAGCGTGAGCAAAACTGGACAGGGAGGGGGTAGTGGTGGAGCAGGGCAAGGAGCAATGGCACTTACTCAAAGCACTTCTAGCTGGGGGTAGATTTGGCTCAGGGAAATCAGGACCACAGATGGTCTTATTTTTAACAGCCCTTGACAGATTCGTTCTGTGAACTCGCCTGGTTGCTTCTAAAACCCCATTTACAGCTTGGCGACCGTGATGATGTGTGTAACTCCCTCAGCACCATGGCACTGGCTGATCACCATTATGCCAGCACTGCTATGGGGATGCCACTCCCACCCATTGCCCCTCTCCCTCACGTGTCCCTGTCGATCTCATCTGGAAGGGAATTCCTGCATGTCCCCAGTCTCTGGCAACTGTACTGCACTGCAACATTGCAGGAAAGAGGGGAACAACCATGCTTCAGCAATCAAATTCTGCATCAAAGAAAAGTGTCCCCAGTATATTTCTCTAATTTGCTGTGAAACGGCTTATTGAGAGCTTGCAGCTGTTTTGGACACTGCTTGCAGTCAATGTGCTGTGTTGGGCTGTTTCCATTTGATTTTCTCATTCTACAAGAACTTCATCCCCTCTTAGGACCCATCCCAGAAAAGAAGAAATTGCCTGACTCAAGCTCATTATCGATGCTACAATTCAAACAAGTGGACAAAAAGAAACAGATGGAAATAAGCTCCTCAAGTATACATTTGATCCAGTCCTTTCAGTCATTGTGGAAAGTTTGTATTTAGATCTGTGATGTCCTTTTAAATGAGCAGCAGACTCCTGCAATGGCTGGGTTGTGGAACGCTCCACGTGTGCAGTTGTGTCTCTCTGGGAAATATGAACCATGACTGCAGGAAGATTGATTCCAGGACACTATCAGCAGGCTGATTTTTTTTCTGCTGAGCAGTCACTCTGCACCAGCCTGACCTTGTACAGTACAATCCTCACTTGGCTCCAAACTTAATCGTGTGCTCCGTGCTGGTTTTGAACAGGCTGTATGTAGGACATTGCAGCTGTGTTGCTTGCTAATAGCTGATTGCTTGGAACTTACTAAGTCTCTGAATATTTTCTTCTTCCTCCTCTTCAAATTCATCACCCTGAAAGATGCAGTGCTTCTGTGGCCCATGGCAGATTGCAAGGGTAGCGCATTCAATTGTTCAGGCTAATAATGGGTTTCTTACCCTGAAGGGAGAAACACGAGTACTCTCTCTCTTTCCCTGCCTCCTGCCTAATAAGCTGGGCTGATTAGATGGCAAAGGTGAGTGGTAAAGTAGTGTGTCAGCTGAGTGCACTTCAGAGTAAGACCCCGTAGCTGCACGTCTGCCCACCGCCTTCCATCTGTGGAGGAACGGTGCTGCCTTGGCCTGTGTCCCAAGCATGGGAGTGCCTTCCAGAGGCTGCCCTGCACAGACCAGGACCTGCTCTGCCACTTCTCCTTGCTAGGGGTAATGCACAGGGAAGAATAACAGGCTGTCTTAAGCCATGAAGTGACGCCCGAGAGGAGCCAGGGAGATCAGCTAACTCCAAAGCAGCACCCTGCTACAGGAATTACCGTGAAAGGCATTTCACAGGCTTGTAGTCAAATGAATCAGCTTCAGGGTGTTTATTTTAAAAAAATAAATCCTCATAGCACTTTTCATGTCCAAACAACTCAGAAGTCTCATGATTTCTAAGGTGGGCTGGAACCTTAGATCATTTTGATTTTGAATAATTAGGATTTTGAATAGCGAGGAAAGATTTTCTTGTTAAAGCTTGAAAACAAGCATTGCAATTTAAGCTTTAAGTATATTTCTCACAGCTTAATAATTATGTAGCTCATGCCACATGAATATTCCACCAGTTTACTCACTCTCCAAGGTAACATAATTTGTTCATTTGAATCTTTCCAGTGAACTCTTTCTGGGTCACCCTGATCTCAAACCAGAAGTTAGAACAGAAAACCTGTCCCCGCTGTTAACACCAGCTGACTGGGATAAACTGAAGAACAACTACATAATTTCTGCAAAGGTAAGAGTTTCAACCTTGTCCCCATGTGTCCTCAGGGAGGTACGGGAGCCCAGGCCTCCCAGATAGAGGTCTCAGGTGATCATGGTTTGCAGCCTCACCAGGTGATGAGTCCTCACAGCACCATGCAGAATGGCCTTTAATGAAAAGCAAAAAAAGTCCTGAACATCAATTCTGGGACTGAAGTAGGCGATGAGCTTAAACACGAATGACTGCAGAGCCAAAGGGATTGTACCAGAACCCATACAGTATGGCAGAGTCTTATGGCAGAGGTCATAGTTGGGATTCATCAACTTGAATGCATGGCAAAATTAGTCGTAAAGGCATTGTAGCTGCTAGTTGCACAACATGTGAGCTCCTTCAGCACTTCTGAATTTTGCTATAGGCAGACAACACTGTGCATGTAACTCTACAGAGGATCTCCCCATGGTTCATATCCTTCTAGGAAGCCCCTTCTGCAAATGTCTTTCTGCTGGTTTTGGCTGTGACCCTGTGTAAGACTACATGCTCGCCTAGCTCTTTGCTGGGCTCAGACATTTTCTTGCAAACCAATTCTGAAACAGGGCACCACTGAAGGTGAGCTCAAGGTACCCACCTGAATAAAATCTGTATTGCTCCATCATGCTGGTGAAGGATCATTTTGTTTCACTGGCAGCAAGATTGATTTATCAGCCAGGACTGAACGGTGCTGCAACTTACTCGAGAGACTGTACTGCCAGAAAGGACCGGTTTGATCTTTAATCCTGACCTTGTGCTTTAAACACACAGGAGAACTTTGCAATCAAGCAGTCAAACAGCTGACACAATATTTCTCTGCCAGGAGAACGATTGTCCCTTGATTTGGGAGTACCTTGCCCCCATAAAGCACAGTTCCTGATTTTTCCCAAGATCCTGTGTAGACTAACGGGGTCTGGACCAAGATCTTTGGTTCTGCTTACTTTTCTGCACTGCACGTGAACCTTACACATGTACCGACAGAAAAACACTGTGATCTGCTTTACTCATGCTTGCTTCGTTATCCTGAGCTGTGTTTTTCCTTCCTACATTTAACATTTAGGGGAAAATCAAAAACTATTTTGGAAACATCCTGAGACTGGAGGTCATGGAGAAGTGGGAGAAGGAAGTTCATCCAGAAGTGAAGGAAAATCTCTATCACTCCTCGCTCTCTTTTGATATTCAAACGGTATTTAATTAGCTGGGGCAAAGTGTGGGGGGCTCTGTGGCTCAAGGGAAACTGGATTGTTGCATTCTGGGGTGGAGGTACCGCCTCCTGTGATAATTTATGTTAGTCACGCACTGGCAGAATACATTAGAGCAGAAAATGCCGTTTATTACAATTTCTAGCTCTCCCGCTTGCCTTCTAGCTGCAAATTAAACCTGCTGTCAATTGTGTCAGCAACATAATAGGCAACTGATTTTAAAGTCCTTAAATCTCTTTGATTAGAGAGAAGAAAGAGAAAGAGAAAGGAAAAAAAAATCAGAAAGAAAAGGTTTGTTAGAAATACCCCTTGGTTGAAAGAGTGACTTTGTCCTGGGGCTGCTGCAGCTGTGGAGAGGCTGTAGGCAGTGACAGCCACTTCAATTTAAACAGTACAAAAAACAAAAGCTCCTACTCACTTTAGGGACTACGGGGTAATAAATCCAGGAGGGGTTTGGATTCATTCTCCTCAATCTAAAGGTTGAGTCATTTCAATTAAATAATACCAAAAAGAAGAGATGGAAAGAGAAAGAAAGAAAATCAAAGAGTTTTGCCTGTTGCTGTGACTCTTTTTCCATAGAGGAACATCACACATTGTGTGATCACGGAGAAGGCAGGCCTGAATTGAATTAGCAGATGGGTAGGATGCCTCAGGAAGCACCAGAGCAGGAATGTAGCCTGCTTCACTCCAGAGAGACAGCCAGGGTTATGGGAATGGGAGTTAGGGATGAGCCCTAGCGCAAGAAAGACTTCAAGGTGATGCTTGACCCTCTGTGCAGCCCTGGTATCACTCCTGGGCTTGGGGGGGGGGGCGACCCTAGGGATGGTGCTTACAGCCACCCTTAGCAGGGGGACATGGGGACAGCTCAGCTCCCCTTGGATATTGGGTTGTGGATTGATCCCTCTGGCAAATCCCCCAAAAAAGAGGACAGCACAAGGGTGGTTGGGGCTTCAGTCATCACCGTGTCTAACACACTCAGACAGCAGAAGGACATGTGGCCATTAGGGATGAATGTGTATGGCACAACTCAGCTTGTGCCTCTTGGTCCATTCTGGATCATTAGTTTTAAAACTGCCGGAGAATAACGAAAATCGCCTGGCAACAAGTCATCTGTTTTCCCCTTTGGTAGGTGAGTCATTTTTATTAATCAAAGCTGCATGAGATCTTTGTGAAGGATGCTCCGCCCATGCTTGTCATATTCACTGGAGTCTTTTCATGTCCTTTTCTAGATCATTGGGGAGCACATGAAGATATCTGGAGCAATCAGCAGAAGCCTGGAAAAGAAAACACTTGAGCTGAGCCTGACAGAACTGCACGAATTCATATTAAGGTCATTGCTGCTCTGGGCAGCACATTCCTTCCAGATGAGTCCTACATTGGTAAAAAAGCAGGGAAAAGGTCCATGCACTGGGCCAGATGCTGGCACTGAGCAGGCATGAGCCTTCTCTTGGGAGAATTAGAGGTCACAATGAAGCCATTAATTAGCAAGCTGCAAAACAGCTTGGAGGGAGTCAGAAACACACCCAGATAGGATTCTTGCAAGTGTCACGAGCAATCAGCAGTTACAGAGGCCCAGACCCAGAGCCTGCTTGCCCAAAACATCATCTAGGTATCCTGGATGGGTCCTGCTGAGATGGTTTTCTCCTGCATCCCATGGCTATGAGCATACAAAAGGCCAATGGGACCTCCTCTGTTACAACTGAGAAAGACATATAGCTGAGCTTCCTTCTGAGTATTTCTAAAATTTATCCAGTGTCCAAAGGACACAGGACCCTGTTCCTTTGCTGAAATAAGGTTTTTCTGCTTGGTAGTCCCCAGCTTATGGCCTCACATCTTATCTCCCAGACATGATTTGGAGATGTTCCAGGGATGGGTTTTGGCTCGCAGAGGGTCATGGTACAACAAGGTGCTGTCCCTCCCCATCGACGTGGCTGTGTTTCAGGGGGTCATGGCTACTTGCCAGAGCAGCAGTCCACAGAGGAGAAAGGCCACTCGGCATGATTCAACTCCCAGTGAGACTAAAAATAATTTCCTGTTAACCTTTGAAGTTTCCCACCTCCAGCGGGCACGGAGTGGGGAGTTTGCTAATAGATGTTTTGCAGGAGTAAGGGTGGGAAACCTGAGTGCTGCTTTCTCAGATCGTGAACCCAGGGCACGACAGGTGTCCAAAGTGTGCTAAAGGCAATGCTTTCCCTTCTAAATCCTCATCTCTAATATCCCAGTGATCTGCATTTGTCTTCCATACCCTGAGTAAGCAGCGTAGTCCAAAGTAGCTGTTTGGCTTTGAAGTCTGCCTGGGTTTTTGAGGAGAAATGCAATACCGATGTTCCATTTCCTTTTTCTTTCTCTCTCTTTTTTCCTCCCTTTTTCTTTTTTCCCCTCTTTTTTTCTCTTTGTTCTCTTCTTGAAATTATTTTTGCTTTTTTTTTTTATCTTTTTCTTTAAACATAATTGGTGTAAAATGCAAGCCAGGGCAGCAAGGGCTCCCAGATGAAACTTAAGCTTTTTCTTAAACACACCTTGAAGCTTTTTCTTAAACACACCTGAGCAGATTCCTTTCCCTTGACAGAGAAAGGGACCATCAGACAAAGCCTGCCTGAGCATGCAACCTCGTGCCAATAGTGCAAAGCTGGCTGCAAAACAGCAGTCAATATGGTAAAAACTGTGCTACACAGAAAACAGCTACCTAACAAGCCACGTTGAGGCTCCAGGGGGAAATTTAGGTGTGCTGCCCCATTCCTATTCTCCTTCTTCTGTAAAATCAGCCCTGAGGTAAAACCCTTCCATGTGTGCTTAAGATGCTGAATATTATATTGCCCCAAAAGCCAGAGAAATGAAGGACCAGACTGATAAACTTGAGTACCACGGCTGCAACAAATCCCTCAGCATGAGGAAAATGCAGAGATTTGGCATGCTGAGATCTCTGGCTTCTCTCCAAAAGCTGAGTACCAGCTTGGGCGAGTACACTCTGAACCTATAATTATTTGCCATCTATTCCCCTCCAATGCACACACATGTCAAGACAACTGTAGAAAACAGTCTGTATAGAGAAGGGATGGGTTGGGCCAGCCACCTGTGTCTCCTGACATTGCAGTGTACACAGAAGATGCCATCCTCAGTCTCCCCACTGTTAGCGTTACCTGAGTGTCTTCTCCTGCAGGTTCGGGGAGGAGTTTGTGGCATGGAGCACTGCCCAGGACAGCTCCATCTTTGCACCCTATTTCGCTGCCTACATCAACAGCTTCTATGACCTGCTGTAAGTCTGCTCCCCCTGAGCCGAGCTGCCACGTTGCTGGGGTCTGGGAGGGTGGCAGCGTCCAGAAAGGAAAGATCAAGTTTCCCTATAAGAGTCTTTTGGGATGCTCAACCTTCAACCCTTCCTCACCTCGTGGAGGGGATGTTCCCCAAGAGATGCAGTAAAAAGTCACTTCACTGCGTCAAAAGGGTGAAAAGACTGAGGTGGGAATGGATCTGGTGTGGGGATGGATCCAGTGCTGGCACAAAAGCTTTGAATTAATTTTCAGCCCATCTTTTTCAGCCTCAGAGGAGGTTGTGTTTTAATTTTTTTTTTGTGCTGGGGGTTAGCAGAATAAACCCAGCAACACAGTCTGACAGCTTCTTTTGGCAGTGGGCTGGAGAAAATTCTATGAAAGCACTCAACCTGTAAATAAACTCCTGCCACCGCTGCTGGCAGGAGGAACTTCTAGAGCTTTGCATGTGTTAATTATTATTAAAAGCCATACATTGAAAAGGCTTCTGATAAACAGGGATGCCCACCAGCTCTGAGTGCTGACACACTTTCAGAAGAAAGGCACACCCCCATAAGTAGGATGGTGCCAGCTACTGGGTGTCCCAGGGTCTGGTCCATCAGCCCAGTGCTGTGGCACACAGTGACTCCGTGCTTCCCTCCCTGCATCTGCCCGTACAGCCGCTGCAGCCCTCCAGTGCCAGTGCCGTGGGAAACTGGGGCCGTTCGTAGGGCACCTACCCCAAGGGCATGGTCTGCAGGTATGCAGGGACACAGCCCACTGAGGCCCGGGGGCTCTGCAGCGTTTGGGGTTGTGCCTGTCATACAGATGTGGTGCTTCAGAGGCCAATCCAGCCAGCTGACACACAGCTAACACCAGGGACCTGGCCACCGGGAAGGTTGGGTTATCTCCAACGCATGCTGCTGCATTGCTGCCCGGCACTGCCTGCAGCAGGGATGCTACATGCCGAGTGTTATTCAGGGAACGCATGTTGCAGGAAATCATATTGCAGAGTCTCACAGGAGCTGACAGCTGCAGCCGCAGAGAGCACTACCCTTGTGAAGGCTCTAGATGGCACGGTCTCTCCAGCAATGCGAACCTCGTGGAGGAGCTGGCTTTATCTCCCTCCTCTTGCCCCTGTAGAATATTGCTCTCCCCTTCCCTGCAGGGGACCAGAGAGGTGGCGAAGGGAGAAGCCATACCTAGACAGGGAGCTGGCAGGGATCTGAGTGATGGGTTGGCTCCGCTGGATTTCTTTCTGTGTCGAGTTAGATATTTGTCATTCTGGGGTGATGAGCTGCTGGGCACAGGTAGGTGCCCTATCAGCATGATATTATGGATGCTGGATGCAGACTTCAGGTGTTCGGCAGGAGTTGTGGACCTGAACCACAGCCTGGGGTGAGAGGGATGCTGCTCCTGGTCAGCCTCAGAGATCTAAACTAGCTATTGGGCAGAGGCAGGAACCCACCGCTCTCTGTGGTTATGGCAGCACATGTGGCACATCCAGGGAAGCTGAGAAACTGCTAACATTTTGCTGGGTCTGCCTCAGTTCCCCCCAGAGCATATGACAGCACGGCAGGGAGGGAAAGTGAGGAGAAAGTCAGGAACTCCCCACGCCCCAATGCCCACACATACTGCTAGGGATTTCATTAAACTCTCAGAAGTTGTGTTTTCTTCCTCAATAGCATGAAATCTTACAGAAGTACACGCTGTCCGAAGGAAAATCCAGAGATTTCCACAGTTCAGTGTCCCAACCGATGCAGATAGATGCTGCCTGGAGTGAGTCAGTTGGGCTCTGGGGGATGCAAGGTGGACAACTTTCCTTTCTCAGGCTTTAATATTTACTTCTCTCTTACACTGTAAGCCCTTTGGTGCTCTCTCAGGTACCTGCAGATCATTTAGCAGAACTGTTGCTTAAGTGAAAAAGTAACCAGCCTGCGCAATTGCTTCACATTGGTTGAATCATCCTACCTGATGAGGAAATAGGTGTTCTTTTAAGTACAGTTACTCAGTTGTGATTAATTTTCATTGTGTAGGATTGTGCAAAAAGACTCATTATATTGACCCATTAAGTGTTTCCAAAAAGAAGTACAGGATATGCAAATTTATCTTAAAATAATGCCCAAGATGCCAGTCTGGCTAAAATTCTTAAGGCAGTGTAAGAGTTTTCATTTTAATACGAAACCACTGGTGGTGTCTCTCTCTCTCTCTTTCTCTAGGTCAGGGTTAGAAACAGCATTTAAAGTCAACACTGATGAACTGCAGAAGATTTTGACAGCTCTGACAAGGAACTTTACAAATATTTTTTTAAATAAATTAAGAACAAAAGCACAGGTAAGAGGATCTTTCCCACATTGTTCCTTAAATGCAAGGGCTATGTGCAGAACCACTGCAGAACCTGAGGTCCGTTTCCCTTTCCCTATCTCACCAACTAGACCTCATTTTGCAGTGCATGACAACATGGTCCTTCCAAAATGCATTGTGCCTAACATTGGTAGGAATCCTCGTTAACCTAAAGTGACACGAGCATCCTGGGAGTTTTTCACTATGAGCAATGATATATTTGTCAAGCTATTTATTTTAGTGCAACAGCAACCAAAAGAAGATTATATGTAGTAGCTTCCAGCATCTCAGGAAAGCAGTGTGTATGTGGAAACCTCACTTGTAGTGAAGCCTCAAGAATGTCAGCTGGACAAACACGAGCAGAACACTTTCCCTTCGATCAAAACATTTTGATTTTTCAGGACATTGATTTACTCTTACCTATTCATAGATCTGCCATCATGGTCTGCTATCAGCCTTTTAATACAGGACAGAATTCATTCTGGTAGAGGTGATTTTTCCAAGCTGTTTCCATGGTGAAAAGACTTGATTCTTTCAGCCTGAGGATGCTAAAGTTCTGGTTTTGCTGATAAAGCTCTGGTATCAGTTTAACTTGTGTTAAGAGACCTGGAAGGCAATGTGCTGCAATGCAGTTTGTGCTTCCCAGGTACTGCAGATGGGGGCTTTCTGTTCTCAGTTGGCCTGGGTCCACTAGCTCTATCTGGTATAATATGAGAGATGGGGAAATTAAGCCTTTGGCCGCATCCCTTTTCACTCATCCTCATTCATTTTCTAAATCACCGAGCATAACCTTCAGAAACTAAGACAGTCATGCATCTGCTCCAATCTAAGCCAAGTTCGCCAGGGACTTTCCAGGGAGTGCAGAACTTGTCTCAGAGGCTAAGGGGCAGGCAAGGAAGGAGTGAAGCCAAGGCATTGAGCAAGAGAGATGAAATGCCGTGAGAACTGAGAGAGGCCAAGGCACAGCATTTCTAAACACCCGTCCAGGAGGCTGGGAGCTCAGCAGAAGGACACAAGTAGGGGAAATAATTGGGAATGATATTGCCAGGAGTCTAAAGACTGAGATCCTGAGAGCTAACAGAATTTCAAAGGGGATTTGTCATAGAAGGGATATTTTAAATATGGCCCTTAGGGGATGCTCTTCCCGATGCCATCAGCAGCCTTTAGCAGGTGTTGCTGTGTTTTTTTTATTTGTGGAGGCACATCATCTCTAGGTACCTGGCAAGGGAACTAGCCCACTGGGGACACTTGGTCAGAGCACCTTGTACCCAGGACAGATGGGAAATGGTGGCATCACTCCTATGTCATCACTGACCACAAAGCATCAAGTCTGGGATGCTCCCAGTTGCTATTCCTTCACCACCACATGAAAGCAATGAGCAAATGGAAAATCCCAGTGAGACTGTGCAGACACATGGGTCTGTAGGGAGTACAGATGGCCCCCTGCAAGTGGTGTGGGCAAGAGGAGCTTGATTTCTTGTGGAGAAGGCTGGAAGTGTGATGGATTACTGGGCTAATTTCCAACAGTTTCACTACAAAGTGACTTATCATGTCCATAGATAGGGCAAACCCATGTAACACTGGCATACATGACTGTATGTCACAGCCTGTTCTAGCCATGCCTGATCTTCCTCTGATTAGCATTCATATCTGTTTATTCATCCATACAGAAGGGACACAAATTTATGTACCTAAAGAATTCTAGCCGGTAGATTACAAGCTGGCACAGAGCAGAGAAATGAGGTGTCCCAAGCCTTGAATGCCAAAGCTGCTTGGGGAGTGATGCTTCTGTCTGCACTAGGGCACCTACACAGAAAGGGAAGACATGGGTCTGAATTTCTTGGGGTGGAGAGAGAAACACAGCCTGCTGTGTGCTCCTGGTGCCTAAATCCTGATGTGTGTTCACACAGAGTGGATACGCCTTCAGAGCTCTGTGCTTTCTGTTCAAGCCCCTCAAGCAGGCATTCAGCTGACTGCCTTCAGCTAGTCTGAATATTACTTGTGCCATCAGTGAGTTGGTCTTTTTTCAGCCACTCCTTAAGAAAATCCTGACCAAGGACTGGATTTTGGCGACGGAAAGGCCGGACTCACTGGCGTCGGCAGTCTCACAGTTCTCCAGGCACCTGCAGCACATGAGGAACCCCATGGGGCAGGTAGGCAGCTGGTCCCACATCCAGGTACAGTGATGCTGGGGTGTCCCATTGTAATTTTCAGGCTGTGGTCCAGACTCCTCTACAGCTGTAGGGGCTGTTTACAAATGTAGGGACTGCTGAGGAGAGAGAGTTCAACTATTGCTGTACTTCCATGTGAGAATAAGCAACAACTTTCCTTACTGTCGTGTAAATACAGGAACTGATTTCTTTAAAGAGGAACAAAAAGCTTCATTGAACATTACCACTAAACATTATAATTCCATGAGCTGCAGTCTTATATGTTCCTTTCACATATATGCAGTTGTGGAATAACTGGGTTATTACTATAACTGACAACAGTTCTATATTTAAAATCTGCAAGCACCATCAAAACCTACTTTTAAAACAACCCTAAATATCCTCTTTTGCTACTGAGAAGTCAAACTGCCAACACAAAATCATGGACTGTTTCAAATACAGTAGTATTTCCATGGTATTCCCCTGGGCACTGCCACTGCTCTGTGCTGGAGCAAGAGGCTGTGAGCCACCAGCACAGCTGGCCTGGGCAGCATGTGTGCTGCCTTCGTGTATCATCTCCTCTATGCCCTTGGCTGATGCTAAGGACATGAGGGCTTCCCCTATCTCACTGCTGTGACCTTGCATGGGAACCACGGGAAAAAATATGAGATTTTCTTTTTTTTTAATCAGGAGCTTCTACGTGATATTCATAAGTACCTGGTGGGGCAATACATCACGCAGGTCATCAAAACCAGACGGAAAATGAATGGGGAGACACGACAGCAAGTGAGCGAAAAGATGAACCAAGAAGCCAGAATCCTTAATAATACACTCATTGACCAGGTATGTGAATTCCTTCCTGGCATGCCCTGGCTGCCCCATTCCCAGAAGTGCAATATGCCTGCCTGGCTTCCTGCAAACCGAGGCAGCAGGCTTTGAAAGAGGGCAAGCCTGAAGAAATTTAATAGTGCTTAAAAGAGAGCAAGCAAGGTGATTACTGCAGGTTCATGGTGTGGACTTCCAGCCCAGTGGCTACGCTGCAGTACTGATTTGTGTGTCCTCATCTGGCAGCTCTCCCATGGCAGTTCCTGGTGGTGTAACAGATTCCCAGGTGCACAGGCACTTTGCATAGGGTGGTTCATGTTCTGTAGGATCCCACTCATTCCATGACAACGTCTTCCTGGGCCTATTCCCTTGGGCCATGGAATGCACCTTGTCTCCAAAGAATCCCTGCCCTAGGTACAGGTCATGGTGATGAGTCCAATGAGAAGGTTCATCCAGGCACATGGTCTGCCTGGATGATGGGGAGAAAATTGTGGCTATTTGCATTTTTTTGTGACTAGGCAACACTATTCTGTGATTTTCAGGGAAGCGAAAGTTGAATTCCTTGGATTTTGCAGAAAGTCAGGTGTCTGGGGCACTAAATCCCACTGGGGCAGATTTCTCTCAGAGATGAGGCATGGAAAATTATCAAGCTGCAGGGGGTGAAGTCTCTGGCATCCGCTACTGTGCTGGACCACAGTTATAATGCCCTGCCCAGGCTCCGGCTCGCTGGGGTGCTTGTGAGCATCGAGCCGTGCAGAGTCAGGTCCCAGCAGAGCTCTCCTGGATGCTTTCCCATTCCCACCCAGTGCTGCCTTGGCTAGCATCCTGCTGAGCCCCTGCACACCGACCGCCCAAGGGCAGCCTCTCCTACCTGCAGCAGTACTTTCCCACACCAGTGTAAACAACCAGTTGTTGTGCTCTGTGCTGCAGGTAAAAAGCATTTTGCGGGTGTTGTGCTTCCTCTGACATCCCGGTATCTCCTTGTTCTCAGGGCTCTGACTTCGACTGGCTGCTTCCTGCCATACACCACATTGCCAATATCATTGGAGAGAACAAGAAAGACAAGATCAAGGAGTATGTCAAGGATCTGTGCCAGGATTATCCAGATATCAGGTACATGAAATGGCAGAAGTGCTGGGCTCCATCCCAAACAGCATGAGCTTGCACCATGCCTTGATCAAGCTCTTCAGCTTCTCTGCTGTTAGCCACATGTTAGAGGTCAAGATGCCAACAACAGGGGGAATCTCACCTTATTTTTCTTTCTTTATGACTGTATTCTTTTTTTTCTCCTGTCTGCTGGATCTTATAATGTACACAATTAATCTTAAAAGCCATTTTAGAATAGAATAGAATAGAATAGAATAGAATAGAATAGAATAGAATAGAATAGAATAGAATAGAATAGAATAGAATAGAATAGAATAGAATAGAATATTTCAGTTGGAAGGGACCTACAATGATAATCTAGTCCAACTGCCTGATCACTTCAGGGCTGACCAAAAGCTAAAGCATGTTATTAAGGGCATTGTCCAAATGCCTTTCAAACATTTACAAGCTTGGGCATTGACCACCTCTCTAGGAAGCCTGTTCCAGTGTTTTACCACCTCCCTGACACAGCTTTGAATTATTCCCATGTATCCTATCACTGGATAACATTTTATTGCTCCAAAAGATTCTTGTTTCTCTGTAAAGCTCCAGGTAGCTTTTCAGTGCATGACCAGTATTAGCCCAGCTTGCCAATTTGCAGGCTCCAGCTTTGGAGCAAATAGTTTGTCCCCTGTTTCTAGACTCAGACTTCAAAGTGGACATTGACACAGTTCAGCTGCAGTTTCTGAAAGGGCCTCAACACAATGACTAAATTTTGGAATAGACTACAAATTCTTTCTTTTGTACTCTCCATTTGCTGTTCTAAAGCAGCATCTGCAAAATTTCAGGCTACTGGAAAAGTAAACAAACAAATCAATGAGATCTGTGCATGGTTAAGCAGTTGCATACCAGAAGTTACGTCCTCCTCTACAGCTCTTCTACCAACCATTCAGAAAGACAATCATTGGTACAGTTTTCAAAACATTCCATGTCATCAGAGTCATTTTGGAAAAAGACTAAAGGTCTCTGCCCTGGGTTACACGGTTCCTGCTGGATAACATTTATACAATCAAAAAACCTACAAATTTTACAAATTGCTCAGAACACTGAAGTAGACCCTCAAATACTCAGAAAAGAAATTTTTCACAAATATATTTAACTTGAGTGGGTCAGATATGCTTCGGTTTGGGCTTGTCCGTATGGGGAAATTCAAGACACAGACACAAAAAAGAGTAATTGTTCCAGAGTAATTTCCTGGGTGAACACACCTACTCTACCAAAAAAAAAAAAAAAAAGAAAGAAAAAAGCCTTAATCCCAGCAGCCAGACTAAGCTGACAAAGAAGGCAATGCCTATTCTGGGAAGGATGGGGGAAGTAAACGATGGCTAATCAGCTATTTGAAAATAATTTTCCAGGCAGAAAAGCCATTTACAAGGCTATAGTTTGTTCTAATTTTTCACCATTAGCCTTAGACTCAAGCCAGGTTTTATGGCTCGTCCTCTGTGTTGATCTATTTTCTGACTTTCCACTATTGAATAATATTATTTTTCACAAGTAAGTTTGGAAAACGAGGCGGAACCTGCTGGACCTGCATTACTTCCTGTTCAGGTCTCTGTTAATTCTTCCCCTGAGCTCTCAGAGACGTTGCTGAACTTGTATATACTGAGATTACTGGAACAGGGTACGTTTCCAAGTTGACTTTCCTATCTCTAATCTAATTAGTGTCTGTCAATTTCCTAAATATTAGTACTTCCATTACTCAGCTCAAAATAATCATTAAATAAAAGGTCTGCAGCCTCTCAGGAAAACTTGCAAAAGAAGTCACCTGTGGGTGGAGACGGAGGACAAAATTCCCGGAAGTACCAGCAGCAGCAGGCTCTCCCACCAGTTCAGGATGGTGGGACCTGATGCTCCCTGGCTCCGGAGGCTGCAGACTCCCATCCTGGTGGCTCCTGCAGCCTAGGAAGGGGGCATTCCCTGGTGCTTTGCCATAGCCTCACTCTGTCTCTGGTGTGGCTGTTGGTTCCTTACCTCTGGCTTGGTTTTGTTCGCCAGAACTGAGCAAGGTTTGGTTTCCACAGGAAGGAACATGTCCTGGCGGTCCTCACCCTCCGGGGGCTCGGGCGCACCAGGAGAGCGGCAGTTCTTCGGCAAGGTTACCGCGTGCGGGACAGCCCCGACGGCAGGGACAGCAGCACGCTCTTTGCTGAAATAGATGCTCCTGTGATCATCCGCTGCTTCTAAAACACAACTAAACCAGCAGGCAGAATCCTCCCTCCTCCTACGCCACTTCTACGACATGATCCAAAATCTGCTGCCCCACCTTGCTCCTCTGCAAATACAACTTTGTGACTGTCGTTTTCTGAACTTGCTACCCAGAGCTCAGAAAGTAAAGGCAATGCACATGCCAAGACACTGACCTCCTGCAAGAGTCCCTGAGCAGCAGCTCCAGCCCAGACACTGGGTCCACCCTATGCTCAAAATACAGCTTTTAGTGCCTGGAGGCTGTTCTGTCGTTACGTCCAAGACTGAATCTCTATTCAGAGAACAGGAAAGAACCAAAAGGAGTTCACTCAAAGCTATATTAAGGCTTGGACTGTGCATTGCATAATTACAGAGCAGCAGAGCAAGAGCCTCCTTTATAATTAGTGCCCCTGAGCAACTGTGGGGGCAGAGCTTGGGCAGGGATGTGGTAGTAGTCAAGTCTTATTTCCTCCCTCGTGAGCCAGCTGGCATGACACAAGGTCAGTGACGTTGTGACCTGATGCCACAGACCACTACCTGGCAGGAAGGAAAGCCTTGGATGGTAACCAGACCCCACAGCCGGGACATGCAGTGCAGAGACCTCTCTGGACTCCAGGATGGGCACTACGGCCCTTGTCCCTTCTGGTGTTCCAGCAGATTTTTCTAACCCATAGGCTGCCTTGCAAAGCTCACGTTGGACTGAAGACCTTTCATGTCATCACACTCTCTCAGTGTGGGCAGAAATGTCTGGAATAGAGATGCCATGGGGAGGGAGACTCCAAGCCCTCCTTGCCCTGGAGAACAGGGCCATCACGCCCCTAGTCCACGTTCTTGTATATTCAAATGTATTTTAACAAATCTGGTGCAATCTGACTGCAATATGAAACCTAATGTGAGGTGGGCAGACAGAGTGCTGTGGATTAGATCCTTGTCTGGTGTAACCAGCACCACCCATTGATGGGCATGAAACGCTATCAGTTTAACTCCGTGAGGGATCCAAAGCATTACGCTCAGCATCTGTAGGGGAGACTAAAAGAGACATCAAGCAGCCTACAGACGTGCAAATCTGATTGTATTTAATTCAATCTATCTTTTAGGTTGCCCTCTGCAGGAATGAATCCAAGACTCTGTACAGAGACATGTTTACAATCTATCAATTAATGTGATAGATGTGGACATGTTATAGCCTTGAACACTTAATTTGTCTGCTGCAGAGCTTACAGCATCACTAGTGAGCCTTTTTTGTTTCCTCTGCTCCGGTTTGCAGCAGTATAAATTTTAGCCCAGGTGAGCAGCAGGTATTGGTCACAGGCCAATGGAGCTGCTCTGATAGATAGGAAATACAGATTGCACATTTAATTTACAATCATCTTATGAAAAATTTTCTAAGGTAGACTTTCTAACTTCACAGTCAAGATGAGGTGTTTTTCTAAAGATGGCTTTGAAAAATAAATTGAGACTTTGAGGGAGGAAATCCTGGGAGAGAGAAATTTTCTGCCCCGCATCATTGCTCAATACAGCTCATGACAATTCCCGCAAATCCTCGGCTTGGTGACTTTCTGTATCTGCTATGCAGAAGTAAAATATCATCTGCATCTCCTGTTAGATGTGCAGAGCTCAGAAACACTGTGGAGCTCCCCTTCCCTGTCCTAGGGTAAGGAATGATTCCTGGATTACACCCCGCCACGGCTGTGTGAGCTACATCCTCCAGCCTAGGAGAGGGGAAGTGCATCAGCAATGAGAGATTTACATTTGATGTCAAAAGCATTGGCTAAATGGGGAAAATGAAAGGTGGGATTTCATCTTTGGCATCCTCAATCTGATCCAAACTCAGAGACTGGATTTTCAGAGAAGCACAGAATTTGAGGCACACAACAAAGCCAATGGGAGTTTTAGTGCATCAGCAATTTCCTTCTGCCTGTGTGCATCTCTTATCCAAGCATCTCACGCAAGGCATCTGTGGCACAGGAAGTTTCCCAAGTGCATTGAATGTATACTTGGTTTTCAGTCTTATTATTTTACTTGCAGTCTCTCCACAAAGCAGCTGCCTTTCCTGAGGCTCCGGCCGCCTGGCCCTGGGATTAGATAAGGCACTCAGCTTCCGTTTTCTAATATAAGCAAGTTGCTACCGTGAAGCCAGGGAGGAAAGCTGGGCATAGTGACTTCCCTTTTGTCACAGCCTCTTCTGGGACACTCAGATCCTGCAGCCTGGCAACCTGTGAGCTGGCAGCAGGAGCACAGCCTGCTTCCTCTGGGAGCTGCTGAACTCCTGCTACTTGCTCTGGAGGAAAAAAGTTTAAGGCTAAACCCATTAGGGAGAGACTACATCCTGCTCCAATAGCCAATAGCCAGAGGGGAGATCCAGGTAAGGGAAGCAGGGTTTACCCTTCAGTCAGGGCTGCAAGAGCAACGGCCAGAGACACAGGAGCAAGGAGAGAAGAAGAGTTACACATCCCAAGATGAGCTGCTGCTGTCCAGCTGTCTTCTGTGAAACACCCGGTGTTGATTAGGACCATGTTTTACATTCCAATAAAAGAGAAAAAAAGCCTCCCAGGGCTTTTATTGTGAAATATGTTTCTCTTGTAGGAAAGTGCCAAGGAGCTCACTTATTGCCCTGTTAACTCCCTCTGTTTGCTGTTTCCCTGTGGTTTCCATCATCACCCCTATTCCTTCCTTAGCACACAGTTACATTCCCCATGAGGAGACACAGCTCACTCTTACCCTAGAGGTCCGAAGCTACCAAGGGCAGATACATCCTCTGGTGAATAAGGCTTTCTCAAAAGTATCCCAGCAAATGGAAAAAACAAATTCTCTCCAGATTTAGCTTCTCTGGGGTGAATGCTCTGTTTCAGGGGGGGAGATCTGGCACAGCTCACAGCACTGTGTGGGTGGTGGCAGATATTTTTTTGTTTAAGAGGTCTCTGCTGTTTCACAATACTGTTTGTTTCTGGTTTGGGTGAAAAGCAGTGCTTCCAGTACTCTCTGTCCAAGGGAACCGTGTCTGCAGCCAGGGCAGACTATGTGTTGGGGTTTGCCATGTGTGACCAGCCTTCAGGTGCTGTCGTTCAAGCAAATTCGCACAGTGAAATTGTCTTTTCCTGGAAGCAAAGTGCCCCTCTGCTGCTCACCACCAGCAGCTGGAAAATCTCCAAACTGCCTGTCAGAGCATTGCCAGCCTGCAGTGATTCCCTCCACAGGGAAACGCTGGGAAGAGTTATTGAGAAGAGGCAGTAGCTGTTCCTGGCTCCTCTCCACGCTCTGCCAGTGCTGGTGCTTGTGTAGGAGACTTGCTGGGTGGGCTGGCTCTCACCATGGGCATCAGCTCTGGCTGTGAAAAAAAGGAAGCAGAAGCTGGGCTGGCAGTCACTGCCTGCTTCAGACCATGCCCTGTCACAAGCAGAGTTGCACAGTCTGCTGTGCAGATGCTGGGTTAGGCAAAATCTAGGTTTCAGGCACTGAATTTGCCCCTTACACTCAACTGTTAATTATTTTGCAAGGAAAGGAAGAACTACGCTGCTTTACAACATGGAAAACATGTTTTCTCTAAGAAATAAAGGAACAATACCAAGACATTGCAGTGAAAGCACAGGAGGCTGTCCCTGAGCTGAGGATCCTAATCAATCAGTCAAAATATTTCAGAAAAAGCCTTTTAGTGCAGCAGCACTATAATGTTTATCTCCCTACTGTGTTATCTTTCAGCAAAGAGCTCTCAATTGGATTAAAATATTAAAGATGTTCAGTGAGAAATGGATTGCAATATTACATCCACTTTATGAGCCGGGCAATGTGGCCTGATACCACCCAGCAAACACGGCTGGGATGAAAAAAGGCACTGGGATGTTATTATCTCAGACATAGCAGAAAAGTAAAGCTGTATTAATTTCACACTTAACTACTTTGCTAATGACACATCACGGTTCTCCAAAGCAGTGGTGTTTGCTAAATCTTCTGTATTTTGCAAATTTCTTCAGGAAATCTTGGCATGGTTGGATTTACTGCCCCAAAGCCGGTTGTTTCAATTCCCTAGGCAGTTAGAGGAGTGCTCTGCTGAGCATCACAGTGTACTTCCACCCCTTGAGGACATTTTTATGTGATACTGCTAGTAATGACATCATGTTAGCACTGAGATTGGCCCACCTATCCCATAAAACGTGTGCAAGAGATCAGTCAGATTGCCGGAGCATTTATTAGATAGAACATGTTTAAACTATCTGCTATTACTATTACAATAATAAAAGTGCATTGGTAAAAGGTAAAGACTGATGTCAATTAATGTGTGGCAAAAGTGGGTTAAGATTAACTTTCAAAGAACTTCCTCTACTCCCACAGCCCCATAACTGGTCCCACAGAACACGGAGCAAATGTGAACTTTGCCTCCCTGTATCCATCCCTGTCTCACACTGCACTGCAAAACAGCCTCTAATACTCTTCAATGTAGCACTCTCCATTTATATTTGTAAAATCATATCAAATCATTCAAATATATTATTCCAGAAAAGGAGTAACATGTAAAGCAAGCAGAAAGACCTCCAGGAAAAGGCTGTTGTAGTTTTTTTGGCAGCACAAGTAGGTCCATAGAGTGAGCTCCATAATAAGCATGGGGCTGGGCAGCTGCCATGAGCTTCATTACAGAATGGAGGATTACACCTTCATTCCCAGGACTATGAGGTGACTGACACCAGGAGAAACAGTACCACTTTTTTGTGAACAGTGTTATGCAAGTACCGAAAAATCAAATCAAGCCAGAAGGCAGAAAAGGGTGATTATACAGCAGTGTGCTCAGGTGGCCAAGAAGGCCAATGGCATCTTGGCCTGTATCAGAAACAGTGTGGCCAGTAGGACAAGGGAAGTGATTTTGCCCCTGAATTCGGCACTGGTGAGGCCACACCTCAAATACTGTGTGCAGTTCTAGGCCCCTCAGTACAAGAAGGACATTGAGGTGTCGAAGCGTGCCCAGAGAAGGACAATGAGGCTGGTGAAGGAGCTGGAGAACAAGTCTTACGAGGAGTGGCTGAGAGAGCTGGGGTTGTTTAGCATAGAAAAGAGAAGGCTGAGGGGAGATCTCATCACTCTCTACAACTGCCTGAAAGGATGTTGTAGCAAGGTGAGTGTTGGTCTCTTCTTGCAAGTGACAAGCAATAGGATGAGAGGATATGGCCTCAAGTTGCACCAGGGGACGTTCAGATTGGACATCAGAAAAAATTTTGTTACTGAAAGGGGCTGTCAGACACTGGAAGAGGCTGCCCAGGGAGGTGTTCAAAAGACGGGTAGATGAATCGCTTAGGGATGTGGTTTAGTATTGGACAGGTACAGTTGGACTCCATGATTTCAGAGGTCTTGTCCAACCAGATGATTCTATGATTCAATGATACAACTTGCCAAGCCATACCCCAGGTGCACTCAGCCTCTGAAACGGGGCTGGCGAACTGCAACTGGGAGAAAGAAAATAGGAATGATCTCACAAACTGCATCCACAGAAAAAGAGAGGTGTGCTTAACACTTGCCAGTGCACGGCAGCAGTCTTCAGCTTATTTCTGTCTATGGACTAAAAAGTACTTTCAGGGAAGGCACAGACTACAGACATGATAATCATCTTCCAGTCAGTTAAAAAATGGTTGAAAAGGGAAGGAATAATCTCCTCTGGTCAGGTGCAGAAAAACAAGCTTCTGTTACAGCAAGTAGAGGCAAATTTGTTGCAGCAAAACCACCACCAGTGCTGACAGAGCTGAAACGCTGAGAACAGTGTGGCATCCGCAGCATCAGTACATTTAGCAGCAAGGCCAGCAGATACCTGCGAGAGATGTGCCAGCATAGCAGGTCCTGCTCTGCGATGGGAATAGATGTGTTGAGTCACTTTCAGTAGCACTTCATGACCACATAGACACAGGAGCAAAATTGCATTTCTGACCTGAGCCACCAGGCTGATAACATGTGGTGACACTAATGTTGTGGCTCTCTAGGGCTGAAGTGATGTGAGGGATCATGGGGCCATGACCAGTCCAGGGGGGCTGTTTTACCTTCAGATGTTGACCTACAACAATGAGCTGCATCTTCAGGGGCCCACAGGGCCAGCAGCAATAACGAGACTCAGGAGCTTCTCTCACTTTCACAAGCACGTGCTTTCTGCTGACATTCATCCCAGAACTGACATTAAAGAAAATCAAGGTAATCATAAAAATGTGGCATCCTGAGCAAGGCACAAACCAGAGAGGATCATTCCTGAGAGAGGGAGCACACAATTTCACAATAATTTTTCTAGAACTTGGAGAAGTTTGGAAAAAATTCCAGAAGCTTATTGAGAAGATAAGATGCAATCATGGAATTAATCATCAGGGACTTATTAGGAGCAGCAAGGCCAAAAAAGGCTGGTGCTTTTGTCTGCAAAAGCACGTCACTTGCACACATGGACCATCACCTTCCCCTCATAGCACTGATTAGAGCACAAGAATGCAATACACATGCTTTCATTTTGAGAGCCCTTTAAATGGCTTTGAGCCCTCAAAAGCACTAGAAAGCCCACAGTGCCTCTTTCTCAAGGTTGAATCCACCCTGCACGTGTTCTCACTAAGCTGCCGTTAGTCACGCTCTGAAACAAAGCTCATTCTCCAGCACATCATGCTGTATTCAAGGAGACATGTGGAGAGAAATAACAACCCAGAGAGTCAGGCTCAATTTTCTCATGGTAGGAAGTTATCCCAGCAAGCTCAGGGAGGATCTGTTCATTGGAAGCACAATTGCTTATGGCTGCTGAAGGATGCACAAGATACCACGTTGGCTCAGGAGACCTTCTTCTGGATCTGATGAACTGGGTCCTGATGGCAAAGAGGCAGAGGCAAACAGCAGACAGTGGGGTGCAGGGAAGGGAAGCACTGAGAAATGGTTTGTGCCACTTGTCCCGTACATCTCCTGCCCCAACTTCACCTGCAGCCGAGCCCTCCACCTGACTCTGCCCAGCAGGAGACGATGGCCCCAAGAATGGAGTCACCTACACAGCTCTGGTCCTGCATCCCACCTATCTCAGGAGTGCCTCTGGGCCTAAGAGTTGATGTGCAGCCTTGAAGCATCACATGTAAAATGCCTCTCTGCAATTCTGTTTTATCTGAAAAGATACCTTTTTTCCTTCTTTATTAACCATGTGACTTTTGCCCATTACCAAAGAGCACAACACCAAATTCAGCCCTGGCGCAAGAAAAAATAGATCCATGGGACTGTACCTCGTTGTGGTCTAAATTTCAACCAGATTATGCAAAGAAACAAGCCACCTCTGAGAGGATCTGTGCTTGCAGTGCCAGCCAGGATCTTGGAGCAGCTGCAGCTCCCTCCCAGGCTGGGCATGCCCTTGGTATGGCAGCACTCAGCTCTGCAGCAACACCATGGCAAGAGAGCACTCCCAGGAGCCCCCATGGTGGAGTCCCACACGTGACATTTCATCACTGCCCATGGGGGGGGAGGCTGAACCTGACCACAACATTTCCTCCACTTTTGGCCCCATCCTTTAGGTCTGGGATTTCTCATTTCCATCAAAATGCCTTTTCCAAATAAATACTGAAACAGCTCAAGGTTGCCTCTTCTGAGTGAATTAATAAAAAAAAAAGAATGTGTTTGGCTTGCAACAGGGCAGGAATACTTGAATAGATGCCTAGTTTTGCTCTATTAAACATCCAGACTAGGAGAAAATCTTGAGTTAACAGAACTGCCTACAGACAGGCAGAAAAACTCATAGCAATATTGTTCAATTTCCCCAAGTTATTTGCAATCCATTGCAAACAACAACTGGGGCATCTCCACAAACAGTTAACCTTGGGCCTTGATGTGTGGATTTAGATACCATTGTTTTAGTCATGAGCTGAGAAATGAATTGCATTGTTGCTGTTACAGCTCTGTTTCTGGGAAAATGCTTGCATGGGATGTACTGAACAGAATCCTCAAATAACAATTACTTTCCACAGTTAAAAAAAAGATAAACTTTAATACTATACATAAGAGCCTTTTCAAACTCCTGTAAGTGAAGATGCTTCTTCCTAATGCAGGTGGATAGGAGCCTGAAGGAGTTAAAACTGCACACAGGGGGATTATCTTTAAATACAGCATCCAAAATACTGCCTTTACATAGATATTGCAATATTGATTTTCATATCAATCACTCACCTTTACTCACTTTAGAGGTTTTCCTCTGTTCTATGAAGAGGATGCTAGGAATACTACAATAACCTCATCTGATACCAGAATGATTTAGGAAGGATCTGCGTCTGGTCACTGTGCTATTGGAACAACTCCCAGGAAAGCAAATATGTACAAAGCACATTTACCCAGCCCAGCAGGGCAGACGCTGCCAGGGAAGGCAAAGAAAAAGGTTATCATCCTGAAGAGCCAGCAGGATTCCTCAGATATTTGTTGAGGAAAGAGGGATATTTTACTGCAAGGTCAGTGGGAATTCCAGTCCCCGGGAGATCTGTAAATCTCCTTCAGGTATATACCACTATTTGTGAACAGATGAACCTTCTCTACTGCCAGTAAATTTGATGAACCTCTCTCTACTGCCAGTAAATTTGATAGCAACAACTGTGTTGATTTCAACAGTGCAAGATAAACAACGAGTTCCTTACTGAGTCAGAGGGTTTGAAACACAGGCTATTGAGTCTTCACTACCACTCGGATTTCCCCTGGAAACTTCCCCCTGTACCACTTACCAAGCCTGAATTTACTTGGACATATGAGGATAACCCAGCAGGAGAAAGTCCAGGAACATCAATGGGCAAACCTCGAGGAGCCAAAAGGAAGTTTAAAACGGAACTTCTTGATGTCTTGCTTTCAAGACCTCAAAAGAAGTACTGCTTTTTCAGCTTCTCATATGTTTTCTCCCCCGTACTTTCCACCATGTGGTTATGGAGAGTTTATGGGCAGTTTTCCCTTGCTGGGCAAAAAGAGACACCCCCAAGACAGCAGCTTTAGGGCAGGGAAGCTGCCTGGGCTGGAGGAAAACAGCTGCAATGAAAAGATGACCTGATTAGTCCCACCAGGTCTGAACATGATGCTGCTACTATCATGAGGGCCAGCTGGGATTTGGTCCCATCCAGTGACCTTTGAGATCACTGTTGCATTCCCTGATCTAAAATTAGGCCCCTCTTCCCCTGCACACAGCCTGAGCATGGCCACCAGCGTTTGTGGAGGACCCATGAGCTGAGAACTAGTGAGGACAGGCATGCCCTGGCCCCGGCTTTTGAACAGTGATGGGCACATTTCTCCCACACCCGTGGGCAGCAGGTATTTGAGTAGCTCCTTCGGCATGGCTGAAGCAGCTCTGGCTGCCACAGGGTGGTTTTGGCAGAGCCAGGGCTCAGCTGGCAGCTGGCAAGCCTTGTTTTGAGGTGGCTATTGAGGATCACTTGGCTTACAGGTAGCCTAGTGCAAGCATTACTCTTAAGCTTGGTTTTGTATTCAAGACCTGATGTTGCAGTGCAGGCACATTAGAACCAGGAGATGGGCAGCCCAACCCTGTGCCATGCAGCACAGCTGTGCTATCACATCTGGGAGCACTGAGCCACACATCATGGAGAGCACATGGATGCCCGATGCTGCCCAGGATGTAGCTTCCTGCACCAATTCTTGTGAGGCAGTTCCCCTTTGCCTTCCCTCAGCCCCTGGATGTTCTGACCTCTTAGGGCATCTGTGTCAAAAATGGCCCCTTCTCAGTGACCCATTTTTAATGCAGTAGCAATGTGAGAAAAACAACGTGTATCTTGCAAGCACCTGTACACACACACGGGTGGCTTCACAGAGAGCTGGTCCTTGTGTGTTTATGTGCACACCTCCCAACCCCCAAGGGCATTAAGAAGCTGTAAACCGAGAAGCCACGTTATATAAAGAAGCAAAAGTAAGCTGGAAAAAATAAAGAACTGTGGGGTAGGAAGTGCCGGAGTACCTTGAAAACAGGGTCACAAAAATAACAGTGCTTTTCTGACAGAGAATCTCTGAGGTTTCTCCGAAGCAGCAAAGTTTCCCAAAATATCTGTGGTACAGGCAGACCCTTCCTCAATTTCCCCAGCCCACAGCTCTTGCATATCGGCTCAGAGTGCCTCATTCTGCCCCTTCCCAGACCCAAGCCCTGTACTGTCACCCCACAACAGGCCCTCCATTTCCCAACAGGAGTAGGATGTGAGGAAGCACGAGAACCCACTTCTCTGGAATGAGTTGTACCAAGATGACTGGACTTCACCACCAGGAAAAAGCACTTCCAGTTTCCTTCAGGTGAAGAGGAAGAAGCTATACCCTTCCCTTAGCGCCCACCGCTCCTCTCCGAAGAGGAGCACAGCAAATGCTGAGGATGCCCATCAGTCTGCAAGCAGCTTCAAGCACAGGGACAATATCACTATCTCCATTTCATAGAGGAGGAAGATTTGTCTCAAGCTGTGAAGCCACTTGGCCAAAGCTCCGGGGATAGCAAACGGGGAAGGTCCAGCTGTCAAGGTTGTCAGGACAAGGGGGTCTCACTTCTAGCCTGTGATGTCTCCTGTCCACTGTGAACACGTCAGGGATAGCTGGGCCCAGCCAAAAACCTACAATATGGACCCCTCCTCCAGTCTCCATGTCAGGGGAAGGGTGGCAGACTAACCTCAAAAATGCATACCTCCCTCACACAAATATCAGGAGGAGGTGCCAGAGTGGCTTCAGAAATGGATGCCTTCTCTATCAGAAATATAGTGGTGAAGGTGTCATCAACCTCAGCTATGGACCACTCCTCAAGCAGAAATATCAGAGTGGGAATGCAGCCCATGCTTGGATACAAGCCCTTCCTCTGTTGCAGACTTAGGACGTTCCTGTCAGTTTTGAATTCCTGGTTCATTACTGAGACACGTAGAATTTTTAATGCCAGTAGAAACTAAAACTGGGAAAGCTCTGTATGGTTAGTTCAGTTCAGACGTGGCTGGAGATGGTAAAACTATCATCATGTGAGGTTTGTGACATCAGTTCTCAAAGGGAGTTCACACATTTGATGCTATTAAATGACAGCTTTGCTGCAGGTCAAACCTCAAACATGAACCTCCCTCAAATAGATCTGGGTAAAAACATGCATATTGACCATTTGGGGAGGAAGAGAAGGGAGCCAGAACTAGAAGAGAAGGATGAAAATACGCTGCTGAGGTGCCTGTTGCTGCTGAACATGGTTGGTGAAGGCTAGGCTGACTGGCTTACATGTCCAGATTCAGCAAAACCTGACTAGATAATCTTCTCAGCACAAGGGCAGGCTTTTCCCTGGGGCAACAGAGCCTGAAGTGAACAGTAGAAGTGTGTCCCGTGATGTTTATCTGTGATCATTTTGATAGACAAGGGATATTGTACTTACGACCATATATATTAACAGGTGTCTACAGGAAAAAAACAATCATTGCAAATGCATAATTTTCAAGAGCTGCAGCACACAAATGCAAACAAAGTTGAGCCAGGGAAAGTTGATGAAATAAAATGAAAAATGAGAGGTTACATCCTGTCATCTCACACATGAGCCCAATCTAAATACTGAATATTTCTCTTAATACTGTGGTGACCTTGCTAACTACTTGACTCTCTCAGAGATGACACACTAATTTCTGTTTGCTGTGCCTCCTTTTTCCTAAAGCGCTCTTGGTTAGCGTATAGAGTCATAGAATGATTTGAGTTGGAAAGGACCTTAAAGATCGTCTAGATCCAGCCTCCCTGCCATAGTGGAAACACCAGCATGACCCAGACTGTCTATAAACAACAGTCTCATCAGCCTAAAAGGTTTCAGACTTGTGTCCCAGCAGGAGTCTTCAACCTCAGGAGCTACTCTCCACTCATCTGTTGAAGCTGGGCCCTAGGACATCTCAGAAGCAGTTCAGTTAGCTACAATCTAGGAGGTTCCCAGTTCATTGCTGCACTGAGAAACTAAAAGAGAAAGAAAATTTCACCCTAGTGATTTTGGGTACTGTCTGGGAGGAGAAGTCCTGGGTCCTCCATCTTTGCCCACCACAACATATTTATACCTTCTACATGAATCAGTCATCTCCTGTTGTAGGAACTCTTCCCACAGTGGTTAGCACGATGTGACACAATCTGCATGTGAACTCAAATCCCCTTGCCTCTGATTTCCCATGCTCTGTTCCTACTGCCCACAACTACTCTGTTCCTACACTATAAGGCAAATATTTGGATATATCATCACAGCTCTTCTGAGCCGGTTGCTGATAGAGAAAAACAGCTCCTGTTTCCATTACTTGCAGCCATCATGAATACTGGAAAGGAAGACACCTCAATCAATCAGAAGTAACATTTTTTTGGTGAGCACATCATCCAAGGAATCCTTTTATGACCTGAGTGGTTTAAGTTTAAATGCACAACAGCCTTGAGAGCTGGATCCATCTCCTCTTGACTCTCACCAGTTAACAGTTGCTTTGCCTCAGCTGGCAGTAACAGTGCTTTTTGAGCCAGCAAGTTCCTCCAGAACTGAATGATCTGCCATGTCCCTCTACTCATGAAAAGGTGCTGAGGTCCCTCATGCTGTCATTGCTCCGGTCTATGGGTCTGAGTCAGACTTCAGAATTAAAACTTTCAGCCTTTTTTGCTGACCCCAAACTTTATAAACTTCTGGAGAGACCTGGATAAATGTGGCTAGTGCGATCTCTTGGTCTTTTAGCCAATAGTTTAAAGAGAACTTCAAATTCTCCTCCATTACCCCTGCTTGCACATGCCCCCACTTCTATCAAAATATAGCACAGCGAGCAGAAATAAAAGAGGTATTTCTGTGCACAGAAGCGCTGAAGCAACCAGCTACAAGCTCAGGGCAGAGCAAATGTAGTCCTCATCACACGCTCCGTCATGTGTCTTCCCCACCACTGCAGGTAGGTCAGCCAGCACAGTGGCCTCCTTGCCATCTCCCTCCTTGAGCTGCTGCACAACCCATCCCCCATGTCACATGGAAAAGTGGACATTACCTGGCTCTGGTTTTCCAGTCTAATCCAATGCTGACAGAAGCTTTTGACTCTCTTTAAGTTCTACTTCAGGCAGCTCTGCCTGGGCCAACCTCCTCATGTGCCCCATCAGCTCCAGAAGGTGGTTTCCAAATACCCAGCAGAAGGTGACAGGATGGTGTCTCCTCACCCAGAGGGCTGCTACCAGCCACCTGCACCCAGACTGGCTGCTTTCCTAGCGCTGACAAATGCATTGCAGGAATTACTTCGGACAAATGAGTTAAGCTCATGGAAAATCCCACAGGAAAACTGATGGTTCCTCTGCCCGGTACCAAAGGTAATTGAAACAAGCTTGAACAAAAATTTCAAATAACATTCAATGAATAAGCATATTGAATTAATAGATTCCAGGAAGAAAACCTTCCTGCACCAGGAAGAAAACCTTTAGCCCCGTAACAATCTGCTCTTCACCTGACACATTCACCTGGTAACAAAGGATAACAGATCTCCAGCATGCTGAAAGAGGAAATTAGAACTTCGCTTCAAAAGTAATCCCCTTATCCACACCTCTTGTTTGTAGTCACTTCATTTCTACAGGTAAGACAAATCTTCCATTGTCTAGTGCAAAGCATTCACAACATTTTTTTTAGTAGAGGAACATTGTTGGTTCTTGCCCAGCTAAACCTGAATATTAGGACTGCTAGCGAGAAAGCCTTCAATGCTCAATATAGAAGAGCTGAACCATCCCATGCAAGTTCGCTGTTCAAATTTAAGGAAGCATCTGCTAAATTAAGTTCCAAATCTCTGAAGTACCTCTTGCTTTTAAGTGCGGATTGCAGCTGAGGAATATATCATTTATATTATGGAAGTTAAGCGCACACCCCCAGATTTCTCAAAAGCACATATTTAAGATAGGTTCTCAGATAGCATAAACTATAAACACAGAACATCAGTGTAGCCCTGTGCAATACACTCAGAGTAGTTACAGAGCCCAGAAAAATTCCTGTGCAGCACTAGAAGATGTGCAGGCTGGTATAACTTGGTTAGACACTACCTAATATTCTATAAATAAATACAAGATGCTTGTCTCGGAAATTAAGCTACAAAGACAAACAATGCCATGTTAGTGTACCAGCAGGAAGTGAAAGTGCAGCGACAGGTTTGTTTCAGGTAAATAAGGGCTATGCCCTAAGCTCTAGGTTTTGATTTAACACCCAGTTACAAGATGCTTCTTGTTCCCCTGACTGCAGTGAAGATAACTTACAGTAGCTGAAGACAAGCAACAGATCCTGCTATGTGAATCAAGTCTGGATCCCACAGAACTGTTCCATACAGATATTTACCCAATAAAACAACTAAGGTTGCCTGAGATTTGCAGCACACTTGATAACATCAGCTAAGCATCAGACTCTCTTGGTCTTCCCCCCATCGCTTGCTGCAGGAGTCTCCTACAGTCAGGGCCTCCTGCATTAACCTGGGGATGAGATATTGGTCTCATAACCCAGTAGTCCTACTGCTGAGCCAAATGCAAAGACTCTCTAAATATTTAAAGAAAGGTTTCAGCAGGTCGGAGACACATCACTGAGCCACTTCCTACAGCAGATTCACGGCACACCAGGTGACAGAAACCGTTGTGGTCTTCAGAGACTTTATAACCAAAGACATGAGAAGTGAACCAGCCCCAGGGTCTCCCTGCATCCAGAATAGCATCCTCTGCCTTCAGACAGCCAGGAATCCCGCCTGCCTGGCCATGCCCAGAGCTATGTGTGTGTAACCCCCAGGAACCATGTCCCTTTGCCTCCTACTCAAAAAGTTCATTGGATGCAGCTCACAGCTCACCTCCAGCTGCACCACGGAGTCTCAAAACCAGTTTTAACTGCAGGTTGCAAACTTTGCCTCTCCCCTTCATGTTGACACTGGAAGAGTCAATGAAGCACGAAGTAAGTCACTGCACTTCAGGGCCAAATCTTACATTTCATGTTTCCAAGGATTTTCAGGCTGATATAGCAGCTGGCATTTCTGTCCCATGGCAATGGTTGTTCCTAGCCACCAGCTGTCAAGCAGTGAGAGAATCCAGTCCCAGGACAATCCCTGAGGGGAACCTTGTGCCCAGCTCAGCCACAGGCTGGCCTGAGATGAATCAGTATTTTCCAGAGATGGGGGTCATGGGCTTGCCCATCAGGGTGGCCCCTCTGCTTCTGCTTCCTGTTTTGGCAGATATTGTTGGAGGGGAGAGTTTTTTCCCCTGCCACCATGGTCTTTTGGGGCATAGAGTCTCAGAGCAGAAAGTAGCTGCCCCGAGGGGCAGGACATCAAGTTCTGCAGGACCACAATACTTTGATTTTCTGCCTGCAGGACAGATGTCACCCAGGTAGGTGCAGAAGATGCTCCAAATTGAGGCTATCTAGGCAAGAGACAGCAAAGCCTTCCTGGACCCCCTGCAATAGCCCCCACAGCATTGCTGTCACCTAGCCATCCCCTGGCTGCGCTCAAGCCATCCCCTGGCTGCCCTCCAGCCATCCCCTGCCAGGCCAGCACACATGCTTTCCCAGTGAAATAGGCTCACAAAACCTCCACAACCAGAGATGTGGGTGTCTAGGAAACTGGGGATACAAATGTCCTTTCTGGAAGGTTCAGAGGCTTTGGGGTGAGTAAGGAAGCCCATGTCTCCCAGTCCCTAGGCAGGGACTCACAACCATCGTACTGAGGTGCCTGACAATGTTAATGTCTCCATCACAACCCCAATGCAGGGAAGGCACTTGGCCTTGCGCATGATGCAGGACCTCCGATACAGCAGGTTGTGCTTTCAGGAGCACACCTCCTCATCCCTGACAGCCTGCCCATGGCAATGCTCTGCTCAGGGAGCACAGCTTTTGGAGGCATCTGCTCCATCCCTAACACTGGTTTTCCAGGGCTCTGATGGGGGACAGACACATCATCTATGTCATACAAAAACCTGGGGCAGTGAGGCCAGGGTGCCTTATCCACTGCTTCATCAAGACGTGACCCTGGGGCTCAGCCTTCCACAAGGACCAGCTTGGGTGAGACGCCACCACCACCAGCTCCAGCCATCCCTCCTCCGCGAAGACGTCTTCCTCACCAGAGGGGATTTCTCCTTCTTCCCTTTGCCTCGTGCCCATTTTCGGAGGGGGAGGCGGGAGTTTCCCAGCCACCGGGCTGGGTCCCCGCCTCTGCTCCCTCCCCTTTATAGTGCGGCTGCCCCGGGGCTCCGCAGCCGTCGCCGCCTCAGTCAGCCCGGGACCCGCAGCGCAGTAAGTCCTTCGTTCCTCCTTTCCATCCTGCCCAGCTCGGCGCTTTTCCCTTCCCCGTGTCTTTCTCCCGCTTTCCCCGCGCCTTTGCCTCCCTTCCAGCTCACTTGTTGCAACGCGAAGGCTCTGTTGTGTCCGAGAGAGGGGGAAAATAAGTCGGAGCTGTGAAAGGATGGATTTCTGGATCAAGATGCTGATTTCAGCCCCACTTTGTAATTGCTAGAATAGAGAATCAATCGAACTGCTGTTCCAGCAGCTCCAGACATATCCCAAGACTGGGGACTGCAAGAATTACTTGTCTGGCATTTGCATTTTGACAGCTGGGTCCAATTCATGGCACGGGGGTTGGAACTGGATGATCATTAAGGTCCCTTCCAACCCAAACTGTTCTAGGATTCTATGATTCTATTATTTCTGCTGCTTATCCCTCAAATTTGCATAGGCTGTAAGCAGTGGTTCCTGTTACATCCGCTTACCCAGTCCCTTCCCCAAAATCTGGATGTAGGTCTTGGGCACCAAAGCATCCTAAACCCAGATCAGGTGCCAGGATCCAGATTCAGCGTGGCATTTCCCACCCCCTCCTCTTTGTTCAGAATGAAGTGGTTTTCTCCCAAATCACAGGAAAATAATTGGATTATGATTCACTCAGCCCTACTGCACTGGAAAAATATCATTTCAGTGCCTGGATCCTGTACGGTCCGAGGCAGCCTCTGTACCCTGAATGCTGCCAGAGTCACTGTGCCAAGTTGGCGCACTTCTGCATCACCGTGTTCACCATTTTGCCATGATTTTTGTCCCAATCAGGAGAGTCTCACTTCCACTAGGACCTGCCTTTTCCCAGAATACTGAAGAGTCTGTTGAAATTCTCTCTTACACTTGGGCAACTTCCCCACATCCACTGTGTCAGCTCCTGGGGCACAAATTGTCAGTTAAGATCCTCAATGTGTTTAATGTAGGACTTGAGGCTGCTGCAAAGTAAGAAGACTTTCAGTGACTGGAGCATATGACTGATCTAGAAGCCATGGTGCCTTGTTGTCACACCCAAGTTCAGAGCAAAAAACCTGAAGACAGAATCATTTTCCAAAGTCTTTAACTGCCTGCCCCCACTAAGGGACTTCGAGCCTTGCCAGTTCCAATAGAGCCTGTCAAACAGAAGCAGAGAGCTCTGGGAAACTCAGGTTTGGGTTTGCTTCAGTCACCCTTTCTGTAAAAAGAGGCCTGGGAAGCCAGAGTCTGAAAATGCCAGCACATGCGAGTGCTCCAGGAACTATAGGTCTGGCTCCTGCGGAATTTCTGTGTCTTCTTGGTCATTGTTAGCAGTGAATTTTGGGAACTCTAGGCATGAATGCAGAATTTTGCTTTAGGAATAGTAATGGGAAAACAAAATCCTAGACAGCAGCAGTTTCTCTTTCAGCAGCAGCAGTTTAAAATGAATACTGCATTTTCTCTGCTTTTTCCCAGTAACAATAGTTATATGTAATTTTCTCTTCTATTTTGCTGTTTGAAAAATTCTCACTAACAACAGGAGACGCTGGTTTACAGAATCATTTTCAGTTGTGCCTCAGTGATTTTGGGAAACAAATTCTTTAAAATGACAGAGGCAGTGTGTAGCAATATCTATGCTGTTCTCAAGTCAGGTGACAACATGGTGATTTAAATTAATGCTGATTTAAAGTATCTCATGCTAGTGAGAGACCTTGGGATCTTCTGCCTGGTCTGCCACTGCCCTTTCCCTGGGTCCATTTGATCCCCCATTACTCCCAGCCCTATGAGAATGCCTACCACTGCTAATGCTTGCTCTGCTCCTGCTTGACTTCTTTACTGGGATCAAAGGTTTTGGTTGCCCTCAGTTTTGACCCCCTTAGGACCAGAGCTTGTTCACTAGCAGGATGGTGCTGGACTTTGTGGAGTGACGGGTGTCCCATAGGAGTCCACAGGGAGGAGCATGGATTTGAGCAACACAGTAAAATTTGAAGGTGGGAGCGTTGGTGGCCGAGTTCATCTGTGACTTGTGATTTCCCAGGCAGGACCAAATGGGATCCTCCAGCTTCATGGTGTCTCCATTCAGTATTCCATCCAGATAACAAACCTCAATCCCTAGGAGGGCTTCTCAGCTTGTGAATATTGGAGCTGCATCTCCACAGACTCTTGCTTTGATTTATTAGCAGCTTATTTAGGTGTCACTGCACAGTCCACGGTATACTAAACTCAGACTGGCTTTACTGCTTCAAAAGATGGTTTGATCCAGTGTGATTTTCTCCTGTGGGCAGGAGTGACCCCACTGCCACAGGGAGCAAGGAGCGGGGAGAAAAAGCTGATGCAAATCCAGAGAACAAACTCTGGATTTCTGAGAGGCTGTAAGAGTGAGGGATTTCCACTAAATCAAGACATAAATCCTTGTGACCTAGGATGTCAGCAGGCTGGAGAGGAATAAAAATCAAAAAAAATGCTTGCTAATACTGGCAGCAGCTCAGGAAAAAGTCATCAAGAAAAAGATCAGCAAAAATTTCAAAATAGTGGAAATCAGTAGATCTCTTCTCCTGAGTGGTCTCTGGTACACCACGAGTCACCCCTTGTGAATGAGGTCATTCCTAAGCATGTAGCGTGAGGGTAGTTTCCTTCACGGAGGAAAATGAGGAAACGGGAAGCCACTGTGCCCAGAGTCCAGGTTGCATCCTTTTATGTCATGACTCAGCTCCAGCTGTTTCCCTTGCTCTTGCTGCCCACCCCAGAAAGGCTCCGGCTCATGGGTGTGCGCTGTGATCAGCACTGTGTGGAGAGCTCGCTGGGTCCCTCTCCAGCTGTGCCAACAGCCAATGGCACCGCTGTCCTAATGGTACAGGGCCTCTGTATAGGGTCGCAGAGGAAACCATAAGTTGAATATACTATGTCAGAAATAATTGGAGCTGAAGACTCCTCCACCACAAGCTACAGTGCCACATAATAAGAATGAGGATCATGGTGATGGTAACACTAAATTAACAGTAAATTAGTAATAATAATGAGTTGGGAACTATGTCAAGTCTTGAGCTTAAATCATTAAATTTGCCAAGACGTGAATTTGAGCTCTATGCCTGGAAATTGATTCAGCATTTCCTAAAGTGTTAACTGCTATAATAATTAGGAGCCTCTTGCAGTTTTTAGAAGTTTTGATTTACAAGCTCCTGGTGTGTCCTCTCTGCCACAGTGGGCAGGAGCTGGGGGTGGGGCACAAGGAGCAGCATTGGCATGGGCATTTCCTGCCTGTGGCCTCCAGCCATAATCAGTGCCACCGCCTTTTAGCTCAGTGTTTCTTATAGGAAGTGGAGGATTTTCTGTAACGAAGTTTCTTATAGGCATTTTTACAGAAAGTGCTTGGCAATTTAGTAATAAAGAGAAGAGATGGAGAGGGAGTTTTTGGTACTACTTACCAAGGAGAATCTCCCTCCTCTACTGGATGCAAGGGGAATGGTAGCAAAGGATGAGGACAAGGCAGAGGTACTTAACACCTTCTTTGCCTCGGTCTTTAACAGTAAGATGTTCTCTGGGCTCCAAGCCTCCTGAACCAGAAGACTGTGAAGGTGAACCCTCAATGTTCCAAGAAGATTTGGTTAGAGACCTGCTTGGCCAATTAGACATCCACAAGTCTATGGGGCCGGATGGGATACACCCAAGGGTATTAAGGGAGCTGGCGAAGGTCCTTGCCAAACCCCTTTCCCTCATCTATAAACAGTCCTGGCTGACTGGGGAAGTGCCACTCGACTGGATACTGGCAAATGTAACTCCCATTTACAGGAAAGGTCGAAGGGAGGATATGGGGAATTACAGGCCTGTCAACTTGACTTCAGTACCAGGGAAGGTCATGGAGCAGATCATATTGAGTGCTATCACACAGCACTCAGTCAACATGGGTTTATGAAAGGCAGGTCCTGCCAGACCAACCTGATCTCCTTCTTTGACAAGGTTACCCAGTTGATGGATGAGGGGAAGGCTGTGGATGTGGTGTACCTGGACTTTTGTAAAGCCTTTGACATTGTTTCTCACAGTATTCTGATTGAGAAACTGGCTGCCATTGGCCTGGACAGGCACATCCTCTGCTGGGTGAAAAACTGACTGGATGGCTGGGCCCAGAGCGTGGTGGTAAATGGAGTTAAATCCAGCTGGAGGCCGGTCATGAGTGGTGTTCCCCAGGGTTCAGTGCTGGGTCCAGTCCTGTTCAATATCTTTATTAATGACCCGGACGAAGGGATTGAGTGCACCCTTAGCAAGTCTGCAGATGACACCAAGCTGGGTGGCAGTGTTGATCTGCTTGAAGGAAGGGAGGCTCTGCAAAGAGATCTAAACAGGCTGGATCGATGGGTTGAGACCAACGGGATGAGGTTTAACAAGACCAAATGCCGAGTCCTGCACCTGGGACAAAACAACCCCAAGCAGAGTTACAGGATTGGGGAAGAATGGCTGGAAAGCTGCCTGGAGGAGAATGACCTGGGGGTGTTGATTGACAGCCGGTTGAATATGAGCCAGCAGGGTGCCCAGGAGACCAAGAGGGCCAGTGGCATCTTGGCCTGTATCTTCCAGCCGGAAGATTCTATCATTCTATGATAAGCAACTTAGGCTGAATTTCAAGGCAGAAATGGGAGTTGGAGTTTACTGGTGTCTCCTGCTGCAGATACAATCATATGCAAATCAACAGTGGCAAACTGTTAAATGCTGGGTGAGCATTCAAGCTGGCTGAATGTGAGTGTGGCAGCTCTTGCATTGACAGCCTTACTCAGATGCTCCTTTGGTGTTTATTCATTCAAGATGAAAAAGCACTCACTGACATGCCAATATTGCCAGCAGTTCTCATGCTGGTGATGTGCAACCCCAGGACAAAAATGCTGGAGTTAATTTTATCTTTCTTCTCATTTGGCTATGGGACGTTTTTAGGCTGGTCAGGGTATAGGGACAGGCCGCAGAAGATGGCTCGGGTCTTTGACCACGAGGTCCCTGCCCAGGGTGCAGCCCCTGGCAGCATGCAGTCAACTACCTACTTCCCTCTCAGGCATCAGCAGCCTCGGGGCCCAGCCCTGCAGAGCATTACCAGGACAAAGTTCTACCAGCCTTTAAAAACTTAGCTTTTAACCAGCTTAATCATTCCCTTGTAGACTCTTTTATGTGTGGTGTCATTTCAATGGTTTTCAAAGATACATGACATTTAGCTTAGTGTTGAAGAAGCAGCAAACCATTTTAAAATCCACCTTTCTGATCGTCATTCATCAAAGCAAAAGAGTCTGAAAGTAAGCTTTGGCTATAGGAAAGGAGGAGGTACTGTCTTTGTTTAGAAACCGAAAAAACAATAAATGCTTTGTTTGGAATAATAGGAGAGGGAGAAAGGAGTCAGCTGAGTCTGTGCTTGAACAAACAGGAAGGAAGAGATTTGGCAGAATTAATCTAAACGTAGCATCATCGTACTGGGAAAGGCAGGCTAGGAAAATAGCCCTACAAAAATGGGGAAAGTCCCAAACACTTACAGAGAACCCCTGTTACCGTGATTTTTTTTTGTAATGAAAATGTATCAAAAAGGAGCTCTTTTCCCTTATTTTTAGGATTCCAATGGGGCATCCTGACTAGAGTAGCCAGAGTGGAAGGTGAGGCATTATCCTCCCTCCCCAGTCAGTGTGCTTGCCCAAGTGAATGGCCCTGCAGCTCTGGGACACGAGAGCTCTGCTGTGCAGTGACCCAGCACAGTGACCCGATGCGTCTCTGCAGCCGCCGCCGTCCCACTCAGCTGTAGCAGCATCATAGGTTTAACTCTGCACTTTGTCCTGGGTCACAGACCACCAGTTTAGCTGAGAGCCAGCCAGATTGTGCACATCCGCACCCCTTTCCCTCCTTCCTGAAGGAGTTTTCACCTTCATTGTGTTTTAAACGGCATTACTAACCCTGAACAGGACCTGACAGCCATAGCACAAAGAGGGAAAGCTTTTCAGCAGTGCCAGACTCTAAGCACTCTCTGTACTACCACCTAGCTGCTAACACTAACTTGATTTTCGGAAGCTTTCCAGGGTGCCAGCAGGAGGAATCACAATTAAAATGAAAAGCTGCAGTATTCCACCCAGGTTGTCCAGTAATAAGTATCATGATTTGCATCAGCGTGATACATCTCAACAGCATAAACTTAACAAGGGTATTTGAAGATCACCACATTGTGACCTTATAGCTGAAGCCCAAATCCTTGCTTTATTTACAGCCTAATTCCTCTCCCCTTAGGCAGTACAAATAAGCCAGAGCTTACCTCACAGATCTTCATAAAGAAGTACACTGGTCTCCCTGAAAGTCATTTAAAAACCACATTATTATAGCAAGGACTGGAAACTATGAGTCGCCTTATTTATTTATAATCATTATGTAATTACAGTCGTTATAGGAATGAGTATAATTATGCAAGTAAATCTATAGCAATATATTAAATGATACATGTAAATAAATAATTCTGAATACAAAATCTAAAATGAATAAATGACAAATTTCTATTGTTAATTATTTATAGCACAGGCATATGCAGGAGTCTCGGTGGTGGAGCAGGACAGTGGCAGGAAAATGTCTGTTTAAATAAGGCTAAACCACCCTCATCCTCTTGCCTTGTTCATATTTCCTCCTCAGCCAGGTGAGGACTGCTCTCATGAGCAGCAGCCCCTGTCACTGATTTCATTTAGCAGCTTGGAATAAGACCCATCTGGTTAATCCCTACTATTAGAACTTTCACCCCTCTACCACCCTGTTTCAACAGATTTCTTTCTGCACAAGCCACATCCTGCACTGTAGTCCCACATTTCAGCATAAACAGATGGGACAATAATTGCTCCCAGGCATTTGAAAACACCCTACAAGTTACAGTGAAGTTGCACCAAACTGTACTGAAGTTGCCTTGTTTGGGGATGCTGTAGTCACCCTGGGACTGTTTTGAATATGAGATTACGTAGACTGTGAGTGGGTTTGAAGGGTCTGAATGCATCCCTGAGCTTGTGTCTGCTGCTGTAAGGAGGAAGGCAGCTTGTAGAACATTGAAGTCATGCTTTTGATTGGGATTTTTGGGCCTAAACTGGTAAGTCTAGTGATGCTTTTATCAGAAGATAGTGCTGTGCTTCCCACACTTCCATTCTTTCAATCATGTTTTTTAACAGTTCTGATGTTTCTGAGCTCTCAACCACTTTGTCAGGGACAACCTCTGCACAGTAAAGCTAAGAATTTTATTACTGAGTTCAATGAGGACACAGTTAAACCAAGCAGGACTTTTGCTCAGCTGGACTAATTCCTCAGGAAAGGAGGAAAGGTTGCCACATACCTGGCTTGATAGGTTCCTCTCATTTTCATGCTGTGCTTACAAACTCAGCATGCAAGAAGCTACATGGGTTCTTCCACAAGCAGATCTGCAGCCAGGGAAGCAGAGATCCCAGTGCCATTTAAGAGTACAGGAGTTTTGTCGTTTCTTTCAGTAGGCACAGGACACTTCTCCCACCACGTTCTTTTGTGTGCAGCATCCATACTTAGATCTGTACTCCCACAGAACATCCCAGGAACCCCATTCTCCTCATCCAGACAGGAGCAAGGTCTCAAATCAGGCCATCTAAATCACTCTTAGAATCACTCATTGATTTTCAATAAGTTATTTTTTTTAGACCAGAGAGCTGCTTGCATCTTTCAGTTATCTGAGGTGACATTGCTCAGGAGCTCTCCTGCAGAGCTGTGCTCATACCAGACACATGTAGCACTACCCACACCACCCACACAGGGATAAGTCATCAGAGATATATTTTTTCTTAATGGGAATACACATTTCCACATTGTGCCATGGTAGTTTTTATGCAAACTGTTGTAATCTGACCAGTTCTTTCTGAAATTTACAGGCTGGAAGGAAAATGATGAAAATGTTACCTTTTTTCCAAAGTGGTCCAATTGGAATACGCAATGGATCAGAGGGTTGCATTGGTGGAAACAGGCAGCTTGGAAACCCACCAGTAGCTGAGGAAGTCCCTGCCTGTCCTGAACCTTCTGGAGATGAGTTCTGGTCCAGAGACCAGGAGAAGATGGGTGAAAGGCCAGAGACAGCCTGCAGACCCTCACGTGCATCTTCCATCACGAGCAATGGGAGCTACACCTCTGCTGGGGACAGCCCTGAAAAGGGGAAGAAAGGCATAAAGGGAATACTTACAAGTGCATTTAAGAAGATGAAAAAGGCCAAGCCACCCAGTGGTAAGTGCTGCTCCATCCTCCTTGCACCATCTCATAGGCCATAGTTATCTCTAGAGGGGCTGCAGAAGGCAGAGAATTGTCCCCTTGAGAAATCAAGGCATTGGCAAATTCAAGGGACCTACCCAAGGAGTCTGGGGAAACATGGGCTGGGGCGAACGTGACATCAAGACCTAGGCCTTTGGTACCAATGGCAGACTCCTTGAGGAACAGCCAGTTTGCAGGTTTTGTATCCAAAACAAAACTTATTTCTGCCTCTCCTGAGGGCACAGAGATCTATGAGTGGGCAAGAAACCAAGGCATACGTCTCTGCTCTGTTCTTCCATGAAACCACCACCCTGTGAAATGTCCTCTTCCACCAGAGACAGCAGCAAGCACTATGCGTAGGTCTGTTGCTGGGGGGCTCATATCTGAATATACAGCTCCTCCAGTCACAGGCACCATCCCTGTAGGGTGCTTAAAGAGGTGGAAAAATACCTGCTCAGAGAAACCCAGAACTGGAGAGGAAAGTGCCCCTTGACACTTCCAAGGTTCACCTGCCACCTAAAGTGATGTCTCGTTACCTGGTTCATAAACTTAGCAAAATCTACCTTAAAATAAGTTCATTTTTCAGTCTTACCTCCTTGACTACGGGCATTTTCCATGGTCTTACTGGTTTTAGTACAAATTATCTCATGTCAAGGCAATCCTTTACTTGGCTAATTGGCTTCTCTTTCTCCATATGTCAAATATTCTCCCTAAGGCCGTTTTCCTTCTCAGCTTTGAATTAGCTCAGCTAAATGAACTGAGTCTACTGAAAGCATGCTTTTGTTCTTACTGCTGCATTGCCCCATTCCCAATGTCTTTTTTTTTTAAATAAAGCAGTCATGATTGCAGAAATGATATACCACCAATGCCTGATACAATATATTACCATTTTCCTATATCAGTTGAACATTTCTCACTGGATACATCCTGGGGTCGTATCTGACTTTTTTTTGCCATCATCTCACAGTAACGATTTACTAATTCTCCAGGAATCTCTGTTCCTCCTCCATCTCAAGCTGATTCCCATCCATCTTGCAGCAGAAAATCCTATTTGTTGCTAAGTAACTTTCATTCTATTGAATTTGTATCTCATACTTTGTGCTATTAAATCTCAGCCCATTTACCATTCAAGTTATCCCATTGTTCCTGTATGATACACCAAGCCCTCAGTTTCGATAATGTCTCAGAACTTTGTGTAATCAGCAGGTGCCAATAGGGCACTCCCAGCTTTTGTGCCATAGTGTCAAAGGAGAATATGAAGTAAGATGAGTTTCATGAATAATGTAAGCTTTCTGGACCCAAGGTTTTCCATACAAACCTTACACACCAAAAAAATTCAGGCATATAACTTCTCCAATTTAACTAATAATTTCCCAGATTGCACCCTATCGAGTAACTGGATGTAGTTTAGCAAGGATAATTCAATTGTATTTATATTGCCCACCAAGTGGATGCTTCAAAACAAATTTCACAGGTCAGATGCCAACCTATTTCTGGAAAATCCATGTGGTGTTTCCTCTAGCACATCTTATTTAGCTACATCTTTCCATCTACATTTTTTTCTAAAGCCATGCTTCTTATTGAGTCCATATTAATGAGAAGGGGAAAAATAAATAAATACATACATACATACCTCCCCAAATCTAAATTTTTGAAAATTATCAGTAGCATATGAGTATTTGTTCATATGAAACACACTGGTGCTGGGTATTCAAATTTCCATTGTCCGAGTTGGAGGTAGGCTAGAAATAATCTGATCCTTACATAAGAAGATTTTCTGTATGGTAAAGGAGCCTAAGATCAAGCATTGTAGATATACAAACTTTTTTTTAAAAAGTAAACTAGAGCCAGCGTTTTATATAAAAATAGAAATCTAAATATTCGTTATTGGGTAAAGAAAGGCTTTTCTTTTTTTCACCAGTCAAACAAATCATGGATCTCCTTGAAGAGCAAAAGCTTTGTGATGCTGCTCAGCATCTGATTGTCCTGGAGAAGAGCCTGTCTAGCAAAAGCGAGGAGGGACTGAATGCCAGCCAGCAAGACATTGAGTCCGTCTACGAAGTTCTGAAGCACAAAGTCTTCAGCATCTTGAAAGACTCTGTCCTTCTTGCGAAAACAAACCCAGAACTGCTGCAGCAGGCAGTAGAGGCACTGAAAGAGCAGGAGAAAGAAGATCAGAACTATATATCGGAGAATCCACCTGACCAACACATGCAATTTAGACCTAGAAAGTGGAAAGAGCTTTGGATGGCTACAGTAAAGGAGTCAGTAGAGGCTCAAATGAAAGACACAAGCCGTACTCCTAAAACTGAGAACCTCTCTACAGTTGGACAGAACCTCCTGCACATGGGGAAGACGATGAAAGAGGACTTGACAGTGGTTGTAAAGTACATTAAACAGCTTTATCCTCCCGAGTTTAGCGTGTTCAGCACATATGCAGAACTCTACCACAATTATTTTGCCTCTCAGGCAAAAAAAAATGCGGAGTCTCATCTGGAAGACAAGGATATTTACCTTCTCCTCTCCTGGGTACACAACATTTATCCAAAGTAAGTGAGGCTTTTGCACATCTTTATCCGTGATGATCACCATAGGCTCACTGGCTGCAAAACCAGACATTTGCTTGATGGATGAATCAATATCACTGCAATGTAGTCTGGTCTGTGGCTGGGTTTTGGTGTCATTGGTGTCGTGCAGATGTACAGCAGCTGGCCAGGAGATTTGGAAAGGGACACACTCAAGTCTATAAACCAAGTGCTGGCCCCACCATTCAGGGCAACAGACACACACACAGATGTTTATGGCTTCACTTATGGGGTAAATTGGGCAGGTTCATTGCCCTGATCTCTATTCCAGTTGCAGACCTGAATCCATTCTTGGAGAATTTGGAAATTTCAGCCCTCCGGACCAGAGGGCAGCCAGTGAATAGAAAAATATGAAGTGCATTTATCCTGGGCATGGAGAATGTTGCTTATCCATCACCCACAGTCTGTGCTCTTCTCTGGGTTAGGAGAAGGGAGAGTCCCTCTTGAGAGAACATCATCAACCAAAGGTCACCCTTCATTATCACAAGCCTTGTATGTTATAGAACTCAAAATAGTCTTTGTTGTGGCTTACAGTACTGGGTGGATAATTGAGGGCTCTCGGTTCTTAGGTGAAAACCAGTAAATACACCAACAGCCTTTATTTCACTAGTATAGAGCTATTCAACCTTCACCTCCACTTTTTCCTTCTCTTGTTTCACTGACTGAGTATAATGAGTCACTGTTGATCCTAGAAGTTTTCCAGAGCCAGTGCTGTACTCTAGATCAGGATATTCAGGCCTGAACCAGAATGTGTTTGGAAATCAGTAAGTACAAGGAGCAGGGCTCAGCCAGAGCAGCACAGCCTGGGGACCATGTGCTGGAGATCATGTTGGCCAGGGCAGCAGCTGCTTGCGGGGTGTTCCCAGGAGCCACATCTAGGGGTCTGATGAAGTAGCTCTTCTCTCCATAGAGAGCAGTGATGAGAGCAGCAAGGAGGAGCAGGAGGGTTGCATGACAGCCTGACCCCAGCTTCCAGCGTCCTATCAGAAACAGCTCACGTGTGGGAAGGGCAGCCGTGTACCCCCATGGAGCTGGGTGAGGGGCAAACACAGGACTCAGATGAGGCTCAGTGTTATTCTCTGCAGGCACAGAGGGAAAGGCTGCTCCCAAGTCAGTTCCTCCACCCCTGCCCCAAGTTCTGGCCTGAGCCGCCCCAGATGGCCAGGTCCTTTCCCTCAAAGCTCCAGGCTCAGCCAGCATGCAGTGGGGACATGACAGCAAGGAATGAAACTACCTGCTCCATCCCTAACTTGCCACAGAAACATCAACTTTTCATCTGATCTCCTCTCTATATTGATGGAGAGAGGCTGTGTCCTGGGACTAGTCTCTCCTGCTGCTCTGGGTCCCCCATATCCAGCACAGTAGCCGCTGCTTGGGAGGTTGGCAGAACATGACTCAATTCCCTGGGGTTGCTCAGGGTCCCACTCTCAGTGGACCCAACCGGGTGCATACTCAGCTGCTCAAAGTCCTGCCTGGACTAAGGAGAGTGTACATTCCCATCTGTTTTTTCACTGATATCCTCAAAAAAGTGCTAGTGATTTACATCAACAGCTGTCTTCAATTGCACTGCCCTTGGAAAATGTGATTGTTTGGCTTTTTCATTCCAGAGATATGAGAAAAGATCATAGTTTAGCAGAGGAGTTGGAAAAAGTTAAGCTTGGAAGCCTTTTGCCATCAGGTCTGATCAAAGAGCTTGAAAAGAAATACCTCAACAGTGAAGAGGTGAGAATCTGTTTGGTCCCATTACTGCTCCCATCTGACTTCTCCTCTGAGCTCTGACTTGTCCTGCATGCACACTTCTCAACTATTATGTCACATGCACTTCTAGAGAGAAGCTAAAGCAAGAATGCTTTTGTTTGTTTTTTTTCTGGTGACAAGTCAGCTTTCTACTAGATGGAACTTGCAGAGCAAACTTCTGGTTAGTCCTGCGAGCCATGAGAAAAGATCTGGTCTGTTCTTGCAAACCTTCTTGTAGGAAGATGGGAAAGAATCCAACAAAAATTCTTTATGAGTAACTTTCCAGTTGCCTGGTAAATTCCCAGAGGGATTTATGTTCCCTCTTGCAGATGTTGAGTTCAGAATTACTTCTGGTCTCTGCAGTGATGCCAGACCTTGGGTGAGTGCAAAGCATGAAGGTCTGGTCTTGAAAAATCTGTTCTTTCATGGACAGTCACCTGCTCCACAGAAAATAACAGTTGGTCTGGGTTTTGGATGACTCTTGCCTTAATGGAAACAAGAAGCAACTTTTACAGTACTTTCATAGCTTAGTGCTTTTGGCATTTTGGGCTGGAATTCCCAGAAAATGGGAAGATAAGTTCCAGGTTTAGCTGTAGCCTGTGATGGTTTGCATATGAGAGAGGTGGGTGTGAGTGCTGCAAAGCGCAGGAACAAGTCACTTGGTGATCGAAGGGAGTTGCCAGCCAGAGTACAGACTATTTCCAAAGCCTTGCTGTGCAGCATGCGCACAAGAGGGATCAGAGCAGAGAAAATCAGAGAACATGTTGTTTCACTCTCTAGTGCTCGTCAGACGTCAGAAGTGGTCATGAAAAAGGATTGCAAAACTAGGCCCAGAGGGTAGCACTGACCGTGACACAGAGGCAACACGTGGCTGGGGGAATTTGGGCTCTGGCACACATAGCTGCCTGCAGCCTTCCTACCCACCACTCCCCTCCCCTGCCCTTGAGATCACCAGTGACGTAGTGGGACAGGATGCAGATCTTGATATTGATTCCTACTCTGAAATATTTGACTCACTGTTGCATGGATATAGTGAGGGGATTGTCCTTATTGCTGTGAATCTGTGGATAAGGCATATTGTAACAAACAGCCTTTGTTTCTCAGCCAGGGCCCAGGAAAAATTTTCTTCAGCCAGACAAATGATGGGTGGGCAAGTAAAACTTGGATAAAGCAGGAGCTGCTACATCTGCTTTGTGGTAAATGCTGTTGTTCTTTCTTCCCTAAAGGCTACTATCAAAAATTCACTGAGCAAATGTTTAGATAAAGAAATCCAAAGATGGAAAGAAGACAAAGAACCAGAGAAACTAAATGGACATTTTCAGAGTGAACTACTAGGAATATTTGTTATCCAGGTAATACAGATATGTATTAAAAATAAACAATTGCATCCTGCACGTATTTAGGATTTGAGACTAACTACAGCCAATGCAGGAGACCAAAAGGCCAAGTCACTTGTGTAGGGTGGTAGCAGAGGTGGGTGACACAAGGGAGCCAAAACCCTTGGTCTGGCATGGTTCTGATCTGCCACATACTGGAGACAAACTCCTCTATAAGTAGAATGAGCAAGAAAGCCGCTTTTGTTTCTCCCTGTTCAGTCTCTTCTGCATCCCCAGTCAAAGCCAAACCATTAAATGTTGGATAATGTAGCAATGAAGAGACAAGAAACAGGTTTAGCCAAGCTAGGAAGCAACGCAGTGCTGTGGCCCTGCTTGCTCCCAGGGTGACTGTCATGAGCAGAGCTGCTCTGAGTGCTCACGCCCTTTCCCCATGCTCAGTGCTTTCCCTCCTCTGTCTGCAGAGAGGATTAGTAGAGTTTATTTTTAAAAAAACAAATCTTTCATATATTGAGGTTGTTGTGATTAAAGTGGGGGGTTTTAACTCGATAATATGACATTCAGCAAAAATAAGAAAAAAAATAACAAGTGTCACTTTCCCCACATTTTCAGCTATTTTGTAGACTTTCCTTAGTGCTTCATTCTTTTTCATGTCACTCCCCATCTGAAAATGGAGTTCGAAATTGGCTTGAATTCACCAAATAAGTATAGCTTCCCTGCACAGTCCCTGGCTCTGTCACAGGGAGGGGTGCAGGAGACCTGGATGCAGTTGCTGCATTTAAGGATCTGTATCATTCTAACCAGTGTATTTGGCCTTTTTGGAGCAGATGATATTTTAAATGAATCCTGTTTTTCTCTTTGTTTATTAGAGCATCTACAGTGGCCAGAAGCGAGCCGAGGACATCAGTGCAGCAGTGGGCGAGGAGCTGTCGCATCGCCTGTCCAAGGAGCTGTCTGCCTTCCTGAAAAGGTGTGAGAAGGCAGCATTGGGCAGCAGGGCTGCCAGAGCTGCCCAGGGCACACACTCATCCACCTCTCCTCTTCCCATCTTCCCTCTAGCTACAAGGATGCTTTTGAAGACTTTAAGGAGAAAAGCAAGAAGCACAGATACTACAAACCAATACTGATTGCAAATATTAATAATTGCTGGAACTTTAGGTAGGAGTCCAAAAGAAAAGGCTTTTTTCCTTCCTCTGCAGGCAATGGATAGTAGTGCAATGGAGGGAGCTACTCCAGAGTGGGCAGAGGGATGTCCATCTGCCTGCAGAGAAAGGTTTGATCTCTTCTGACTTTCTCTCTATATATAAGATAGAACAGATTATTCTGACCTTGCTGGTATTTCCTTGCAGGGACTACACAGAGAAAAACATGGCAGAAAAGGACGAAAATAAAGCCAGTATCCTCAGCACTCTCAGCGACGTTGAAAACAGTGGTTTTGATGTGCTGCTTCAACCACTGTTTGCACAGCTGAAGGTACCGTGTCCACGCCCCATGTCCTCCAGCCCCGTGGCTCAGCCTGTGCCAGTGCCTGGCATGTTCTCCTGCTGTGCTATCGCTTGCCCCAATCTCTGCTTCAAATGCAGCAAAGTTCAGAAGGGCTGTAGAGCCGGTCACCTCTCAGCATCCGTCAGAAAATTCTGAATCACCTCTCCTTGAACTTGTCCTCAAGCCTGCAGGGAGAATAGGCACAGTGTACAGGCATGCCTGTGCAGATGAACATGAAATGTGCTGATCACATCTGAGATAACTGCTGCAGGAGACTCAACCTTCAAGAGTTTACACTCCAAACTGTGGGAAGCAATCACAAATGATGTGAACTGCAATTACACAGCTTTTGCCTTGTTCTTAAAGATGACCTTGGAAGGCACTTTTGGTTTCTTTCTTCTCCCCTCCTCCTTTTCTATATATAATGTAAGCTTTTTAAGTTACATATGTGTGGTAGAAGGGAAGATGTAGGAATCAGGAAAGTTCAGCCACAATCTCTCCTACTTTTTCTGTAGAGCCTTTTGGAAAGCATCTGATACAGCAAGGGTGCTTTTTTCATTTTCATGTTTATTTACTGTGGCCGAGAAAATTTGTGATTGAAAACATCTTAGAGTGATTCTTATTTTTTCTTGATGGTTCCATAATTCTCTAATCAGACGAGATGGTGTGGACAAAACATTTAAAATGTGGAAATAAAAAATGCCTTTCAAGCCCTCAGTCTTCTTCATCATGAGGAACCAAGAAGGGGTCACAAACCCAATACAGCCCCCTCTTCCCCTCTCCTGTAATTCATCATCACACATCCTTGTACAGGATTGCACGCTGTGCTGTCAGTGTGTGAGATACTGTACATGCTAAGTATGAATGTGCATTGAATTTGTTTTGAGGGAGTTAAACAGATTTTCCTTTTTTTTCAGCCAATTTATAAGAAGTTTACAGAAAATAAGTGGGACTCCAGCAATGAAATTATGAACGAGATCATTAAAACAACCAGTAAATATATTTCTGACTTCCGGACCCTAAAGGACCCTTTCTACCGTGTAAGTCAAAGAGAAATATGAGAGAGATTCTGGGATATTGAGGCTGCATTTTCAGCTCTGATCCTCTGCAACTGGAGTTGTCTTGACTACGTTAAACTGGTGATGAGCTGACTGGCATCAGAGAGCCCTCTCAGGCAGGATTTCCATCAGCATGCGCTTTAACTGGTTAGCCATATCAATCTTACTCCTCTTCAGCAGCAGCAGACTCCTATAGCTCTGCTGTGATGTTTGCAGAGAAAACCACTCTTACTATAGAGAAAGTGCTTCGTGAATCACCCAAAATATGTCTTTATTTGCGTGTGGTTTGGCAACCTTGAAACACAGATGCAAACTCACAGTTCTGTCTCATGGCTCCTTTGATTGCCCTAAGGACTGGGGGAAATAGGTGCAACTGGAACAAATCCCAGATAACTGAGCCACAACCACATTTTCAGTGGTGCTGGTGTATATATGAAACATCACCATATAAAAAAAAATCTTTGATTTCCTGCCTTTGTCTTTTTAGTAGCTGAAAGAAAAATTATGCTGTTTTGTGTATTAGAGAGAGGAACAGGAGGGGCAGCGTGAATTCCTGTTTCTCTGAAATACTACTATTTCTTCTCTAACAAGTTAAATCTTTTCTTCAACTCTTCCCAGAAGGAAACAACATTTGGAAATTCCCACACTTCATTAGTTTGAGTATAAAGAAGTTCTCAGCATCTAGGATGTGGCATAAGCAGTCATGGGAAGGCTGACAACCAGCACCATTCCTCACGTGCTATCAGCAACAGGCATTTGATGGGACATATCTTACAGCATCCAAGATATTTTTGTCCTCCATGCAGACCCTTTTTTTGTCCCCAGTGAAAAATAGTTGGATGATCTTCTCTCTTCTTCCCGACAGGCTATTGTTGAGAAGATCCATGCCCGTTTGATTAAAGATTACGTCGTGAGGCTACTGAAGAGGAAAGTCAGCCTGAAAACTCCAGCGCAACAGCAAAACCTGGCCCAAAACATCTCCAAGAATGCTGCTGACCTGGAAGCCTTCTGCACCAGCAATGTACGTGAGTGCTCGCTGCATCTGCAATGGTACAGGGCATAGGCCCACTGAAAAACAGGAAAACAAATTTTCTGGGGCCTCTCATTAACCTTTCCAACCCAGCCTAATTTCCTGAAAGGCAGAATCTAGGCAGAAAGACATTTCCAAGTGCCTGTGAGCAGGAAGGCTCCCCTGCCACCAGCCTGCCCTACCCCGGATGGAGAGTTATGAATTCATCCTGCTTTGTCCCATAGGCAAGGGTTTCCTTTTGAAGGTTTATGTTAATAGGGTCAGACAATTCAGGTAATCAACTTGCGTGGAGTCTGAGTTTTGACTCTTCCCTCTCACCTTTGATTTCCCTCACTCTACTGTTTTAATGTCAGACAGGGACTGGAATGGGCAATGCGAGGTCTCTGGTACACGATAATTTCCTCCATGAGAGGTATGGCTGAAACACCCCTCTCTGTCCTCTGAGATCACCTTCCACCTTCCACACCTCTAAATTTTAGTAAGTTAAAAGCTCAGCCAAAGCCTGTTTGCTGCCACACCATGCACATTTGTCTGTAGAAGAAAAAAGCCGGTGCATCACTCAATGTGAACAGGAGGATGAGTAGTTGCACTTTGCGATATCCGATGGCCAGAAAGCAGGTCCAGTCAGGGATTTTACCTCAGTGGAAGGTGCATTGCCTGGTCCATCAGACTTCATACTGACACTGGGCAGCACAGAAACCCAAGAAAAGGGAAACATGATGGGATGGAAGAGCAGATAGAGTCTGTTGAGGTGGATGTGGAAACCTCAGTCTACTGGCAAACCCTACACCACTTGTGTAAAAGATTTTACACCACAGAACTAATCCAGTTTCTCCACGTTTGGCCCAGCTAAAGTCTGAGCTATAAACATCACTAAAAACAACGAGGCACCAAAAATCACTACTGCATTCTTCACCCCTTCACCAAGAAACAGCCTCAGGTGGTGGCTTGGTGGCACCCCTGGTGAAACACAGCTCCTGGACTGAGCAGAAGTTTGCACCTCCATGATACCTTGCTGACTGTTTTCTTTTCTAGCAGGGGTCTCAAGCCACGTGGCTGAATTCAGCTCTCCCCAAACTGGCTGAAATAATCCGACTTCAGGATTTAGGTGCTATTAAGATTGAAGTTGCAACACTTGCCACGACTTACCCAGATATCCGGTAAGACATGCTGAAACAGGTTTGCAAATACTCATATGGAATTTTAATTAAGCAAGAAAACAGTCAAATATGAGTACAGATAAGATTCATATAATGTGAGTCTATAAAAATGGGTGGGGGCTGCCTGCCATTGGACAATGGCATCCCCATGCCATTGGACAACAGAAGAAACCAATAAAAAAGGCCTATTTTTGTATTCCAAATTCTGGCCTGATTTTCTCCTTTGCTTTGGAGATTCCTTGCTAGACACAAACCTCCTGGGGCAGTTCTGGGTCCCATGTAGGACTGGCAGATGCCAAGCTGGCATCCGCTAGGGACCTCAGCACTGCTGCGGGTGCGGGATGCATCCCGTTGTAAGGAACCTGGCATCCAGAGACTTGCAGGAGGAGATAACCACCTGCCTCTTTCTCTTCCTCAGCAAAAGACACCTGGAAGCGTTCCTGTACATCAAAGCCAACTTGTCACGTAGTGAACTCAAAAGCGTCCTGGGCTACTTGGCAGACAGCACAGCAACCACACTGCCCGGGGCCCCGCTCTTTTCCAACATAAATGTGTCCTAGGCCAAAGCACCCCATGGCACCCTCCTTGTGCTGGACTTCAGGCTAAGTCAGGGATGGAGAACATTCCCTGGAGCGATGCACAGTGTACACTGTCACCTTGTCCTATGGGAAGTACTTTGTCCTAGTACGGTGCTTGGTATCCCTATGGGAATCACGGTCCTCTGTGCACAGCCAGGAAAACAGGGCATCCGTGGGAGGATGAGTCCTTGCAAGGAGTGGGGCTGCTCCTCACCATGGTCACAGATGCCCTCCAAGGTCTTCTTGGTGCCACCACATTCTCTGTCTGGATGCTGTCTTGGGGCTCTGACTTCTGTCTACCTCACAGGGGATTGTAAAGGACAAGTTGCTGAGTCCTCAGCTAGCCCAGACCAAGCAACAACTCCTGTGTAGCTTTTTGTCTTCTAAGGAAACAGAGGCCAAAACCGAAGACAAAATTTAGAGATGCTGGAAAAGTCCCATATGAGCATGCTTGCATCTTGTCTGCTTTCCTCTGAGCCAGGCAGGGGCGGCTGTGTTAGGCTGAGGGGAGAGGCACCAGGGTCAGGAGGAGCTGCCACTGAGCTATGCTGGGACTCCTGCAGTCCCGCTGCACTGCAGCATCCCCACATTTGGGGCTTGGAGTGGCCCTGGCTGCCTGCTCTGCCCCACGCAGCAGTGTTGTCCAGGGGCATTGTAGTTTCCAAACTGGAGAGCCCCACCTGGCTTCCTTCACCTTGGTGACATGGGAGCACCCAATGCCCTCAGCAGTCACCAGCTCCTCTGCGGTGATCCTGTCCAGGGCATCTGTACTGGAGTGAGACCCCACTAATACAGGATTAGAAGCAAACTGCCTATTGCAATGGATGATGTGGGCTACATCCTAGCATATAATATGGATATTTGGATATTGCTTAACCCCTCTTTTTTTGAGGAGAACAATTTTCTAGACCCTACTAACGTTATAGGCTTTGAATGGGTGGTGGAACTGGTCTCACATGCCATTATACTGTGTTGAGTATCCTGTATCCATCACTACTTCATTGCTTGCTCTTCCCACTCTTGCTGTGAGATACATATGATGTGAAAACACAAGAGGATCTGTTGTGAAACCGTGTTTTGTTTTTATAGCCCAGTTTTTTGGGAAGCAAATCACTTGCCAAAACAACAAGGAGTATATTTGAACACCTTTCGTTTCTCTTTTTCTCTATTGCACCTTCTGTAACAGGCTGAGGAAAGTCAGTCGGGAAGGAAGAGACATAATGACTGTGCAAACCATATAATGTATTTATATGCATATGCAGTATACCATTGGTGTATTTTTGCATCCAATTTTATTTTTTCTCAGTTAGAGATATTCATTTGCAATGTTTATATTTAAACAGTATTCAAATATGCTAGAAAAGTGACTCATTTATTCTGTCTCTGGCTGGTTTTTACTGCACTGTGACACGTAGTCCTATGTACTCTTTCAAAAAGGGCCAATTCTTCCACTCCTCCCAGCCTCCTTCAGAGAATGTCACCCACTGGTTCCAGGTAGAGGGGGTCTTGCTGGACAACAGACAAGCTGGAAAAGCGGAGGCACCCTCTGTGCTGTCTATGTGTTCCATAGTCCAGCTTTCCTTGCTATTTAGAGCAAGGACTGTTGTGTACCACTGTGTTTATGGTTTCTGGTATAAGAAGGTCCAAAACATTTGCCTCTAAGCACTACCACAGTCTCAATGTTGAATAATAAAAAGAGATATATTTGGCATACATCTGACCCTTACCGCTCTGGTGTCCCCTTCCTCCATCTCTGTTTCCTCCTCCTGTTCATACTAGTCTTTAGCCCACCATAATTTGGCCCCAGCTGGCCCTGCTGGCCCCCTTTTGCCCTCCTAGAAGCTACTATTAAACCTGTGGCTTTGCTGCTCTCCATGGTGAGACGGATGCAGGAGTCCTCCTCTGCCGACAGGTTATTTGACAAAATTGTACATTGAGTGGAAAGGAGAGCTTTGGTTTCAGTCTTCTGCCTGGCCATGGGCAGTGTAACCTCCCTCTCCTTCCATAAGCACATCTGCGTTCTCACAAAACTTCATATATACAAGTAATTTAAAAATTCGCTGCACATTATTTAAACACTCATCCCACTACAGTTTAAAGTCAAATGCTGGTATGACTTCTGACAGTGCTGAACACTCATGACAACTGTCACCTATTGTGCGATATTTTCTTTCCCAATTAGTGAAAGGTCATGCTATTGCTATAAATAATTACATTTTGATTTAGAGACCCGTTAAGGGCCTACAGAAGTGCATCTTACAAGTGATTACACTGGTCTTTAAAAAAAAAATATTCCAGCTAAGTAAGTGCTCAAAGGAAAATAGTGAATCTATTTATATGTCATAATTAAGATGGGTAGGAGAAAAGGGTTTTCATACACATTTCATAAGCCATATGGAACTGCATTGTGCAGTTCTCTTCATCCTGCTATAAAACTCCAGCTTTCAGCTCTAATGAGTTCAGGAAACGTCTTTATTTATCTTCCTGTATGACTCGACATTTACAATGGCATTTTACACATAGCCAGGTACTTCCAGGAGGTTGCACAAATGCCTTCTGATAACAGTGTTAGATTAATACTGATAAATGGCACTCCTATAAATTAACTAAATAAAATTTTCTGAGGTCAGTGTGGCTGGATTATCTTTATTATGCAACCTCTGCTAATGCTGATGTCTGCCTCTCCTTGGATGGAGAGCAGGTAGCCAAGATGACAAAAAATCAGATCAGCTTCATAAAACAGTTAAGAAAACTGGTTTCTGGGCACAGTTGCTGGGGCATTACTAACTCACCAAGCTGGTTGTCAACAGTGCCATCAGGACATCAGCCTGCATCAGCCACCACACTGGGCACCGACTGAGCTCATACGTGCACGCATGCACACGCCTTGATCCCTACCCATCCATCCCACCAGTCACTTCCATCATTTGCTGTTAGAGGATAACTTTCAGTGCAAAAGACAGAGGGATGCAAAGCATAGAATACTGAAGGGTGAACAAAGGCATTTCTCTCCTTCTCTAATCCTGCAGGAGCTATCTGCTGCATGTCAAGTCCCTAGTGACACCTGGAGAACCTCTGCCTCTGCTTCAGAGGAGGCTCAGCCAGAGAGCTCCTGGACTCCTCCAAGGTGTGGGCATGATTGAAAAAAAAAAGCAGAAATCTTTTGCTAGAACCTGCTAAGAATCTTTGGAGTTTCCAGACTTGAAAGTGAAGAGTCAACAAACCAGAATGCTTGCAATACCTCCCATTTGAGGCTGGACCTTCTCACCAGGGTCCCCTAAGACATGATAGCACTGGACTAAAGGCTACAGGGTTTACTGATGTGCTGATGTGAAGAGAGGCACGCTAGACCGAAATGCTTTGGTAACTGGGCCTTTTTAAATTCAGCCCACGTCTCCAGATGAACAGTCCTGGCTTCGTTCACATGCACAAGCACACATACAGGTGACACAGTTTCTCACCTGCTAATTGACATAAAGCACAAGGAGTACATGCAATTGCATAGTCACAAATAGTGTGGCAGCAATTTGCTGACATCGATTTCCAAATCTCGTATTTAATATAGCTGATGCGAATTTTCATAGGAGAAAACCTGGAAAAGCCAACCCAGTGGTAAGAAACAATGAAGCTTGGCAAGATGTGGAGCATCCTAAAGGAAAGGCAGTCTTGCAATGAGCAGGGACAGCAGAACATCCAGCAGAATTAGGGCACGCACGCTGCAGGTCCAACATCTTCCAGGACAGCTTCCCATGCTGCCCCCACCCCCTGCCTCTGCTTTGCATGGCTTAGGTCAAAAGCTGGTGCTGGGAATCAAATGGAGAGAAGTTAACACCACTGAATGTCAGGAAGGAAGGGTATTTTGGGAGCAGACTAGAGGCTGGTAAGCCTGGGTGTGACACCAGCAAAATCCTGCTTGCATAAAGCTTTGCCACACTGTAGATTGAAACCCACTGGAGTAATTGCTGCCTTCCTGCACCGCTTAAAGAGGATGTGGCCACACCACCCACACTGATACCCTTGAAACACTAAATAGCTCTTCTATAGCCACAGTAATAGAGATGGCAGCTAATGTTGGGGATATCAAGAATTACTCATCAGTGCAGCAACCACAGGTCTCCCCCTTAGCAATGGTACAACTACTTGGGAGGGAGGGGAATCTCTCTTCCTGAGGGGGAACCAGAGGAAATGTGATGGAGCAGATGCACACATCAGGCTGTTTGGGTGCACGATATTGGAGGAAGGTTAATTGCTATTTAAATCAATATAAAGTTTTTAAGGCTATGTTGAAGTGAATGTTCGCACCTACTAGACACCATTTCTCCTTGCTACCCAGGGCTTTCTCCTCTAGAACACAGGTTAAAAAAATTCCTTTTTGAACTGACTGTATTGCAGACTGGCCTACAGAAACTATTATTCATCTCTTCTCTAAATCTTGTCCCCATCCCCTCAGAGGTTTTCAGTTGCTTCTTTGCCCTCTCTACAAGTCTTAGATGTTCACCCTAGGCCCCCTCCCCACACCACCCAATAGTGTCCTTGGGCCATGTTCCCTTAATCACCCCACCCTTCATTCAGCAGATGGGACACACCAGGACATGTCATGTACCAGCACCAGGAAAGACCATTATTTGAATAATGAATAAGGAATTCATTGCTATTTATCTAAGTAGTTTTGATCCAAATAGGACAGAGCACTTGATCTGCAATAACTCTCCTAAAGGACTAATAAAAGAGGAAAACTTATAATTTAGCAGAAAAGCTGAGCTCTCAAAAGTACTCACTAATATTGGAACAGATGTGGTGGGAAGAGATTAGTTCTGAAAGGGAGGAGATTATAACAAACTCTTGGGTAGAACAATATTGGTACTGGAGTCTTGAAGATCTTTTGAGCTCTATCACAAAGGCTGGAGTCCTATCTCAAAGGCTGGATGCCAACCCCCAATTTCCACTGGCAAGAGCAGTGCAGCCTGAGAGCTAAACCAAGCGTACAAATTAAATAAAAAAAAAAGGATAACATTAACAGTGCTTTGTCCTGGTTAACAGAGAGCTATATCTGCTCTTTGGTTTCATTACAGTCCCCTCTACTGTCTACCAAGGCTACAAGAACTGGCAAAAGCCATCTGAGCTGTGGGGCAGGGACTGTCATCTCCACACAAGGCTCCTTGTCTTTCACAAGGTCCCAACCTCAACTTCATAAGTCGTGAAACAACTCCTTCACAGTTTGCATGGGACTATGATGACCCAAAATGGTTTGTTGAAGCTATTCACTCCCTCTGTTTTACATGTGGCGAGTGACAGAGTTGTTTCCAGTGCCTCAAGAGAGGCATTCGACCCAGCAGGGTCCTGGCAGCCATCTGCTTGTGGCAAGCTTGTGTAGATACTCCTGGACCACAGCGGCCTTGAGGTCCCTTGGTCAGCAACTGGGTGTGAAGGGAATGTCATCTGCAGAGGCCACACTTCATTCAGAGGTGTCATTGCTGTCCTGCCTGAGTTTGCAGAAAGCAGCTCTTAGGAGCTTTGAGTCCCTTCCCCAGGATGCTCAGGAAGGGGCATCCCATTCTACTTCTGAGGGATGACAGTGCTTGAGGTAACTTAAGAGAGGCAGGTAAAAGCCACAGATCTCCCTGTGATCTCACGGGGAGAAGAAACCCATAAGAGTCAATGAAAGAGAGAGGCAAACTGGTTTACGGTAACTCTGGTACATGCAGGGTGGGCTAGACCTGCCCCTGGAGGAACCCTGGCAGCTTTCAAAGATCTCATAGGTAACACTGTCAAAACACAGCACGAGCAGTAATCCAGACAACCTTTGCTGAATATCAGTAAGAGAAACATAGGAGGTGCCCTAGAGAAACAAGGCTGTAGAAGTAAAGACTGTGAAGATAAGAGAGCAGCCTTTAAGGACTTGTCATCCTCTGACCATGCTCAAAGGCCTTTTGTTGGTCTTTGTTTAACTGTCCAGCTCAACATAGCCTTCTGATCCGTGAAAATATCACAAAAGACTGAAGTATTACTGTGGAATGCATGAACTGCCCAAGCTCCCATTTTTGTTTGATTTGATTTCTCTGCAAAGTCTCTGTGAAAGAGCTCAGATTGCATTTACTTGGAGAACATATTGCCAGATCAGCACATACAGCATGAAATCAACAGCAGCTTTTGACAAAAGACCAGATTCATCTGTCGTCCAGAACAACCGCTTAAGTGAACTGTGGTAGAAACCACAGTTAAGAAAAGAAAAAGTTCCACCTTCGTTCCACCTACCTCAAAGCCTCATCCTCCGTGTCCCCTGTGGGCGAGGGGCAAAAGTCCATTCCTCTGTGTAATACCATTTCTGTACAAAAACCCCGTTTCTGTACAAAATAACACTGTTTCTGTCCAAGTATTATGATATTCTTTCCAGTGTAGGTTTCTGCTGTCTCATATGAACTACACAATACCACAAGCTTCAGTTTATTATTCATAATTATACTAATTGCCCGTTTTCATACATTTCAAATAGCCTGACTTGAAAAACAAATTTCTCCTTTCAGTAGTGCATGAGCAACGCTTTCATGTTAATGGCAAATTATCATTAAGAGACTCAACACACAGCAGATTTCTGCAATCTGTTTACCTCTCTCTAAAGACAAAAAATAATTCTTCGTAGGGCTGTTTGCAGGACAGAAATGGAGGCAATAAAATCTGTAGGCTTTTGTGAGCTGATAACTGGAGCAGTAATGGATACTTAGACCATTTCTTAGTCTAAGGCTCTTGCATCACATATGCACCCAGTGCCTCCACACAGATGCTACTACCAAAACAACTGCTTCTTTTACAGACATTCCATATTCAGCCTTTTGCTCTGTTTCAGCCCTTCAAAGAACACTGTTTTATGAAAATTCAACATTCTTCTCCATGGAAAGTGGATAAATTAGGGTATTTTTTTGGCTGGCAAACTCAAACTGTGAAGTCTGGGATCTGAGAGCTCGTTATGTTGATTTGTGGAACCTCTTTCCTCTTCCTGCACTCTGCCACAGAGTCTGCTTAGATGAGTCCCAGTGTGGGTTTCGATCGTTATTCCTTCTGGTATCTTTCTCTTCAAGGAAAACATCAGAAACTTCAGGCCATGCAAATTCATAGTGTCGTAGAAGCTATGACATATTATGAAAGAAATACAAATAATGTGCAAAGGTCTCCTTTATCTTTTTCAGGTTTGTGAACCATGAAGACCCTTAATGTTTTCATCATGGAATTCCCACCTAATGTACAAAATAACTTAATAACCAGAAAACATATTACAATCTTACAATTTTACTCAGTTTCCAGTACTCATGACGGACAAATTGGAAATCCTGATATTCTGAATTCCCTGAATTGTGAAGCAAGGAAAAATAAATGCAGGGTATGCCCAAAAAGTGAGCATCAGCCCCCAGAGGCTGATGTGACTGGTCTCGGGAGCCAGTGATGAGCTACATGGTTGTTCTGTTTAAGTATTTCCCCTGTGTGTCATCAGGACAGCCTGTGAGATCCAGTGAAGGAGATGTTCCTCTCTAGGACATGCTGAGAAGTCACCCAGAGGCAAGGGGCGGAAAGGAACCATTTGTGAGGCAGTTGCTGCAGCAGAGAAATCCCTGCCTACATATGTAAGGATGGAAACCAACTGCTGTTGTCATCAAGTTGTTGTCTATCTCCTGGATAAGGAGGAAACAGGAAGAGTTCCCAGGGGGCAGGTGATACCTACCTGGATGTCCCGGGATGATGTCAGAGAACAATGGCTGTGCTGTGGAAGGGATGGATGACCTAACAACATCACCAGGGAAGGGGATCCAGAGCTGGTGTCTGAGCAAAGGTGTTTAAATATTGCCTCTATCAGAGGCTCCCGATGAGCACAAGTCAGAGTACAGCAGTGGGAAGAGGCAGGGCACCTTGCTGGGGTAGCATTAGTACAAGCAGAAACACTTACATATCTTTCATATCTTCATTTGCAGCTCTCTCGACCCCATACATCAGTGTTCTCATGTGAAAATTATGAACACCTGGCTGCACTGCTGCACTTACTTTAACCGGGCTTGGGTAATTGCAGTGTGAGGTGACTGGGTAGCAATAGGTTATCCCAGCAGACCAAAGGAGCCACAGTCAGTGGCTGAAGCACCATATCACATTTCCGCAGATCCCCAAACACTCCTAGCCACGGGCATGATATGCAAGGGCAGGAAAGGCGTCTCCTGGGGACCTGGCAGATCTCTGGTATGCAGCACAAGGCCAGGGCAAGTGCCTGGACATGGGCAGAACCATGGAATGGACATCACAGCTGTGACTGAAAGCCAGAGAGACACAGCCTTCAAGGTCAGACGATGACCAGCTTATGGCATGTGGCTCTATATTTGGAGGTGATGCAATTAGCTGGAAGCAAGTACTCATTTTCCATCGATCTGTAGGCAGGGCAGCCATCACCAAAGGTAACGTGAGCACCATCAGTGACAGATGATATGTTGTCAAGGTTCAGTCAATCTGACTCTCGTGTGTTTCTGCATGCTCAACAGCTCTTAATGCAGTTTCACTTCTCTGGGGAGAAAACAAGCAGAGAATGAATTGTTTCCCTCCTGCTATATAGTACCAAACATGCCAAGAGCTGTTGTGGCGTGGTCACAATCTGAGGCAGAGGTTTCCTTTCCCAGCCAGGATTTCTTTGCCAGTCTGCAGAGCTTCAGTGTGCTGCACACAGAAGGCAGCCTGAGGCCAAAATGCTTTCAGGGATGAAGTTTCAAGCGGCAGTGTGTGCAGTCAAAATTCAGCTAACCAACAGGAGGAACCTGGAGGAGGGAGTACCCTACCCTGTCCTCTGCTGCCCCTCAGCTGCAGGAACCACAGCCCTGCAGATACACCTTGACCAGTCTGTAAACAACCAGTCTTACAAACGACAGCATCTTATCCTAAATTCATCCCTGTCTTCAGCCACAGCATTCAGAAAACAGAGGTCTTTCCTGAGCTGCTTGGCCAGAGCTCTTTCCTAGTCCCAATTTCAGCTGCTGTCTGCCCAAAGCAAGGTATTTTCTTTATGGCAGAGGAGTGTGTTGCTCTACATGTGTTCACTCTCGTCATTTTCTGTCCATCCAGCTGAATTCAAACAGTGCCATTAATGAAGGTCATCAGGCATCACTTATCTCTTATAGCCAGACCAAAAAGTTTAAATGCAGCACATCATACAGTTGTGGGGGGAGCAGGAGGGAGAGGGAGATGAGCGCAGAATAAAAAGTATTCGCATGCATTGCACAACACTGGAGAGGTGGGACAGAAGTGCCTCTGGCTTGCACCAAGCCCGAAATGTGCTGAGCTGTGTCTGCTGGAGCCCCAGAGGTGCCTCTCCTGATGGGCATTGATCCTAATCCAGCAGCTCTGCTGGGCACATGCAGCACCAGTTGGTGGAGACATGATCAGACAACTTCATGCCCCCTTAGCCCTGATGGATACTGTTGTCACACTTACCCTGACAACAACAAATCTAAGCCGGGAGAGAAAGGGAACCTGTGGTTGTGCAGTGAGGGGAGCTGACCAGGTGGAGCTCAGAGTCCATGCTGCCAGGGTCTGGGGTGAAGACTGTGGCCTCACTGCAAGAAGTGCACACCAAGCTGTCTCCTGAAACCAGGTGTCAGGGGCACATGGGGTAGGTCCCAGAGGGTACCTGATAGCTCTGGAAAGGAAATTGGCCTTTTTCGCTTCTCACGTGGAGGAGAGAGGTAATTCATCATTAGTATGTGTAATTTTTAAGTACCCTATGTGGCTGCTCAGCTGTGAAGAGGAGGAAACCTCTGCAGTCTAAGCCTGGGTAGCAATTGCACCTTTGGCTAAAAACTGCTCCCCCCAAGAACTTCTTAGAGGGACTGTTGTGGGCAAACAGAGCACAGAGATGCACAGGGAGTAATAGCAGCTGAGCACCCATCAAACCAGCAGCTGGGCAAGTGCTGTCCTCAGTTTGCCTCCAGCCTCCACCACGGGACCGTGGGCATTGTGTTTACCCTGCACAGAAGCAAGACAGATGGCAATTTCATCAGCCCAGGAATGCACATGCTCTACAAGTCCTCAGTCTCATGTTTCCTCTGCCCTCTGTTCTCTCACTTTTCTCTCCTGTCCAACATGTGCTTTAGCCTCTAATTCTTTGGGGAAGAGGCTACTGTGTGTGAGGCTCACTTGGTGCCGAGCCAAGGCTGGTTTTCAAATACAAGCAGAGCTGTCAAACATCTCTGACAGAGCAGCTTGCACAGATTTCACTGTGCCCCATTCCAGCTGACACAGTCACAATGTGCATCCACCAGGTCAGTCCACATCAAGCAAAAAATAAGGACATCAGGCGTTATTTTTATTGGCTTTCCTCCACGCAGTTCAATTGTGCTTGTTTTGCTTTGGGCTTGTTTGCTTTAATTTGTTCCTCATTACAGGAAAGCATTGGCAAGAGAACTTTGAGCAATCTCAAGCCTCATTAACAATAGCTGGGAGAAATCAAACCCAAATACCCTGCATAGTTCGGTCAAAAAACTGTAAGTTGAGTCAATATAATACAGTCCCTATTGTTACACCTATACTTATTTTTACCCACACAAGTGATTTTGAGTCGGGTTTTTTCTGCATAGATTTAAACACATACATGAACTGGACAGCACTTGTTTTAACAGCTTGCTATCTGCTTAATCTCTCCAGCACAAAGCACCCACTACCACTGAAATATGCTTCAGTTTGCAACATAGATGGAATCAAGCCAAGCCAAACCAAAAGAAGTCTTCTTTAAGAAGTGGACTACACTTTTTTTCAGACCAAATGCATAGCAATAACCCTGCAGAAATCACCTTATGTTCAGACTGTGTTGAACCACACTGCTGTTTTACTGGGGGGAAGAGGTATTTGACCTTGTTCTTTCTTGGAACCACCATCTATTTAGACAGCCCCTTGTGCAGTGGGGCCCACAGGCTCAGTGCCGAGTATTTATTTTCTCTGTGTGCCGGAGAAAAGAGCTGTGCTGCATTTTAGAGACCAGGAGATGAAACACAGATGTGAGAAGTGCTTGGACACATGTTGTGAGCTTGCACAGACTTGAGTCCAGGCTCAAAAGTCTCTGTGCAATCTTCAGTCACCACACCAGCTTTCATTTTCAATCAGGCTAAGGCAACAAGTTTGGAAAGAGAGAAGAGTATCCCACCATCCACCCTTCTGACATCTATCATACAATACTGATAGCAATGCAATGCAAAAAGTAACAGGAATAAGATGTAAGCTATGGCTCATTAAGTGCCTGTGTTGCATGCTGTGTAGGGCTGGACATGGCAGAGGGCATCGCTGTGGGCGTGCCTGGGTCTCAAATTCCTTCCCTGATCAGGTGTAATGGCTGGATGTTTTTCACAAGAGTGGTTTGCTTTTTCCTTTAACTGTTGCAAAACTTACGTGGCAAGAGTAGCAGTGTGCATGAGGAATGGGCACCCCATAAATAATATAAACCAGTCTAATCGCAGACCGTCTGGATGGTTTCAGTTGTAATGGACGATAGTCATTCCAAGACATCTATCAGATGATGCTGCCATCCCTGTTCATCTCTTCTCTTCCCAGCATCTCTGTCATCATCTGTGACCAGATGTGTGGTGGGGTCTGTGTGCTCTGGTGTGGTTAACTCTACCCTAGAGCCCTTGCAGAAGGACCTAGACATAATATTTTCCTTCTACACTAGCTGCCCTGCAACTCTGTGCTGCATGCCTGAGGCCTCCCAAAGAGTCAGTCTTCACACTTAAAAACGGTGAATAACAGGGGAAATAAGGAAATAACAGGAAAAAAAGGGAATAAGAGAAACCACGGATGCAGGAGTCAGAGAGCATCTAAAGGCCTTGCAATCTATTATCACAATGAGCCAATAGCTCTGCTGCAACAGCTTACTTCTCCTGCCACTGTCACTGACTACTTGGTGGATAACTCTGAGTTTCCCTGTTTGTTGCCTCAACCCATTTCACTTTTTTCACTTCTTCTTTATCTGAAAGCCTCTGACCTCGGGCAAAGTCAGTGAGTTAATACCACAGGATTTAACAGCGAGTTTTCTGTCTTCCCTGACCATGTCTGTTCACATTGAGCCAGGATGGCTGGACACAAGCTGAACCTGCAATGCAATCAAGACAGGATAATTGGCCAGGAAACACACTCGAGCTGTTTGTGCTGGGAAAGGACCAGGGTGTAGAAAATCATTAGGTCTTGATGCATTGTCTTTTCCTCCATTCAGCCTGTGTCTTTTGGGGCAGAATTGTCTCCCTGGAGAATGTTGGTGTTCTCCAGCAAGGGGTCAGTTGAGCCGAGGGCTGGGTAGCACAGGTTTTATTTCATTTGTACACTATATTTCATAGACTGAAACATGCAAGTTTTTGACTATCCCACAGAAAAGAAGGAACAGAGAAAAGTCACTGTGTCTTTGGCCATGGAGAACACATCATCCAAGCCAGACTGCACAACATGCAGAGGGAATACCTCAAACTCTACCCTGTGCCCCAGAGCAGTTGCCCACCTCTATACCTGCCTGGACCTCTAGGACTCACCTGAAGAAGCTCTACAGCTTTGGGGTAATTTTCTTTCAGGATGCTACTGGAAGTCTGACAATTTACATCACTTTCCTGGATACAACGTTGTCTGCATCTTGCTCTGGAGGGCCTCCCTTGAACTCACGGGCTTTGCCCTGCTGTAAGCCAGCGGCAATGAGAGGCCAGCCTGACGTGGGGCACACCGGGAAAGGATGGCTGTCACATGAATGACATCCCCAAACATGCACACTCCCTCTCATTCACAGCTGGGTCATTTTCCCATAGCAACTAAAATGACTGGTTTTTACCACTAAGTAACCCCAGAAAAGCATCTGAGTGTGTTCATTAGTTGCCATCTATGCGTCTCTTCCACAGACGCTCTTCTTACCTGCCATAACATGTCCCTAACATTCTGCTTTCCAAATTAAAAAAAAAAACATCTCCCAACAGGATCTACAGCTGGGGCTCCATCTCTATGCTTCCAGCTTTAGCTTCAAATCCTATTTGCTTGAAACTGAGTGAACAACCAGAAGGAAGGAGGAAGGCCATCATCACGGGTGAGTTGATGCAGAGAAGAGGAGATGCAGTTGCTGTAACTGACTGAGGTTTCGAAGAGGCATTTGACAAGTTGTTGCCAAAAGCTCTGAGAGAAACTGGGAAGCAATAGGATGAGCAAAAAGGTCTCACAGGGATGAGCAACAGAGCAAAGGTGGGAAATAAGGAGTAATTTTCATACTGGAGGTGTGTCCTTCCACACAGTGTTGCGTGGGGTGTCTGCAGGAACCCAGGCAGGGGTGGACAGGCAGGTGACAGCTTTCATAGGTGATTCCAAATGACTCACGGCAGTAAAGGTAACTTCATGATGCTAAGCAAGCAGGTCTTCAAATGGCAAAGGAGATCTATGCAAAGGGATGCAAAATACTTGTGCTACATACAAAACAGGGGAGCCAAATGAGTCTGGGCAGATAGCTCTGCAGAAATGGTACCTAATGAAAGGAAGATAAAAGCAAACACAAGTGGAATGCAAGGAATTAATAAGAGGGAAAGAAGAGAACAGATTAAGAACAAGAAATTACACCTTAACAAAAAATCAAGGCAGCCCCAGCTCAAGGACTGTGCACAGTTTGGGTCCTTTAGTCTCAAATAGTTTCTAGCAGAGAAGCAGAATATCCAGAGCATGAGGTTAGCAAAGACATGGCAGAGCTTCTGACTGGACAGGACAGGACTCTCCAGGCTAGGAATGGGACAAATGAGGATGTGGGACTGCAGAACAGTGGAGGACTAAAAAGGTTCAAAAGAGGAAAATTGTCTCTTCCCACTCAAGAGGTATCACATGAAGGCAGTAGGTGCACAATCCAAAACAAGAAAACTGAAGCTTTTTTCCAGGCAATGTGTAACCAGGCTGCTGCAGCTTCTGCTGCAGATGCTGTGTTTGCTAAAAGCTAAGCTGTATGCAGAAAGCAGCCAGACAGGGACAGAGAGGGGGCAAAAGGAACAAAACAACGTTGAAGAGTCCTAAATACAGACACAGCTCTGGCTTACGAAATGTGTAAGCTGCAAATTGCTGGTGTCTGGGAGAATATTTGGGGATGAATCATGCTTCTCCCACCCTTTCTGTTTCCCTGGGCACCTATTCTGGCCACTGTTGTGGAGAGGGCACTGGACTGGAGAGATGTGTGGCTTGACCCATGCAGCTATCCTGCACCTCCTCCTGGACTCCCTGGATTTTTCAGGCTCATGGATACTGTTATTTGACTCTGCAATATGTGAATTTTTTGTTTATTTTAATAATTTTGATGTAGTGCCCAGAGGTTCAGGAGGAGCAGTGAGTGGCTCTATGAAAGATCACCCTCTGACCCTGCCAAACCCCAATTGCACTTATTTTCAAGCTCAAAAACAGTCTGGGAAGTCAGATTGGTCAATCAGCCTTCTCATAATTCTTCCCCAAAAACAAAGCCAATACTGCCTTAAATATAGAAAATATCTTTACAAAAGAAGAACTGCACTTATAAATTCGAGTCAGCTTACCAAAAAGTCCCAAATCTTTTCACAGTGGAGTTCTGGTTTCAGGGGAGCCTGGAGCCCTGCCTCCCACCAGTCCCTGTGTACAGCTAGGACATGTGTTTATGCTCCAGTCATGTCAACAAGAATAAACATCCAGAGCAAGAATCACTTCTTTGTTCGATGTCTTGAGAAAATACGGGAAATTCCAACCTTGCCACAGGCTCTTGGGAGGCCTCACTTCTGAGGAAGTGATACAAAGACATAGGTCCTCGATGCCAACAACCTTCAGATGGGGAAAGACCATCCAGTGGCACAAGAAAATTCCCATCCTTTCACACTGCTCTTATCTATCTGGTCCCTGGCAGGAATTTTGGCTGTCCTACCCAATGTGGTATGTGATGAAGAAAACAGAACCCTGACTTTGAAGATACGCAGACTCCTTTAGTCTACTCTTAATTACATTTTCACTCTTTTTGCTTACCCGTTCTTGTAGTACAATAGGTCAATGGTTAAAAATTATGGAAGGATAAGAGTGTTCTTCACTCCAGCTCTCCATGGCATCAACCTCCCTGCTTGGGAAAACAAATCTTCTTACAAAGTTCACAGAGCCTTCACCTCCTACCTCTTTTCAGACAGGTGAGAAGTGATGATCTATTACACATAAGCACTCAGGCAATGTGTAAGTGAGCTTGGCCTGGCCACCGGCACTGCTGGAAGGGTACTCTGGGGACCTCCAGTCTCCGCCTTCCCGTTCAAAGCAGGATGGTCACCAATACTTGCTCAGGTCAGCTCAAGGTTTTACACAGAAAAGTCTTGAAAACCTCTAAGTGGAGTCCACCGTCTTTCTGGGCTGCATCACCTCACAGGGAAGAACTTTTTCCCTGATGTTGAACCAGAACTTTTCATACTGCAACCTTTTCCCTACTGCTATTGAGTTTGACTCTGTCATGGCTGTAACCACCCCTCGTGTAGGTTGCTGTCAAATTGTCCTTTACCTTCCTCTTTGTTAGGCTAAGCAAGCCCAGCTTCTGCAATCTCTGTTCATCAGCCACAAGGTCTAGATCCCTCTGCTGGACTCTCTCACTGACAACACATCCATTACCGGGGCAACTCTTTCTTGTATGTGTTTTTGGATGTGGAGGACTTCAGAGAAGAATAGTCTGGCCAACAGCTGTCACTTTTCAAAGTCAGTGGCTGTCTAAGGACAAGCTGCAGCCCCTGTCTCCAAGCCTCCTGATGCTGGCTTCTAGCTCAGCCCTGGGGAGGATGCTGGAGATGTCAGCCCAGGCTGGAGGACAGTCTTTGCTCTCAGTGTCAGCACCTCAATGGTGCAGCAATGCTGACCTGTCTATGCCAGCAGAGCCCAACAACTTCAGGAGAACCTGGCCAGCAGAGGAACTTGTCCCCAGCCCTCAATTATGGCCAAGAGGGAGGAATCCAGCTGCATCCTCTCTGAGGCAAAAGGGGAATTTCATTAATGCTGAAACCGTAGGAGTCCAACATTGTGCAAAACATCTGAGGCCAACATAAACATTTCTGCATTTATGAAAATGGAAATCAGATGGTGTCTAACTGAACCCAGAGTGCAGCTCCTTCAAGGCAGCACAATGTCATTGCTCCACGGGTGGAGGAGCTGCTCCTCTGGGAAAAATATGTCTCTTCTAACAAAATTACCCAAGCTGCACTCCGCCTTTGTTGGTAGTTACAGCCTCACTTTGACACAGTACTTAAAGCATGAAGAAATGCAAGTTTGCATCATGCCTGGCAGCTTTATGAGTTTCCAAAGGCTTGGGGAGACACGTGATTTCCCAGATTCACTGCTTTTCCCACATCCTTCCAGCCTTGTGAGCCCTTAAATATCACCCCAGTATTCCACTGGGATAGGAGGAGGAAAGCCCTAAACACACACCTTAACCCCAGCGGATTTGGCAGCTCAATCTCCCCTGAAAATACATGTGAGCCAGACACCAGCTTGGGTTTGCCTGCATGGCCTTGCTATGAGACAGGACAGACAAAACCACTGCACCTTCCTACAGCTGGGACACTCGTGACAAAATGTGGCAGGGGAAGTAGGAGCAGTGCCACAGCTTAACATGGGAACTGAGGCAAAGCCTTCCCACCTGACAGCTCTTCCCAGGGCATCAAAGGGGCTGGCAGCACTGGAGGCACACGTATGCGTGAGGCAGCGTTAGCCTGTGGGCTACCCCTCTTCTCAGACCTCTTATACCCCCAGCTGGCTATTTTGGAGAGACTCCATTTTCCTTCCAGGGCCCCTGGCTCTGCTGCTTCCCCTCTTCCTGTGAGGCTCAACTTAGCCATAAATGTGGGCTGCCTTGATTCAAACCCCAGGGATGCCTCTCATGAGCCTGAGCCTCCATAGATGCCTTGGAAAATGCTCCTCACGTGTGCACTGTATATACAGGGCTCAGTACCACTTTTCTGATCCTGTTCTTCATGGGGTGGGAGAAGAGTTCTGGCCCTGGGCAGAGGAAGGCGGGTGCCAGTGATGGGAGGCCGGAGAGACGGTGATTGTCAGGACAGGAGGAGCAGGGAAAATAAAGTCAGTGGGGGCAGTTTGCAGCAGACACAGATGAGACAGGAGGGACCCTGAGGCAGGTCAGTCTAAACGGAAACTAGAATTTAGAGGAGCAGGCAGCTCCTCAGGCAATAATATTTATGGCACAAAGAAATCTCCTAGTGCAGGAGGAGGATGTGCAGCGTGACAGGAATTCAGCTGAATCATAAATTCCTAATCCCCTGAAATTTAAGAAGGAATTACAGAAAGAAAACAAGTTATTCAAATTCAGGAGATTCTGTGGCACAAACATCTGGGGAAAAACTAGAAAGCTGAAGCGCAGATGCTGGTACCGAGGGATGAGGATCACCAGGCAAACACAACTGTGAGTGCTGGGAGGTGCAGCTGCTCCAGCAGCAGCCTTGGCTCAAGCAGCCCCTGTCACCGCTGTCACCGCTGCCCCCTCCACAGGCCCCAACGGCAGCTCCAGCACAGGGAGAAAGGAACAGGCAATGGGGGGCTGCCTATGCCAATGACACTGCCAAAAAATAAATGAAACAAGATAATGCTAACAAACTGTGCATCCAACTGTAGCCTAAATACACTGGAGGCTTCCAGAGGGGGATTTCATCCACCTGTCTTGTCCCAGCACAGAGTGGTTCAAAAATAGGTCAAAGCCATGTCACAGCCATCCACCATGATAGCTGAGAGCTGGGTGGCTCCCTGGGCAAGAAAGCAGTGCTGATCTTAAGAGAGGGGAAGGAATAAGCCCTGGAGTTATTTCCTGGAATAATATTAGTAGAATTAGAGAGTTTTAAGCATGAGAACAATACCAAGACAATACACCAAGGCTGTTTTAATCAAATTTCTTCTGCACAAATCTATTTGCTTTCCTTCCGTGGCAGGAGTTTCTCCACCCTGAGGGCAGAGCAGCTGCAGATGTTGGGAACCTTGGCTCTAGGTTTTAACACAATCTCAAATACCATTTATCTAAATAAGTGAGGTAGGACCCATGGTCCCTTGCCAGTGACATCAGGGGAGAAGCAGCAGAGCAGGAGGGGTGTCACTGCTGGTGTGACTTGTTGTAGGAACTTCTCACATCTCTCTGGGCATACAGACCTTGGACTGGGGTCTGTTCTTGCAGAGTTACTGGGAAGTAGAGACAAAACTGGGTTCATGATTAGAGCAAAACTGCATGAGGTGTTGAGTGTGCGTCCCCAGGAGCCTAATCTGAGCCAGGTTCATTAATGATGCAGAGGATGCTTACAAGAGCTTCAGGGATTGCAAACATGGTGGCCAGGAATAGGGGGCAGGACCCGATCTTACAGTTATCTAGAAAAAAGAAATCTATAGGATGCAATTCAACAAAAACAAGGACAGCACACGCCAATGACACAGAAGTAATCAACTGCACAAACACAGGGAGGAAATTGCCCAGTCAATAATAACTCTGCAAAAACCCAGACACTTTGGAGTAATCATGGGTCATAAACAGGTTGTGTCAACACATTGCTGTGAAAAATGAAATTTACAGCTGACACTCACAAAAAGGAGTGACACCTGGACAACACAGAAAGAAACTCTTCTCATGACTATTTTTAATTGTGATCTTGTAGCCTCGTCAAAACCTGCCTGGGCTTGTTTTCTTTAAGATGGGGCCAAGAAGGACCTGTAGACAGGGCTGGTTATCAATGACATGCGGGACATAAAACACCAGGAAGCTTCCCATTACCTCTCCACCAGCCAGGGACTGTCTCTATAAAAGAATCACCATAGGTTTGGACTTCAACTTAGTGCACCCTGTTTCTCACAGCATTTCTCTCCTTGCAGCGTTTGCTCCTGCTACAGAACACCCCCCAGGACTGAAGAATCAGCAGCAAACGCCATGTACCAAGCACAGGGCTGAGCCAGGGCCAAGGGGCAGCCAGCACAGAGACAGCCCTTTGGATGAACAAACTCCACGGTGGCTGAGGAGCTTGGCTGCAAGGCTTTCCTCAGAGCAGGGGAGGAACAGGAACTAGCCAGGAACCTCTGAGGTTAGGTGGGATTTAACCACAGAGCAGAGCCAGGATGCGGATGGACCTGCTGCAGCAGTTTTGTTGCAGCTTAAGCACCAGGGAGGAGTGAGCTGGTGGGGATTTTACAGGAGACATAAGTGTAAGCATGACGGGAAAAGGAAGCATATTATGGTGGCCCTTCTGGCAGGAGAGAGCAGGATAAGCCTGCCAGCAAGGCATGCCACAGCTCCCCAAGACTGGGGACTGGGGAGCCCTTGTGAGGGCCTGCACTGGGTGTTTGGCAAGGACATGTCTTGGACTCATAGTGCTCCAAACAGGAGGCAAATTTCCCTCTGCAAGTGAGTCCAGCTCTGCTGTCCTGTACTTTTAAGCTGAAAGACAGTGGGACTCAGTTCAAGAATACCAGATACCAGCTAACAGTGGGGCGAGAGTTGACCTGGCACTGAGCACGTGTTTGGAAGGAGAAAGCCTCCTCGTTTTGTACTGCTCACCATGCCTGGTATTCCCTGCACACAGGGGACCATCTTGGGTAGAGGTCAACAGGACAGTTTGGTCATCGCTTAAAGGGGGCTACAGAAAAGCTGGGGAGGGGCTCTTTATCAGGGAATGCAGAGATAGGATGAGGGGGAATGGTTTTAAGCTGAAAGAGGGCACATTCACATTAGGTATTAGGAAGAGATTTCTTACCGTGGGGGTGGTGAGACACTGGCACAGGTTTCCCAGAGAAGTTGTGGATGCCCCCTCCCTAGAAGTGTTCAGGACCAGGCTGGATGAGGTTTTGAGCAGCCTGGTGTTTCAACCCCAAACATTTTATGATTCTATGATTCTCCCTCTTCAGCAGCGATGGGCAGGCAGGAAAGCGGCCACAGGTCGAGGCAGCCCCCAGCATCCCTCCGGGGTGAGTGGCATCCCTCCCACCCGCCCTCCACGGGGCACAGCCCTGCTGCATCCCGCAGCCCCAGCCCCACGAGGGTTTTACCAGGTGTTTCCCGCGGGTTTTACCCCCACCTCGTGGCGGATCCACGCCTCGCACGGACACTCCACCAGCAAAGAAAAGGCATCCGCAGGCGGACTGCAGCCTGGCTTCAGCCTGGGGCAACCAGGCCTCCTCGCTTTTGGGGGGATGAGGTAACCACACGCAGGGCTGTGGCTGGGGCCTGCCCAGAGCAAGCAGCGAAGAGCAACTCCTTTGCCAGGGGAGCTGCTGGGGCAGGGATAAGGCACTGAAAACCATCCCCAAACCAGCCTCTGGCTACTCCATCCAAACAGCTTTGCCTGGAGCTGCAGCAGGGAGACCCATGGGTGCGAAGAGGAATAAGGGTGCCTTAGGACAGCCACAGGCTGTACTTGCAGGAACCTGTACAGCAAGGGCAAGGCCATTGACAAAATGCAATCCTGTGCAATGACAAATACTCCTCCACGCTGATCTTTACACGAGTGCTCCACACTAGGCAGAGCACAGCCCTTCGCCAGTGCACAGAAGTGCTCCCCAGCTTCCACAGAGCTTTTAACAGCTACCCCAGATCCTTTCTGGGCTGTAACACCTCAGTGTGGGCTTCTTCTTCCCCTTGCCAGACTCGTCTCTCCCTCCCAAGGCTGGTTCGTGCTGGATGAGACCCCGGCAGATGTGAATGAAATGGGCCACAGACCACACAGCAGCATCAACAAAAGCTGCAGGTAGAGTATGGGAAAGGAGATTCAGACCTTTCTCAGCACTAGGCAGTCAGGAAAGGAATTAAATGAAATTATTTGGTATAGAACAAGCTTGTTTCGCTGGATGCAAAAATCAGTGTGGAGAAGTTTGGAGGATATAATCCAATGAAGAGGGGGTGGTGGTGGTGAAACTGATATTCATCTATGAACCAAGATTTGCTTTACATTTTTTCCAAAACCCAGCAAGGACATGTGAAATAACAAACTGCTCCAGACTGTCTGTTCTTGCAAAAGTCCTTGCAAATACTTGGTGCCAGCCCTGAAACACAGGTTTTTCCCAGCAACTGCTTCAAACCCAGCTCTTTTGTTTTAACTGCTTGCAGACTGTCACCTCTTTTACAACAGCCCATCCAGGCAATATGCATCAGCACTGCTTGGAGGGGGAACAGCTGGAAACAGGCTGAAAACCACAGGCTTTAGGATTGACTAAGCCAACTAAAACCTTATCCTAAAGCCCTTGACTGCTACAAGAACCCAGACTTGTGCTGAGAGGGAAGAAATCAGTTCTCTGGGTACTAGATCAGCATTGTCTCTCGACCTCTTCCCTATGCATTCACACGCTCCAACTATTTTTATAAAGCACAAGACAGATCTTGATAATTCTCCTTATTGGTGTCTTTTTCAGTCTTTTCCCTGAACTGCCAGTTATTTGGCTGGCAGAAATACCTACATGCTCTGTGCATCCTAATTTACACCTGGATTCCCAACTCTATTTTCCTGCAAGTCTCAGATGCTGGGAAGGGGCCAAGGGGCCAGGACTACTACAAATTGTGTGCCATGTGGGTATATACCCCTATAATACCCCATAATAATACTACAAATAATAAATAACAGAGCCACAGCCCTTTCCATATCCCAGTACCACTAGATGGCACCAGGGGTGTACCTTTCCCAGCCCAGGCTGTCCCCAGGGCCATCGGGAGACACTGGGAGAACCCAGCCCAGCCCTTGGTGCAGAGCAAGAGACAGATGCTGGTGCCCACTCCTTCTTGCACAGACCACGGGGTGCTGGGGTAAAGGCAGACATTTAAGCCTTAAAAACAAACCTTCAGCGATTCGCTAGCGTGTTTCTCCATGGGGTAATTACCTGTGGTGTCGTTTCCCGTGCTGCCAATCGGACGCACCCATTCCCACACACAGGTCAAGCATTGCTTCCCAGCTGGGTGCTGGCAGAGCCTGAGGCTGGAGAGGAAATCTTCAAAGGCGGGTGCAAGTTATTCCAGTTAATATTGGGATCAGTGTATGAGTTTCCCAGCATTGACAGGCTCCTCTTGGGACTGGGGAGGAAAGGTAATAAGACACAATTTACTGTATCATTTGCAATGAGTGAGTAGCTTGCCCTCTCTGAGGTCTCCTGGGTTTAGGGTTTGATTCTTCTTGTGTACATTTGCAACACGAGAGAGCTCAGCATGTCCCAGATCCTCAGTGAGACCCGTGTTTTCACCATCAAGCTTTCCATTCACTGTCACATCCTTGGCAAAGCCACAGAGTGAACTGCAGAAGCGCAGGTGGCACCTTAGGAAATGTCAGATCTTTCCTCAGACCTTGCAGCATAATTAAGGAGCGTCTCTTTTCCATTCTCTTCAGCATCAAGCACTGAAGGTGACCCCCAGAGATAGGAGCTCAGATGACAGAAGTGGCTGGCGAGGCTCTGCCGCACATAGCGCTTCAAAGCAGGCAGACAAACGCCAGCCCAGAGCAGTGTGGGGGACACTGGTGGCAAATCATGGCTCACCACACAAGCTATCGGCCCTGTGGGGAATCGGATGGTAAGAGAGAAGCTCCAAAAAAGCCAGAGTATCAAACCTGTCCTTGCTGCCCCCATTGTTTGGGTGATAGGTGAGCATGGTAATGGTAGGACCGTGGTGCCAAGGGAATCCTTGTAAATTGTTGGGTGCAGAGGGTGTGGGAAAGGGTCTTTGGGCAGGGAGCACATGGGTGCTGAGCTCTGAGCAATCCTATCCTGCTGATGGCAGTGGAGCTGCTGGACACAAGGGCAAGTGGAAGATGTTCAGCACAGTTCTGTGGTGGCCCTGGCAGGCCGATGGCAACAGCACTGCTGCCCCTGCCCACATCCCAAGGCCACAAGATAATCCTGCAGAAGAAGCCTGAGTGTGACCCTACTTCCTTGCCCTCTGCAGAGAGCAGCACAAATCCCACCTGAGCACTTTAACCCCGGCCTAGGGTAAGGGCTAAAAAGGAGGAAGCTGGGTCACTTGGGAAAGTCAGGGCACCAAGCAGAGTAGGTTAAAATCCCCCCCAAACAAGAGAAATCCATCGTTCCCTTTCCTCACAGCCTCTCCTCACCTCCCTGACCACCCCAGATAGCCTTAGGGAGCAATCCAGCATCCTCTCTGCAGCCACCTCCCCTCCCAGGAAGCCACCAGGAGCCTCCACACACACCATCTGCTCTCCCCAGGAGACTTGCAGGTGGCCAAGGACATCCCTCCCACACCATCTGCCTCCACACCAGGAAGCCTCTTCCCATCACCCCCGTGCCCATCACAACTAACATTCCTGGGCCCTCCAGCTCTGTAAAAACCTCATATATGCCACCAGCACTAAACCTCATGGACAAATTCAAGTCTTTATTCACCCTCTCTATGTCTGGATGCTACACACAGGATGCAGAAACATGTTGTTGTGAAACGTTGAAAGTGATGCTTCTCCACACACACAGAGAGAAAAGAAGGTGCTGCATATCCCCTGCTTGCCCAGTGAGGACAGGTACTGCGGCAGCTGTGATAGCACAAGCCTTGTCCTCAGCCAGCTCCTCCATGGGGATGGTAGTACCAAGCTCGGGGTCCCCTACAGCTCCCAGCTGCTGCTTGCAGCAGGATATGCCCTCATCTGGCTGCGAATGTCAAATGGCAGATGTACATAGACATCAAGATGTACATGGCTGGAGCCGTCCGCATGCTGTGGGATTATTTTTAGCCTGGCTGTGATTGAAATGTCATAGGGCTTTTTATTCATTTTCTCTGGAAGGCTCGCTGCTTGAAATCCCCACCAGCAGAGGCGGACTCTGACCCTGCTGTTGCAGTTGGGTCTGTCATCCCTTTTTGCCCCTGAAAAAACTGTGCAATTAGGCAGGAGGGGAGGGGGACTGGTCCAGTGTGCCCAGCAGGGCTGGCATCCTTCAGAGCAGGTGTCTACCCAGTCCCACAGCCTGACCCCTGCCCACGCAGATACGCTGCAGCTCCATCAGCTCCCTACATCCCAGGAAAGGTCTCACCGAAGTTATAATGGACAGCTATAAAGTGCAAAGGACAGAGGAGCTAGGCCTTTGAAGCAGACGTGCAGTCAGGAAGGGCAGGCAGGCCATGAGATGCTCTTGCTGCCCTTTAACAATGTGAGGGACAGAGCAGAAAGATGCTGAGGTCTCATGGTGCCCTGAGAGCCCACAGAGAACTTCCTGGAGATGGAGCAGCCTGCTCCTTCCTGCTTCTCTGCCACTCACCCCACACTCAGTGCTGTGCCAGGAGAAACCTCATGATAATTACAAACCTGCTCCAGCTCCTGTCAAGCTCACAGGACCCTGTCTGCATGAAAGGCTCTGTGTGGACAAGCTGCCCTGAGCTGGGACACCCATGTGCCTTGGGGGGTGGCATGGCAGTGCACAGTGTGGCAGCATCCACCTGGATCTGCACTTTCCCAGGGTCCCGGGGCTACACATGCGGGTGGGTTATGCATTAATTTGCCCCTTTTCTTGTTAGGGAAGCAGATTTGAGAGGGAATGGCCACTCAGAAAAGTACTGGCACATCTGAGGTAGCGGAGATTTTTGCTTGTTTACACAGGCAGAGAGGAGGGGTAATGGCCTATATTAACACAATAGCAAAGGAGGGCCTTGAAACAAATCCAGCTTGGAGGTTGTGACCAGTCCATAGATAACCGGAAAGAAAAGTCAGTGTTTTTGTGACGGAACTGCCTATTTACATCTGAAAATGGCACAGGCTTAGCCCAGAGGCTGGGACAAACATCTCCTTTCACTGCCTGCTTCCCAGGAGGTTTTCCCCTCCCTCTCCAAGAGGAAATTTCCAGTAACTAGGTATAAAAATGAACACAAGACTCTCCTCCAGAGCCAGCTGTAGAGCTCATACAGGAAGAGTTCCCCATCCCACAGCCAGTGCCATGGCAGGCTGCCCCCAAAGCACATCACAGTGTTCATATATGGGGATTGAGGGAAGGGGAGTTCTGTCTGCACCCCTCCTGGTGCAGGTCAGGTTTCAAGGGGGTGGATCCAAGTGCCCAAACCTGCAGGCACTGCCAGCACCATGGGCTAGACAGGATTCCCTAATGGAGAGTCTGGGTCCCTGGGGGAGCTTGCGATGCCATGTCATCTGCTAGGATGCTTTATGGTGCAGCACTCCCTGGTTTCATATGAGATTGCATGAAACAAGGGATGGAAATAGAGAGAGAACCTTTCTTCTCCTCTACACACCACCATGCCACATTCTGGGAAGAACCACCAGGACTCAGGTAAGCAGCAATCTCTAGGAAATTCTGAAGGAATGTCTTTCTGCCATATCCCTTTCATCTTCCACCTGGACATCACATAGAAGATTAGGATTTGCGCCATGCGATTTTCCTGCAAAAGTGCAGAACCATGTCTTCCATGGCTGTCAGGCTTCTGCATGGGTCCCTGAAGCTTCCAAGGTGCTGTGATTGCATTTGCTGTCACGTGGGAGCAAGACCTCGTGTTTCTCACAGTAGGCCTAAGGGAAAGCAAGAAAAAAGCTGGGTAATTAAATAGCACTCGTCAGAACACGTGCAAGAGTCAAAGACCAAAATCATGCCTCCAATGCACAGACTTTTGGATGTATTGACATTTACCTGCGGAAAATCTCCAGTTTCTGGGTTACTCTGGCTAAAAAAATGCACAGGCCCAGAGCCATGGGCAACAGCCTTGCTGCTCCCTTCCCACTCTATCCAAATGTGCTCATTCCTTTTCTGGGATGTCATTTCATGCTAACATGAAACAACCAAAGATAACTCTTTTCCAAAGTCCTCCCACCTTCACATACAGAGGGGACAAATAAGTGCAACTATTGTGTTCCTGGCTGGGAGAAAGTAGATGATTCTTAATGTACCTGTAGGCCACACCCCAGAGCATGGCAGCAAAATCTCAGGGCTGGGGTGGAAAGAGGAATGTGACCTTCCTTTGAGCACACCCTGTAACTGGTTTCACCATTACTACTAACCCTGATCTCAGGTGAGTCTCCTAACCTGTGCTATGCACGTTTCCACCACACTGCAGACTCAGGACTTCTGTGATCTGGGAGCCTATTTCCCTTCAGAGATTTCAGCAAACAGGAGATTAATGACTTAAAAAGTGTTTTAAAAACATGTTCATGAGTATCTTTCTAAAGCAAAGGTGATGCCATGGGTAATTTCTTTAAAAGAGGGTATAAAAATGGGTGGCTGATAGCCTGTTCATTGTATCAGAATCACTTTACATTAGGAAGGGAAAGTTTGTGTGCTTATTAATAGCTTCTTTAATTGCCTTCTCTCCCTGCTACCAGGTTAGCCTGCTGCCTGCTTGTGCCTGGAGGCCCCAGGTCAGAGCTCTGCGTAATTCATCCCTGATCTGCTAACACGTGGAGCTATAAATAAATGGTGACACCGGAGAGCAGAGGATGAGGTGGAAAGGGACTGTGCTTTTCGACCTGAGATATTCAGTCAAGTCAGCTTGTCAAACAAGGTGACTGGTGACAATTTGTAAGTATTAACTGAGGGGGGCTGTTTCTGATAGCCGAGGGCTCTGGTCTGGCAAAGATAAAACAAAATTGTCTGAGCTGGAGCTGGACAAATTTGGACTAAAAAGAAGTTGCAGATTATTTAAAGTGAAGCAAACAGCTGTGTGTTCTCCACTAAGATGTATTTTTAAACTCCAAGGACCTGCTTAGTTTCAAGATCTGCTGCAGCTTACCTGCCCCTCCCCTAAAAAAAGAAAAAACAATCTGTGATTGTGAAGAAATCCCTTGAGAAACTGAAAGGAGATTGCAGGTGTTCCAAATGAACCCTGTCAATTCACTTCAGGGAATTTAAGGCCTTACAGTGACTTACAGTCATCCCTCTGACTTTTATCCCTCCTCCCTTCTGCCACCAGCACTGAGTGGGCATGCTTGCCTCTGGTGCTCTCAGTCACCTCAACAGGACAACGCCAAGTTTAATTAACACAGTTCTCACAGAGGAGGCAGCAGCTGGGCTCATAGATCCTTCCCCTCAGCACCTGGGATGCAGGAGGACTACCAAGGAGTAAATCCTTCAGCATGCCCTGTGAGGACGCAGCAACATTCACCTGGGAGACCCTGCCTGTGCACATATGGTAAGAGCTGGGAGGGAGGGGATGCTGCAGAGAGAAGTTGGTGCAGGGACACACAGATGGGAGGGAGCGATGGGGAAGAAGAGCCTTGTCTTCTACTTTGTTCCTGCTGCAACCTGAATCCCATATCTAAGCATTTGGTGCCCCGTAATGCCTACAACACGATGCTTCATGATGTGGAAATTTGCAGGTGGAGAGAGGGAAGTAGAACCAGCCTATACAGCAATGAGGGCCTCTGGAAGCTCATTCCACCTCCCTGTAAGCGGGAATGCCCACACCTGTGCAAGTACATATGTTACACACAAGGACACGCACACACACACCTACCTTTGCTAACAGTAGAGGCAGCCACAGAGTCTGTATTTTCTAGGTTTTACTTCTATATCTGCAAACAGCAAGTTTCCTTCTGTTTCTGATTCCCTGCAATTATCATGAAATGCCTTCAAGAGAGCAGCTCTGTCTTCTCGGCTGAGCGAGTCTTTTATGTCCAACACTGCGTTCAGATGTTCCTTCCTTTCCAAAAGGATTAGAGGGCAGGTCAGTGAACAAGTCAAGAGGAAAAAAAAGCCTGCTTTCTATCACTCAGTTTTGCTGGACCAGACTAAAGACTGGAAGCTGCCAAGCTGCTTTTTTATACACCTCTGGTCGTGTTGCAGGGGCTGTGTGAGGTATTGGCTGAGCTCAGTGCACACAGCATCCCTGTGAAACTGTAGAAATCTTCACCTCAGGTTTCTCCTAGAAAAAGATCTGAATCTGCAATAATAGGCTTGAGGACACTCTGTATTTTAAAATTTGAAGGCATTCTTGATAACTTTTCTCGTCATAGCATTGCTTTGCTGTGTGGGGCCACACCATATGAGTCTGATTAATAAACGGGCAACTGTATCCAAGCCAAACAGTTTTAAACATATAGGAGTCTGCTGAAATCAAGAACTCCTCACACCAGGATGACCTTCTCTGAGACCTGGATCAAAGTAATATCCTTCTGATTACTTCCTATGCCCACTTCCTATACTATATATAGGTCTCTATAGAAATACATAGTTTTATATATTACTATTTACATATGCATATATACATACAGCAAGAAAATATGAATTGCTATGCTGTATCAGATAAGTAGCTTTTAGCTCAATAGCATCTTCAAAAGTAGTAAATGCTTATGAAAAGAACACAGAAACAAGACAAAGAATAGCATGATCCCTCTTTGCCTTTTTTTTTTTTTTGCTTCTGGTAGACTGCATTTTAGGGGCTTCCTTTGCTGGCAGTTATATCATGACTGTCATGTTGAATAGGCACTGAATAATTATCTACCACAAATTGTTCGCTCCCAATTTGAAGCTCTTCATACCTTTGGCCTTCATAGCATCCTGTGACAGAGCACTCTACACTGTAATCACATTACCTTGGAAAAAACAGTCACCAGCACAAGACGTCAGAGCAAAAGGTGGATGTAATGAACCACAGACTTTGGAACAAATGCAGTTACCTAAGATCTCGCCTTCCTAATAAAAGCTTCATTTCTGTTAACAGCTTCCTGTGAGAAATGGAAGTGTATATTCTTGCTGAATATATCTGTGATTTCGTGGAAATAGTTATACCTAGAAAAGGACTGGTGAAGTATTAAAGACAAAAGTCAAGTTCTTGGAAGTTATGAAATCCTGAATGAAGGATGTTCTTGAAACACACACTTGACACATATGTGTCCATAAATTGTCCATTCAGGTAGTATTTTTCCACAGCATCCAGCCTTCACTTTTATAGGAGGACACCTCATTTCCACTGCCTAATACCTGACAAAGTTATAAACTATGTTAATCAGCATCTGTGAATAGGCAGCATTGAGTGCATTCAAAGGTAAGCATTGTGCCTGGCCCAGCATGCTGAAAGAGCGAGTTAACATGGGACTAATATTGGTATGGGTCCTCTGGTGGTGAAAAAAATCATATAAGAAACTATGTAAGTCAAATCAATAAAAGACTTCACCTTAGATCAGGAAACTCTCTGAGAATGGGAAGAAGGGCTATTTTCATTCCCTCAGTGTCAGAAGTTTGTATAAGCTCTAAAATTGCTTTTATAGGATCCTTGAAGGGACCATCTGCAGGACCCTGGGGAGAGAAAAGAAAGTGTGTTCAGGGCAAGGGAAGCAGCGTACAATGTTAAAGAGCTGGACTCATATCAGGCTGGGGAGCTCACTGCATGCACTAGGAACTTTGCAGGATTGTCCATGCATGTACATGGAAGCCTATTTTCCCTTTGAGGTCGGAGAAAAGAAACCAGGGTGTAGCACAGACTGCTTCCAGGGGGGGTGGGTAATTACTTTCAGCAGTGTAGAATCCCCTTCTGGATTTCTTTTTGCAAAACAGGCAAAGTCACCTCATTTTTCCTTACATTGCCTGTCCTCTAGAAGCTGCTTCGACCTTTGGGAAGCGATTTTCTTCCACAGGTAAGCACAGCTCTGCACCTGTGTGAAAACAAGCTCTGTTGCTGCCCTGGAGCAAGCCCAGGGACAGCAAAGTGGCCTTGGGTGGATCATGAGGGCAACAGATTATCTAAGAAAAATGGGAAGCAAGGCTGGATGCTGCAAAGGATATGACACGACTGGTGGATGCTGCACATGATCAGCTCCCTCTGAGTTAGAGCACACAGAAGAAAACCTCATCAAGAAACACACAGCATTTTTAGTAAAGCTGGAGGAAGCAGAATGCGGGTGAACTGCCGAAAGAGAACTTCAGGTCTTGTTCACATTTTTCATCAGTACAGTAATGAAATTTAATTGCTTTCCTGAATTATTGATGCCATCATGTCAACAGAGACTCTGTGACAAAGCAAACCTGGCGAACTTGCTGCCAAACTGGGGCAGGAGAAGCCTAGGTTCCCCTGATCTCCACAGGGCGTTAGAAACAGTAGGCTGCATTCTCGGTGCAGCTCACCTCTGCATTGAACATAGATTGAAAATAATAGTAATATTTGAAGCAGCCTTTTCTCTCTTCCTCCGCACTGCAGGCACACGACCTGTCTAGCTCTGCACAGTGCACAAGCTGTACTCGGCTCCCAGCACACCGATGTTGCGAGGCTTCATACTTGGCAAGCTCACTATTGCAAAATGCTAATTGATTTGAAGGTGTCGGATTTAGTTAAGCACTATATTGACAGGCAAAGTCGGAGGCAAACAGCCTACAACCTAAAAGGACAAAAAGAAGAGAGGTGTCTTATCAGCAGTGCTTAAGTGCCTTTGACACATACTGCTCTTAGGAGAGAAGGAAGGTATTTCCTGATGTGTTTTGAGGACAGGAGGGGAAGGAAGAGCCTGGAGAGAGGGCAGAATAGGGCAGGGAGCAGGTGCAGCCTGTGCAGCAACTGCATGATAAATTGAGTCTGCAGCAGAGCACGTATTTTGCATGCATAACCGTGCGCCTCATTCGACTGGCAGTCCCCTGCAAATCACTTATGCGTTTCCTCATTGAGGTTTTTGGTGCTCCCACATCAATAATAAAGTGAACAGACTGGGGACATGAGGGAAACAGCACTAACTAAACGCAGAATTTTTTCACCCAAGTCAAGTGCAGGGTTTTAATATATAATTAAATTTCCTGTATCTCCTTTACACTGTAAAACCAGCTTTCCTTGCACATTACATCCAAAGCTGATGCTGAGCACAACATTGTTTGTAAACTTCAGAGTTAAGATTAGACAATCCTCCTGCTATTCCTGATGGCTCAGTTGCTCAAGGCATTGACTTGGCTGTGACTGATCACTCCAGGAGAGGTGGGTCTACAGCTAAAAGCACTGCCAGCTTCCAGATTTACACCAGGAAACTAACACATTAAATGTAATGGGTCTGAGAGGTTTTTAGAGGAGATTGGAGAAGACCATTTTGATTTCATTTTATTCTTTAGACAAAGGAAGAGTTGCTGATAAATGAATTGCAAAGGGACTTATATAGGAGAAAATACATTTCCAGTCCCTTGCACTTAAATTTGGAAGTCATGAGAATGGCTCAGAATTCATGAAATTATTAAAATCAATAAAGTTGAGACTTTATCTGCTCAGTCACATCTCACTCCTGTTACCAAACTACCTTTGCAATCACCCAGCCTCTTGCAAAGTGCTAGGCCTGTGCACTCTCAGCCTGCATTTCCAAAAGAGCTGTGGCAGAGGACATTGCATGGCAGTGATTTTCCAGCTGGAGCAGCCTCAGGAGGGGATGCTGCTGGCATTGCAGTCCTTGTCCCTGGGCAATCAAGGGACCCATGTGTGCAGCATTGCGAATTACACCAGATTACGAATTAAGCAAAGAGGATTTTTAAGCTTCCAAAGCTGCTTCTGCAAATCACACCTAACACTTTTCCATAAGTTTACCTCAAATGTGTGGCTCTGCTTTTACATCCAATCTATACTTTTTACAAAGCATCTTTACCTTCTAATGCTGTGAGGTGTTTACCCCTGCAGGAAGACTCGTTCCTCCCTGCAGCTGTCACCAACCACAACAGCATCAGCATGTTTCCGCCCATGACGCTGCAGCACAGGAAAATGGCTCACACAGCCGTCAGCCCAGCTCTGAAGGGCTGGGAAAGGCCTGCAGGGAGGGAGGAGGCTGGTCAGAGGGGTAACAATGGATACCCCATGTCCTGGGAGGAGAAGCCACACAGGGCAGCCCACAGAGAAGGTGAAGATGCAGAGAAGCTGATTTGGTTCACCACTCTAGAGGCTCAAGGGAATGCGCGGAGGGTAACACAGCTCTTCATCATCTTCACCCCCATGCCACGTACCAAAGGCTTGCCTGGGGGAGGTGACAGCTTTGGAGCTGTCTCACCAGCTCAGAGGAGTGTGCCTCATTCTTATTTCAGTGGCAGGGGTGCAAAACTTGCCTCCTCTAGTCACACATTTCAAAACTGTAAACTAACAGCTTCTGGCAGATCAGAAGGGCTGTCAGCACATCTGATTGTCATTTCTGTGAAGCTGGATACCACTGCGGTAAGGCCTCTTAAGCTTTTCTGTTGCTTTCAGAACCTTTTCCTCTGCTGGTACTGTTCTTGATGACAGAGAACAAAACTGTAACCACATCAAAGACTTACTAAACATGCTTTAAAGACTGTTTGCAGCATCCTATGATCTTCTTCCATCTTGCTGACAATCCTCCTCCTCTGCACAGAAGACGGTTTCCTGGAAGTGGTCAGAAGGGCCTGCACATATTCTGTAACAACGATGGCATTGACAGCCTTGACGAGGACCTGTTCCAGAGCAAAATAACCCAGATTAACTTCCCTATGCTAAGGACCAGACCACAACCATAGGACTCTGATCATTGTGAACAGTGGCTATAGGGTCCATGCAGATGGCTGCCCCATTTCTTTGCTTAAATACCCCTTCAAAATGTACCTCCAAGTTGTGTGTGGATGACATAAAGATTGATGATAAGTGTGGAGGCATCTAAGCAAAAGCAATGGGACCACTTAGCTGAGCCAGAGGTCATCCACATTTCAGAGCACTTGGTTTAGCCCCAACCTAACAAACACATCAGTTGGCAAAAGCTTGGACTTACAGACTAAACCAGTTCCAGCCTCTCTGGAGCATCCCCACTAGGCACATCCCAGGGGCATACCCTTGGGCACACAGTTGTGGCTAGGCACAGAGAAGTCACCTGGGTATCTCTGAGCCACACACTACCTGCTGAGAAACCCCGGTGCTGAGACCATGCAGTGCCTGAAAGAGGAGGGAGAGAGAGTGTTTCTAAGAGGAAACGGGCTGCTGCACAGAAACCACATTTTCATTAGCAATTGAAATCAGAGCAGTTTTAGGCTGCAGTCCAAAGGTACAGGAAATCCCCAGTCCTGTGCAGAAGAGACAAAGCAAGAGACAGACAGCTCTGGCACAGCGTTCCACCACCGAGTTGCTGCTTGCCCCAGCACTAATGTGACATAATATCCAGTGACAGGCTCTGAACAACAGCAGAATAACTCCTATTTTTTTTTCTGTTCCGTTACCTTTTGTAACATTTCAAAACATTAATTAAAACCGGCACTGACAAAGAGCCTGCAGACCTGGGAGGGTAAGAGAAAGAGAGTCCAGTGCTTGGAGGTACATGTGCAGCACAGGGAGCAGCAACAAATCCAGCCTGTGTGCAAAAGATCGTAGGTACCAATCTCACTGCTAAAGAGCCAGACTCAAGTGTGTCATGAGACTCTGGACAAGATGTTTAGGCTACTGTAAAGGTGAAAAAGCTTAGGTACTGTGTGAGGTTGTTCTTCACCAATCCTGGCATACTTAGCTCTGCTTGAGAGAATGTGTCCTTTGAGGATCTGGACCTTTTTACCTCTCCATGTGTCCACTCTTTGTCAAAGGGATAAATATTCCTTACAACTAAGGTTGAAGCACATTAGAAGCTGAGATTTCCAATATAATGGTATTGGGGTAATGGTAGTATCAGAGATGGCCCCATGTTCCTGTTCTGTATTTGGGAGAAATATTCAGTTTCCACATTTCTTCCCTTGTTGGTTTATCTGCTGAGATTACAGAAAGGGCCTTGCTGTCACAGTAATGAAGATACTGCACTCTGTTGGACAGAGGAACTGGACTGGGACCACTGGATCTTTAAAAGCCTTTTTAACTACAGAAAAAAATTGTAGTTTGGATTCATGTTCAAATACTGTGCCATCCAGAGGCTGAAGGGCTAGGTTTAGTGATTTCCTGAGTAATATCTTGTTCTTTCTTACTTAGGTATTTCTTACCTTATACGTGCCTGTTTTTTTCTTCTCAAATGCCAAAAAGCTTTGCTTTAAGGATTCAAGGATGTGGTCAAAACCACTGTCACACTTTTTGAAGTGCTCCTTTAGTGACCTCTGAGGAAAAGAGACAGAGTCAAAGGGCGCACTTTAGAGAAACCACAAAGACAACACATGCAGATCATTGTGCTTTTGCTCTTTCTTCTGTCAGAAACAGACTCCTTCAAGAGCAGCAGCATCCTGTGCCTTCATTTCAAAGAAAAGCAAAACACAAAAGAAAGAAAAAGTTAAAATTCAGGAAGCTCTTAAGACCAAATCTAGAAGACCAAAACCCATGAAAAATGGGTGGCAATAGCACTAATCCAGGGACTAACTCCAATACGGAATAGCTCTAATCCAGCAGGTCGAGGGATGGGATTCTCCCCCTCTGCTCCTCTCTCGTGAGACCCCCACCTGGAGTATTGTGTCCATTTTTGGAGTCCCCAACATAAGAAGGACACGTCCAGAGGAGGACTACAAAAATGTTCAGAGGGCTGGAGCACATCTGCTATGAGGACAGGCTGAGAGAATTGGGATTGTTCAGCCTGGAGAAGAGAAGGCTCCAGAGAGACCTCATAGCAACCTTCGAGTACCTGAAGGGGCTACAAGAAAACTGGGGGAGGACTTTTTACAAGGGCAAGTAATAGTACAAGTGTGAATGGCTTTAAATTGGAAGGCGGAAGATTTAGATGAGACATTAGGAAGAAATTCTTCACAATGAGGGTGGTGAGACACTGCCACAGGCTGCCCAGGGAAGCTGCGGTTGCCCCATCCCTGGTGGTGTTGAAGGCCAGGCTGGATGGGGCCTTGAGCAGCCTGATCTCGTAGGAGGTGGAACTGGATGATCTTTAAAGTCCCTACCAACCCAAACCATTCCATGATTCTATGACTATGTAAAACTTGCCCCTATGGACTGGGAGTGCAGGAAGAACCAGCCATTCTCTGCCCTTCTCTTCCAGCATCCTGCTCCCACCATGGCCATTGCCTCTTATACAATGGGAAAGTATAAGGATCCTTTAGCAGGAACACAGGGGATAAATTCTTCCTTTCATGATTCAAATCCGATGTCGATAGAGACAGAGAAGGCCTGAAAACCTGAGTCCTAGATCTCCTGTTCCTCCCCAGAATTGCCCACAGTCCCTGTCAGAACCACCCCCAACTCCTATGTTAACATATAGGCCCGTGAGACAGGCTGGCAATGAGCTATGGAGACCAAAACTGCACAGTGTGGTCAGGGTTTCTTTTGTTATTTTCCTTTTGCTGCCTTCAGCATGCTCGAGGGAGGCTGTGCAATGAGTGCAAAGATGCTCAGGGGAGCTTCTCAAGGAAACACATGACACTGCATGCTATTAGAAGCCTGCAAGTGTGTGTAGCTATGTACAGAGCCCAGGGTATGAAGGTGGGTGTCTGGTCTAACTGTTTAATGTTAGAAAGTGTGAAGGAATGGGAACTTAGCCAAGGGAGGGAAATATTTCTGGTCAGCTTTCTCTACATCCTGACTACCCGCCACAGCCTTGGGCTCTGTGAGTTATCACTGCCCTGGGAAGATGCTCAGCTGCTGGGGATGAGTAACTACCAGGTGAAGTTCAGCCCCTGTGGTCTGGGTGCACAGGGGCAGCATGGTGTATCCATTTGTAGCACAACAGCAAATACTACGAACAGCGGAACTGGGATTCCCAAAACTGGAAAAGATGAGGCTGTCAATATGCAGCTTCAGACAAGGCAGAGGAGGGTACTGAAAATCAAACTACGGTTTCACCCTCTTCAAATCAGGACATAAGTGTGAAGTGCAAGCCTGCCCTACAGTTTAAAAATATTCAGTGTTAACGTGAGTCTTCCATACCTTGACTTTAGAAGTGACTGTTTGTAGAAAATGCTCCATAATCTCATCTTCCATCCTGTCTAGAAATTCATTTACCTTAACATCCTGACCCGTGCTGGCACTGCCAATGTATGTTAGCTTATGCCATACAGTTCTGTTAAAAAAAAAAGGGATATGGAAAGTATTGATCAGATCAAATCAGGCGAGTCTCTCAGATCAAAACTCTCCTAACTGTAACCAACATGACTGCCTGGGTAATTGAATGGACATATGCTTAGGTCCAGGGCTAGATCAGTGACCCACATATGTGCACCCATCCTTGGATAGCTCTCATTAAGATACTGCCACAAGGACATGAAAGCTCAATGCACACAAAGGCCACCTGTACCCATCACTAGTGAGATTAGACCAGTAAAGATTCTAGTATTTTCAAAAACGAGGAGGCCTGAAGTGGCCTTCATGAATGGAGGCTGGATGCGTATCCTATGTGCCTCTGACAAACTAGAAATACAAGACAAACAATCATCTTCCATCAGAACAGTCTTCAAGTCAGTAAATCCTAGTTAAAATTATCACCAGCTTGAAACTGGACATTTTCGTTTCTATAAAAGCTAAGTGTATAACCTCAGTCTCAATAGCACTGTAAATAGTTACGTAAGAGATCCTTGTAAGTATTCAGTCTGGGATCCAGCATCAGCAATATGCAAATACAACAAACAAAACAGCTACCTAGGCTCAACACAAGGCTGCAATGTGAAGTAAGCACTGTCCATATGCTAGATTTGAGCATTTCGCTGACTCCAGAGATCCCCAGATAATGTTACACAGGAAGAAGGGAAGCAACCTTGTTTTCTCCATCGCTGCAAGCACTTCTGAAATTAGCTTGTAAGTGCAAACAGCCTCCCCCACCCTTCTGTGCTTTATTGCCTCCCTCCTTCCTGGCAACACCAGGGAAAGCCTGGCATGTTCAACTGAGTTTCATTCAGCAAAGTGATTAAGATTGAGTTTAAACTGAAGTGCACTAGCACACCCACCTCAGTGCAACACTTATGAAGCTTTCCTGCTGAGGAAGATCAGGACAGGGAGAAGAACCACATCACAACACACTGCAGGTCTGGCCAGGATAATGTCTCCACATGCAATTTGGCTTTGCTGCCTGCCTCATGCTCAGGGTAGTGAATACCAGAAAGAATGAGATGGTGGACCACAGGCTATGGCCCCTGAATCTGAAGGACTTGGGAGCAGATGAGAAGCAGCAGTACTAAGCTGCCAACACAGCAGTGCTGGCCTTGGCCACAGGCAGAGCCCCCACATGAATTTCTCTTTCAGTGGGTCAGCCAGAGCAGCTCTGAAGGGGTCTTGCTGCCCACAGCTGGCTCCCTCCTTGCTTAACTGCTGATGTGCATGACCAGATACAGACAGAAGCAAGACTGATCCCATAGCAGCATTAGAAGATCAGACAGAAGAACATTAATTTTGCTTCCCATGCCCCTAGAGTCTTGTTTCTAACCTGAAAATGCAGCAGTTCTCCAGGATTCGCAAGCCACTGCAGATCCCCAGGCACCCATCAAGCTGGAGGAAGCTTCTTACTTCATTTTCATAGCTAAATTAAAACAAGAAGATGTATCTTTAAGCTGGCATGCTCCATAACACATCTGACAGTGTTAGCCCAACAGCAAAGGGGAGAAATATCCTCTGATTATTTGTCTTTTCAGCACGCACAGTTTCACTCCCTAAGGGGGGATCTAAAGCAGAACAAAGACAGTCTCTGTACTGCCCAGCTGGTGAGGAAGAAGAGTACAAGAATGGCACAGAGAGAGCCCTCAAGCTGCCTGGGTGCAGTGGCTCGGAATCGAGAGGAAGGATGTTCATTTTACCATTGCTGTTGCTACAACACTAGATTCCGGGAAGCAACTTCGGCTTTGCCCATAAAACTGCAAAATAAAGCCTCAGCATGTGTGAATAACCCACAAGGTCTACCAACAGCTTCGTCATAGCTTCAGTCCACAAATGGCTCCTGGACAACTCCATTCTATAGGAATTTCCTTCCTCTCGTAATGTGAAGGGCTAAGGATCTTAAATCAAACCTCCTCCTGAAATGTTCATCTACAACCTGTAGACTGACCTTTTCTGCTGCAGGGGATGCACAGGGAGAGGGATGTCCAAGAGCAAAAAGCAGATAAAGGAAGACAGGAGAAGTGGTAAGAGGGCAGAAGATGAAAAAAAGACATTTGTTCTCCTCTAAGAAGCAGGACAGAGCAGAGCTCCTCATCCTCCTAGGGAGCCAGCAGGAAGCACCATGCCCAGGAAGTACAGCCAGTGTAGGAAGGACCAAGCCTGGATACTGGCCACGTGGCTGCCCCTCTTTCTGGTTGTTTCTAAGGTCTGAGCCTCTCCAGAATAAACATCCCCCAAAGCTTTAACCTGTCCAGGCAAGTCTGGGTGCACTTTGTTCCCTCAGCCATAGTTCAACAACCAATTGTCCTCCAGTACAACCTCAATGGGAAACAGCCATCAAACAAAAGAGGAGCAATGGCAGATCCCGGTGAACATCGCCAGTCACTCCATCAGAATTTCTTTCTTCGGAGCACTGAGGATGTGCCAAGGAGGAAAACAGCATCCCTCCTACCTCTCCAGGAATGTCAGGCACTCCTCCAGGCACACAGCTTCCACCTTCTCACTCAGGCTCTCACTGACGCGCCAGGCAGCCTCGGTCTTCTCTGTTAGTATCTGTGGATTTCGAGGTGTGAGAGAATGGGCCAAAGCCTTTTTTCCCTGTGTATGAATATATCCCATCCCTCACTCCACTGCAAATCCCTCTGTCTCCTCGGCAACAAGTTCTGTTTCGGTTTTGAGAGACCTTGTGGAAATAAAAGTATTTTTTTTAAGAGACTGATTTGAATGCCTGATCCTACTCCTTTGCTACCACTGCTTTCACTGCAGTCAATAGGCTGGAGTCAAGACCTGTGCCTGGGAGGAAGCCTGTCTGTACAGGTGTTCTCTGCTAGCAATGTCCAGCCCAGCAGCTCAGCTCATGCAAAGACCTGCCATCTGAGGGAGCACCTGCACTTCTGCATGATTCACCCTCGCAGATAAATTTGGGTGCAGATGCTAAAAAATGGCTTAGGCATCTCTGCATGCACCCCACCTCTGCCAGAGTCTCTACCAGGGATGTCTGAGGAAGACAGGTGTCTTCATCCCAGCCACCACTGCTCACGCCTGACATGGCAATGTGTATTAAAGCCCATAGCACCTCTCTCACCCCACTGACCCCAGCTGGGTGGCCCAGGTGCCTGCAGGAGGTGGGCTGTGCCACACAGCTAAAAATCCACCCCATATTGGGCAGGCATGAGCAGGTGGCAACTTAATGCTGCCCATTAGTTGCTCTGTGGAAACAAAAGCTTAAAGGGTAGGAGAGCCAGATGGATAAAGGAGACAGATGGACTCATACGCTGTGATCTCCCAGTGCTCTGGGAAGCACGAGCCAGAGACAAAAGGTGACTCACATTGTGATGGGTTTTTCCACTGCTCACAACAGATGTAAAAGTTCACCCAAAGGGACAGGATAAAATATGCCACCCCAAAGTGCCAGGAAACCATGGCTGATGAGTTTCCATGACACCTTGTCCATTTTCTATCTTATCTTTAAGGTGGTAATTTCATAAGGCTTTCCTTTTCATCCAGGCTTTTCCATTACCTCCCCCAGAGCATTCAAACCTGTCAGTTACATATACAACAGAGCAAAACCACTTGTACTGAAGCAGGGCCAGATGTGGCAGATGCAAGGACCACAGAATTCAAACCAAGAACTGTGGGGCTACTTCCCTCTCTTATGACCTGAAACAGGACTGCTACTGGAGTGGTGGTAGTGGAGAAAGATACAGTCACATCAGCCCACAACGTGCTCCTGATCTGCGATATCACTTAAGTCCACATGAGCACTCCAGTATTTATTTTAAGCCTTCTGCAGGTCTTGATCCAAACACCCTCTGGCCATAAATCAGAAGAGCGTGCTTCTGCAATGCCCTTCAAGCACTTGGCTGTGCTCTGAAGAAATCTCTTGTGCACCAGGGCAGCAAGTCACAGCTCCTCCCTGCACACGAGCAGGGAGCAAGCTGCTTGCTTGAGCACCGTCAGATATGTGGACCTGCCATGGCTGGCAATTCCTTCTGCTTTTATAAAAGTGCTCTGCAGAACTCATACAGAGCAGACCAGTTAATGTGCACCATGACTTAGCAAAGCATTGTATGAAAATCGGGTGCATATATGAAAATGAACTTCCATCTTGAATTAGCTAATCTCAGACTCATCCTTTTTTAGTTAGTTTAGGTTTTTTCACATATGCACAAGAGAAAAACAGGTTTGGGAGCAAACAGACGCAGTTAAAGCATAGCAGCTAACTTGCAAGCTTGTAACAGACTGGCCTTAGCCCAAGGCATTCAAAACTTGGTCTTGCCAAATCCCTGCATATTTGTGTGGAGAAACATAACTGCCCCAAAACATGAGAGTTTTGCAGTTCCTCCCAGTTTACCTTAATGACTGCAGCGTCTGCACAAGGGGGTTTCCCCATATCAAAGGCTTCTTTCAGGGCTTTCCCTACTTCCTTCTAAATATTAAAAGAAAAGGAAAAAAAGAACAGTTGAGATACAATGGCATTCATAATGAGTTAAGTTTCCCAGCTTCTCATTATGCATTTGGACTAGATGAATTTCTGCCTCTATTTTTTGGCCATCTCATTTAACCCAAAGCCTGGCTATTTTCCAGCTGACCTAATAACATTGTTCTGTTTTGTTCTACATTGTTTGTTTGAGTTTAAATGATTTGCAGCTTCCTTTCATCCCAGTGTCACCTCGGGTTATCTACAGTCTTCCCTAGTTAGTTTGGCTCAAATGAGGGCGTCCACAGAACAAAACAATGGTTAGGCACAAGGCAGTGCTGCCAGCTACTGTAGCTGAGATTTTCCACTGTTCCTAGTTCCAACCAGCATCCACATAAACCAGGCACTGCTAATTAAAAGCATTCCCTCACTTGAGCCAGGGACTTTTGAGAGCAAAGAAGGTTAGTGTTTGGAGCTACTGTCATGGAGAGATGAGCCCCACGAGGCTGCACGATGGGAAATTTCCCAAGACTTGGCTGGCTTGTTTTATTTTGAATAGACTGTAAAAACAAAACACTGCAGAGAAAGGGCTCTTTGCTTAAAACACAATCTGACCTTTATAGAAGCTTTAAACTCAAAAGCTTGGCTTGCTTATTTATTCTTTCATCTCTGCATCTTCCTCCAAGGAAAAAGAAAGAACGTAAAGTCTGATCTTTCACCTTTGTTTTTGTTCTTTTCTGGCCAGCGAATTAGGAAATTTGTGGCTGTCACTGAAGAATTTAATCAAAAGTATATTCAAAACAACTGCTCTGCCATACTCATTGAAAAGTGTTAATCCAAGACAAATAAACAATTGTAAACAACCCAAGAAAATTCCTTTCCTCCCGAGAGTCATCACCTGAGTGTGTGCAATTGTGTGAACGTGATATGGTGAGATAACACATCCCAACTGAGCTGCACAAACACTCCAAGCCTGCACAGTAAAATGTGTCATCTTAAGCCAACACGAAGGTCTTGCTCCCCAACGGGACAAAGCATGTATTTAGTTAGTAACTGCAAGGCAATAACTTGTTGAGCCATGGTCTTAGTTGCTCTGGATCCGACAATGTGTCTGAATAAGCACAAGCTTCAGATCCATGGATGGGCAGCCCACCAGTGCTGACTGCCCTTCCAGTCACTTCCTCTCAGAAAATACAAGTCTACAGACTTATTTTTGGGGTAGCAGTAGGTTCCTCAGCCTAGATTCTTCAAAGCACATCAACTTCTCAGTCTTGCTTTTATCTCCTTGAAAAAAATAGAAGGAGGGAGAAAAGAAGACACAGATCCAAGTGGTCCTTTGCAGGTCAGTCTACACCCTCTTCAAGCTTTTGTCCAGGTGTGTCTGTCCAGTCCTGCCATCTCCACTTTTGGACAAAGAGCCAGTTTTGAGCTAAGGCTGCAAAATCAGGGGACAGAAAGTTCATTTTCTACCTGTTAGCATCAGAATGAACACTGGCATTGTGCTGGAAGGTTTGCCTTGCACTCATATCAAATTGCCCAGCACAGCAAGGGCAGGGGTGACAAATTGACAATTCAATCAATGGCACCATCATTTCCAGTTCACTAACCTTGCAACCTCAGAGGCTCAAAGCCCTCTTACCCTAAACATGTCTGGGTGAGGGAACACTGCCTGTGTGCAGAGCTGGCCGAGTTCCCCACAGAGGGATTTGGAAGTGGGTTAGAACCCCATATGACACCAGAGCTCTCAGAACCCTCAGGTGTGGTCATAGTTCTCTTTGCTTATTTCTGTTTAAAGTGCTTTTAGTTTGCACAGATATCAGGATGGCACTCCCAGTGACTAGTCAGGTATTCACAGGCAAAGCAGACTATAGCTAATTCTGGTCAGTATCTTTTAATTCAGAAAAATTTAATCATCCGCTGAACTGGCAAAATCCACATCATGGGATTTACAGTCAATTTCTGTATTAAAATCACTCATAGATAACTGACAGGATATTTCCTAAATAGCAGCTCCCTGGATATTTGGAACAATGAAGGGATGGAGTATCCTAGAAAAATAAATAGAGGGACAAAGCAGTTTTTATAAGCTATGCCACTGAGCTGAGCAAAGACACATCCATAGTTTTTCTATATGGAGCCAGCTCATGTCCACTTAAGCTCATTAACCTGGAGTTGATCCTAAGCTGGCCAAATCTGAAGTGAGCTGGGTCACTGCTGTAACACGCTCTCCAGCAATTCCATCTCTGTTCTCTATGTACGTTGCAGCACTATGTAGAGCTGTGATGCTTCCAGATCCAAAGTGGCATGAAAAAAATGCAGCCAGCTCAGGGCAGCGTGGTACAAAAGCTCATAATCACTGACAAATCTAGGTGAGCCTGCTTAGCACATGGTGTATCAGGAAAGCAGAAAGCTCATCGTTAAACATGATTAGCCATTATATTAGAAGGAATCAAAAAAATATACCAAAACAAACAAGATAAAAGTTAAATTCTCTGCCATTGTTAGTCAGCATCTGTGAGGGATTGTCAATGACTCAGTGGCACGCTCTAAGATAACCTCACTAGCACTACTCTGAGTAAAGTTATTTCCTTCACGTGCTAAAATCAGATCTTAAGAACACATGATCTTCCACAAGGTAATGATTAGAAACAGCCCATGAAGATGCTTAATGTTAAGCACTGAAATCGGTAGGTTTTAAGCATATTGTAGCTGGCACCTCTACTCCCATGTTTGTGATAACCTTCTTGATCTCCTTCAGGGACTGGGTCTTGAGGAAAATCTCTGCAATTTAGAATACTTCCCCTGGGGTGATTCATCAGCTTGCTATGACATTTCCCCTCCTCTGCTCCCTGGGGAATGATGGAAAGGGAAAGCAAAAGAAAGAGATGAGTGTGGTAACTCCTGCTGCTGCATTTGGGCTTTAGCTGAATCTAAAAGGACCCACAGATTTTTCCAAATAGCATGGTTTCCTTCGGAGTTCCCCGTTGCTGCAATGCATGTTCCCTGCTTCATCTGTATTCCACTCAATGTGACAGCATTCTTCAAAGCTTTGCTGAGGAAAGGAGAGCCTGCCACCCTGGAGCTGAGGGCACCTATGGGATCGCAAGGCAGGATGCCCTGACCTGTCCTTGCAGGAGAGCTGTGCTGGGTGTGCACCAGCTGCACAATTTCTTGTGCTGGGCTCTGGTGATAGTCTCTGCTATAACCTCAGCAGTGTCAGATCAGCAGGCTGAAGAAAGCTGTGAGTGGTCCAAATACAGACAAATCCTACAATTTCAATATCATGCACAGGTGTGCCAAAGCAACTATTAGAAAAAAAACCAAAACAAACAACTGTTACACACTATGGGCTCATTAACAGCTGGAGAGAAGATGAATAGCATCTTGAAACAGCCCTCATTAAGGAAGTGAATTTCACCCATGGCCTCCCTTTCCTCTAGACACATTGGCTTCTGAGCACTCCAAAGGCACAGCAATCAGATGAAGAGGGATTTGCAAATGTCCCAGCATCCCTTTGCTAAAGAGCAAGGACACAGCAGCATCCCTTTGGCAGAAGGCAGTCATGGATCTTCACACCTGGGCTCAGCAATGAAACTCTGCTAAGATAGAGACCTTGGGGCTCACACACACCTGAGCAAAGCTGGCTCACCTAGCAAGGGGACAGCTAAGTTAACAAGGACATTCCTTATTTTAAAACGATGGGAATAAAACAGGCAGATTGGAGTAAAAGTCCTAAGGTCTTACCCGAGCGACTGCAAGTAACTTTTCCTCAGTCTTCAATATAATCCACACGACACACTGTACACCAAGGGAAAGGTTGTGATGGGAGGTCTGCCTGGGTCCCAGACACGTCTCGCTGCCTCTGCATACAAAAACAAGAGCTCAGCCAGAGAGGCAGCTTCCCAGTGGTCCACAGCCCATCTCCCATTTGATACCCCCTGCTTGGCCGCTAAGTAAACGGGGTGCCCTGCAAGGACCCAGCAGTGTTTGCAGCATCAGGGCAGCCACAACACGGTAGGTCATCTTTATGATGGCCTTTTGCCAGCTATTCTTTTGTGCTGCTTCTTTTCCTTCCTCCTATATTTGCTGACAAAATTACACTTTTTTTCCCACCATTTCCCTCTCCCCTTCCCCCAGTCCTGCTGCTGAATTCCTTCGTAGGCTTGGGAAGAGTCATCCAAACACACTTCTGTGGACACACGATTTTACAAGTGTAACATATTGTCTCTGAATGGAACAAAAAGCAGTTATATACTAGGACAAATGCATCTACACAGAAGCTTTCATTAAGGTTGTAACTGTATTTGGAGAGGAAAATCCAAGTACTTAAGTCTGGCATCTCTTCTCATTTCCACTTTCTTCACTATCTTCTGGCCCTAAAACAACCACCGGCTGCTCTTGCTTTTTTTTTTTCTTGAAGGAATTCACTATTTGCATAACACGTTTTTCCTATCTTTGAGCTTTTCATTGTGTATTTCCATTACATAATTATTCACCTCCAATTTCATGCAAGTTTTCAATATTTCATCAACCCATTACTGTGATCTAAACCCAAAGTTTTACCATTTCAAACCCATAAAAGCAGCAGTAGAAGGGATGCATCCTGGCCACGTCCCCCATGTGTCTCTGGACAGCATACAACAGCATGTACCCAGTACCCTGCCTCCCTCCTTCAGGAGCTGGTAAGGGGAGGAGCTCACCTGAAGAACTGTTTATGAGCTAATCAAGAATTCATAAGTGTAATTAGTACAAGGAACAGAGAGACTCTTGGCTTGGATGGAAGCAATTAAATAACCCAAAAGGGCTGAAAACTCTTAGGACATAAGTAGATTGGAGCTGTGAGGCAGCAAAATAACCATGGACACAGAGAATCAAACATCTCATCTACCACTGTCATACAAAAAGAAATCACAAGAAAGCTTCAGCCTTTGATAGCACCCACAGGCTTTGAATTCACATTGGGCCAAAAGATCCCAGATGTGTTGCTCTTCAGATCATGGGGAAAGCCACATCCGTTTTCCTGAATTTGAAAAGGAATTTAACGATCTGCTATATATTTTTCCTGTGATCTGAACACTGATGCAGGAAATATGGAAACAACTGGTCAAACTACAAGCCAGATAAAGCAGCAAGCGAATAAAGGAGACAACAAAAGTCTATAGAGCACCATACTGACATAAAGGCCAGAGAAAATTATTCTGGAGTAATCAGAGTATTATGGTCCTTGCTAAGAAAGCTTTAATGTGAGAAACAAAATTGTTTAAGAAAGCAGGACATTATACATATTCACAGGAGTCTAGTGGAGAAACACCTGCCTACCTCGGGTAAGGCCCTGAGCCCGATACTAAGGATTTAGAAAGAGGCTCTGTGCTGAAATGAAAAAAGGCTCTGATTCTGAGCGCACAGAAGATATATAACAGGCAGTGGGCAAACTTAAACTCAGCAAGAGCCCTGAGCATCACCTCTTTAACAGGAAGCAAGGAGTGTCCTCAGGACTGAAGAGGAGAGACATAAAAAAAATGTAGAGAAAAAGAAGACCTTCAAACATACCTTTTGTACATTTTAAGGCCCCATTCATAAACTAAAAGACATTGGCTGAAGCTGAAATGATTACTGTCAGTAAGTGTGGAAAGGTGAGAAGACAAAGAGGCATGACAGCAGCGAGCATATGTGACGAGTAGTCCTGCCTCCTTGAAGACAGCACTTCTGTGCTCCAGGCTCGGGAGAAACACCGTTTCTAGTTGACTCAGATGCTGTTTTAGTGCAGTCTCGTCTGTGTTACTAGAGGAACCAAGCAGGGGAATCTGGGCTGCCATATACTGCATTAGTTTTTCCTCCAAATCTTTCCTCCAGAAGTTTGGTCTCCAGGTGGAAACAGACTCCATCTCTTGGCTGCTGCCAAGCCACTCCACTTCCTTCTGCTTCTCCCACTTCAGTGATTCCGCCACTGACTGTAATGGCTCCAGGAACATTGTACCACTTTCACCGAGTGCTTCTCCGACCACAGTCCACATTCGTTCAGCCAGTAGTGTATAAAGCAATTCAGACTTTCCCAATCCATTGCTTCCAGAATGCTCCAGATCATAAATAAGATCACAAGCTTCAAAAAATTTTCCTTGCTCAATGTATCTGCAGATTATTTCCTCTGTAATAGAGAGAGTAACAAGACAACTTGATGTTTATTCACTTCTCTATAGGACCTATCACTTTATTATCCAGGTACTGAAATATGTACCCCAAAATTCCTCAGGATCTACTCAAGATCACTTCTCTTAAGATCTAGAACTCGCACTTTTCCGTTTCCTCAGGGTAAGCAGTTTCTTTCCTCTTTCTATCTTTCATCCTTCTCCTCGAGGCTAACTAAGCCTGCAGACTAGTGTTCTGCAGCTCTCTGTCATCATTCCAGTAGAACTGCTCACGTGGGCAATGCAGATTCATTAATGACAATATTTCCTTAAGGAATGTACCTTTTGTCCAGAAGAAAAACATTAGAGAAAGGACATCTTCTGAAACAGCCAACAGCTGAAAACCAAGCCTGGAAGGAATCCTCTGTCTTCTCTACAGAAAGCATAGCAGGACCAAAGTGCTGCAAATTATCTTGTAAGATGCTTCCCACCTGTTCACAGCCAGACATGGCTACACAGAGGGTCTCACGTCTGCCATACAGCTCTTGTCTTAGACTGAGGCTGTGCAGTGCAGTCCAGGACCTTCTCTTTGTTAGGGCTTTTACTTAGGACAAACAACCACCTGCGCTATTTTGCCCAAAGGTGAAAATCAGCGGGCAGGCTACTTATCTGCAGTGTGTCAGCAAAGGGGATTCACATGACGCCCCACGATTTCCACATCTGCAAGAACCCGTGGTGACTGAGCCATTGCCCTTATCACCAGACACCGTGTCAAGGTGGTTATGAAATCATTATACTTCAAAAGCTGGAAGGAGAAATTTTTACCCACAGCTTGCTTCCAAAGTATGTTACCCATCACGCAGACCACCATTAAGAGTTAAAAGTGATCTCATAATAGCTGCAGACAGCTGGGTCTTCTTTTTTCCTTTGCGTGTTTTGGATTAAAAAAATGAGCAACAAAGGGTTAGCAAGATTTGCCCAAAGGTATCTGGAGCAGAGCCCAGAGGCAAAATCAAACTAGATGAGAACCCAGGGAAAGTTAGACAAGGACAGAAGCAGTGGAGCTCTGCAATCAGTTCAGGATACAGCTTTGGGCATAGAATGAAGAATGAAGGATTATGAGCTTCTCATTCACCTATATCCTAACTTTCCTCTATGAAACCACCTAATTTGTGTAGTAAGAATTAAATCAAACAGGACTGGAAGGAGGAACATGACACAAAACAGAGAAGGGTCGATGCAAGGATCTTCAACAAAGCAACTTGCAAGTTGCTCAGGAGGGGTCAGCAAGCTGCCCTCATCTTGCCTCGATACACACAACACACAGGAAATGTTTACTTAGTATAATTAGCCCACGTACAACCTACCTTCTACTCCCCATCTGTGGAAGAACAGCACATTCTTACCCAACAGGGTGACAGTCATATGCACATCATGTTTCTCACAAGACACATCAGGAGTCTTTACAGGGATAAAAATAAGAACAGCAAAGAAATATTTGTGAGGCAAAGGGAAAGTGGAATATGGAAGTTTCCAGAGGAGCAGATGTATGGTTTAGAGAGGACAAGAATTCAGGTGAAGAATGGAGAGGAAGAAAGTATAAAGCACCTACTCCAGAAGCTAACAAAAATAAGAGCCTGTAGGGCTGGGAGAGGCAGAGAAGGTCCAGGACTGGACCCAGAGATAACTCCAAGGCTACCTGCAGGCATCTCTCCCTCTACTTCCTTCCTACTGGTTGCCATCTTCAGCAAATTCTCTGCCGCATCCTCACTGCCAGCCTTCTCCTCCACTTCTCCTTTCCCAATAGCCACGGCCTTTAGCAATTTGCATGCCACATTTTTAAGTTTCCCTGTCTTCTTTCCTTCCTGCTTCTTTCTCTCCTCATATGTGGCCTTGGGCAGCATCCTTGCATTTTCCGTGGCCATGTTCTCCCACTTCCTGCCTCTTCGCATGAAGGCTCCCCAGGAACACTTTGTCTTCCTCATGGTCCTGGCAGATTCAGATGTTTTCTGTCCAACTGGGATTACTACCAGAAAAAAACATTAGAAACACTTCTATGCAAGGTGATCTTAATGGTTGTCTCCCAGAGAACACATTTCTCCTCAGTTTTATTCTATTTTCTGTGCAGCTGTAGGCTTCAGCTGCCTTCTAAGAAGATGAACCTGGTTCCTGCCCATGCTGAGTGAGGACACTTTTATGAGGCTGCCAGCCCTCTTACGTAACTTCTCTTTCTCTTCTAGGAAAATAATGTCAAAAACCTCATACACAATGTAACCACAAGCAGTGGGGGAAAGCCAGTGGGATTTTCAGCATTTTCTAAATGACTAAAACATCCCCGTGTGCTGCCAGCTATTTTGATGGCAATCCTTTCAGTTTAAGAGAGTTGATTATTAATAGTTTCTATGAAGCACACATCACTTTCCACCCACATGTGCCCTGGCTGCACCTGAGCTCTCCTTTGGCAAGGAGATCACACCTGGCTGTGGAGCCAAATTTTTCCTGACCTCCCAGCAATCCTATTGTAAGTCAAGAGGAAAATAAAGCCCCAGGGAATGGGCATTGGTTTTCATGTTTTAGCAGCACTATTCAGAGGAGACAAGAGTTATCTCAGCCTTCTGTATTGTACAATTTTCCAACAACTATATACACTATTGTGTATTATTTTATATTTATACTCTCACATACATATATATAAATGTTGTAACATTACAGCAATCCACCATAAATACATGCATGTCTGTCTATAGACACCTACAGGTCTACTCACCAGCCACCCTCCCCCGTGAAGAGAAAGGAGATGTATGCCTGCTCGGTGCAAGGACTATATTGGCAGGTCCAGGGCTGCTTAAAGTTCTGATCCATAATCCTCAGAACAAATTCCTACACAGACAATACCATTTTACTCCAGGATCTCACATTTAAAATAGATTTTTTAAAAGTCCCTGCACTGCTGTGAAAAAGACAGTCGACTTGGACATAAGCTGAAACACTGTTCTTACCATGTTCTTTGCCAGATAGTTACAAACTTTCTATTATTATAAAAATTAAATCAAGAACTTGAGGATTTTCATCAGTTTTACAAAGTTTTATATTAACCATTACAAGCCATATTGATTCAAAACCATACATTTTTCAAGAATTATTTTAGGGGAGATACGAATTTAAGGTGCAATTTTTTCCACACAGATCTAGATAAGTCAGAATATGTGCATTCATCTTTCTGGGTTTAACATCTGCAGTTTCTTCCAAGTTTTTCTTCTGACAGTAAATTTCTACTAGATTCCTACTTGGAAACCAAGTAAATGTTATGTTGTTCTGGCTCTTTTACTCAGTGTTTAATTCCATCAACATGTTATCATGGAGCTCTTTGATTCATTAGTAACGACATGGAGGAGGAAATAAATACATTTCATTTGGAAGAGCAAACAGAAATTCCAGCAGCGGTCATACATTTGAGCTGTTGCCAGTAGGAAACACTGAGGTTGCAAAATACAGTGTTTTCCCAGGTTGAGAAAAAAGTTGAAAATCGAGAGGCTTTATGTACTTTCCCTTTTGGTCTTAAGTTTTAATTGCTTAAAGTTAAAATGTTTCCTTTGGACTATATATATATATATATATATATTCCTGCACTATAACTGCACTATTTATGAATACAAGATGGAACAAGAGGCTTAGTACTGAAGAGACACATTCCGGGCATGCTGAAACCCTTCAGCAACATTTTCCCATGAAAATTCCAGCACAATGTGTTTATGTTTCACTTCATCAGCATTCTTCCAACAAGCCCAGCTCTAACAAAAATCATTTCCCCAGACTTCTGTGCGGAAGGAAATTGGATGTCAAAGTGCCAGTCCTGCAGGTAAGATTCTCTGCAGTCTACAGATTTTGAAGACAGTACAATTGCAGATCGTGCCCTAAACTAGGGCAACATGATGTGTGGGAATTGCTGTATTTTCCCAGAAAGCTTCTTTCAAGGGAGTACAATATGAGCCTGTGGAAGGCAGGAAGTGACTGAGCAGAGATGGATAGACTTCCTGAGGCTAGGACCATCTCCTGCTCCATAGTCTACACGATCCACTCAATCAAAGCTGTGGTAGATGCTTCCCAAGATGACAGTGCCCTCAGGCCACACCCCATCTGAGCCCGGTGGTACCAACAACACAGATCTCATCTGTTCTCTCTGTAATTGGTTCACAAATTAGGAGCAATGTGTGTGTATAGGCAAAGCAGGCAGTTGCATGGGGGAAGGCAGCTATGAGCACCCTGCAAAGGGACAGCAAGCTGGGGGTGGCCTTTCTGACTGTGGGTGCTGAACTCATCAGGAACATGAGGTGATGCCCTATTCCTCCTGCTGCAGCGGGAGCAGCCATCCATCTTCACCCACTCTGCATACCTCTGCTCACAACTACTTTCCAAAGGCAGGTGTTGAAGGATGGCATTACTGAAGGGGAATGTACTGTACCAGGAGAAGGAATGCCTCACAGGAGCTGCCAGAAGACCACCTATACCCCGCTTTTCTGGGTCTATGTACCTTAACAGCACATGTAGGATGCACAGTTCTCTCCTGTTTGTCTATAATGCTATTTTACTGCTCGGGTCTAGGTTCTGCAGCTAAAATATGGGTATGATTTAAATCTCTAGGAACATTTTCTACCACAGTGCTTCCATAAATGGTTTTATCAATAGACAAGCAAAATCCCCAGGAAGCTACTCCTTTGCACCAGGGGAGCTGAGAAGTGTCAAGAGCAAACTAGAACAAAGGTCTTTCACCAAGTGTTAACATAATGCAAAGGGATCATTTGCTGTCCAATACCATCATTTTGAGCAGAGGAACTGGTATACTGCTACATTTCACCTGCCCCTTCCATGGTTTCCTAAGCTGCCCATCCAAGGGGAGTCCTTCCAAGCAGAAAGAAGGGCAGTAGGAAGCCACAAGGACATAGCACTGTAACAAGCATAGTTCTGCTTCTGAACAATCTCCTTTGTCAGGTGTACCAAATGACCTTCTTCTTCCTCAAAAGCTACTACTTGGAACCCCGCCCCTGCCCTCTCCTTCTTCCTGGTGTTTCAATACCTCTATTTATCCACAGTGTGAGTTCTCCAGGAGGGTCATTCTCCTTACTGCCCTGACCCTTGCTATGCTTAGTGTGAAAGAGGAGCAATTTGTCTTCTGGGAATATCCCCAGTATTCAGGAGTTTCCCCCGTTGCCTAGAGCTCCTGGAAAAGCCCACAGCCTCCCCACATCTCCGAGACACTGTCTTTCTATCTCAGAAAAACTGTAACTCCTTTGTCTTTGGGATCTTTCACTAAACAAGCGAATATCTCAGATAAATTTTTATATTGTCTCTTTGTTGACTTAACTCTTTATCTTGCTGCCTCCCGTTTTTTTTCCTAAATAGATAAAATCTCTTCATAATAAATGGATTGTGCGCCTGACTTGAACAATAGCTGTTTGGTCTGAATGCTAATCGGATGAAGTCAGACTATTAGCACTTCAAATGAAATGACTTTGCAAGGGTCCAATTACATTAATATTCCAATTCCAGCAATGCAGTGATGCCCCTACTTGCTTTGCAGGGACTCCATGTGAACACAGTCAAGCATATACAATGGAAACTTTGTGCTCAGTAGCATCTGTTATATGAAATACACTTGAGACCTAACTGGCAGGCTGGATCAGGAGAGATCTGAGGTTTTTCTACCTCCTTCTTTGTTTCCAGAACATGTTGGTACTCCCTACTACTTTGAACCAAAGGCATTAAAGATGGTAAAAAGGAATATTAATTATGTTGCAGAGTACAGCAAAGAAATATGGTGGTTCCCTGAAGTATAAAACCATGCAAAAGGTCTTTGTGAAGCTATGTGTACTCTGACATGTTCCTCCACCCAGGCACAGCACCTTTGACTTCATCAGCAATCAAAGAACAGTCAGGCTGTAATACAAGCAAGGTAGGCTTTTTGGAGAGAGAGAACACACACAAACAAAACAAAACAAATCTTCTCCTCCCAGTTTGACATTGCAGCTGACATTGCTATAATAGTCATATGCAAGAGGCAACTTTGTTATTTGTGCAAAATTAGTTGTTTATCATTTTGTGGAAAGCATGTATTTATTCTTATTTCATCAGGATAACCCATTTCCTAAAGGAATGAGGCAGCACAGCCACAAGTTGTGTGTGTGTCTCTGTTCATCTGACCTCCTGCCCTAATGCAATTGAGTGGGTTTTAAGTTAGTTTTAACCAATTTTAAAGCCAGTTTTAACCAAACTGACAGATGATGGCTGGCTCTAAATAGTACATCCTTACACACTACATAAAAATACATGGCTGGGGAGAGAGACCCTCACTGCTTCTGCTAAGGAAGAAAACACAGCATGAACTCAGCCTTATTAGATATCAGAGACTCCACCTGGCAGCTTAACCTGAAGGAACGCTGACACAGTTCCCTTGCCTCTGTTGCTCACCAGATCCCCTGTTTACCCTCCAACTAACCCGTCTGTGTCCGAGAGTAAACAAAGCAGCACAAATACTGAACACAAGCAAACTTTACCGTAGCAACCCCTGAAATGAAACTGCTTCCCTATGGTGCCTCCTTGCTCCATGCTGCACTCTGTCAACTCCCCAACATCTGTGTGACCCCAAACAGGCAAAAGAGCTGTGAGTTTGGAGCTAATTTGCAACCGCTGCTCATGCCTTATGGCCATGGAGCAAAAGGAAAAGAAGGAACCTCTGCCTTTCCCTTACTGAGTGTGTTCGCTTCTTCATTTAACCACTGATTTTCATCACATTTGGCAGAAGTTAATCTGAGATTTCTCTCCTACTCTGGATTTGTCTGAAACAATTTAGTTTCAGGAGGAATTTAGTTTATGAGGAGGGGACAGACAGATGGATTGACAGACACACAGGCAGCATGGTCCCAGTAGTTCCAGAAACCACACTAACATTCTAAGAATAAGTTCCCCAAAGAATTGAATGTTGCCCCTTGCCCTGCCCTGAACACTGAAACAAAATGTCATGTACATACGTGATATACAATCTGCGCTACCTCTGTTTTCCTCCTGATTCTGAGGATCCCATTCCAAACTGACCTCAATTTTCACTTAATTAGTAACCTACTTTGCCATTCCTTTGGAACATTTTTAGCAAATTCCTGTGGATTTTGCCTAATTCTGTGGGAGGGCTTTTTTTCAGAATGAAACAAGGATTGCTTTAAGGAAGATGCTTCCCCTTTTGACAACAACAATAAGAATAGTAGTAATAAATAAACAAATAAATTGTGTAATCCCCAAAATTTTAAAGATCAACTGCAGAAAGCTGAACAATAGGGATGTTCAAACTGACGCTAAAAATCCCTGCATTAAAAATATCCTTTCCATGTAGTAAGAGAAGAATAAAGCAATACTTCCTGAAGTAGCACCTTAGTGTTCATTCAAGGAACTGGAAACAAGCTGGGAATTCCCACTCCGTGGTTTTGCCCTGCAGGCCTCCAACAAGAACTGAGGATACTGCAACTTCTTTCTGTTTTCCTTCAGCAGTGTGGGAGAGGGAGAAAAATTTACTCACCAGAGTACACAGCATACAATACAGACTGGTTAAAAAAGAATTTCTCTGGACCCCAAAAATAAAGTAATAAGATTTTTCAAAGCAAACTTGTTAATTTTCACATACTTAATCAACCCTGAGGCCATTTGGAGCTAGGCCATATCTAGCTGTGGGGAGGTGCAGGAATAGCAGCTATTAAGAGGAGCGGGAGGCAATTTCTCTGCCATCCCTCACCCTTGTACAGAACCTGTGGCTGGTTTGGCATTACTGGTGCAGAGGGACTGCAGCCCTCATTGTGGCACTGGCACCAAGAGGAGGGGGCACATGGACCCAGGTCAGAGAGGGGATGGAGTTGGCAGCTCCATCCCCTCACCCCATGCACCCAAGTTTGCTAACAGCCCCCTGCTGCTTGCTACAGCATGAGCTGGGCAGGATGTGAACCTTCTGTAAAGTTTTGAGGGCTACTTTCTAATTTCTCCATGGGAAAGTCATCAGGGAAAGCAGCTGGCATGGAAAATATCAGTGCCACAAATTGAGGTAGACTGACCAAACCTGTGTTTGCCCAGGGCCTCTGGAATCCCACATGAGCAGCAAGTGAAGGAGGGATACTGCCTGACTGTGTTCTCCTACCGTAACAACACTATATAAACAATATATACCCCGTGCCAAACTGCAAAGTATACTGTGCCAAGGAGGGGTTTGAAGGACAAGTGACCTGGTCTCTCTGCCTCAGAAGGGATCAGACAAACACAAAAGAAAAATATCCCAGAGGTAGTTTTTCACGTTATCTCCTATTATTCAGGGTCCACCCTTGTCATTTCAGTGTTTGGAAAGCCCAAGTCCTGAATGGTCTCCTCACAGCAAATCAGGGAACTGTTTCTGCCTTAGAAACCAGCACAGGGCTACAGGCTGTCAGTCTGATCGCATCCCTAGAAAAGCAGCCACTCAGCATCCTGGTGTTACCAGCATCCTAAGAGTTACCCAAGGAAGGCACCAGGCCTGCCAGAGGAAAACTACAACTTAAGTGCTGGTTACTATCCTTGGGATGGAAAGAGCTTTTTTTAAAAATTAAATTACGGATATTATTTGCTAGTGTGGTAAAGAACGCACTGCCTCAACCAGCAGGATGCCTCTTTTCAACATGATCCATGATTTTATCCAGAGGGAGGATTTTTTTTGGAAAGCTTATATTATGAGTATTCCATCTCTATTTGGGCAGAGACAAGCTTAGAGTCTTTTCATTTGGCTTAGATTGACAGGATGCCTCTGCGCATTTCTACATAGATTCTTTCCAAGAGTAAAAACTTCAGGTTCAACTTTGCAGGAAACCTCCTACACACATCTGTACCCACAGCCCTATAGAGCACAGTGTATGCAGAGATTTGGGCATGGAAAATCCACATTATAGCATTTGCATGTCTTTCCTGCTGCCACAAGAGGCCAGTGATCGTGTGATTTCTACTCTCCTGTGTTTCATCCCCACCGTACTGACATGGCTTCATAGGCACATCTGCCAAACACCATCTGGAGGCTAAAAATCACAGCTATAGATTGGCTTCCAGGACATCCCAAGATCTGTCAGATAGGAGCTGGACACATTTAAATGTGAACGGAATGCCAAAACTCAACCATCTCTCCAGTCAACATTCATATCAGGTATCTCTGGCTACAAACGAAGGCAGGAACACCCCATGCACTTGCACTGTCAAAGGAGTTGTGACATGGGATGGGGTACATTAACAATACAATTCAGGGCCTGCATAGCTGAACACTGACACTGCACACGCATTATTTAGGAGAGAAGGTAAGAGAAAAGAGACTGACTTTTGTATAGATAACTCAATAAATCACATTTTCAGAAAGATCCACCTAGTATAAATGCACCTACCACCTCCTATTGTCACTTCTGGTCAATCTGAGTAAGAATTCCGTTGCCATCTGACACTGAATGAGGAGCTGGTTTAGGCACCAGCCCTGGTAAACTGCAGGGTATCAAACGATGCCATGTCAGACTGTAAAAAGGCCAGCTTTAAAGGGTTTTTGCAATCTCTAAATGCTGGAGCTAGCTGGTTACAGTGAGGGGTTTGCTACAGCAAGAACAACCCAAAAGAGTCTAAAGAGAGATATAATAAACCTCTGAAACTGTTCCAGAAAAATACCCTGGGGAGAAACTCTGTGTGAGCACAAAGAGAAGCATTACATTTTTATCAGTAGGAGTTCAGGGTGAATAAAGCAGGCCTCTCAAATACAGGGTAATAAAACATTTACACTGCACCACTGTGTTCTCTTTCTGAACCAGAAAAGCATTCAGAGAAAATTCAGCACTGCTCCATGATGTGGAAGCTTCCGAGATTCTTCAATATTTTCTGTTCTTCTCTTACACAAATGAAAGAAATATCGACAAAGCAAGAGGTGGGTAAAACTTGGCGGGGGAGGCATCAGATAGAGGCAAAGGAAAAGGAAAGGGAAGAGTGTTTGTAACACGTTAATTTGTTGACAGTATCAGGATGTACCTCATCTTTCTGTTGCTTCCCACTCCTCAGCAAAGCAGAGGGAGCACCATATAAAGATTCCCAAGAGCTGCACAGCACCAACTGCCAGCACATTGGCAGTGTTCCTCTGCTGCCTTCATGTCAACCACTCTTCCAGCATTCATCGCTCACAGCAAGCTTTACCCTGCAAAGGAGAAAGATGAGGTCCTCAAGGAACAAGAGCTAGTAATTTGTAAGGATGTTTCTCAATTGATAAGCAAATTAAAAAAGGAACCAGTATTTTTTTTCCATTCGGAACAAGTGTTTTGTGACCTTAGATCTTCAACACGTGTAACTTACTGGCTGTCCAGCAGTGAGACTCTTGAAAGTCAATTAATAGAAGAATGAAGGGCACCTTCCAACAATGGGTTTAAGTACATGACTATTTCCTTTAGTTCCAAGGAGAATAGTCAGCCTCTTAGCAGTACACATCTGTTTAGTGAGCGGGAAATAGTCAGGTGGGGTGGTGTTTGTGTGCTCCATGGCTACATGATAACAAATGCCTCGGAGTCAATAACGTCTGAAAATTGCACAAACTGCAAATCAATTTAATATAGCTGATCTTGACACGGCACAGAATCGTTGGATTTTAAGGCAGCTACCTTGGAGATTGTTTGTTTGAATGAATGGGCTTTTAACACTATTGTATGCACAAGGTTTTAATGGGGAGCTTGCAAACCCAATAATAGTTAGACATTCACTGAGGTTTCTTTTGCTGTTACAGACTCCTCGCAGTTAAATATATCTTTGATGACAAAAATGGGTAAAATGGCAGCAAAACATAAGTTTTCACCCTCCTGTTTTATATCAAGAAAAAAGATTACTGCACCGATTTCATTGATGAGGATAAGAAAATTAATTAGGCACTTCCTAGCTCTGACTCCTACTAACCTGACCCTGGGAAACCAGTTAGGACCATGCAAAGGGAGAGCCAAAGGGCTGTAAAATATCTTCTGTATTAAAATGTCTATGGATCCCATTCTGTACAAATGGGACCTGAGTCCTTCATGTCTGTAATTGCCTTCCCCTGCTCCTTGCAAGTGTTAAGTATATCTGAGAAAAAGCACATTAACATTTTCTTTCCTCTTGCTTCCCAGTCCCAGGGTGCCATCACACACAGAGAAATTAGGAACTGCAAGCAGGACTCTAGTCTTACACAAAATATATAACACAACAGATCTGTCATGGTACAGCCAGTTCCAAGAAGCAGCAGATGTACCTTGTGATATTAATCTATTCTAACATTTTTTGAAGAGATGGGGAAAGATATTGATATGCATAGCAGGTACTGGCTGGCATTTAAAACCTTTGGCATTACCTTATGCGCCTGGAAATAACTTCCAGTGCTATTAGTTGTTGTCATTGATGACAGCATGTAAATGACTACCTAATCTGCATATAAAATTAAATAATTAGATGCCATATGTAAGAGCAGTTATTTATAGGTGCAGAATCAGAGACAAAATTTAAGCCCCATCCTCATAATGTATCATCTCATTAATCAGATCCTCTTGAACACAGCTACAGCTCTTTATCACCGAGTGCTCCATCTTAGGTTTAAAACAAAAAAAAGGTTTAAAACAAAAAAATTGCAATTAATATTTCATATTATTGATTTCCCCCTATGATGCACTGAGTCAGTAATGCCTGCACCTAGCCTGCTAGCAGAAAGCTATAGCTGCCATCCACAAAAAGCTTGACAACTTTTGGAGCTCATTATAAACAAAACAAGGCAGGAAAACACCCAGTCCTGCTGAAGGCCCATCCACTGCATTCAATGAAGTCTTGATCTGCTCTTACGAACAGCTGACCTAGATTCTCTGCCTGAATGAGAGCACTTCCCAGCATCGAGGCTGTTTAGAGAGCAGAAATTCATGTACCACTTGTCATGAGAGAGAGGGAAAAAAAAAGAAAGAGGATATAATCTTAAAGGAAAGTGATGGTATCCATTAATCTTAAAGAGCTTTATCCATAGCCACACTAAGCACTCCTCAATATGCTTCTGCTCTCATCACAGAGTCTGGAAAGGACTGCAGCTCTCAGCACACAAGGCAGAGCAGGTAGCCACAGCTCCAGGGAGAGGCTGAGATGTGCAAAAGCCATTGAGGAGGACATGGCTGCTCCTGAGCCACCCCACAGCTTTCCGGCAGCTCGGAGGCAGGTCATGCCCCTGAGCTGCCGGCAACGAGGCTGTGCTGCATCAAGGACTGCTGGTTCACATCAAGCCAAGAGGAAATAAGCCAGTGAGTTCCGCTGAGCCCTACACTGCAGGGTCACAATTAGACCCAGCTGCAGACACATCACACATCCATCACCTCTGGGAAGCTAGGGAAGCTTTGATGAAGCAATGCCATGTCCTACTGGTGAACCACACAAGACACTTCTCCATCTGCCATTCTTCAAGATATGGGAAGCTCTTCCTGGGGCACTCAATAACATGATGATGGTGGTATGCGGCTCAGAGGGCAGAAAGCCTGGTCAGCCCTGGAATAAAGACCTCCGAGACTTTCCTTTTGCTCCTGCCTCTGCTACTGATCCATTTTGTCAACAACCACATTCCACAGCTCCCCAGGATTCTAGCGGGCTCCTCCATAAGCCAGGCTCAATAACCTTTCATATTAACCAATGACAATCACCAGACGGGGCTCAGAACCTTGAGAGTGTACATCACAACAAGGGATGCCAGCTTGATGCCCTTATGGCTGCTGTGACTGCTGTCACTGATGCTGACCTGCCCACAGGGAGTAGCTCCAGGTCTCAGCCAGAACCTGAGAAGCATCCGCTTGGGAGGGATGAGAAGGAACAGGCAGACAGGAGCCAGCGAAGACACAGGCCCTCCAAGGCACAGCTCCCACCCCAGGGCTATGCTGCAACACTGACTGCAGGGACAAGGACAAGAGCCCAGACTGAGTCCTCAGGGCAGGCAGGAGCTGGACAGCCAAGGAAGGTCTCTTTCAACACCAAAACATTTTGATTTGGCTCTGTCTCATGGATGGAGACAGAAAGCTAAATTCACATACATAAATTCACATAATTAACATCCTCTGATCACATAGATATTCTGCCCTTTCTCCAGACCTGAACATCCTAGACTGAGTCTACAAAAGAGGACTTCTGCTCATGCAGAACCTCACAACTGCAGTACACAGGCACAAACCACACATCCAGCCCACGCAGAAGGCAAGCACGGCTGCGGGCCATGCTGCCAGCGAGCATTCCCCTTTCTCCTCTTCCCTGAAACCTCCAGAGGGGCCATCAAGAGAAGAATATAAGATCCAATTAACCACTTCTCAATTTAGATCTGGTTTAGCAAATGCCAACACTGCATTAGGCAATTGGGTTTTCCTCACCAACTTTTTTTTTGCATGTGGGCAACATGCAAACTAGGTCAGTATTATTCCTTCCGAAACACTTCCTCTGGGTGTTATTTTTAGAAAACCATGTGATTGTCTGACTTTTATTGATGAAAGCACAGAATGATCCGCTGTATATTTTCCTGTCTGTCTTGTTTGGACTGGGTTTTTTTCAGTTCTTTGAGTGGGTTACTGAGATCTCAGGTCTCTTTTTAAAAGGCAAAGTCAGACTAAATCAAGAGACCTTGCAGGTCACGTGCCTTGGCAGTCAACAGAACAATGCACATGAAGTGGTGAGCAAGCTAAACCAGACAAGAGCACTGAGAGGCTATGAAAAGGCAGGACAAAGATGCAGGTAACAAAGGACAAAGATATGGAGCAGAAAAGATGCCAGGGGGTTACGGAAGGTGGGGAACCAGGCAGAGTTTGAAAGATGATAGAAAACACCGCACTTAAATCCTTACAACTTTTGCAGGGGTAGACCCAAGATCTCAGCAGCTAGACAAAAGTCATCAAGAGAGGCAAGCTCAGCAACAGAAAAGTTGTGCAGAGGCTCATATTTATTTTCTGAGACCTTTTCTTACTTCCTTGGCACAAAGAAAACAACTCAAGGCAACAAAATCCTATGCCAGCTTTTCATTCAGCAGGTTAGTAGTGGTCACAAACTAAACCAATACCCATCAGACAACCAAGCCAGGGTGGATCCTCTTGAGGTGGAGAGGGGCCATATGGGACCCTATCTGTCCGGGTCTCTACCTGCCTGGTTTTCATCTGGCTTGTCTGGGGAACCTGGAGTCTTTGTCCTCTGCATGAGTTAACAGGCAATTCAATTTCTGGGGATGTGAATTGTTTTACTAACCTTGCATGGCAAACGTGAAGAAGTCTACATCTCTGCTGACAACCCAGACTGCTTTTATAATCAGAAAAAAGGCACAGGCACAGGCACTGCCCTTCTTCTCAAGTGAATACAGACATCTAAAATGAGCCAGTCAGGTGGTATACCAGCACTGCCTGATTCTCTCCATCAAAAACAGAAGAAATTCAGAATGAGTAGCTTGGATGTTGATGCATGTATTTCAGAGCAAATGAGCCACATCCTAACACTAACTATGCCCTAAGACTCTAACATTACTCCCAGTAAAGCCAGTCGTTTTAGATAGAAGTCATGAAAACAGTTTCTTATACCCCAAACATTCCACCTTTTTTCCATCCCCCATGTAATACTTGTACATGGGTCACTTCTGCTACCTATCACTTGCAACACATAACATGTGATGTTGCACTGAATTTTGTGTAACTATATTTTTTGGGATTAATTCATACAAAAATAAAATGTACTTCATCAGTCACTGACACATGCACTCTCAATCTTATTGTTAAAACCAGCAAACTAATACTGCCTTGAAAAAGAACAGAAGGCAGCAATTATTCACTGTACTCATTAGAAGGAAAAACTGCTTTCCAGCCATTTAAGTTATCCCTGAAATAACTCAGTTGTTGGTGCCAAATTCCAATTTATCTCAAGAGCCTATTGTAACAACAACAAACAATAGCTTCTTCTTCATTTATCAGGCTTCCCATAAGAGGAAGAACTCATGTTACAAAGGAAGGGCCACATAATTGTGCCTTACTACCTCAAGGCACACGGGACTTTCATAGATCTCTTAGAAATTACAATATACACAACATCAAGGAGAGTCATGAGCAGTCCAAAGAGAACAGTCTGATCTTGGTGACAGAAGAAGTACTAATGAGTGCAAGACAATAGGCACAGGTGGGCAGGCAAACAAAAAGCAGGAGAACTGTAATGGGAGCCAGGTTATCAGCTGTTCTGAAAGAAGAGAGCTGGTCCAGGTCTGCTCCATCACCCACTGACACCATGCACTGTGTCACTGAAGTTCATGGAGCCGCCCCAGAAGCTGAAGCTGTTGCAGTGGTAAGGCAAATCCTCTGTTTCTGCTCATCAGAAAGCATGAGTCCTTTTCTCCTCTAATCAAAATGATGCTCTGCTCAATGCTACATTTCCTCATGGGCAACATACATAAGTCATCCCAATGTAAAGCTGCTGTGAGAGCAGATTCAGGGTCACATTAGACCAGCACACACGAGACAATCCTGAATTCCGTCATTCTTTAAACATCCTTTCTTTGTGGGGTTTTTTTTTCACAAGCATGAAATGAAGACTTTGTGTCTTTGTCATGGAGCATAATGTTTTATTTAAAATGGCCTGCTAGGACTTACATGACAGAAGCTCCATCCCACAACATCCTAAACCTCTCCTCATTAATCAGCAGGGCTCTGATCCTTCAGCCGAGAGATTCAGCACCTGCTGCCAGGAGCCCTGGCATGAGGGCTGAGTCATGTTGTTCACAAGGATATCCCTTCTCCCTGCTGACCACCACTGAAACACAGCCTGCCTTGAAGCACCATCTTAGAGACCTTCCCAAGAGACAGATGTGCTGCATCAGCTCCCCTTCCAAGTGCTTCCCACAGAAATCCCCCCACGCAGGCTCATTGGAGATACACAGATGGAGTAGAGGCTGCGCAGGTCTAGCGAAGTATCCTATCTGCTGCAAGGCTTCTGGAGGTCACAGATAAGCAAATGCAGGCAAGGGCAATGCTAAGGGCATTGATACATAACCAAAACACAACAGACAGAAGGTCAGACGTACCTTCCCACAATTTTGTGTCCACTGCAAGACTCTGCTATGTCTGTGAGCTACACCTGATAATAAGTGTTCAGAAAGGCCAGTTTTTACAGTAAACCAACCATACTCAACTCTCACTTAGCCATGGAAGATTAGCTGAGCTAGAGATAAATCAGACCCTTCCTCCCCATAGCAACCACGGCTACACCACCATGCGACCACACAGGTATCACAGGGCACATGAGTCTGTGGGCTGTGCCCCACTTGGACCCCAAAACAGGTTAAAGCTCTTCCTGCTCGGCACAGAAACAGGCAGGCTTTTTACAAGCCTTTCACCGGTAAAAGACCGAAACATGTTCTTATCCCCTAACATATAGCCTGTACTAGCCAGGATCTGGTTTTCTGTAGGTTACCTCATCCCACATTGTCTTCAATGGCTCAAGGCTGACAAAATCGCAAGAACACACTGCATAGCCTGCAAAATCTGCCCCAAGTTTTAGGCAGCTGGTGTGCTGACACTGTTGCTTATGTGCTGAGTAATGATGTCTCACTGTTTCTTTGTGCCCCCCTTACCCATGTCTTTCCATCTGTTGTTCGTTCCTTCTCTTCCACTTGAATTGTACGCTGTTCAAAGCAGAGCTTTCTGTTAGCACCTAGGAGATAATCTGTGGCAGGGCACCACAAAACCAATCTGGGAGTCAATGTTGTAAAGAAATATCTATATGACATATTATATGTCTAAATGTTAAGCATGGTGTGTCTGGATGGAAAACATGACTCAAAAGTGTTACTAACACTATTCTTTCTCATGTCCATAAACTTAAGAAAAGGAAGAAACAAGGGAGTGGGTAGAAAAAGATGGCAAGGCAAGGAGACAGCAGGCTGGCGGGCAAAGCATGTCTCAAATACAAATGCACTAGATGACTAGTACACAGATCAGATGCTGAGAAGAGCTGAGCATTTGCAACTCCCACACACATTCTCATTACTTTTATAGTTATTAACTTTGCATGCTTCTCCATCTTGTTATTGTTTCATCTCTCACATAAATAGACTAAGACTTGGATCTTATCTTTATGTATCCCAGGGACTTACTGGCGTATCACACGTACGCACAGTTGCACCCATGGGTGAAGGCATCTCTTTCACTGTCTTCTGTACATGATGATAGTGGAACTACGATGGTCACCAGCACAACAGTCACAGCCTGTCAAACTGATAAGAAATTAGTTGGCTGGGTTCATGCTCTGAGAGAGTGCAAGACCGAGGAAATAAATGTAATAGACAGCAGTGAACTGCAAATGGCAGCTGGTTTTCCCCTTAGGGAGCTGGAATGAGAATGAATGTGAGAGCAACAAGGAAAGGGTATGAAGAGAAGAGGCTTGCTGTTTAACTTTTAAAGCTTCAGAGTTAATTGAAAACGAGGAAGATTCATAAGACGCACCACTGGCGCTCAGACATAGGGCTTATCTCACCCCTGCCATGCAAAGGGAGAGGTTTTGAGCACATATAGTCCCATATTTCCAAAAGTGATCAGATTTACCACTATGCCAATGGACTTGGAGGTTGTCCCTGCTTGACACCAACGTAAGGGACAACTAAAAGTAATAAGCATTACACTCCAGGTATTCCCTGTTGATAGAATTGCCTCTCGCCAACAGCAGCCAGGACTGCTCAAGGACTGTGCTACCTCATGCCAACACCCAAGGTGACTACTGACTGCACCTGAGCTCACTGTAGGAAGAGGAAGATACTTCTTCCCACAAAACAGCCCCATCAAACAGTGCTGAGCTGAATCCAGAATCAAGGTGTACCACTCAAGAACTGTTTTGCTAAACAGGCATTTGGTAGACATGGAGGTCAAGTTACAAATCCAATCTTTTGATTGCTGCCAAAGTTCAGAAAAACATAGAACTGGTATCTCTAATGTTTAGTCTTATGGCTTCAAAGCCCACACTCCGAACATTTTACCAGTGCAGAACTAGTACGAGAGACACTCTTAAAAGAAAACCAGATGTAAGTAGAAGTCAAGTTCATTTTAAAGTCATCTATAGTGCGCAGGCTGGGGGCAGGATGTTATAGACAGACTTCATTGAAGTGGTGAAGCCTTGTCAGAACAAGAAGGGATCGTACATATCCAGGTGAAGTTCAAAAACTCCAATAAGACCGTTCCTCATAGAACTGATTAGAAATGCTGTCCTGTCTCTTTGTGGGATACTCATAGACACAGCAGGGCTGCTGCCAGAGCAGGGCTTGCTTTAGCTATCTTCAAAATAAGGTCTGGAAATGTAGGTCATACTGGTTAAGCTCTAATCTAAATGGGAAAAGGGGAGCAATACAAATAGTGTCATGCTGTATGACATGGGATCAGGCAGGCTCACCAGCCAGTGCTAAAGGGCTAGTTGGTGGCTAAAGGTCTCCTCCTCACCTCTGCTCCCTGCTTTTTCCTAGATACAGATGAAGAACTTCAGTCTCATCCTCCTGTCTCCCAGCCGAGATTCAGCAGTGAATTCTCTTGTTAAAAAGGTGCCCCTGCATTCAGCAGTGAATTCTCTTGTTAGAAAGGTGCCCCTGCATTCAGACACCCTCTCTATCCCCTAGCCTGCACATTAGGGAATGGCAAAGCTAGCTGTACAAATATCTCTGCTTGGCTGTAACTGAGATATACACAATGGCCCAACACATTCAAGGCCTTTCTTAGCACAATAAAAACAACACCAAGTAACAGAAAAAGTCATCAAGGCCATAGAGGTGTATTTCTTGCATTTGTTCTGCATCTCAGTCAAAAACAGGCAGGCACAATGCAGGGAAACAAAGAAGCCTTTCTCAGCAAGCAGTGTGGCATGCAGTCCTGGGTCACCTCAGGTGGCTGTCTGTCTGCCCAGTCCCCTTTCCCTGTTTTGATTGCAGCTGCATCCCTTCTGTATCAAAATGTGGATACTTAATGCATGCTCACCCTTGCCCTAAGCTACAAGCTGTTTCTGCTTAGCTAATGCTTTTCTTGGCAGGCTCAGCCAGACGAGCCAGAGTTCAATTTGCACCCTGACCAGCCGAAGCACAGCTCTGGGAAATGCTGTAGGGATATGGCCAAGATGAACTGAAGTCGCTTACATGGAGCTGCAAATTGCTCTGTGTTGGTACTTGGCCAGTGAGATTCCGGACCATGACCTGAGTCCAGCCACAAACAAAGGACAAATCAAAACAAACAAACCAGGAGTTTCTTCTAGGGGCATATTATGAAGAGATTTTCAAAGCAGGATTTAAGAACAGAATCCTGCCTGTCTTCAATGCCTTAGCACAGACTGTGCACAATGACAGACCCTCTTAAAAGCTTTAAAAACAGATAGTTTAAGTGGGAAATGGGCAAGACACAAGATACGGGACAAGACTTAAGACAGCACAGCTCTCCCATGCAAGTGATGCACACCAAGCTTTCAAAAGTGGTCAGAGCGAATGACTGCAGCTTAGCTCATTCTGAGCAAAAGCTTAAGTATTTGACTTAATTTTGTCTGATATTGCTTTTATTTGTTGAGAAGCAGCTATTAGTCAGCACTCCATGAAAGAGACTGCTATGGAAAACTCATGATTAACAACTTCCTTTGATTCACTTGTTCTTATTAGCAATTTTTGGAAGATAAATTGCACAGCCACAGCCTCTTGTGCAATTGCCCTGTGCAGAGTCCACAGATGTAGGGGAACAGACCTCTCCAACACTGATCGTGTCTTCCAAAGATCTCTCAGTGGAAACACGCAGGTTGGAATCACTATGGCAAACACAACGCTGTTTGCAGTTCTGAGGCACAATAAGTAAATAGGCAAAAATCAGGTATATCTACCACAACCCAAATTAAGCTCCAGAGCTGACTCTTTAAAACCTTTGCTAGGGTAAGAGAAGACATTACTGAGCATTTTATTCTATATAGCAGGGGATAAAGAAGTTTGTGCTGACTTTTAAGCAACCTAGCTAGCAGGTTGTGACCTGGCAGCCCACAACTACTTTGTCCACTCCCCTGCTGCTCTGGGAACGGAGTAAGCAAGCTGTGACTGATCTGCCTGCACATGTCACAGCATACGTATGCCTCCCTCTGCACCAGAATTAGCACAGTGCCAGAGAAGGTTCAAGGGCCAAGATGCTCAGCCTCCTGCCCATTAGAATGCTTTGCAGGGTGCAGAATGCAGTGGCTCAGGACTCTCTGCAGAGAAAGCTGTAAGTCTCCCTCACATCTGCAAGGGAAGACTTTCCAGGCTTCATCTGTATGACTCAGCTGTTTACTGCATGTCTCTGTGGGAGCAGCAGTAGCACTGAGATGCACAATTTGTTGTCATAAAATGAAAAGAAGTTTTATTGGACGTGTACTTGTAAACATCCTGCAGAGCACAGAGACTCACAGACTTACCCTCGTAGCAAATAGACCAAACTATCAAAACCCCTGAGACAGCAGCTCTCGTCTCAGTGCACCAGGAAATACAATGGCTTTCCTTCTTCAGCCACAGTAGGTGCTACTAATCAAAAGAACCAACTATCTACAAACTAAAAATAACCACTTACAAGCATACATTTTTGAAAACAGAGTTTTTATATCTATATGGCCCAATCAGGGACAAGTACACAAAGCCACAACCAGGAAAGAGTCCTAGAAGTAAAGTCTCCAAGTTAAACTGGGACATTTTCCAGTGGTATAAAATGGTGCATCTCCATGGACTTGAATGAGCTCACAAGCATTTACATATGACCTTTGAGATCCCACCTGCACCCACACACCTTCCTTAACTTCATTTAGAACAGAGAAATCCATCACTTAGTCATCCGTTAATCTGTCAGCTGTACAAACAATCAGAAATGAGAGGAGCTGTGTATTTATTACACATTTCTGAATAAGTCATGCCCAGTATCTAGGACAAACAATACATTAAACCCTAAAGAACCCTTTGAAAGCTTTTTGTCTGCTGGAGACAACAATGAAAAAGTAACATGATAGAAAGGGAATAGTGAATCATTCATGATAATGATTAGAAACTAACTGTGGATGAAGTGCAGTAAAAAAACGGTGAAAACAGACAGTGTATTCCTCTTCAGTATCACATCTTTTAGAGTGCGGAGTGGTGACAAGCAACTTTAAGAAGTTCTACTTTATGTTCTTTAGTGCAGAGGAGATGCATGAGACACAAAATCCATGGACAACTCCACAACCACAAGTTAGAGCTTATTCTGATGTCCCATGACTACATCAGGCACTGAAGCAAAAATGCTACTATGCTCAAAATTACCTGAGCAAATATGGCTTAACTTAACAAAAAGGCATGTTAAGGACATTAGTGAAATAAGAATAAATTAGACTCACAAGGGCTGAATAATGCTTTACACCAGTGATGTCACTTACATACACGCAATAATTTTGGAATTCTAAAATCAAGTTCTGAAATAGTGCCAAAATGTTCACAGCTACTACCTAATCTAATACTGTTGTTGGTATCACAGTTTCTCAGATGAGTGTTGTAGCCACAAATCATGTGCATTATTACTAGCACTTACTTCAGGCCTCTTCAAATCTACAAAAATGTGGCTGTTTCAGGAAAGCTTGTTTCCTAAAACAAGCTCAATAAATAGCTCAACTCTCAAATAAAAAGCTCAAAAGCAATCAAAACAGACAAGCTTTTTTACATAGAGTCTTAACACCCTTGAGTTTCAAGGCAAATCCAGCCTCCATTAAGCATCTGAGCATTCACTGACCCAACTGTGTGCCTTAAGACCTTTCAAAAACTGATTTTGAAAATGTTTCAAGGCAGTGATATACTTGTAAGAAAGTTCCACCCTCAGTGTGTCCCCTGGGTTGCTCTCGAAAGGAAAAATCTACATTAGGACAATAAAATCATGCTAGACTTCACAGTCAGCACCATGTTTGACCTGGATTTACATTCAAGGGTATTTTTAGCCTCTTTCTTAAACAAGCAAGATTTCTGCAATTGTGGTGTGTGTATCTGTATATGCGTATGCACCTTCCTGTCCCTTCAGCCCCATATACCTGTTCCTAACCCTCCTGGCTAATTCCAAATATACTGACATTCAGGTATGTGAGGCATGGGGAGATGGGTGGAGTGAGACATTATCAGTGCTTCAAGTCAGCTTTTAGTAGCCACCACAGAATCCCCACAGGCCAAAACCAGACTTAATTCATTACACCACTCTTGGAACCCATGTGTGTTATCAGCTATTTTAATATTGCTACTCATCTGTGTAATATCCTAAGCATACATAACACTTGGCATGTGCAACCCACAGAACAAAGTTTCTGCCTCTGTTTCCTTAACTACCACTCCTTCTTTTTTTTTTTTCAGTTTGGCTAATAATTTACTTCAGTAATATAAATATTTGAGCCGCAAACCACCAGACCATTCAAAGACTTTGGCACTACATTGCAGTCATGTATTTTTTGCTTCATTACAAAAAGTAATCCCTGTATATTTTTAAGAAGCCCACACCAGGTGTACTCAAGCACAAAGCAAAACATACCAAACAAGCAGCAAATTCTGACTTACAATCCACAAATTCAACATTAACCACTGCAAAACATGTAGTGCCCTGTAAAATACATTCCAAGTTGCAAAAGAAGCAACGCTGCAAATGAGATAGCTTTGGAGATAACACACTTTCTGCCATGTATCCAGCTGTTTCCAATGCAGAGCTCTGCCCTCCCAGCCAAGCAGCATCTTTGAAGGTTTGGTCTGCAGAATATGCAGATTTTCTTTTGCCTTCAGAACAGACTCTTCCTTTGCTTTCAGCACAAATATCAGGGATACCTTCTCCCTTACTAGATCTGCCAGCAGAAGCACAAATACTATCCCTAGCTGAGGGCCTCAGTACTGCCTCCAAAGTCCAGCTCTTCCAGCAATGCCCTTGTACTATTTTAAAGCAAAGAAACTCCACCAAATAAGCAGAGAAGAAGAGCAAAACATGCTGTAACCAGCAGTGCAGACCCTAGGAATTAGCTCAGAAGCAACATGCTTCTGCCAAAGGGAGAAGGACTTTGAGAGAACTTAAGATATCCAAGTTCTTCCAAGACTGGGAGGAGGTTCTAGAGAGAGACTCTCAAAACCAGGGGATACCATGCCTTCCTCTTAGGAAAAGTAGAAAGCCAAAAGCTAACTCTAAGCACTCAGGAATTTTTTTTTTACTATTTAGATTTAACATCTGCTGGGAAACCAATGCTGATAATCACAGCACTGGCTGACAGACCGTCAGAGGCCAAAGAAAAAGGATGAGAAAAGATGTACATGTGGAGGTGTTGGCAAAGCACACGACAGCTGTGCAGGACCTAAGCAATTTCTTTAATGAAATGGAAATGAAAGTATAAATGACTAAAACGATACTGGAAAAGAGATTTAACTTAACGCACAAGCAGACAGATTTTGATGTCTCAAACCTGGCTATAGCAAGCAGCAGGGAAATGTAAATTCAGTGGTTGCTAATGGGCATAATGCACAGGCAGGCAGCTTTGACAGTATGTTTTCAGCTGGAAGCTATATTCCTCAAGGACTCCTTATCTGCCACATCCACTTCTTTCAGCAACCATATAAATGTAGCAGGCAGATTTGCCAGGCACAAACATGTAACTGCTGGGTAATACTGGAGCTTGCCAGTTAGGCCCGTAGCCAAAGCTGCTACCTGGACAAACTGAGGAAATCTGGCTTCTCTAATTCCTATCACCAATGCTTGCACCTACTCATGAGACACGTGGAGAAAAGACAGCTCTCTAAGCTGGGGGCATCCCTCTTTCACAGACCTCCGAACTGTGCTGTGCTGAATTCACCTCCTGATTGAACTTCCACCCCATTTGCACTCTTCATTAATTTTTGTGAGTTTGCCTTTGTTTATTTGCCTCTTCAAACACAGACAGCCTGTTTTTATTTGCTCAAAAGGATGTTTTATTTTGTCCTTTCAACCAAACAACTACTGTCTGTGAAATGCCCAACAGAAACCTCACCCCTGCCCCCAACAAAGAACCAGCCTAACGCAATGCCAAAGGCAAGGGTACACTGTTGAAAAATCACCAGCACAGAAGAAAACATGTGAAGCAAATCAACACGTTCACATTAAAAAATAAAGAAATAGCACAAGGAAAACCCATGTGGAGGACCACAGTGGAACCACTTAAATGGGCACTAAGTACATGCAGCCTGACAGCCCAGCCACTTTTCTAATCCATTGCTGAAGATAGGCACTGCTTAAAATTCAGAGATGCACATGACAGCCTTTAGCCCTTCCCTCGGCTCACATGGACGGATATTACTCAGATGTTCAGGAAACTTGCTAGTTCTTCCAGATATACCAGTTGGTCTAAGAAAACCTACATTACTACTATTATTTTGGAATGAGTATTCCAGCAAACATATATCCAGACCGAGCCAGGATACTCTCTGCCCACCTTAGCCTTATTCATGGAAGCCTAAGTGATAAGAGGCCCAATAGATTTGATGATGCTCTGGGAAGCCAGCCCCTACTCTGTTTAATGCAACGTGGTGAATGTATACTTGGTGTTGGATGCAGTGTTGCTACAGGTGGGCAGTGACCCATCTCAGCAGACAACCCAGTGTATGGATTTCATATTGACAAGCACTAACTAGAGAGTCAGGCCCAGCAATCCCATTAGCACTGCTCCCCTACCCAGCCAGCCTGCACTCACCCTCTACATTGCATCCTGATAGGAACCCCTGGGATATAGGGAAAGTGCCATTTTTCCTTAACATTTACAGCTGTCAAAGACAAGTTTATACTCTGCAGAGAAAGCTGGTTGCTTAACATTGCTGAGGTGCCTCCCCTACATAGGCAGAGGAAAAGGGAGGGCAGGAGGGAGCTTCATGGTGTCTGTCGAGACAGTAACAGATCTGGGGCAGAGCCTGCCTCATGTTCTCAGCTGAACACTGAACCCTTTTGGGGCACTCGGACCCAAACAGCGATTTTAGCTTTTCTGCACAGTAACAGAAGCAACAAAAATAACTACCATGAATAATGGCTGGGTATCTAAGATCATACACTTGATCTCCTTTTTTCTGTTTATTAATTTCTGAACTACTAATAACAGCTAAAAAGAATGATAATGTTATAGAGCATGCAAAGGAAGGCATTTCACAAAGTGAGTCACCTCAAGATGAACAGGGAGCTGCTGGACAGCAATGAATGTGAAGCTCTTGAACAGTAAAACCAGAATTAACCTCTGCCCTTGCTACTGATCAGTGTCTGATGTCAATCTCGATGGATTTTGGACTCATGCTTCCCCAAAGGCTGGATATTCAAACCTGGCATGTAAATAATTAAACTTTCTCTACGCATTTCTAAGATAGAAAGAAGAAAGGCTATTGCTGTTCAGGGCTCAGTGTAACTATGCACAATCTTGGCCCTCTTTCCATCTTCTGAAATTATTGAAATTACAGTAAAGCCACGAAGACAGCAAGACAAGGAATCACTGCAGGTTCCTGCCTGCACTGGACAAAAACCAGCTATGAGCCAGCCACTGGGAGATAACATGTACAGCTTACAGTGGAGAAAAAAACATTCTTCAAGGCCAAGGTTACCAAGTGGGTATTGAAACAGGGTTATGTTTATAGCCAACCACATCACTTTAGACAACAAACTTTGTAAAGAATACAGCACAGACAGAATACAAGGTTATCAATCAGAAAATATAAATACACATGATTACAACACCCGTTTTTAAAGATTTACATTTTAAATGTAGACCTATGTTAAGACTTTCAATAGACATGATTTTGCTGCATCATCACAGACATTGGCTTTTTGATATTTTTAATAAAAACTAAGGCAGCACAGAACAAACTTGAATTGTTCAAGGCCAAACTCAATGACAATACAGCATTCCTGTGATAAGGAAATGCACTCTGAAGTCCACCGTGGAAAATTTCCTATTCTCGGACATGAAACCAATTCCAAAACCCGACTTAATAATGTCATTTAAAATGTCTTAACTACAGAATTATATATAAAACCTGTTTGGCTTCTACCAGTAAAATGCAAAGCACACAAGCAGTCTGTATTGTGAAGGTCACACAAGCAATGCGAACTATGAACTTCAGGATTCACAAAATCGTGACATTTTAAAGAGGGAAGACAGAAAGATTTTTCGGTCTTGTCCAAGCCACAAAATACTAAAATGAACAAACAATAAATGTTAAGATTCAGTAAAAATATTTGGGATCTAACATTTAATATTAACGAATTCTGCCGGTGAGAAAAAAAATCAACAACTAAGCACCAAGAAGACAATAATCCACAATTTTAGTCTGTTTTGTATAACGCAGACTATCATGTGAATTCATCCGTATGGGACTTGCTTTTTGCAGAAGGAACGCAATCTTGAAAACTAACGCTTAAACTTAATGATGTCAATTTATATACTATATTATTTTAAAAAATATTCTTTATGCTACTAATGACAACTGTTCAGAGTTATTCATTACATCAAATAGCACCAAATCCAGGGGCTCATTTCCCTTTTGCTGCTCAATAAAATGGTGTTGGCAGCAGTATGAGTTAACACTCATAATTTATCAGCCTCATAGGTGTTGTAGTATGGAACTAAAGCCACAGACAAGAGGCATTTAGCAAGTTATACATGCTGCATATGTTCACAGCAAAGGAATTCCTGCTCTGCTTTTCTTGCCTCCCACATTTTTATGACTTTTTCCCAGTTATGGTAACTGCCAAGACTCACATATTTAAGAGATGCTTCCTTATTTTGCCCTAAACCTCTTTCTCATGTTTTAAAATGCATTGCTGTGTATTTATCAAGGAGACATTTAACATATCATGACAAATTTTTAACTTTTTCAAATGCAGATAGTGAAGTCCAAGACAGACTCACATGATGTGTTACAGGATGGTGTCCCAGCTACAAAGAATTGCTATTGCATAGGCCGAAAAGAGATATATAACTAAGGCAGTAGGCATCATATAGAAGGGTCTTGTGAGATGTCCACATTTATCTCTGGTTGCTCCAGTTGAGGGAAGAAGAGTTTTATTAATGTGTGTCACTGGAAATTTTCTTAGCAATAGCCCAGGTTTTATGATTTCTAAAAGTTCATATATCACTCACCTTCATATTTTAATGCAGTTCGTTTGCGTATCACACAAAAATATATTCAGGATACACTGGAAGGTTCAACAGGAGAGGTGTTTCCTTTGACCACATCAACATGTTATCAAAGTCAGCTGGGAAAGCTACGTTTCAAAACTAACTTCAGGCAGGAAGAGATTTAGAGTATATGACACTTAATGTCACTACTAGTTTTATCTTTTTTCCCTGTCTTTTCCTCTATACACCCACATAGCCATCAAGAAGCTTTACAATGCTATTCAGAAAGACACAGTGACGGGAACTGAGGAGTATTGTTCTGCTGGGAACTATTTATAGGGGTAAGAGACTTGGTTCATCCAAAAAAAGTTCTTTGCCACTTGAACATTATTCACATCCTAAAATGTCCAAAATATGCAATTCCTGTGATACTGAAAGAGTGAAGATGGAAGAAGATGGGAAAGAGCAGACCACAGGGAAGTAAGGACCAAAGTTCTATGGTTTTTAAGTGAATGTAAATCATAGAACCATAGAATGGTTTGAGTTGGAAGGGACCTTAAAGCCTATCCAACCCCCCTGCCATGGGCAGAGACACCTTCCAGTGGGCCAAGTTGCTCAAAGCACCATCTAACCTGGCCTTGAACACTTCCAGGGATGGGGCATCCATGATTCCTCTGGTCAACTTGTGCCAGTGCCTCACCACCCTCACAGTAAAAAATTTCTTCCTAACAGCTAATCTAAATCTCCCCTCTTTCAGCTTAAAACTGTTACCCCTGCACTTCCCGATAAAGAGGCCCTCCTCGGCTTTTCTGTAGGTCCCGTTTAAGTACTGAAAGTCCGCTATAAGTTCTCCCCAGACCCTCCTCTTTTCCAGGTTGAACAACCCCAACTCATGTACTTTATCCAGGGTCCCAATTCAACTAAGAAGGGCTGGTAACACTTTATATTAAGAAGAGAGAGTACATGCACATGGCATTAACATCATCTTTTGTAAGGGTGAAGAACCCAGATCTATGCAAAGCCGGGTCTTTGACAGCAAAGTTAAAGAATAGAGTCTTTCCTGCACCCTGAAAGCAGGCTGTAAAGGAAAAACACATATTATTGAGCAATATAATTGCTCTAAATTATTTGTAATATAGTTGCTGTGATGTCAAGCGTTTGGTCACTGCCAGTCTGGTACCAACCCACACTTTGCTATGAGAAGTGGCTGAGGGAACTGGATTGTTTAGCCTGGAGAAAAAGAGGCTGAGAGACTTTATCACTGTCTAGAACTAAAGGAGGCTGTAGCGAGGTAGGTGTTGGTCTCTTCTTCCAAGTGACAGGTGACAGGATGGGAGGAAAAGGCCTCAAGTTGCAGCAGTGGAGGTTCAGATTAGACATCAGGAAAAATTTCTGCACTGAAAGGGTGGTCAGGCACTGGAAGGGGCTGTGAGGGAGGTGGCTTAGTCACCATCTCTGGAGACGTTCAAAAGATGGGCAGATGAGATGCTCAGGAATATGATTTAGTAGTGGACAGATATGGTTAGACTTGATGATTTCAAAGGTCTTTTCCAACCAAGTGATTCTATGATTCTACAAATCCATCCCTAGAGCACCACAGGCTTTCTACCCTCAAGACAAGTCGCAGAGGGGTGAAGGGCACCTCTGTGGCTGCTTCAGCCTCCTAGGTGTGGAAAGCAAGGGCAGGAGAGGAACTCACGCCATTCCCAAAGCACTCAGCGGTCCCGGCTCAGTCTGGGCCATGGGGGTTGGAGAGCCACACTCGCCTTCCTGGGAGGTATGGCAGCCCCAGAATACAGCCGGGGCAGGGGTGCTCCGCAGCCACTGATCACACCAGGAGGCAAGTCAATGTCTCAGCTTGGGTGAGGCTAGAAGCCTTACTTATCTGGATGTCGTCCAGAGGGACCTGGACAAGCTGGAGAAGTGGGGCTGTGTGAAGCTCATAAGGTTCAACAAAGGGAAGTGCAAGGTCCTGCACTTTGGTCAGGGCAATCCACAGTTTCTGTACAGGATAGGGAACAAGAGCAGCTCTGCAGAGAAGGACTTTGGGGTGCTGACTGATCAGAAGCTCAAAATAAGCTGGCAATGTGTTATCACAGTCCCCAAGGCCAACTTTGTCCTCGGCTGCATCAAAAGAAGTGTGGCCAGCAGGTTGAGGGAATCCCCGACATAAAGGGATATGAAACTATTGGAGTAGGTCCTGAGGAGGGCTATGAAGATGATCAAAGGGCTGGAGCACCTCTGCTATGAGGACAGGCTGAGAGAGTTGGGGTTGTTCAGTCTGGAGAAGAGAATGCTCTGGGGAGACCTCATAGCTGCCTTTCAGTACCTGAAGGGGCTACAAGAAAGCTGGGGAGGGACTTTTTACAAGGGCACTGAAGGTGAATGGCTTTAAATTGGAAGGGGGAAGATGAAGATTAGACATCACGAAGAAATTCTTCACAATGAGGGTGGTGAGACACTGGCACAAGGAGGCCCAGTGAAGCTGTGGCTGCCCCCTCCCCGAAAGTGTTCAAGGCCAGATTGGATGGAGCTCTGAGGGTGTTCGAACTAGGTGATCTTTAAAATCCCTTCTAATCCACCCCTCGACTCTAAACCCCACGCCCTGACTCAGCCCCGCGTTATCCTGCCCCTCCTCCCCCGCCCCGCGAACTCTCGCGAGACGCGGCCGCTATAGACGCGATGTCCTTTGGACCGCTGGCGGGGGGGGGGGCGGGGCGCTAAAGGCGGGAGGCGAAGCCAGGCTGTCTTTGATTGACAGCGGCCGAGGCCAGTGGACGGAAGGCACAGCC